>OY039065.1:15226298-16426298 GCA_955850985.1 Elophila nymphaeata
CAAAACCAGCCAGATACAAATAGTATAGCCAAAGAGATGTTATTACAAGTTTATACATACTATAATGCGAAAAGACTTTTTCCCCAACCTAATACTATGAAACAGGGTTTGAAATTATCAAGATAAATATGCCCTTTGATAATTATCCAATAATTATTTAACAGATAAAAGCCCTATATCGTGGCATTAATGTTGAGGAAACAATCTATTCTATATTTTTGTACACAACTCAAGTTACGCTAAGGCCACTCTCTCACGGGTCGGCAAGGTTTCGGTACGGTGTGTATGCAGCAAATGTCTTACCGCTGCTTTACGGGCTAGTCTCGCACACGGCGTCTGCATGCTGACTGCATTTTCTTTATTAAATGGTGAAGAGTCGACGTGCAAATATGTCGTCTGGTGATTCATCAAGCGATGAAGATATTGTTGTAATATCAATTATTTGCGAATGACACGAAAAAAGAAGAAATATTTCTTGCACCCATATATTCAACGCAACTACATTAGTAGATTATTTGTAGCATCAAAAGAATTGCAGCAAATGACGAATAAATCAAGTCAATGTATAGAATGTCAAGAACTTCTTTTATAGAGCTAGTCAGCCTCGTTCTACCATTTTGTGCGGGAAACAAAATCGGCATGTGCTCTGCAAATGTCGAGCCTCGGCTGGATGATGATGTTGCGTGGTCGCATGTCGAACGCATACCGCGCCGCGCCGATGTCACACCGACCCGTGTGCGAGCGACATATAAAATGTATGGCGCAGCAACCAATCGACATGTTGCACGCATACCGAGCGCGGTTTTTGCCGCTTGCTTGCAGACCCGTGTGAGAGCGGCTTAAGAATAAAAAACCAACAATTTCTTTGATTAGGCCACACACAAAACAAATGAATGAAGAAAATCATGAATAAGCGACAGTTCAGATACGAAAACAGGACAACGCGGGGAATCACCGCTATTGACGTTAAGTGGCACGTTACACGCATTCGTTAAATGCGACAAATAACAAGCAGAAAATATTTTCAATAATACTTATCAAGATAATAATCAAGCCATATTTGACACTTCAAACCCTGCTATGAAAAAGAGGGGATGCGCTCATAGTATAAAGAGGCGCTACGGTTACTTCTTATTTCTAACTCAAGAACAAGTTTCGAATTAAAGTCATCACAGTTTTCGAGAAAATATGTAGAAAATGCTTTTTAAAAATTACTTTATAAAAGTTTATATGAAGTCAATTATCAAATATCTATACCTAGAATGGTTGCAAATAATAGCACAATCAGTAGCCGCACAGTTTTGAACGATTAGGTAAATAAAAGAGGGATTCCTTGATGACGAAAAACAAATGCTTAAACGCCATTGCCTTTTGATTATACAGAACCAAATAAATTAGTGAATCATAAAAATCTTTATTTATTCCCGTAGGCGGCATGGATATAGGCGTATTTGACGGATGTATGGTGGCGGAGACAATCGCTTTTGGATGTACTGGTATCATGACAGCTATGGAAGCTAGCGGACTTGGTGTGAGTTACCATGAACAGAAATATGTACTTTAGCTAGTGTGTATAGAGTTGATAATAATAATATGAGATTATTAACTAATAAATTTTCGGCAGTTTTATTAAAACATACCGTTATTATAACAAATATTAGAACACCTACCTAACATAAATGTTACTATTTAACTGACAATTGAGTAATGAAATAAATAAAAAAAATACTGAATGCATTAATATGACGTTATTCTCAAGTCTTGTTTTGTAATTACATAAAGCTAAATTCATATCCAGCTTACATTGAATCTAATTTATCATTTGCAAAGTTAGGACTAAAATGTTTACAGAGTTATTTATTTAACTAGTTTATTAAATATCGCATGTGCATGCTTCGCCCCGATGTATTAAATTTGAAGATAATCTTCAACATGTAAATATTTTGCCAATTCACCGCCATTAATTCGCCTCACACCGCATATTGTACATTGTGTTGAATGTGGTGACGATCGTTGCGACCATAAGTATAATGCTGGCACTTCACATGGCCGTATTTGGCAAACATTTGTGTTGCATCTCTATTATAATATATACAAAATGAAAGAAATGCAACACAAATGTTTGCCAAATACGGCCGTGTGAAGTGCCAGCATAATGTAAGGTTAGCGAAACGAGATATCGAGTGCGGCTTGGAATACCGGTATTTTCAGAAACCGGTATACCGGTAATCAGAATACCTACCGGTAATGTTTTTCGGTGCCTTTCACAACATCGACAGGCAGTACATCGGCTGTAGCTGTAGCGAAAAAGTTACTATCGACGGGTCTCGGGAAAATACACCATATCGATGGTATATTCCATTGCCTTTGCCTATCTTGTCGGCTTATCTTTGTAGTTCTCGGTGTAAACCGAAGTATGAAAAGAGATGAAATATATACTCGTTCTACTCGCCCGCTGCAGCGACGCGGTTTTGTATCGACTCCAAACGTCTGTTCGTGTGAAAAACACCGTGTGAATATACCTTAATATTCTCTTTTGGCTTGCATTCATTATCTCGTTTCGTTAGCCTTACTTTAGTGAGCTAAAATTAAACAATAAATATAATATCCCCATTGCCAACAATCTTTTGCTTGGATTACATCATGGTAACACACATGAAACAGTTTAGGGCATTTTCTATAACCTACTATGGATACCTATTTGGCGAAACGATCTTCGGCGATGGAAGAAAGCAGTTTTTCTGCTTCTTAAGTATAGATCTGAGAGATACTTACATATCCTGTGTAGTATTTTAAAGTCGTAAATCAAATTCAAAAACTGTATTTATTACTATCTTTTTATTTTAATAATTCTTCCTTTTTTTGATTCGCGAAATTTTTCTTACAAATAAACGTTTTCTAGCAAACGCCCGTCATCATTGCTGGTAACAAGGAGCAGCAGAAGAAATACCTTGGAAGGCTGATTGAGGAGCCCCTCGTCGCTGTAAGTATACTCGTGCAGTCTACCTACAGCACAAGTCGATGAACAACATCAAAACTACCTTACCTACTTTTATTTATAATAGGGTTGTCCAAATCACGAACCGCGCCTTATATATGTGCGGTCAGCGACATGTTTTTGATCTAGCGCAAATTATACTAAAATGTTCCATTAACAATATTAATTTCTAGAGTCCTAGAACATTTTTCTTTGTCATCACAAAAAAATGGTTATGACATGAATCATATATTTATTCATATGACAAGTTTTCGATACTATTATTATTTAGGGGAATTCCCGAAAAGTTCGATTCTGCGGCTCTCCAATCAATTCAGGTTTTTGGATTGGCCCGGGATTGTATCTGGTTTGAACTATAATGAAGGACAAATAAAACATTGACAGTCATGTAACGGTCAATGCTTTATTTTTCAATAGATTAAAAACTCCTTTAAGATGCTTTTGTGCAATTAATTTTTATTTTTCGAAAATATTAATTAATTTTTATCAGCATCAATTTCTGCTTTTGATAGTAGGTACAAACAGATAATATAATATTATACCCACAGAATACATAGATGGTAGATTTTATTAGGCTTTCCGATAAGATGTTCTCACGCAGGATCCACTTTTACTTGGGTACTTACTTAAAAAATAGCAAATGATCACATGCAAGATATTCGTTTTAACAATAATTATGATTTATCATTATTTATAATATTAGAACGTATTTTACTTATAACTTTTTTTTCAAATACCTTACAACGGATTTTCTATTACATTAATACTTGACATTTATTTAGTTTGATAACTTTTCTGAATAATATCAAATACCTTTTTTCACCAATTTATTTTTAATGTAAGGCATACTGCGTAACCGAGCCGGGCGCGGGTTCTGATGTCGCCGGCATCAAGACCAAAGCAGAGAAGAAAGGCGACGAATGGATTTTGAACGGTCAGAAAATGTGGATCACCAACGGTGGAGTTGCTAACTGGTGAGGTTTTTTTGTGACAATCGCTGTTTTCTTTAGCATAGTGCTTTGGTAATATGTTTTGATGAAGAATTTCATTCCGTATCACGCTAATAGTGGTTTAAAAAAATATCAACATTGATAGCATATTTTCAAACATTACAATTTGGTACTTATTATTAATTGTACTGTTGCAGTAGTTTAATACTTAGAGAAAGCTCTATTAGAACTTGGAAAATATCAGGATAGATTTTCAATGAAAAGTGTAGTCCATTAATATATTTGGAATCCTGCGAATACTGGCTCGCAGTTTGCTTGGCCACGCCTTTGATTGCGTCTAGGTATTTAAATTGTAGTTAATATCAAAGGATCTCTTGTATAGGTACTTCGTACTGGCACGTACCAACCCTGACCCCAAGTGCCCCGCCAGCAAGGCGTTCACTGGCTTCATCGTGGAGCGGGACTGGCCTGGAGTCACCCCTGGTCGCAAGGTACGCGTTAGGGTCCTCTTTATTCACATCATTATCAGCAGGTAAGACAAGATACCGTGCATAGTAGAAATAGAATAGTAATTAGTGGACGGATCGATTTTGTTGAATGAATGGAACTGTTGCAGAAACAACCTTGATCAGCTTAACAAGATGTATCTATACATACAGGGTTATTTGTAATACATTCCAGACGAGTTCGTTTGTTGTGGAAGAGCTTAAATATTTTTCGCCATTTCAGAGTTGCTTCAATAGAAAAAGTTTTTTGTATTGATGAGATCTTCAAATGGTTTGAAGGTTGTTGATTTATTAAAAATCAGCCGGTATATTGTATAATATAATAATATATTTCCAATTATCTAGCCCAAAGTAAGTATCATTAAGAACTTATGGATACTAGATAACCTTGTATATGTCGTAGGGTTATTACAAAATAAGTAGGCTGCAGAGAGCAGCGAGCGTAGCGGAGGCCTCGCGGGTTTGCTTTCTTTATAAGTACAAAAAAATCTTCAAAAGTCTAATGTTCCAGGATTTTCGCGACATATATTGGTTACTATGTTCCTCCACGCTGATTTCTGAAAACCAATGAACGGACAGAAACATTTCGTAGAGTTGGGTTATAAATTTATTACGTAAGACCATTTTTGCTGGTTCACACCCTCGCCCCCCATTAATTTGTTCCTTCCTGTGTTGTTCTGGAACTTTGTAAACAGAGGATAACGAAATAAACTATTTTTATTTATTATCATAATAAGAATAAACATATAAAATTATAGTTTAAAAAAAAACTAAAAATAAAAGCGTGTTTTATGTGAAATCGGAATAAATAGTGAAGTTTTAGTACCTATAGAAACTATGATGAACAGAAAGTAATAATTATTTAGAGAAAAGCGTGGGGTCTCAATAACATTAGTTCTTGAAAATATTCGATCGGTACAATTAAATTGAGCACCCCACGCTGTTCTCTAAATAATAATTATACTTTTCGTTCATCATTTAGTTTCTACACTAAAAAGTTATTTTTCACTTTTTAATCCGATTTAACATAAAAGCGTGTTTTTGTTTAGTTTCTTATAAAAACTACTATTTTAATTTCCACTTTTTAGTGCGAATTATAACCGCCGATGAAAGTACAATCTTATATTATTAAAAAAAATCAACACTGCCAACTTAACAATGACAACGCCATCTAGTGACGTATCACTGAACTAACATTAGAAACGTTTAATTCTTTACTCTTAGCGATTCTAATCAGGTTAATGTAATATTCTTATCGAATTATTGTAAAGTCATTGGTCTTTGATAAGTCTGTAAAGTTTAAATGAAATCTGACCGTTTAAAGTGGGTCAAAATTGCGTACAATGGAGTCGGTTACATAAAAGCACACAGGTGAAGCATAGATAAGCGTGTTAAAAACCCTTTTGTAAGAAAAAGTAAGATTCGATCGATCCCCCAAATCGTGTTACGTAATAAATGAATGGCCCTTTAATGTCCATCTCCAGAAACACAGTGTTTTGTGTTACAGGAGCAAAATATGGGTCAGCGTGCTTCAGACACCCGCGGCATCACATTCGAGGATGTTCGCATTCCCAAGGAGAATGTGCTCATCGAAGAGGGCGCTGGCTTCAAAATCGCCATGGGAGCATTTGACAGGACTCGTCCACCGGTAATCATCTTTATTTTCTTTTTTTTTATTAACCCCTTAAGTGGCACGTAGACAAAATATGTCTGCGTGTTAATACGATTTTTCATACTACCCACTGAGGGGCCCGCCACTCAACGCCATTTTGGTGTTTTGAGGGTGCCACCCAAAAGATTAATTCAGCCTCCTCAAATATTGGATTCACCTCCTGCTTTTGCAGCTTTTGTTTAATACAATTTACATTTCTATGTGTATTATGTATGAACTGCTTTATCTATGATACTAGCTTTTGCCCGCGACTTCGTCCGCGTGGAATAGTTACTTTAGGAAGCATTTTATCTTTTTGTGTAGGTACTTATTTTGCAAAAAATACACATACAAACCGCCGTGCACTACTGTAAATGGCATTTTAACAATCTACCATTTTATGTTTTTTCATCCTTTGCTAACTTACATTCAACCTTTCATCCCCACATGGGTCAATATTTCAAAAACGCTAGAACAAATATTTGCTTATTTCTTATCGCGTGCTATTAAAAAGTTCATAGTTATATCCTTGGATTTCAAAATGGATAATCCGAACCCTGTAAACCACGGAAATGATGTCAATATTAATAACAAGTTAAAAAGTAGCGTCCGCCATCTCGGATCTAGAAATTGATGATGTATTTGGAATCCCGACCCGCGATAACTACGAAATTGATACCCATATCGATTTCATGTTAAAAAGTCGCATCTGCTATCTTGGATCTCGACATAGATGATGTATTTGGAATCAGGACCCCCGAAAACCTCGAAAATGATACCCATATTCCTATTAAGTTAAAAAGTCACGACCGCCATCTTGGATCTCAAAATCGATTTTATTCGGAGTCAGAACCCCCAAAAACCACGAAAACGATACCCATATTGACATTATGTTAAAAAGTCGCGTCCGCCATCTTGGATCTCAAAATTGATAGTGTATTAAGAATCGGGACCTCCGAAAATCACGTAAATGATACCCATATCGATTTTATATTAAAAAGTCGCAGCCGCCATATTGGATTTCGAAATAGATGTCGTATTCGGAATCAAGACCACCGAAAACCACGAAAATGATACCCGTATAGACATTTTGTCAAAAAGTCATGTCCGCCATCTGGGATCCCGATATAGATGTTTCATTCGTAATCCGGACCCCCAAAAACCACGAAAACGATATCCATATTGACATTATGTTAAAAAGTCGCGTCCGCCATCTTGGGTCTCAAAATGGTTGTATTGGGAATCAGGACCCCCGAAAACCACGAAAATGATACACATATCGATTTTATATTAAAAAGTCGCAACCGCCATGTTGGATCTCGAAATAAATGTCGTATTCGAAATGCGGACCCCCAAAAACCACGAATATGATACCCTTATTGACATTGTCTCAAAAAGTCGTATCCGCCATCTTGGATCTCCAAATAGATATTTTATTCGTAATCCGGACCCCCAAAAACCACGAACACGATACCTATATTGACAATTCAACTGTCTAAATTTAAAGTTTCATGGTTTTATCTTTAATAATGATGAACTTCCATACACATTTCATGACATACAAATTTCATCCCCTATTTCATCCCCCACGGCTCTAAATTTAAAAATTCTAGAACAAATATTACTTTCTTTCTTATTAAGTCCCTAATTTCAAAGTTTCATGGTTTTATCTTCAAAAATGACGAACTTCCATACAAACTTTCATCCCCTATTTCAACCCTTTCAACCTTTTTTTCGCGATAAAAAAATATGTCCTTCCCCGAATTCTAATCTGTATTTGTACCAAATTTCATCAAAATCGGTTCAGTGGTTTAGACGTGAAAGCTTAACAGACAGACTTTCGCATTTATAATATTAGTAGGGAAGTAGGGATTACTATTACATGTGTAATTCTATTTTACTATTTTCTACTTCTATACAATGCTGTTTCTTCTATGTCTACTTTACATTTACTTTTACTAGTTCTTGTTATACTTATATCATCTTTGTTTACATCTACACATGTCACTAAGTGTACCAAATTTCAGCCGACATTGAATTTTTGAAAAAATATTGCTAGGGCGCATTTTGTCATTGAAGATTATTAAAAAAAGCTTGTAACATTGAGGCTTTGTAACTAAAAATATTTACACAATTTCATAGGTACGTCCGTTCTTTTGTTGTATAATAAAGGATGCATTTCAACTAAGTATTTTCTATCTAATTTTCATTTCAATCAAGCACAATAGTTTAGCACAATAGCACAATATTTAATTTCATTTCAATCAAAGCAATAATAATTAAGTCATCATCATAACAGCCTTTATAATTCGATCCACTGTTGGGACACAAGGCCTCTCTTCTCAGGTTTAGGCAGTTGTCCATCACGCTTGCCATTGGGCAAGCGTGATGGACAACTGCCGGATTGGTGGACCTAGTATATAGTGATCAATACCCCTTTGCTGGTCCATTAGTCGCTGCGACACCCAATGGATGATATGGGGTGATGCTATTCTACTCTGCCGGCATCATAAGGCTAATTATGTACACAAAATAATAAAGTATTGAATTGAAATGTTACAGGTGGCCGCCGGAGCCACTGGTCTGGCAGCTCGTGCCCTCTACGAAGCGACCAAGTACTCTCTGGAGCGTAAAACCTTCGGTGTTCCAATAGCATACCACCAGGGCGTAGCATTCATTCTTGCTGACATGGCGACTGGTGTCGAGACAGCTCGTCTTGCCTGGCAGAAGGCTGCCTGGCAGGTGGACCATGGTTAGTAGTTAGTAGTAATATCTTCTTCCCCTAGCCTGCTCTAAAGGAGAATGTCCAAACCTGTCCACAATGCGCAATAACCAAATTACTAATAAATAAAATACTTGAAAAATTATCTAACGAATTATGTTATCTCATTGTTTATTTTTTACATCAAAGCAGCGGGTGGTTTTTAAAAGTTGTATTTTTAATTTAAATGCTGCACTGACTTCCTCCTACATTTTATTTACCACTTGGAAGGCAAAAGAATTTTTGTGTTACAGCCGCATGTTTAATTAGTTTCATTGAAAAACGATCTAGTTTAAATTTTTGGCCACAAGGCTATTAGGCTTAAGCTTAATAATCTTTCTTTTTTATCCTGGTGCTGATTGATGTGAGTGTGGAAGTACCACTCCACTAAAACCCCGTCAAACCAGTCACACCCAATTTATCTTTAAAAATAAGCCCAATTAATTAATTTTAATAGTAAATAAACTCTTATTTCAGGTCAAAAGAACACAACTTTGGCGTCAGTGGCCAAGCTCTGGGCATCTGAGGTAGCCAATAAGGCAGCCTCTGATGCTGTCCAAATCTTCGGCGGCAATGGATTCAACACCGAATACCCCGTCGAGAAGCTCATGAGAGACGCCAAGATCTACCAGATTTACGAAGGCACCTCTCAAATCCAAAGAGTGATTATTTCTAGGGAACTTCTAACCGAAGCCAAACAGAGCAACCAATAATGTTTATAGTGTAAAATAATATTGAAGATGTATAGCTTTATGTATTTCAGAGTTAATATGTAAGACTGTATTTTGAAATTTATTATATTAAAAGACGTTTTTAAATATTTGTTTTTCGTTTCTCATACTCGGGTAGCTGCATTTGTTTGATCTGTGTAGCGGGTGGAAAACGCTAATTCCCACCCTTGGGCGGCAAATCTAGCGGCGCGGCAACCACAGCTGGCGAATTTTATATGTGTGTAGTTGAGCACCACACATTGAACACGGCGCGGTGTGCGTTGCCCCAGCAAAATGTAACCTTACCTCATTTGAAAAAGATTGAATAATGCTCATATTTAGCGCTTATAATTATAAAATATTAAGTACGCTTTTATAAAATAAAATTTGAGCGTCTCGGGATTCCGTAGTTATTTTAGTTTTGCTCGGGTAGCGTTTGGCCGATTGCTGTATATCGGAAACTGTTGGACATACAATCACGATTTTTTGTAGATATGCTTTGCCTTTTCTGCCCCAATTTTAGTAGCTATAAATTATTTTCTAAAAAAAAAAAACAAAAATATTCTCTAGGTCTTGAATGAAGACACCTAGAAACTTATTTGCAGCAATAACAGCTTATACCTCGTGTCTAATCACATACCTAATCTAGTAAAATTTCGACATCCTACTGTAAGGGATTGGTGAGTAGATACGAATTTTTTATTTCTTGAAGACGTTATTTACAGCTCCGAAAACACTACCTACGGTACAGTATATGTATCTATGGTAATAGATCATACTTATCTATGGTATTATTTCAAATTAGAAAGGGCCCCGCTGGAAAGAAAACTTTCTTGCTGATATTCTCCTGTTCTATTAAAGATGCCTAATACATAAATGGAGAGGTACGATTAATCGTAATTTCTATCTAAATGTTTGAGGTAGGTAGGTACATTGGCTGGACCTTGTTAATAAATTCATGAGGTACATTGAACAAGCAATGCATTGTCAGCGTTTTGTCGGTCTAGCTCGAGTGGCCCCGCTAGATACTTATAGGCACATTTCTTTGAGTATTCAGAAACACTGATAGATGAACGTAATTTATCTTTAATCTGTTAAATAGCTAACTTGAATTTGACTGGCGAACTCAGAAACTAACTGCATATAAGTCTATGAAATGAATTGAATGAAATCTAAATTTATTTTCAAATAGGTACCTACATCAAACTCAAAAATAATGGAAATATGCAGATACCTACTTAAGAGATTTATCGGAAACTTAAATGCCAGCCCGACTTTTGTGTTAGCCGAATAGAGTAGACAAAGTAGGCTTTTATAAGACCAAAGTAGTTCAGGGAGACGCGGAGCAAGCCGCCCAATACACAAACATACGCCGATGCATAGAGCGTTCAAGGAGAAGCGTTGCACGCGTTTGTTTGAATTGTAACATTTGTCGCAGGTGGCCGGTGACACTGTTTACATACATTTCTGAATATTCTAACAAGATTCACATATTGCAAGAAAGCCGCAACCGCTGCCGCCTACGACGCAGCGAGTACAGCGGCGGGTTCAGTCGGCTTCGCAAAGATCGTAGTGTGAACTCTGATCAAAATTATCTTACAGACACAAATTGAATATTATATGCGCTGTTAGAGTATCTTATTGTTGTAACCATCCAGAGTAGTCAATATTATCTAAACAACACAATTCCTATATTTTCTAATGTGTAAAGATGACCAATTTTTTATATTCGCGAATAACTATTCAATGGTATCTAAGCACTGAAAGTTATCAAAAATATCTTGGTAGTAAAGCAAAGTACCTACCTATACGCTAATCTGGGGTAATATGGTGCATAATAGCAGTGGCGCAGCGTGGGTATCGGCCGCCCGGGGCGGAAGATAATTTTGCCGCCCTCTAATTTAGGTATTTCTTTTAATGTATACTATGCAATACACACTAAGAATTTTAAAAAGTATAGGTGCGTTGCACTCGCTCTCGAAAAGGGCAACGAAAAAGTCAGGCAATTGCTGGATTTACATTCAGTTCGAAACTAATGAAAAAATAATCGGGAATGCTCTCGCATTTTGGACTGATCTAGAATTCGCAAGACATAATTTAAATGTATCCTGAAATATCGGGTGGCGAGCAATGGCTTTGAAATTTCAAATCAAAAATTGCGCGTTTTTAGGTAAACGATGACTCACCTTCATCATGCTCTTTTCTATTACTATAGTTTTCACTAGATGTCGCTAGCAAGGTAAGTAGGAAATAAAATATAGCATAAAAAAGATCTTTCCATACTAGGTTTACCTAAATACTTTATCATAGTTAAATGAAATTGATATAAGTTAATATTCAATGTGACCAACATTTTGAATTTTAGGATTTCCTTATAGATTTACATTTTTAAGTAAATTTAGTTTTGATAAAAATGGAACAGCGCCCTCTCTTGTGTTTTTATAAAACTTTTTAGTATTGTGTGCTTGTTCAGAAAGCGCTGCTGTGCACCGGATATGAATAAACTAATTAATAATTTTTCAAACACTTTTCTAGTATAAATCTTTTTCGACATTTAAATGTATAAAATATTTTATAATAAATATGTAATAGATTAGTTTTTACATTGTACATTTGAAAAATTTAGGTGAAGATATATTCAACAACATTACTTATAAAGATTGACCTACATTTGGAGCCCTTGTGAAAGGATTGTGCAATAGAAACGGTCATTTATTACACCACAGAGCGTATTCATAAGTCAACCCAGTAATTTTGCATCACTGAAGCATATTTTGAAGTTCTGATAGTATAATTTGTAATAAAAATACAAAGGTACTTTTAATTTATTCCTACAATAACAACCCTTACAAAAATATTCATATTAAAATTAAATGATTGTTTATATACGTAATTTGCAAACATAATGTTTTTTTCCAAAATAGGTCATGACACAGTTTTGATTTCGAATTGGGTTAACATCTTGCTGCCCTTTACCGACATATTTCAATGTCAGTCATGAGTATGGTAGCTCCATTGAGCCCGAATTATGTCGGTCGGAATATCAAAGTGTAAGTGAAGTGGCCTAGAGACCTACATTTTGTTTTAAAAACATAATATCGCTTTAATGGGCGATTTTTGAAATAGAATAGTTGATTGGACATCGTGGGTGCCGTTTTAAACATATTCGAAGCAACAATATCGCATCGCCTCGTTTGATTACCGTGTATATTATGCACGAAGACGCTCCAAAAATGAGCGTAACGCAGAGTTTGGCCGCCTCCACGAGCGAGCCAAAAAACGACATCGTCACCAGTGTGCCTCTGGAATATGAAATGGGTTCTTTAGAGCCCAAACAACCAGAAACTATTGAAATCGACCTCAAAATTGCTTATGTCGGAGTCAGCCCTTCAAATGGTACGTACACGCTCTACTATTTACTGTACCAATTATCTCTACATTACATAAACCAGTCTGTTTTTTTTTTATTACAACCGGATGTCCTATTTTTCTCGTAAAACACTCGGAATTTATAGACGTTTAAATACTAAATATCACGTGGTCTGTAATAATGTAGACAATTATTGGTACAAACAGTATGTAGAGACAATTGAGTTGGATTTCGATGTGCGCAATATCTTGCTATTCGGCCCTGTATCGTATTTTTTTTTCAAATTGGAGTCTGCTAAGACTGGGACATAAGGCTTGTTTGAAAACAGTCATGCTACAGTCATATTCCAAGAGGAGATGAATGTTGTACAATGAAATCTATAGGATCATGTCGTGTGCAGTGCGGAGGCTCCCTACCTGCTCGTACTCGCGGGCTGACGGAGTGGCAACGCCGCTTTGGTTTTTTCGCGCTATTCTGCGTTGGAATTGACTGTGTGAGAAATAGTGTTTAGAGTATCTGAATAGTAGTCGCTCACGGAACGTGTTTCGAGAATAGTTTGAATGTATAATTAGCTCCGATCTTGCGGTGAATGAGTGGTCAAGTATTGTCATTTTGTATTCCGCGGAATATTGCATTGCAAGGTGCATTTTTATTAGTAGCTAATAAGTACGGGTCAGTAGAACATAGGTTTGTCTGTTCCGGAGCATGGAACAGTAAGTACACGATCGAACACTATAGAAAACCTGTGTAGTGGGTTTGATATTTCACAGATTGCCTGCTGTCATAATGACGCGTTCTTACGAGTGGTCTGGGTATTCTTGGAATTAGGTTGAACGATGATTTCGTTTGGAATCCGACAAGTGGTCTGCCTGCAAAACAAAAGTCTGCTACAGTATCTAAATAGCATGTATCCTGTGTTTATTGCGTTGTATGTTTAAGGTGCATAAATAATCGCTTAGGGATGTAATATTATGTATTCCCAATCCTCTAATGTAATCCTTGCAATGAGATTCTAATATGTATAAAGTAAAGACCAAAACACGGACACAATTGCCTCTCTCAATTCTCTTTGTACGACATTTATTTTGAAAAAAATATTAGGTATCAACGAACCTAATAATTTAATACCTACCTACCTTTAAGACCGGTAGCTCTAATTTACTTTTTGAAAATATATTTCTGCCTTACGCTTCATTACGACCAGCAAGTGGCAAATCCAACTTCCTGGTCAGGGGGGTGACAACATTTTGTACTTACCTCGGGCGATGAAAAAGAATATCGTCAAATACCTACTTGCGATCTGAGACATGCTTTGTTTTACCGCCATTACTGCCGTGAAGTTCATTTACGTTACTTTTTTTAAAAATTGTACAACTTGTTGCAACTGACCAATAGACTTAACTTACGTTACGACACAATTAATTAATTTATGTAGGTACTTACATACCTACGTAAAATACCGTAAACGTACGTTTTTAGTTAAAAATCCTACGGCTATAGTACGGTCGCCGAGCAGAAATAATTTCGTACAATTCTTTCAGTCCACTGGCAGTGTGACTAACATTTTTAGTAATGGTCAAATTTATAAAATTATGTATAATTTAATGTTTAAAACATTAAATTATACATAATTTTATAAATTTATAATTATGTATAATTTACTAGTACCTACATATACCTATTAATTAATTGTGTCGTAAGTAACGTAAGTTAAGTCTATTGGTCAGTTGCTATATTACCGTGCTTATGCGGAGCTCGTACTCGTGATTAGCTAGCCATAGCTATTATCGATGCAAACAGGCATTTGCAAAAATTGATCTAAAACAATAGTTAAATCTTTTTAAAATAATAAAATGGCACCAGTCCGCATATGTACTAATTTAGGTAGGTAGGTATGTACCATATCTGTTACATCTATCTTATATACTTACTGCGTACTATGTTGTATCTTTGATACTTTGGTTTGACTTGACCTTTACAGGATAAGGAATGTAATACCGGCATATTTTGTAAAAGCGTAGGGAAGTAATCTAACCAGTAAGAAATTAAGAAATTAATAAGTAGGTAATAAGTGTGTTCAACTTACATGCAGCAATGTTACTATGACAATATTACCGAAGTCCTTTTAAAAAAAAAAGAAAGCTTTGATTGATTCTGAAAACGACGAAGCACGAAGAACGTTATATTAATTAATAATGTCGCCCATTCTCTTTATTCTGAAAAATGAATAATTGTCTACCTACTGAATTACTTTGTTCAAACTAAAAATTACACGTGTAAAAACTCGATTTATGATACTGTTTAGAACTAACCAAAGCAAAAACAAATCACCTACCACTCTTTTTGAAGACAAGTTCAAAGTACCTAGCTATCCTACTTACCTACGCAAAATCTTTTATTAAATTGTACACGCATATCTTCAATAACGCCATGCCTACTTATGTAGATTGGTTGATACCTTTCCAAATCTGTCGCCAATATAGATTTAGAAGTATAGAAATAATTACTTATTTCATTTCTACAGCGAGAATTTAAAAGTTAGAAAAAATTTGAAAATTAGTTATATCAATAAGCGAATGAATATGACTCATTCATGATACAAATGCGTCCTTATGAAAACCAATTTTATCTAAGTACATAGTTGGTGACATTATAGAAAATAGATTTTACTTAATTTCTCTATACACTAATTTAACGATAGATTCGACAATAACAACCTGTCGGAGGCTTACGACTGGTACTAAACATACGACTGGTTTCTTTTATTTAAATTTAATCGAGAATGTGGAGCAAGGTTGGACTGTTCGACTAACATTAAGATAGAACAAATAACTTGAGCCACGCACACTTGAATGTTTACAATAATCGAGTTAACCGATTCATAGTACGTAAAATAGAGCTATTATCGTTATAATTTTATGAAAATGGAACTATGAATACATTACATGCGAATAGTCGACAAAATAATTACCTATGTTGTTGCATTAGTGTTGTAAGTTTAATGCGGGGTTTATTACTTTAACTTGCACATTGCTTGGCAAAATATGCACAAACGACTTTGTTGCAAAAAGGATTGCAGTTTCAGATTAACTATAAAAGGATATATTGCGCACGTCACCATTCGATTCCTGTGTCGGGAAGCTTTAGATATTGCTCATGAAGGTTTGAACGTATACCCTCGTGTCGCAACATTTTTAGATCTTTTGCTTCCCGCTTCCAGCCACTCGCTACCAGCCGTGTATAGAGAACACTGGTCAAATGCGTCTTACGCTAAAATTCCTCAAACTTGATACACAACAACAAAACTCCCGGGCTCCACTGCTCTAACGATTGTCGGTTTTCCTGCTGAAATTATCACCCCCATTACCATTTTAGCGTGCTAATTCTTTGAACTGATGCAATTTCTGTCGATGATGATGCAACTTTGGATGCAGAAAAGACTATGGAACCAACTGTCGCCAGCGGTGTTCTAAAACCGACACGACCTCGAAGTCTTCAAAAATGAGTGTATTCCTTCGTTAAAGGCAACGTATTTACGATCCCTTGGGTGTTGCATACCGTCTACTCGTTTGTCCGCTTTCCCATAAAAAACTGATATAATTTATTATTTTAAATTCACACTTGTAGTGCGTCCCAGGGTTGTATTTTCTTTATTCAACCCTAAAGTTTGGTATGTAAATACTTATACATATATTAAAACGAGAGAAACTTGCTTTAAGATTTATAAAATCACAACATTCCCATATCGGGTTCCACCGCGAGTTATTTGTTCGTTTATATCACTGACTAATGTTGTTTTCGTTCCAGGATTGAGATGTAAAGTTAGGAGAGTCTTTTACATTATATTTTCATTTGAAAAATTCTGTAAACCTACATACAGGTAAATTAGAAACTCGATATTCACGATTTGATAGTAGATAACCAATTTGTTACGCAGTAACGAGATTAAACTAAAGTAAGTAACAGTAACTATTGTTATGTTAATGAACAATTATTTGGATTGGATACTATACATATACAATGTTGATAATAATCAAATCACATATCTATTGTTCTTGGTAGAGTTCCGTTTATTTATTTCTGTAAATTATTCCTTTTACCCTCGCACACAATTTAATTGAAAGAGTTAGTTTCCTGGGTCCTGATATTCCATCCATATAAAAAAATGTTATTACGGCAGTCTTTTCATTATAAATACGAATGTACTTAGGTCCTCTCGATCTGCAGATGTCGAGAAGACTACACACATCATATCCTTATATATTGGACTGAGAACTTTATTGCCTCCTACACCTATTAAATCTTGAAAAACTCTTTCACTTGACAATGACACCAAGCATTAAGCGTCATTAACAGTCGCATAATCCAGAAATGGATATCTTTGCCAGCACACCATCTCACTCCTTGCAACTTTCCTTCAAATTCACAAATAGACTACTGAGCGCAGTGAGTGATTTAAAGGCACGAGACAAAATATTTGCTCTCGTGTGAAACATACAACTTTTCACCTCTCCAGCGAGAAAATTGTTATAGGTAAGAAAAACAAGGCAATACTTTAATACATGTTTATTATCTTAAAAATAACCGTTGATAATTAAAAGTAAGATTACTAAATTAATTAAGATTGAACGTCACAGTCTTGTTTAAAGCTCGCAGCAAAAAGCTACTAGGTGGTAGACCCACCCCAGGGTCGTCTGGGTTTTGTATAGGTACCACCGCCTTTCTTATTTCTGCCGTGAAACAGTTCGCTGTGTTTCGGAGTGAAGGGAAAGGTAGCCAGTGTAATTACTGGGCATGGAGGGCATATCATCTTAGTCCCCAGGATGGCACACGCACTTGCGGTGTTAAGTGATTTACACTAAATATTGCAAGTGTCTATAGGCGGCGGTGACCACTTAACATCAGATGGGCCGCAAGCTTGTTTGTCATCTCGTAACATAAAAAAGCGTTTTTCCTTCGAGATTTTACGAAGCAAAAGAGGTCTTTTGGTGCTAGAGAGGTGAAAAATACATTGCAGCTTTTAGTAACTGATATATTGGAATCGGAGAAGAAAGAAAAAGATTAAGCTGTACTATGTTTATTTCCAGATGTCAATGATAAAAAAGACGACAGTAATATGTGCACGGAGTTGAATATTGGGTCTCTCCAAAGGGCCCCACTTAATACGATCTTCAGTTAATCACATCCACTTTTATCAGCCAATCTGCGAACATTGTCATTTGGTCAGAGCTAAGGGCTTCTGACACTAATTCGTACTCTTGAAGTATGAATATTTATGGATCCCCTGTTCATGGTGCTAATTTTTTTTTTTTTTTTTATGTTACGAGATGGCAAACAAGCTTGCGGCCCACCTGATGTTAAGTGGTCACCGCCGCCTATAGACACTTGCAATATTAAGTGTAAATCACTTAACACCGCAAGTGCGTTTGCCATCCTGGGGACTGACTAAGATGATATGCCCTCTATGCACAGTAATTACACTGGCTACCTTTCCCTTCAATCCGAAACACAGCGAACTGCTTCACGGCAGAAATAAGAAAGGCGGTGGTACCTACCCAGACGACCCTAAATATGGGTCTACCACCTAGTAAAAATAAATACTTATGAAATAATAATAACTTATGAAAAGAAGCTTTCCAATGATATTGTACGGCATACGACTTGTACAGATATAAATACACGGGAAGCACACAAGGAACTCTAACGACGGGCCCGAGCAGAGGGCGAGCCTTTAGAGGCACCCTCAGGCGTGTCGCTCCCTTCCGATTCGGACGACCTAGGGACGCTAGGCGGTCGAGAAACTCTCCTTGGGGGGAGATGCTCGGTCGCCCAATAATCGCCTAGGAACGGCTGACCTACAGGCTTGAGGACCCCCCAAGGTCTTCGCCTTCTTAAAAAACCGGTAAAGCAGTGAACACCATCAGCGGCAAACTGCAGTAGTCAGTAAAAAAAAAGGAACTAAGTAATATTTTTTTCCTGGAATTAGATTTCTTTGCCAATAAAGTGCATCCACCAGGAATTACCATTAAAAAATATGAATTCTATGGAGAGACTTAAGTGAAATAAAACTAGAACAAGAAAAAAACCATGTCATAATCAAAGTGCTGAGAGCTGCACTTGATAGGTTTTCAAGTCATACATACCACATAAAATTATAAACAAAAATCATTGTTTACATACCATAGCCAGCCATGTTACCAGATGTTGCTTTACATGTAACCAAATGTGTTGAGCACAACTTTATTCTGACTTTTAGTTTTAGTAAAATGAATATGATTGTATTTTATGAGTTTGTTCCTGTAAGGCCGGCTTCTTCAATTAATAGAATCTTATAAGAACAAAAATACTACAGCCCATTTTATAATTTAATAATTTTTTAATATTTATTGAAGAAATGTAGCGATATTGTAAGTTAAATTTTAGAATGAAAATAATAATTTCAAAACATTTATGATTACCGTTTTAATTTCCATTAATATTTAAATTATTTGATAAAAGATTGAGACTATAAACAGTAGTAGCCCAAACAAAGTGCAGTAGTGGATAGAAATGATTGTGACTTCTAGTTGTTAATTCTATCAAACCTACCAATACACGATTACGCTTAAGCCATCTATGTTAGCGATACTGCGACGTAAATTGTTTTCTTCATTTTAACACTAGCAACAACAGCACACTATAATCTACCTTTTTCTTGACGCATAGAGCAATCCGCTTACAAACCTACCACTGGCTAGATGATAGGCGAGTGTAGAGGTGTTGTTAGTGCTTATTGGTCGTAGACAACCTTTATAGCATCACTTTCTTTAAACAGCCGAAGACCTTGGTGGTCCTTGACCCAGAAAGGCGTACCTACCTAAAAGATTTGTAATCGACTAAACTCTCCAGAGCGTTCGATTTCGGCTCAGGTGATGAACCTTCTCATGAAGGAATAAGAGAGAATGGTAGAAGAGATCTGATAATTGCCTATATGCTTCTTATTCGATGAATGCGGTTTGTGAATTAATACCTCGTTTTATCATGGCGGCACAGCTATACAATAATCCTTCCCGGAGTCACGTTCTGACTGATGTGATTCGGAGTTCCTCATTCTCATTACTGGCAACAACTTCACAAACAACAAACCCATCTGTGCCCAGGAACTAATTATAACATGGAGGCTAAAATGAAAAAGTTTTCTACTTTGCTGAAATAGTGTACAAGTTTGGGAAACAACAGTTCGCTATCAGTGGACCTCGTCTGTGACACACTAACCCACTTGTCGAGTAATCGCCGCTCCGCCCAAGAGTAGGTATTCACTCACATTGCACAGCACAGTATGCTGGTTTCTATTTATAAGCAATTAGTTTTATTTTTAGATATAAAATTACATCGGTATCACTTTTTTAGGTTGAACGAATCGAATATCATAACAAGCGAATTACACCAACAACTCGTTTTTATTTTTAAATTAAATATACATAATATCATTGCAATTTCAGAAGTTATTACGTACGTACTGTATCTGCCATTTAATTTGCAGCAAAGGTTTTTTATACATATAAATTATCTACGATGTGGGTTTTTTCGTGAATTTTATGAAAAGAACACGACGGATTTTTTCCAGTGTGACGCATTAAACATTTTAAGTTGTGCCAAATAAAAATAATTCATCTAATTAATTTATTCAAGCCATAACTACTTATAACATATAAATATTAAATGTTGGGGGTACGAAATAAATTATGAACCAATTGTGATTATTTACAGGCGACTAATGAATTAGGTCAACTAGGTAGTAAAACCGGTATTTCCGAGAAACTTAAATTCCATTAATTTTGTACACAATAAATACTCATTGTTGTCTTTTTCCATATTCAAAGACTGCTTCAAATATCTCCCTAACACTCACACACGTGTTGCGTGTACTCAGATTGCTGGAAAATCTCTATTTTGAAAGATGTGCAACAAACCGTTCTCTGTACAAGCTGTTCGGCTGAATGAATTGCTGGTTGAAAATAGATGTGCGCAATTTTGGGTACTTTCGCGAAGACGGTTAAAAAAAAATTATCTATCAATATAGCTATAAATTTGCAACTTAATTCTTAAAAGTAAATAAACATATGAATCCATCATACACACTACTTGCTGTAGAACTGACTTTATGTATTTAAATACTACTGACACGGTTGTAGCTTAGATTAATTGTGCTTATAAGACTATAATTCATTATTTTGTTGCCTTTTATTGTCCGTTCTGATTTCCTATTCAAAAGTTAAGTCTGACGTTCGGCTTTCTGAGTCTAAAAATCATTTGTATGACTACACAATGGCGACATCCATCGGAAAGACGATGGTTGGTTGTTACTGCAGCTGCTTCTACCTAGATACCAACCGAGCAATTTTTCCGAATTTCTTACCCGCTGCCAAAACCCACAGCCAAATTGACATATCTGTCAAGTTCTTGTCGAAACACAAGAAAAACCCCCGTTTAAGACGATTTCATAGAGACCCGGACAAAAACGTGTCTTATGCGGGAATCTGCGGGATAGGGGAAATAAAACGTAGGTATTGTATCAATATACATATTATAGAATTAACCTATGTATAAACTTGTTATAAAAGGTAATTACATTATAATGTTATGTAATAATGTTACGTCATAGTGTTTTACTGTTTATAATATAATTACATTAATTGAATGTTTGAAATTTATACCAAATTAAAAATTAGAGAAGACAAGAGAAAAATCCTAAGACGGCTTGATTATTCAAGCCGTCTTAAAATTTTTTCTTGGTCTTAGGATTTTATTCGTCGTGATCACACAAGTGTTGAGTAGCTCAAAGGAAAGAGCATTCGCGAGGATCGTGAAAGGTCGCGATAACATTACTGCGGTCGCGGGTTTGACTATGACAGGATTATTTTTCTTGTCTCTCGTTTTCTATTTAATTTGGTATACATTTGAAATATAAATCATGATAAATAAAATTAGAAACAAAATTTAATGTTTACATTAATAAAAGTAATAATGTTTTATTTAAACTTGTATCGGTTTAACTAAGAGATTTTTATGCAATAATATTGCTTGGGCGTTAGACAAAATCTTTGACTAGACTAAAAAAGCGTGGTGTACGTACAGATGTGGTAATGTGGTATAGATGGAGTATTTTATTCTTGGTGGAATATTGTTTGATATTTTTCGCTGCGCACAGCGCCGGCGTTAGCGGTTACCGTTGTATCTGAATAGGCTTAATAAGCGCGATATAATGTATGAAGACATACCTCAAGTTGAAGGGACCGACGTAACATAGCGTATTATATGCGGAAAATAGTAAGCGTGATCGTAAATCGGGTTTCACTGTATATGAAAACGGAAGCGTTTTGATATCTGTCAAGGTGTTGTCGAAATATGAAAATATAGTACTGATAAGGCCTGTAGACTTTTGAATCGATGGCATAAAATTTGACTTTCATAAGCGTCCAAATTAAGTTTGAGTTTACTACCTACTTACTATCACACCAGGCACCATCAGCGATGTGGCGTTACAGTACAAAACTGCTTTCATGTTCTACCATGTCAAAAACACAGCTACGGGACGAATACAAGCTGACCTACTTACTAAACAATATTGTTTCGGTATACAAAACACTATTGATTTAAGTTCAACACAAAAGCTGCAGAAACTTACGTACTTCAATTGATAATCAGTTTTGTTACCAAGCAGGATGTATACCAGCTCAAGCTTCTACGATCGCCTTTTATTGGTAGGAATTATTATTGTAACGATAAGCGCGTGGACAATACTCAGGAGGGTGCAACTTCAAATCTAGGAAGACCTACATCGAACGTTTATCGACCAAATCCAAATCATTTTAAACGGCCAGGTCAGAGGTAAAAATCGCTGAGCGTGTTTATGAGAACTGCAATGAGAGGTGATGCGTACGTAATAAATATGTAGCATAATATTTGTTCGTAGCACGAAAAAAGAAGTGATCTCCGCGTATACCCAGGGTGAAAGGAACGACTCTATGTGTGCAAAGCAAGCTAATCTGTATTTATTAGATAAGAACATGAGAAGCAAAAGAGAAATATTAATACCGACGAACGACAATGTTTAAGTAAATGTATATCTCAAAATAGGTCAGATTTATCTAACCGATTTGACAAATAAAACGATATTTCAAGTTGAGACACATTCTAATGGGTTAATAAAAATAATTTGGGCGACACTTGGACACGTTGACCTGACTTACTAAAGTTGTTGACGGCGGCTGCGACACAGTTTCCACATTGAAAAATCCCAGTTTATCCGAGCAAATACTCGAGACATTACGATGACAAAGAACAGTAAATTAGCTTTCCGCATTATTTGCGACTCGCGCTTTCATTAACTCAAATTATAAATATACCAAAGTTATTGTAAAGAAAAATGGAGTATGATATGACGCGGTCGTGGTAGAGGAGTTATCAGTAGGTATCGCTGCATACATCGAGTGGTCCAATATTATTTTCTGTTAAATTTGTCAATGAAACTGACAAAGTAGGTACGCCTAAAATACCAATGAAACGATTGATTATGTCAGTTCCCATAATCTAACGTAAGTATACATTTTGGTAAAATACTTATAAAAACGTTTCCTTCCAACCGGGATGCAAAAATAACATCACAAATTGCAAATTAAGAATTAAATGTGTTTGTTCTGAGGTTTGTACTTTGAACCGAAAATTGTGGTATGATGTAAATTATTTATTATTTTAAAAATAAACGGTTACGCTACACACTGAACTTTGTACTATCTTTATGTCAACGTAACAAGTTTTAAAGTCGAATGGCAATGTGAAGCATATGCTAGATCTGCACTTGTCTCTACTAACAAACGTTTTAACATCAGCACATTTTTGGCCTACTTTGGAAATAAGAGTAATTATTTGTAATATGTATTTGTACAATTCAGTTCGTTTCCGTATATAAGACTTATCGTTTTTTTTCTGGTGGATCATATATAAGTAAAGGGAGGTGGATACCGTCGCCTATAAACACCTGCAATAACAACGAAAAAATCACTTGGTATTGCAGGTGCGTTATCATCCTGAGGCCTAAGAGGAAATACCTTCCATGCCCGGTTATTACACTGGCTACCTTTTCCTTCAATCCGAAACTGAGCTACTGTTTCACGACTGAAATAGGAAAGGCGGTGGTAACTATCCAGAAGACCCTACATACAGGCCTACCACCTAGTTATCACGGCGTGTCTGTAGCTCTTTATCAAACTCATCCAGATTTTTTAGTAGGAGGTAGAAATTACCAAAGATTTGTGGGAAATATACAAAATGTCCCTACTTCCCTTCTAATATTATAAATGCGAAAGTAACACTGTCTGTCTATGTTACGGTTTTACGCCTAAACTACTAAACTAATTTTGATGAAATTTGTTACAAATATAGACTAGAGCTTGGGAAGGACATAGTCTATCTTTTATTGCGAAAAAAAGCTTGAAGGGTTTGAAATAGGGAATGAAAGTTTCTATGGAATCCGTCATTAGGTAGTTGATAAAAATAAATAAAAAATTGTTCTATCGTTTTTTAATTTTTACCTGTATGGGGAATGAAATAGGAGATGAAAGGTGGAAGGAAGTCCTAACAAATCTGTGTTATGTATACGTATATTTTAAACCATAGCAGTTTGTATGTGTCTCTTCTTCTTTATCCTACCCTGCTCCCAACTTATTTGGGGTCGGTGCAGCATGTGTTGATATGGAAAAAACTGCCAATGCTAAAGGATTTGGCATTAGATTTTTACGGACGGCTGCCTGCCTAACACCACCTCCTTTGAGGACGACTTCTATCTTTCGACAGCACCCGGGACCACCAGCCGAACAAGCCTTAAGAAGCACGTTTTTTCGTTTATATATCGTTACTAAGAACGCACTACGTTACCGCGGCGCCATCGACCTGCTCTGTAGTTTGTATGTGTATGTTTATTGTTAGCAAAAAGTTAGCAGTTTCTATCTGTATTGTTAGCAAAATAAGTACCTACCCTAAAAATAAAAATACTGCCCAAAGTATTCCGCGCAAACGAAGGCGCTGGCAAAAGCTAGCATGAGATCTTTTAGATTTACAAACAAAAGAAGTAAGATCTGCGTTCGTCTCCTGATGATAAGCCGAAGGTGGAAGCAAATCCCTCAACCACTGGGCATCTTATCATTAACTTCGCAATACAATCATTACAATACTATTATGGCGACTGATTGTAATAGGATGGTGGAAAGCTAAGCTAAAAGAACCCAATACACAGAAACTTCACGTCACCGAAATGCGAATGTTGCGATGGTCTGCGGGCGTTAAAAGGAAAGACAAAGTACGAAATGAAAATATTAGGGGATGCTTGAAGATTGCGCCTTTAGTGGATAAAATGGTCGAATCTAGGCTGAGATGGTACGGACACGTGATACGCCTCGTAGTAGTAGTTAAGAAGTGTTTATCTTGCGCAACACAAACGACAAAGAGGAAAAAATGCCTTTGCGACATGGTTGACGACTGTTCAAAAAGTAATGAAAAATTTCTCCCTTACAAAGGCGGATACCAAAGACGGAGTTAAGTGGCGCCACACGGTTCAGAAAGGGAAATGGCGAGGACAAAGAAAAAGGTAGTAGCTAGCCAGACGGATTTAAAAAACAAACTATAATAGGACTTCTGGATCTACTTCTGGTTTGAGATCCACTAGACCATGAAGGTCGTTTAAAACAGGATATTGGTTTGTTGAGCTTATAAGGTTCCTCCTTACACGTGCGCTGGTCGAGAATACCATGAGTTGTCCTAAGATGGAGTGGGGAGGGTTCTGATTAGAAGAAAAAAGGCTAGAACACTCGCTATGGAAAACTAGATGACATGACGCCATAATGACTCCATATCTTTCATTATTGTTAGTGCACCATGGAAAGACCAACCGTAGTGCAGGTCTTTCTACTACGCTCTTCAAGAAGTAACAAGTATAAAGTAAACAACATGTTTTTATCTGTATTTCAATACAATTGGCGTCATAATGTTTGTCGAAAAGTCAAGGTTACTAGTATAATACATACCTACATACATACATAAATACATAAATCAAGCTTATAAAACCAAAAAGGGTTGAGCAGAGCTTTAGCCAACATTAAACATAAAGCCACATCTGGCAGTATGGGCTATACAGTACTCCCTCCCAAAATACTGTCGCCTATACATACAGGTATCATCATCATCAACCTATCAGCCGAGAGACGTCCACTGTTGGACATAGGCGTCCCCAAGGATCTCCACACTTGTCGGTCCTGCGCTGCCCGCAACCAGTGGTTTCCGGTGACCTTTACAAGATAGTCGGTCCACCCGGAACCAACGCTACGTCTCCCGGTACGCGACCGCCACTCGAGTACCTTTCCGCCCCAACGACCGCCAGTCTCCTTCACCATGTTCCCTGCCCGCTGCCACGTAAGGTTTGCAATATTTTGAGCTTTAGAGGGGCGTAAGGGGGGGACCCAAGTCAACTGCACGCGGTGAAGCGCGGCGCTACCCACCAACCCAGACTGGGTCAGAGTGGTGGGATAAGGCCCAAAGCCCCTTCCATAAAAATATACAGGTATAGGTAATACAATTTCTAGAATAGCTATGATAATATTACTGACTATTCTACTTTTTTGTGGACACGTCATACATTCCCTTTGAAAACGTTTCTGCACGAGCGTTAAATATAATGTTTTCTTTGTCATGCCCACACTGTTCGATATTAAAGCAAAAAGAAAAATTACATACCTACACTCGAAAAGTATTTGTATTGTTAAATAACAACCTTGGTTTTTTCGCTTTTTGGAACGTCTATCTCGTCCATTTTTCTTTCTATTGTGATAATAAAATCTAAAAAGCCTTTATTTAATATGTTATGTAATATATTATGTAGTTGTAAGACAAGATTAACCAATAACAATTGAACAATAGTTTGTTTTTATTCTGAAAATCTGAGGAAGAAAAACGTATTTACCTATTCTACTCTTAATATTTACTCCTTTATTAGGAGTACTATATCAATGCTTATTAACGGTACTCCTAATAATTACATTTAGAGTGGAAAACGTAGATTAGGGATGCCTTCCCGCCGGACACCTACTTGAATGTAATAATCTATCGATCGTAAAACCACACTATATCAAGAACAGTAATACGTCTTCATACAAACTGGCCGCTATCTGTTAGAATGTGTGCGTGCGTACTCGGCGCCGTGTACGCACGCACTGTGACGCACACATGACATAAAAATATGGGGGCTGAGAACACATGTTCGCAGTATGGGGGCAGGTGGTCTCGGTGTGATCGCGCGTTTTTATGTTATTGCACATTCGCTCGCCGCATGTTCCCGCCCGGCACATTTACGATAGCCCTAGCGCCAACGCAGATTAGGCTAATAAATCGCCGACAGCCCGCAGATGAACTACTGTTCTTGGCATACTGTGGTAAAACTCAATAAAATACTCATTTACAATTCTAAACAGAGAATTATTTATCTACCATAGGTATCTCCTAATATGAAAATCATAATTACCTATACTTACCCCCAAAATAGTGACAGGTTGCCAACCTGTTGCCTTCACTAAAAGACCACCAAACCCAAAAAGTAACAATCCTTCAGTATACAATCAAACATAATTCAACGACCAGGACCGATGTTACACTTAAAAACATTTCAGCATACATGTATAATTAATATTATTAATCACAATTAAAAAAATATTACTGGTAACTCGATGAAAATGTGAGTGTCACACGATTTCTATGTAAGAGTTAGATTTGAATTGTGATTTTGATAAGTTCCTATTTCAGAAAAATAAACCCAACGTCTTTGTTAAAAACATATAGATAGAGCTATATGCTATACTGTTACCGCCTCAGATCCTCAGCCGGCGAGGCCAAAGGTGCTATAATGAAAGTCTAATACTGTCAAAATCAATAACAAGTTTAATTTACTCCCTCCAGGTGTGTTGAAAACTGTCGTATATTTGACACTGATGAGCTCTGCTCGATAGCCGGGTCCACACCGTTACACCACACCGTTACAGTATAGTAACATAGTAGTAGACATATTAATTTACACTGTGCAAAATAAAAATAACAAAGTTCTTAATTTAAATGGACTTTGCTAAGAACTAACTTAGAAATCATGGAATACCTTACCACAGCTTTCAGGAAGAAAAAATGTATTTTATTTATATGCCGATGAAAAAGAAACTCCACAGCTTACAATTTGGTAACTAGTGACTGCTTAATAAGGTAGGTATAACTATTCAACGTTTTCATTTCGTCAAAATTAATGTTGCCATTTATTTTTAAAATATTGTGCAAATTACCTTCTTGCAGTATCGAGCAATAATTCATACTGAACTTTATGCTACTTGTATCCCTTGCTTATAATTAGCATAATACGAGGGCTCGTGATCTTTAATTTTGGGGTCAGATGTTTTCTCTCATATGTTATTCTGAATATCTTTTCATCTTAACATCGGTACCGTCTTTTTAGTATCTTTTTCCATTTTTTAATACGACAGTGGCCCATTGATATAGAGATCGATCAGGACGACTTGGTAACTCTATGGCATTTGTGAAGCTATATATGTATTTTATACAAAAATGTTGGTTTATTTAATGCGAGTTTATATTGAGGGTATCAAAAACGGGAATGATTATATTGATTTTTTATTAGTGACTAGTTTTATATGTAGAAATCTTTTCCAACTATAGATGTACTGAGAAACGAAGATTTCGTGCGTACGTTTAAGTGGGGTGGGACATTGGTCAAGTCTGGTATTCTTCAATTCGTCAAAAATATTGGTCTAATAAAATAAGTAGTTAGTCCAATCGTTTTTTGTCTAATTAAAAAATCCAAATATGCCCTTGGTCAATTACTAGGTTCTACCCTTTACTTAAATGATCTGACTAATCTCAATGATATTTTGACTAATCTCTCTACTTTCCATACAAAGATAGTACAGTACAGACCTAGAACCAGTAGAACCTTACCACAGTAAAGGAAGTGACGTATTGAATGTATTTGTCAAAACAATAAAAGTAATTTTAATTATGACAAAGTTCTACTATTGGTCGACTGACCGTACCATCCTTGTAACAGTAATGTTCGTTTACTGTTTTTTTTATTTACCTGATACAGTACCTCGTTTCACAATTAATTTGGCCCTTATTTACGTACAGTACCTCCTACTGTTTTCCATAAAAATTTTCCCCGTTTGTTGATAGTGAGTTACAGTTGTTTGTTACCCAATAATTTGTAAGTTTTGGATCAGGTTAAGTGGATTCGTTATTGCGTGATGTTTTGACTGGACTTTTGTTGTTGACCGCAGATGGTTTGGATGGTAACAAGCTACTGTCATTGTTGTATGAATGATGAGCAAGAAAGGGAGAAAGCTATACAAAAGACATTTGGTTTGTTTACATTTTATTTTATTTAACGTAAGTGGATACCGTCGCTTACAAACACCTGCAATAATAAGGAAAAAATCACTTGGTATTGCAGGTGCGTTTTCATCCTGAGACCTAAGATTTAATGCCTTCCATGCCCGGTAACTACACTGGCTACCTTTCCCTTCAATCCGAAACACAGCAAACTGTTTCAAGAGTGAAATAGGAAAGGCGGTGGTACCTACCCAGACGACTCTACATACAGGCCTAGCACCTAGTAAAGGTATAATAGGCATAGTCGGCAATGGAGTCTTTACCGATTCTTGCTTCACTGTCAAGAAGAATCTCTTACGGTCCAAACCCTGTAGAGATTCTAGGCGACAGTGAGACATCACGGGAGGTTTCAGTAGACAAGTTATTCTCTACGGGAATTTCGCCCTACATATGCCCTAAGAATCCTACGACGATCCACCAGTCCTCGTTTTCTTTAAAATCTCGGCCGACGTTTTTTATGGTAGATATAGTTACTCGAAAAAAATTCTACCGATTGTAGTGTCTACCAAAAGTAACTCTAAAAAAATCAACCGGTTATAGTGTAGGGTGATTAAGCTATAGAATGACGATTCGTCATTTCAAAAGCAAAACAAACTCTTATAAGAAAGTATTTACTTAATAAAAATAGCTGTTATTCCTTGGGGTTGTATTAATTACGTCACCCGTAATAAGTCGACAATCTGCAGATAATCAATGTAGGCTTTCCCAAAGTTTTCATTAAGTGAAATGGCTGTTACGTAATCAAGTAATTATGTAATCATCGCTTTGAGCGTAGGTATTGTTTTCCAACCCTTGTTTAAAAGTTTTGTGTTGGTGTTTTTCTTACAAAATCGTTTGAACAAAAAGTCTGAAACTGAATAGTTAACAAAGCCGTGTGCCACTTTGACAGTTCAAAGTGGTGTTTTCCATTATTCGCCAAACTTCCATGGTTATTGTTTAGTTTCAATTATGAGGTGTGAAAATTAATAACAATAGATAGAATGTAAGGGTGACTTTGTTATTTATAGGTTGTATAAGCATTCTGACAAAAAGCTCTTAGACAGTAGTCTAATTATAGGTAACAATAACGGGAAAACTTCAATAAATAATAATTACTAGCGGTTGCCCGCGGCTTCGCTCGCGTTAAAGTTGGTTATCGCGCCAAAAAGGATCCTATATCGTTCCCAGGGTCTCAAAATATCTCCAAACCAAATTTAACTAATATCGGTCCAGTGGTTTCGGAGCCTAATTCGATGCAAAACAAACAATCAAATATTTCCTCTTGAAATAGTTAATGAGGTGAAATAGTTATTTGTTAAACAAGTGAGCAATTATTTTTTACTGCGAGTGCCTGCTTTAACTCACGAGGATTCACACTACAGCGCAGTGAGTGACTTACTTTTTCGACATTGTGCTACATCTATATATCTATCTATATAACAAAACAAAAGTACCCAGAAAATGTTGTACAATATTTTCTGGGTACTTTTTGTTTTTTTTTTTAATCTTTTTTTTTATTATTGCAATCAACTCGGAAGCCGATCCCGAACCACCTGTATTCAGGGTGTTGGTTATTTAGTTTACATGTTGTATAAATCAATCGTGGTTCGTTTGTCTCGCTAAAACTCGAGAACGGCTGGGCCGATTTAGCTGATTATGGTTTTGAAATGCTTGTCGTAATCCAGGGAAGGTTTAAACGGTGAGAAAATATGGAGAAATTGCGAGGAAGATAGTAAAAACAACATTTTCATTTTCCCTTAAAAACTGTTCTGCCTACATTCCTGTCAAACATTTGCCGATCGTCCCTTCGGTACGGTAGACTCGGGACCATTCGACCTACTACTTATGTGACGAATATTTTTTTCAATCAATATGTTAGAAAAAACTACGTTTTACTTTCCGTGTATATGAAATGGAAAGTAGAGTGCTTAACACGGATAAAAGGAATCAATTTCTACTCGGACTATATAGTTGCCCTCGCTGCTGTCGGGCGTCTAACCACCTCGTATGGGAATTGCTTCCATTACATCTTTGTCTAGCAATCTACTATTCCAATTTCTCCACATAAACAAACCGGTTAGTAAAACAAAAAGAGAAATTACGAAATAAATTTCACATTTCAGATTTTTAGATTTAGACACCATACTATTCGTGCGACTACCTTTTTTTGCGATAGTTTATCCTTTTCGTATCGTATAGCACTGTGGATTAGACAGTGCGGCGTGTAAGCGGGAATGCCCGAGATGTATTGTTTCACTGTCCATAGTTAAAAATAATCGGCTCCTACCCTCACAGTCCTTTGTGGGACGTTTCGGAAACGGCACACAGTGCACGCCTCGTATCCATAACGTTTCTGAGGGGCTATTTGCTAACTTTTTTGACAGTTGAAAGTGATAATCACCGAGTGAATTACATATCCATTGCTGGGTTTACACGACAAGTGGCATAAAAGCGTGTCGTGTTCAACAGCAATGGATATGTAATTCACTCGGTGATTATCACTTTCAACTGTCAAAAAAATAAGCGAATAGGCCGCCTGGGCTATTTCGTATGACTAGGTGCCTAAGTTACCATGCACGCTTCTTATATCATGCATGAACTACAAACATCGTGTAAATTTTACAAGTAAAACGTAAATAAACAAGTTACAGGAACATTATATTCAACGATTGTGTATTTAGCTTTTCCATAGAATACCTACCTCTGCAGCTCTACCTACACACGTAATACCTCGTACGGCTTCCTTATGTAACCGAGAACCATGTCCTTGATATTTTGTAATGAAAGTCGCGTGTACAATAATAAATTACAAAGTAGGTACTGCACTGGTTTTTTCAAGGTATCGTAAGTACCTACGTTCTTTTTTAGTGGGTACTTTAATATTAAAAATGATCAGAACCTACATTGCAGTCTTATTGTAAGAGGTTTTATCATTCAATCTGAGTTAATTTTTTTACTATATTTGTCTATTAAGTACATGCAATGAAAACGTATAATTTTATCTTTTCGTAGATGCGAATCAATATGCATATGCGGCGGTTGTATTGTATTTGCTCGTATGGAGACGTCATCAGGGTGTACTTACGTTAGATTCGTTCAGGCTAAATCCCGCTTAGCGCCAAAGAGTAAAAATATAACTATCCCTGTCTTGAGATACTTGCAGCATCGATAAGAGCTCGTCTTATGCATTCTATAATTTCAACGCTTGATTGTGATAGGTGAATACGGTTTATTATTGAAGCGATTCAGATGTAGCACTTGTGGCCTAAAAGCAACTGTCAGTGGGCACGGTTTGTATGGAATAGAGTACAAGAAATCAGGGAGCTCACTAACACAGACCATTGGCGTTTTGTTCTCGGTAGAAAGAACCCAGCAGATTTACCTTCACGGGGTTGTGGCGTGGAATTCTTGATACTTAGAATCTAAATGGTGGGAAGGCCCCCAATGGATACCCGATTCCCAAGATTCTTGGCATTGTTGGTCTTGTCGCTATGATATTAATGAAGCTAATATTGACAAAAATAATGAAAAAGTCTAATCAATTACTGACCGACAAAAACGTCGCAGTTGGGCTTTGTTCGGATACTCGTGAAAATTCGGATACTTGTTATTTTTTCAACTAAAAAAGCATTGTACGTATGGTGGATTGGGTTTTCGTTATTTAAATAATTGTAGATTAGTATCAAATAGTAGAGTGGAAACTTATATTCGTGCCTTAGTTAGAGTATCAAAACGCAGATCTTAGGTTATTTATATTATTTTTAGCGGGATACTTTTTCCGGTTTAACTGACCGTATGCTAAAGAATTTAAAGATATTTCTAGATAGTGGTGTTTTGTATCGAGATGTTTGTATATTATCGGAGTATTTAATATATTGATATATCTTTCGGATTCTCTGTAGCTTTAAGCTCACGTTTAATAGTAATATACCTACTCATTTCTTATTTGATCCATTATCGTCACTACAGACATCGATATCGTAAACAAAACCACCATGACAATATGATGGTTTTCATTTGGAGATTTAAAAAAAAAAATGTTTTGGAGAATAATTCGCGAGACATGAGTTATGAGTCTGTTTCTAAAACTACAAGTTTAGTTTCATAAGGTCAAGCTTTACACCGGTAACCCTTCTGGGATTGAAGAAAGATATGACGGTATAGTGCTACAGATTTTGAGAATAATGGATAGGAAAATATGCCTTTTCTCGGCAGATGTCGTGCTGTGTCCAGAATTTTAGACTACTGACCTTGTTTGTACCATTTGTTGCGTTGTACTTGCGGAGGCAATTATGCCTTTTCCTTCAATCAATCAAAACATATGCTAATCCATTTTAAGTGATGAAAATCTAATACTGCTATAATCAAAAATAAGTTTAATTTACTTCCTCCAAGTGTGTTAAAAACAGTCGTATGATATACTCGGCTGAGTTTCGTACTCGCCTTCTGTGCTGCATTCATACCCATAGCCAAATTATGTTATGAGCAATCTTAAATCTCTTGTATCACGATGTACTAGATACTTTAAAAATATCCTTGAAATGACAAAAGTATCTACAATAGCTAACAGTTTGTCCACCCTCAGTTCCGCCTCGAACACTGCAGACAGAAACTGTAGCGAAACAAAACCGTGAAGACGATTAATTAATACTTTAGTTTTGTACCTCCTTGTCATTGAAAAGCAAAGACTTGAATGTCTTCAACATAACAAAGTAAAGCATTAAATACTATTATGAAAGGTTGATGTGGACGGTCTATTTCCGATATAGCTAATGAAAGAGTTTACTGTAATACTGGCGTTACATTGTTCCTTCGGACAGTCCATAATGTAGTTCCTGGAGTGAAGTTTTAATTCAATGTAACTGCAGTGTCAATGGCGATAAACTTATAGTAATTATACCAGGCCGCGAACATTCTTCTGTTGACTACAAAATAATAAGAGATTCAGGACCATAGATATATCGGTAATTATACATCCATGTTCAGGACTATCTAAACATTTCCTTTTGGATGCTACTATAGTATTTGGATGCCACAGTCGGATATAAGCGACCAGCCACATCGTCCTATTTCGACATTCACTCTGAATTCACCTGTCAATATTTAAATAAAACAATTTAAAAAAATTAACCTACTTCATAACTAACAAATTCATAACATGACTATAAAAAAGTGTACGTAAAGAGGAAAAATGATTTTACCTCGTAAACCCTATTTTAACGAATTTCATTTCGTTAAAATATGGTTTACGAGGTAAAATCATCATTAATCTCTTCTAGTCCTTCGCGTTTTGGGTACGTAAGATGTCTGAAAACACTCGTACTATGTCCAAATAAGAGATATCAATTGAAAGAGCATTGCAAAATTTCAACAAAAAGGAGAAAACCGATCGAAAGCCGGAATCGACTGGGACTGACAATGCATTCGATTTCGGTGTATCTTTACAAAGCATTAACTTTTTAAAATTAAGGGTACATTTATACTTGCGGCTCGTTTCGCCAGCCTCCACTCATGCAGCATGTTTTCTTGCGAAATAATGCCTGTGAAAACGTACGAATTATTATCTTTTCGTAATCCCATAGCGAACAAGGCCTTTGTTATACAGCTGCGGTTTCGTTCGCTAACATTGTATTTTAAAAAGATGCATGTTTCTTTGGGCAGTGGCATAATATAGGTAATTTTTACAGCGATATCTTCCGACTAATAAGTAACTTTATGATTGACGTTAAAATGCAACCTTGCAATGTAGCTAAGTATTCAAGTTATAAAAGGTGCCGATGAATATGTTTGCTGCACGATCGGCTTTCAATATTGAAAAAAAAAAACCAGCTGTTGACTAATAATTATATCCAACAAACCCTATAATTTTCATCAGCATGGGAAGGTAATGATTCCCATTTGTTAAATATCCTTCAGATATTATTTAATCCGAAAGCTCGATTAAGTTTTACGTGACTGTGTTCTAGTTTTAAAATAATTAATTTCAAATAGTTCTTTGAACATATGTACTTTAAATTATTCGAAACTACCATAGTCTATAGTTTAGGTTTGATAGTCATTTATACTAAAAGGGTTAGATACAACATGGATACAACACTAAAATTATAGGCAGGCAGGTACTGATGCGACTATAGGCGTGCCTGTCAATGTTCCTCATAAAATATAGGTTTGTTTTATTTATCAGACCGGTAGCTGAAGTATTCAATATTGCCTGTTATTATTTCATATTAAAAAAGTAGCTAGGGGAATTTATGACGAGTGCGATTATGACGTGTAATTTTTCAAATGACAACAATCATGTAAATTGAAGTGCTAGTTGGTCCTAGGATGGTTGAGATATAAGAAAACGAACTAATGGCGGTGGAAATAACAGAGTACTTACCAAAGTCACGGTAAATAGATAACATTAACCTGCCTGAGTACAAGCTCTTTCTAAAGAAAAGGGACAGAGAAATATTTTACAGGTATGTAATTGTATTGACATCAAATTATAATCAGGTTTAAATTAAAACTAACGATAGTTTTTATTTCAACCTGATAATTTAAATAAGCGTAAACATTTAAAAATAACGATACTTTCTACTTTTTTCTTCTTTTTACCTTCTATGTCAAAGCATTTAAGTATCTTATTTGGTACCAACCTTCTCAATATTGACCACGAGAATTTGATTTCAATTTTCAGAAACATTTAGATATATAATGAATACATTACACCTACGTTTTTCTCATTTTTGTTGCGGACTATTTTATTCTATGCAATTTTTAACTAAATATTTAAAAAAATATTATTCATAAATTGAACAAGAAATTAAAAATGTCAATTATTTCCTCTCTTAACGGTAAGTTAAATATTGACATATATTTGGATCACAAAATCTATATTTAGCATTATATCATTCTAATCTATTTTTAGGATTGTATTGGTAGATGTTTTTAAATAATTTGAAAAGCCTCTTGAAGGAACTGGTGATATCATAATATGTGTGCTCGTTGCCATGGTAGTTGCATTTGTGCATGACTTTAAAACGTTGTCCGGTTTTTGTGTATTCAAAACGACAGTTTGGGCCGTATCTGTGTCAAGGTGCGGATCGACTCTTGCGCAAGTGGTTTTTTTATACTGCGCCCGGTTGCGAGGTAATTAATTCGATTCGGAGTGTCGCAACGTTTGTGTATTTTAAGCGTTATTGTTGAATTCGTGGATCACGTAGTTTCATGCATTATTTATTTAATAAAATCTTCATCGAGAACAAGACGGTATTACGATATTATAAGCTTTTATAAGTAGGTACTCTCGCCCTTTCTAATTGGGGATAATCATACCTGCAAGAGTGTAGGCTTGAAATAATCACAAACTCGCGAAATTCTTGTTTCGTAAATTTCCCTACACCAATAAACCGTAAACACTTAATAAGTCTATTTCAGTTATCTCCCTACTATATTCTCTTTCATTTTACACGAGAGCGAGAGAGATAAAACAATTTAAAAGCATCATACAACATTCCTTATTTTTAAAACTACTACAGAAATTATGCAGACTTCGTTAAATTTAGAAAACTAAATACATTCGGAACAGTTTAGCTTTAAAACAGAGATCGTTTACTATCTCAAAACATTTATTTTACCGCCAGGCACTAAAAACTTTTTAACCTAACATCAGTACTTTTTCATAATTTCGTCTTCGAGCTTTCCCGTAACAGTTATGAAAAAATTACGTAATTTTTTAAAGAGAAATTGGGCGCAGCTGGTTTCGCAGTGATCACCCCTCCTGGGGAAGATATAGAAGACCACAGTCTAATAAAACTATATTTTGTAGCATTTAGTTTCTATTGGTCCATAAGGTTAAGTTCAGTTAAGGTTGGTTTAGTTCTTAGAGCCCACCGTCTCATGACAAGTGGCGTGTCAGTGTAGCTCTTGTGTTTTCAAGCATATTAGGCTATAGCACCAGTTAAGTAGGTACCTTATCGCTAGATAGATATTTTTAATCTACTAAGCAGAAATCTCTGTAATATTATATTTACTTACACAAGCCACATCTTATATATGGGCCATGGAGTGCAACAAATAGTGACACGTTGCCATTGTCAGTCTGACATTTGTATCTATAGGCATCTAAAATCTTCAGTGAACCAGAAAACAAAGGCCGAATATAATAATCTGGACTGAATTATAATTTAATTTTACTCTACATCTAAATATAAATATCGTGCAATTGACCTGCTCCTAAAGAGGGATTACAATCGGCTCCTTGATAGAAATTATGTTATAACTTCATTAATGCTAAATTCCATTAATTTCATTAGCATGCTAATTTTCAAGACATAGCATGCTAAGTGCTATTGCTATGCTATCTGCTAAACTCTATTTTTAATATGATTGTGAATAACTGTGATTCGTGTTGTGAATTTGTTATCTTTTTAATTTCACATAAGTAACATTAGGTATTCCTAATTTCTAATGTTTAATGTTATTAATTTTAATACATTCTTATTTTAAATCATTTTTATAGAATCCTTGCAATATGTCTCTATTACGAAACGAAATAGCATTTCATTAATTTTAGCATTAGCTGATAAACCATCGTGTACTGTCGGGCCGCGCCGTGAATTCATTCGTTCGCAATTTCGCATTCGCATCACAATATACTCGTAGAAAAGATCCAGAGACAGGAACCTACTCACTATACGGGCCGTGTCCAGAACTGCCTTCTGTATCTGACTCTTTATCCAACCACCTAACGCGAGCCTCTTAAAGTGTTTATCAAGGCTCTTGGCTGCCAAACCATGGACAAATTATTATTATTTACTATGAGCAGTAGGTTCAGTAAAACCTCAAAAAATTTAATAGCTGAAAATTTTCATTTTATTCCTTTTTCCCTAGTTCAATAGGTACCAAATAAAACTTGCGTTCATTTTTATTTTTTCACAATTAGAATATTAACATTTCAAATTCTTATTCTTTATAAAAAGTAAGGGTACTATTTGGTAAAGAAACAAGGTGCTAACAAGTGCTGCCTTCAATGTTGGATCGTTTATTCTAAATATTAATAACATTCGCTCTTTGAAAATTTTAATTCTTTTTATTTTAATTACGTAGACATAACAGTGGAATCGTCAATCTGATATACTGTAAATACAGAACAAATCAAACAGATTTACTCAGTCACTACATGGAACTAGGGCGGGAGTACCACTCTCGTCTGACCCAATTGAAGTGACGATAGGATGAAATACAATATCCCCGTTGAAAGGTACGGTGATTGCTTCTGCGAATGTGTTAACTGTGTTTAACTAGATGCAATGTTTTGGTCTGTAACTTCAGGGAAACTCGCTAACCACGTTAGCTTTTAAATTGTGTCAATTATGATTCCCGGGATTATGTGAATTAATCAATCTCGATAGTTACCTATTTATTGGCAATATTTTTATAGCCTTACAACACTTGCTTAACATTAAGCTTTGTTCCCTTGTGGGCCATGGGGTCCGTCAAAATGTTGCCATCATATTGCCTACATAAAAGAGGTATCGAACCAAAGATAAAAACAAACCTTCAATGAGCTAAGAAACAAATACCATCAACCAGGTTAGATGTTACACTCTTAATCATCACAGCCGGGTAGTTAATACCTATCTATGATTCCTAATTCGTTGTATGTATGTATTCCTCTGGGTAATACGTGTTTATCAGTTCTTAATTAAATTAAATATGATTATTATTCCAACGCGATTGATAACACTGTATGTACGTATGTATAGTGCAGTTGATTCAATACTCAAATTACTTGATTCAAGTTTGGAAATGTTATTAATATTAGAATTTGTACCGACCGACGGCTTAGGAATCTTTAGAAGATTTAGTTCTTCCAGTAGCTAAACTGTCAAGTAGAGGATTCGATCCCGGTCGATTTATCTAATCCCGGGATTTCGGGATTATTTACAGTTAATCCCGGCATTGTATTGGTAATGAAAAGTGGTAACAAACATACAGTAAAACATATCAAAATCAACTTTTTATTTTAAATTTTTCGTTAACAAAAATGAAAAGAACATTTAAGTCTATCTAAGCACAACATAAACATAACCTCTTAGAGCTACAGCAAATAACACTCGTTGTTTGTCATCTATATTTACTCAGACACATTAATACATTGGTTGTTTTTTAGTAAATTCATTGATTATCACCAATTAACAAAAAACACCAATACTTACACGACGAGAAGCGGAATTTTTACACACTTTTACAAATAATTCGGTACCGGTCGTTAACAAAAATAAATGAAGTCAGCTGTGTAAACAAGATGGCCGTCAAAACGTCAAATGAAAGTAAGTGCTTTTCTTTACACGCATTTTTATTGACTTATATGAAAAATATATCAATCCCGAAAATCCCGGGATTCATTACATTTAATCCCGAAAAGTTACTAAAATATGATCGAATATGATCGAGTCCTCTACTGTCAAGGTAAGGTTTGTCTCTATTAAAAGTTGCGTCATTCTGATTTACTCAATCCGTTATCCGTTGTAGTTGTATTTAGAAAATGTAAATCTTTCATTGACACCACCCCTTATACGACGCGACTAGTCTATCCAAAGCAATTATTCAAATTAGAGAATCAAAAAAGACAAATTGTTGTTGAACTAATAAAACCTTAATTCGTTGACTAGAGCTAAAAATCGTAGCGTGATGTTTCGTCTATTAGATTCATATGTTAAGTATTCAACTTTTATATTCGGTAGCGGTACTTTTCTCAATATTACACTACCAGTTCCCTCCCTTTTTCAATATTTGAGTCTCAGCTGGTAGTCATAGAGAGAAGAGATTTTTTTTACTGATTATCACTTTTAATTGTTAAATTATTTAACGACAGCATAATTATATCTCACACTCATTTTATCCAACCCTAGGTCCCAACGTAAAATTTAATATCAAACGTATAACAGTATTGTCGATGTTTGCACCTAAATAAATTGGGTTTGGAAAAAGACTCAGGTACCTATATGAACATATACCTTTTCAGATTTAGTGTTGGTTGATCCTTCCTTGGCGATCTTTGGTATTAGAAGGATCGGAAACCGCTTGCTTACCTTCAGGTCGGTCGTATGATCATTAATTTGTTCTTGTTGTGTAAAATAAAATCGATCTAGATCAAATTCAGCACTTTGTCTTTGGCGGTGTTTACTACCTACCTACCTACTTACCTATTACTACCACTACTTACTACTTTAGTCAGAGTCTGTTTGCAAGTCGCTATTCAGGCTTACGTCATGGCCTGGGTTTTTTACTACTTCCATGTTCCGACTGTAGCCGAAGAAAACCGATTGAAAATTTTTCGGTCGTTCATAGTCACAATTCAATTATCCCTTATCATTATCCCGACCAAAGTGAACTTGGTAGGGAGCTGGTTTCGTTCCGTTGTTTTCAAATTATTATTTTTATAAGTCGGTCTCTCTTTTTATAGGACTTTAAAATTAGTCCTTAAATAGAAACCTAAAACGGGAATCAGGTTTTCTGATCGATGATGAACTAAACTTTAACTATTGCAACCGAATCGTCACAACAGCCTTTTTAATTTGACCCACTGGTGGGACCTGGAACAACCTTTCCTTGTTATTGAAGGAGGTTTAGGCAGTAGTTCACTGCGGATTGGTGGACGGAATAATCACAGATAATATAATACTATACTAGTATATGTATGTGTATTGTACGGCCGCGTGATGCCGGCAGAGAAGAATAGCATCACCCCATATCCTCCAATGGGTGTCGTAGAAGACGACTAATGGGTCAGCAAAGGGGTATCGATCACCTCATACTCCGTCCACCAATCCGCGTTGCGCAAGCGTGGTGGACTACTGCCTATACCTCCTTCGTTGAAAAAAAGAGACATAGGAGTAGTTGATTTTACCTTCCTTTCTTTTTTCTGTAGTCAGGTTACAGTTTTTGATCTTTTTTCTTGTTTGGTTATTTCTGTCACTCTCAATATTGTGAAGGCTAATATTTCCTTTCAATTAGTCTTCCCATTTATTGTTGTATGGGATTTAGGCGTCAATTACAGTTAACAACAAAAGCGTTATGAAAAGTTATTGAATGTTTCTCTAAAGTACGCACGACTTACCTATTGAATGGAAATATTATTTGCTAATTAAGTAAACATAAAGTGGCTATTAGCGCGATGCTCACAATTTATTACTCGGAGATTTTCAAATTGAAGAGCTCCATTGTGGCAAAGATACGTTTTTAGACCAAGCTTCGGAGATTTTCCAATGTTTGCGTTATAAACTCGAGCTTCCTCGGGACAGGACTGTTTACAGGTTTTATTTGTATAAATTTCAAATATTTATTGAAGAGCTCGTTCTGGGAAAGTGCGTATATCCTTCCAGAAGATCAGAATACCCCAGTCAAATAAGACTAGCTTTGTTGAGTTATATTTCTGTCCGATTTCCTAAACTTTACGATGTAGAGGTTTGGATCAGGACCTTGCGCCCTTTTTTAAGAGTATAATAAAATGGTGAATTATTGTACGCATAACGTTTCCGAAACATCGTCCTTTCTATGTGGTAGAAAATAACCTCAACATATTGAGTCAATATGTTTAGTTGTTTTTATCATACGTGCTGTCGATGAATCGTTTAACTTTAAGCCATCGTGGACCGTTTATATTTTCTCGTCATCATCATCATATCAGCCTTTATGATTCGACCCACTGCTGGGACACAGGGTTCATATTTACTAGTCGGCAAATTAATATTTATAACATAATAAACGTTTTTCTATATGGCATGTAATTAACTAATTACCTATGCCAAATCTAATATTTCTCTGTACACGCAATACTTATGCCTAAAATGCGGTGGAAAGTTTTATCTTCACCATGCTGGACATTCCTATGTAAGTATCGTCTGTAGTATAATATCAAATTCACACAATCACCTGCAAAACAATAAATATATTATTAAAAAATATTTTTTTTAAAATGCCGAATAAATATAATTATTAAATTTTATTTATAATTTGCATAAGGTGGTGAAACTCAACAAAAAATTGTAAACATATACACGTTACCAAAAAACGGGTGCTTGTGCATGAAAAGGACACTATATCAAATTATATCGCACCTGCAAAACAAAAAAGATATTATTAAAAAATATTTGTTTTAAAATGCCGAATAAACATAATTTTTAAATTTAATTTATAATTTTCATAAAGTGGTGAAAATCAACAAAAAATTGTAAACGTATATATACGTTACCTAAAAACGGGTGCTTGTGCATGAAAATAACTTATACTGCACAAAGACGCAATGAAAGCGTGCATAGCACTCCGGTTCTTAAGTTCTTTTTTTAGTAGTAACTAAGTTATTGTTCTCGAAAACGCTGCAGATAATAATTTAAAGATAAAAGTGCATCGCGCAATTCTCCCCCCCCTTAATAGCTCGATGGCCCTGCTCTCGATAACTCTCCTTAGATGGCTCACCAGCAGACTAGGTCGAGGAGAACAACTGCGATGTCACTGTCATAACACGGTCCACAATACAATATAAATCACTATTCTTTATTCATTGCTGCTTATCCACTTACTAATAATTTAAACGGTCAAACAAAAACAGAATTAGTCACAGCTCTCCAAAGGCGATCGTTCGCACTCTACACATAAGTTGCGGAATGGTAACGGGTATGTTGTGTGGTCAGGCGTTTTATTGAATATGTACGTATTGTATTTATTCACTGTGTATTTGTTTAGATGGCCTTATGAGGCCAAAAATAGGACGTGGAGGAAAAAATCTGAAAATCTGGCACAAATATAAGAATGAGGGTGTGTTTACACTGAAACGGACACAAGTCTTTGTTTGCAAATCAAACTAATGTTATATTTACGAATTTGACTCTGATTCTTAATAATTAAATTTATTAACACCTAGCTTTTGTCCGCGGCTTCGCTCACGTTAAATTTTCTCCATACAAACTTTGGCCCCCGTTTCATATCCTTAGTGGGTGAAATGAAGTGAATTTTGGAAAATCTTTTCTTAGTGGATGCTTACGTTTGGCTATCTGCGTTTCAAATTATTTCAGCGTTATCAGTTCAGTGGTTTGAGCCACAGAACAAATAATAGAGGTTTTATCTGTTCTGTGGTTTTAGCTATGTGTTGATACTGTGTGTTGATAGATCAGTCAGTACCGGTTGCCTTTTATATATGCAGAAGATTACTGTTACTTCATCATATCACCCTAGCTGTTGGACATAAGCCCCAAGCATCGCCAACCCGATCAGTCTTGCGCTGCCCGCATAGACTTTGTTAGCATGTTACTTGAATGAAAATAAAGATATTTTTGTTTTGCATACACTGTTTTAATAATAAAAAAGAGTGACATAGCAAGAAGCAAGATCTCTAATTTAGAGCGCTCTCATAGGTTCACATTACTAAACACGTTAGCAACATTTCTCTAGTCCAAATTATTACTATCGTCGTGCATTATGAATACTACTTAGATAGCAGTCAAAGATACATAGTTAATTAGATTCGGGACAACACACAATTCTGTAAGCAACTTCAATGGCTTCCTATATTTGACTTTGCAAAAATTCGCGCATACTTTTTCTTCTTTTCATTATTTTATTTTTCTTCGTATCTCCGCACCCTTCTCAAACCCTTTTAATGCTTTCCGCTCTAATTTCTTCCTTTGACTAGTTCCTGTATTCGTTCGTTAATGACGTTCACTACTGTTATTTAAAAGAAGAGTAATACAGTATTATCTCTCCTTAAGGGCGTTCAGTCGATTTACGTCAAAATTTTGTGGCCTTCTTCATCCTGTGGTTTTTTGACCTAATTTTGAAGCTATGTGAACAGACTTTGCAAAGAAATTATTTACTATAGGAAGATTAATTCATGATTAAAGCGACTATAGAGTGATATTTTAATTTACATTTATAGTTTATTAATCTTACCTATAGCGCAGTATGACGAAAATGCAGTTTGGAGCTATCTTTCAGATGACATACCTTAATTGGAAATTATTTACTAGTTATCTTAACTAAAATTATAGTTTATTCAAGAGTCGAAAAATAAAATTACGTTCGATGTTCGATGACAAAAAGACGACATAAAGTTTCATCATGCCTATCTGTCGTACTCTCACTTAAATTACTCTGTCATCTTTATTGGTCCAAATTTGGCACACGTTGAAACTGGGTAACCCAAAATTAAAATGATGCTTTTTTATTTAAGCTGCTCATCGTGAGATGTATCATCAAGATGGTTTTAAAATTAAATGAAGGTTTATGTGAACACTTTTTAAAAGCTTTAATTATAAATATTAAGCTTTAAAATCGCAAGACTTAACGCCGACGGTTCGGCGAAAATAGTGTTGACCAATTTTTTTATATTGCCTTTTTTAATATCTCAAATTATCTCAGTATTTTTTAGTCATGTGCATCTAAAGTTTGTCTGAAAATATCGCTATTAGCGATTAGACCAATGTAGTTGTGATCGGTGTGTTTTCTTTTATTATGTTAAGTGGTTGGCAGTCAAACATACTGCCTGCCTGGTGGCAAGCCGCCACTGTATAGAGCTCGTATAGAGTATAGATGCTTGCAACAATGACGTGCAACACTACACTCACGTTCTGCTAACCCTAGTCTCACTTTCGGGACGACTCGCCTTCTTGCAGGCCCGCGGACGGACAGGATGAAACGTGGACGTATATATGCTTGAAGGCGCGGTACATTGCCAGTTGCCACGCACACGTGTCGATGCGTCGACGGCCCCTCCCACCCGAGGTGTGTCGTCAGCTTATTTTATAAAATGCTCCTTACAATATAATATTTTCTTTATGGTAAATACGAAAACGCAAAACACGTCATACGTAATCGACTTTGAACTGTTATTCAATTCACATAACAATCCATTCATAATCTTAATTTATTACGCCTGTAATAAAAGACGTTCAAAAAATAAAAAAGCACCTTTTTCCTAAAGTTCAAAAAATCGGGAACAATGCAAACTCAGAGGGAGTTTGCATTGTTCTCGGATTCTTGAACTTTTGACTTGTGTGCGTCGACTGGTTTATTTCCTTTTAGAGGATTTCACTTCACCAATTAATCTATGTTTGCAGTACAGCTATAGTGTGTGTGTGTGTGTGTGTGTGTGTGTGCGTAGGCGGTATGACGTTCGTTTTATTTTGCGTAATGTTTTTATTAGACGCTAAAGGCTTCGTTGGTTCGAAGCTAGGGTTATATATAATTAATATTAGGCAGAAAGATTGAGGGGTAACAGAGCAATGCCTTCCATGCCCAGTAATTAAACTGGTTAGTTAGGTTTGTTGTAGCCAAACTTGGGAAACTTCGTAAACATTGGAATTTATGATAATGTCTGAGTATTATTTTAAGTTCTCATTGTATAATAACGGTTGAGTTACCATTTCTTCAATCAACATAATTCTTCGAAAATCGCCGTTCTTTCCTAGAGTAGTTAGGTAGTCACATAAGCGAATACCTACATACTTAAGATCTACTGTCAACGGTCGGGGCAGTTGAGCGCTAGTTAACTGACTAGATGGCAACTGTTCTTTTTTGTTGCACTTACATTGCAAGAATAGGCGATGCAACAGACGCGTCACCGATTTGTCTCCAAAACAGCGGATCAAAAACCTCCCGGCGCCGGCGCATCGTTGAATACGCGCACTTTCATATCAAAGTCGTAGATTTGGTGTAAGAGACAAATTAGTTGCGGAGACAAAAGTTGTTCGTGCGCAGAGTTCTAAGTTTATGTTAAAACAGGTTGATGATGATGATGATAAAATTGAAAAATAGCTACATAATTGTCGATGAAACTCTTTAAAAACATACCATATATCAAGTATAACAATATGTGAATATTAACTATACAATTCCATCAGTATCTTGTGTTACAAGTTATAGGCAAAAATAAAGGGCGGCGAATATTATTTTGCCCGGAGCGGCTAAATGGCTAGATCGGGCCCTGCAACCTCAGATTAACGTGTTGAGATAGATCTTCTTTGATCTATTAAGATGATTGTTACATTTTGAATTCAACAAACAGAAAATCTATCTTCAGTGTTTCTCTTTTTTATACATATAATCACGCTCAGAATTCCAATAAAGGTTGAGCCGTCCTTTAATTTACATTTGGTTACACATAAAAATGTCAGTATGGGCCATATAGTACCCTCAAAAATAGTGACAGATTGCCAGCCGGTCTCGTATACAAATGGAGTACCTATCCAATTCAAAGGCAACAAAACCTTCAGTAAACCTATAAACAAACACCAACATTATTATAGTCTGATTTTTTAGTGTTGGCTAATCTGAAATGATTAACAATTTTCGATATTCATATCCGAGAATTCATGTCAACAAAATCCCTAATTAATATCATAGATCAGGATTATAATAGGTAATAATCTATTCACAAGCGTGGGAAATAATTTGAATATGAAATTAGCTGATACACTGTCTAGTCCCGTTTATATAACCCCTTGTATCGTGTTCATATCATAATGTAAGCAGGCACGGTAATTTGAGAGAAATATTTGTTATGATACACGATACGGTAATGAGCTAATGAATCAATAAATTAATTAACATTGAATAGCATTATTTGATGCATCAGGCAAACGCATACGGCTAACGCTGTAGAAGTTTCTGGTCTATTACTGTAGGCCACTACCGGGTATAATCAAAATATTGGAATTTAATTATATTTTATTTTTCATTTCAATAGATTAACTTTCCCGTGTGTTGTCACATGAAATTTCAAAGTAAATGAAGGAACATGTAATGTAACTTTTAGTAATAAATTCAATTATATCTAATAATAGTGTCTGCACGAAGATAACTAAGGTTATAAAAAAATATAATATTCAATAAATTCCATATACGAAATTTTACTAAAGAAAATTAAGGAGTCCAATCCATTAATGGGACGTTTAAGTCAGCTTTTAAAGTATCGTAAAATAATAGGAAATAAATTTAACTACGTAGTGGACTTCCTTTATGCTTAATTGATTATGATTTGTAAGTGACTCCAGGCTGACGTCATTCTCTGCGTTTTGGTGCCTAATTAATGTACCTAATTCAGTAATATATCAGGGTAATAAGCTCAGTGTTTATCTATGTATGTTAAAAGGACAATTATTAAGAAGAAAAAATGGCGCGCAAATTTGGATAATATTTTTTTTTTACTGAAATTATTACAAAACGGCAATATATTGATGACTTATCAATATATTTCGGCTTTGTAATAATTTCAGAACAAACATTAAGATTAAGTAAATGTTACCATGTGATTCCGGCAGAGTAGAACATCACCTGTCCAATGTGTGTCGTAGAAGGCGACTAATGGCATCAGCAAAGGAGTACCTATTGATCACCTTATACTCCGTCCACCAATCCATATTGGGCAAGTATGGTGGACTCTTGCCTAAACCTCCTTCTATAACAAGGAGAGGCCTTGTTTCCCAGCAGAGTAGGTCGACTTATAAAGGCTGTTATGATGATGATGAAACGTTACCTAAGGATCTGCTCCACCCCTGTTGGGACTACGAGCGTGATCGTTTGTAATGTATAAATGAATTAGCTATGCATAATTCTTTGTTCAAAAATCAATTTTAATTTTTTTTCGTATATCTGTCATTTATTAAATGCATAATTTAGACAATTTAATAGTTATTTTGTGAATTCAATGGTGAACTAAATAAGTAAAATGCCTAAATCGTTGTCAAATTCCGAAAAAATGAATTTGTTGAGAGGGTATCAATTATGTTGTAATGTTAATTTCAACAACTTCTAGCAACTTTAGACCTATGGTCTCCGTAAAATTTTTGGTTTGTATAGTGTATACAATCGAAATAAGATTTTTCTTTTAAATCCGATATCTCCAAATCTTTTTAAGAGTTTAATTTTTTTAATACCAAATTTATTTTATCTAAAATTAAGATCACGGTTCCTAAGTCTATCTCTTATAGTTTAGAATTTCCCCATACTGACCCAAAATAAAACTCACCGTGTATATTGTCATAAAATAATATTTTTTTACTTTTGTTGGCATGCTAGCTAAAACTAAAGTTGGCTAGAAGTGATCTCTTTTAGAGATAAGCTCACAGTAGTATAAACTTTTCTTAATATATATATATATTTACTTTTTATGTGTCCAATAAAAATATAATAAACGACATAAAGTAGATTAACACTTTAGTGCCAATTCGTAATTAATTGGCGTTTATTTGACGCCGCTTGCAGACTGTGAATGACGTAATGGGAGTTGTGTTAATAAATTTTTGTTGCCAACCTTACTATATTTTTGTAAGAACAATATTACCTATAATGACTAGAAATAGCACAAAACCAAAAAATGCGATTAGATTTTGTAATTTTTATCAATATAATCTTTATCTGCGATACGAAACGTTGTCAGTAAAGATTTAAAGAAACTTACAAGAGTCAATATAATTTTAGTAGCTACTTAAATATACATAAATAGGGGAGGTCAATTTATGATCCAAACAACAGTATTATTCTTCACTGATTCTTACATACTTAAAGCGCTTCACTTCTATTTTTTGGTAAAAAAAATACGCCAACGCGAACCGCGCGTTCCTTGCACGCGAACCGCTCGCTAGATGCACGTGAACAGAAGCACGTTCATGTTGACTTTGGCCAAGAAATTTATAGGTAAAACTGGAAGCCACACTATTAATTAAAAGTGAAGACAACTCTTTTGACCCCAAGTAAGTAACATTTGAATGTTTCCTTTTCTAACTCTCACCACTAGTAATATGGTGAAGTACATACTTCACCATATTAGTATACTTCACCATATTACCATATTATAGTACGTACAGTCGAACCAACTGAATCATGACCCACTTGGCCGATCATTCCTTTAGAATCATAAATTTAGTTAGGTTTTTTCGCTATCATGCGTGTTGCACTTAGTACGTTTTAAATATGAATAAAAATGCGTCAGAAATCTATGCAATTTTATTCTTTCTTATCACTGCACTAAAGTCTCAATTGGAATTTTAAATAAGATGTCGTTCATAATCTAATCTCTTTTCACTACTGAGAAAATTAAATAACTATTATATTTTTAAAAATAAAATGATGTTATGTGTCAGATGTCAAGTAGTAGTCTGAACAAATTTTAAAAAACCATATTTATTTGACACTGTCAGTGTCTAACAAATTGATAACAGGTTCGTTACTTAGAAATGTGCGTTCAAGCGAATTTCATCCTACTTTATATAGAGTGACTGTAAGAAAATGATCTTAAGGTGGGTCATGATTCAATTTGGTCGACTGTACATACGTATAACGTATTAGACGGTCATGTGACAAGTGCTATATTAAGTAGTTAGAAAGAGACAAATGGATAATAAATGTCTCAAGATCAAATTTTTGTTTTTACTTTTTGCTTGAGTTGTGTTTACTAGTTTTACCTATAAATTTCTTGACTGACTCGTCCAATAGCCGTTCGAGGCGTGTAGTGCGTAAGCTGTTGGTGCACGTACGGAGGTTTTGAAGTGTCACTCCCGGGTTGCTGACCCTAATCCTCCCGTAAAACACTGGCAACCTTGCTCACTGACAGACAGGGCCCGATCTAGCCATTTCGCCGCTCTGGACAAAGGCTAAAAGCACCCCCTCTCGAAGCGTATTCCATAACTTCGTTCAAAAAATATGACTCCTATAAGTCTTTAAGCTCACCTAAATAGTTAAGTTTTTTTGTTGCTAAGAAATTGGCAAATAGGAATACCCCGAAAGCACAATGTCCCATCTTGTTTCTGTATTAGGCTCACACTTGGCATTTGCATTGCACTTGCCACTTAATTCCAGAGGACACGTCATTTTAATGGAAAACTATAATAATAGCTAGCTGCTACTAAAGTATATATTAATTTCACATTTTCTCTAGCTTATTGCGGTTCTCTAAATCAATTATTGGATATTATAATCAAAAACAAAATATTCGTAATAGGTATTTAATGTAGGCGTTAATCCCTTTATTTATAGGTACGTGCGTTATTAACGCCAATATTGTGCCGGAAAATCCGGAAATATTCTTATTACTTGCGTCATTAACCAATGAGTTTCTGGGTATATAACTGTTATGTATGAAGCTCTGTTTGAGAAAGGAAAAGTGAACGTAAATAAGATGGATGGAGTTTGAAAAAGATGAAAACATGACTTGTGACATTTTGATTGGAGGTGAAAAGGTTGAACAACAACAAGGGTAAGAGTTTGTGTATTTGCGATCTTTATTTACGTGAGATGGAAACTGTGACAGATATTAAGAGAGAAAGCTGCTGAGAAAGAAACATGCTGAATAGGGCTTTGCACGCTTTTATGAGCGGTTAGAACGACTGACTGTTCATGACGGTGTGCTGGTCCGAACACTAATGTATGCAATTGAAAGTTGGGTATGAGAGAAAAGGCATTAAAGTACAATAAATGCGGTGTACAATTGGGTTACAGGTTATACAAAGACGTGACGAGACGAAAAAAAGCAAGGATGTGTCAACGTAGATTCTTCCTTAAAATCTCCAACGTCTACAAGGCGGCGTATCGCCTACTTTGAGAACCTATGACCTAGATAGTGATATAAAAATTAGCTATGGTGTTATCAAAAATTAAAAATTATTTAATTAATTTCATATTTCACTATACAAATAGTCTATCAGTAGAAGTCTTAAATACCAATTTTATATGGTGAATTTCAAAATAAGACCACAAATATTATTTACTTACATGACCATTTTAGCATGAGTAGATGTTCGCTTATTATAATAAGTACCGAATAACCTACATAAAATTTGTTTCTCCTACTTTAAGTGTTATTATTATAACATTGCACGCATTAATACGTTTGTAGTAATCGTACTCAGAAAATCCTATGGGAGCGACTCCAATTTCGCGTTCTCTGGAACAACGGTACTTACACCACTATGTAAGCACATGATAAAATTACGAATTCTTTAGAACATATCGAATTGTTATCATAATAACAATTAGTCATCTCATACCGGTATGTAATTTTTATAGATTTAAGAAATAAAATGCAGCATTAAAAGGAGTAAAGTTCCATGTAAGTAATAGTAAATTTAGTGATCATTAATGGCCGGTGTCAATATTCTACCCCCTAGTACAAGTAAGCTTACTAAAGTTTGGTTGCCTATTACTAAAAATTAAATTACTAGAAATGACCGCGGTCGCTTAGCAACCAAAACCTGGTGAGGCGATCTATAACTGTGAATTGAATATTGAAATCCGCCTTATAAGAATTACTACACTCAGACCCTCAGATCCTATAAGTAAAGTTATATGATTTGAAGTCAGATCAATTTTATTATCTAGCCCAGATTATGTATCATTTAGATCTTGTACTATGGATTATATATGACTACTCGCATATAAATTCCGGCATAAACCAAAATCTAGATACTTTTATAAAACATATCATGACTCGTGAACGTGTTTGTCTGTTCATCACTCTATAACTTTTGCGGGATTCGATCCTGTACCGTAATGTGTCATAAAATAAAAGTTTTTATTAAAAGAAACGAAAATAAAACTAAACATTAAGAAAAAAAAACATTTATAAACTTGTAAATATGGGGAGAAAACTAATTTCGAGATAATATAATAAATAACCTGTCATGGATAAATGCTGAGACGGGACTTGAACCTGCGACCTTTCGGTAGCCCGGCGACTGCTCTTCCAACTGAGCTACACAGGACTGTTTAACCGCGACGAATTTAGCCATGTCTTTCGTTTCTGATTTCGTCATAGCTGACGTATGCCTTACAATATTTCAGATTTACATCCGATTAAATATTATTACAAATACCGTCGATCAGTTAAGTTAGAAATTTTGCTCTTTGAGACATTGATTTTGCTTGTATTGTTTATTGATAAGCTAAGATGGGTTCAAATCCCGTCTCAGCACTTATCTATGACAGGATTTTTTTCCATGCTTTTCATTTTCTTTATATCTATTTAATTTGGTATCAATTTCAACATATGAAAAGTTTGTTAAAATATTTACGTTCTCATTTCTAAATTTATACAAAGACGAACGTCTTACGGCTCATTGTTTGCAGAGTCCACACCCTCTGTTATTCCGCCCTAAAATACGGAGTACTTACCTAACACGAATATTTGTTTTCTACCCGACGAGTCGATATATTTGTTTAGAACCGTAGACCCGGAACTTTTCCATAATACCTACGTAATTTGTTATGATTTTCCTGGGAGTATATATTGTTAGTAATGCCAATGTCGATCTACGGCTTGGGGCTCAATGGCCTCCAGAATAAAGTCACATTCGTTACAGTATTTTAATTTTTACCTCACGAACGCAGGTAAACGATCACACCAATTATCTAGCCCAAAGTAAGTATCTTCAAGAACTTGTATTATGGATACTAGATAACTGACATTTTGAATAAACATAATATTTTTAAACATAAACTTAAATAAATATACACATATAAACTATCATGACTCGTCAACAAATTCTCGTGTTCATCACACAAATATTTGCCGCTACCAGTATTCGAACCCGGACCGCTTGACGTGTAGGCAGCTATACTGACCACTCCACCACGACGGCATCTTTTGCGTAGATCAACTGCACAATTATTAATATTTACATGTTAAACATTAGAAGGTACGAGTAATACCACATAATTAACTTGGTAATACAGCGCCTTTTTGTGATGTATTAAAAAGTGACCAATTTCAGACACGTAATTTTTAATTAGTTCAAAGTAATTAAAACAATATATTGCTAAGTTTTCATGTTGCGTATATATTCCAAACTCAAATCAACGGATTATAATGAAGCTCAGTACAACATTGTGGATATGTGGCCCTTGGGATACAATGACACACTTTAGATTGAGTTTGTATAAAGTATGATTGGATATGTAAATAATTTATGAGTGAAATGAATAAAGTAAAAATATCTAGTTTTTTATCTAGGGAGGTACTATAGAATTAACATTTCAATAAAGTTCGTTAAACCGTATAAAAAAGAGACTATGCTTATAGTCTCTTTTTTACGAACTCAACAAAGGACCTTACTGGTTATATTTTATCTGTAATTTTATAAAATAACTGGAATAATTTATTTCGACGAATAACATACGAGAAACCTTAATAAACTTAATTACATCAAATTTTATCCTCACCGTCCATTGCCATTAAAGCGATGATTTTCGTTTGTAATTCTTTGTTGTCCAATCAAATCTCCGTCTGTGGAAACTGCCTCATAGATAATCCTGTCTTAGATTAAACCTCGGTCAAGGTTACAATTGAAACGATACGCTGTCACCAACCTATGATCAGGCGTGACGTGAGGAACAATGCCTGGCTAGTGGACCCTTTGTTCCCTAGTCAATGTTGCGGTATTGTGTTCCTGTTAACTATTCTACGCACTCCTTTACTCTTCAAGGCCTTTTAGAGATGTTTTTCTCGGCTATTGTTTGGCCTTTTGAGTAACACAATGTATAAGATTTCACTTAGTTTTTAATATTATCAAGGATCTTTTGGTGACACCTTTGATAATAAGAGTATTTTGCAGCTGCATTTGACTGGAAAATTATAATAATTGCGATCTTCATGAATTAGTGGGTAACTAAGGGTGGATTACACTATATCCATTAATGGATATCTGTTATAGTTTATGCTACATATCTATTGCGACTTCCTCAATGTGCTGTCGTCAGTGGAAAAGTGTGACACACGTAGGTACCTATGTACAAAATCTTTTGTCCCACTAAATCAATTTAAGTATATAATACATGAATAAAGTGGGTTCCAGTTCGAACTAGGATACCTTATTGCCTTCTTCGTGGTAAGCGGTCACCGTTGCCTACTTACACAACACAAGGGATAGGGATAACTCGCGTCTTGCCAACCGTAATCCTACCTTGTAGAGCCTAAGCATTGTCTAAGAACATCCTGAAAAATTTTGTCTTAGATCATAAATAGTTTTTCTCATATAGTATTGATACAAGAATAAGAATCTCGACAAGTTATTATTCTGGTCAGTAGACAAATCTGTCACGACGGATAATCTTTCTTTCTTCTTCGTCGAGAAAATATTTTTTCTGAAAAATCCTGAAATGTTTATCGATAGGAGTAGTAGTTCTGTGAAGTTACGAATGAAAGGGTCTTTTAATCTCGTTTCCCCATACAAACTTTCATCTCCTCCCTGCTGTACCCTTGGAGGAGTTGGAGGATGAATTTCGAAAAATCCGCCGTAATCTCTTGTCTCCATCATAAAAGGAAGTTCTGTGAAAAATTTCAGCTATCTATTGCCAAGGGTTTTGACTGGGCGTTGATCAGTCAGTCAGTGAGTCAGTACTTTTCTTATTATACATGTAAAAAGATTTCAAAGTTTAAAATGGCTGTAAGTAAATAATTTTTAATTCTCTTTGAACCTGTGTTTACCCTCTTAGATTGATAATAGGTAAATTATTTTTGATAAGCTATTGAAGGTAAACAATATCAGTGCTGATGTTTCGACCAATATTTGTAAAGGGATCCACGTGCTGCCTTACTATATTTCACCAAAAAGACATGTCATGACAGTCATGTGTTATGTTTAGTCAAAAAATATTAAAATAAACTGTAAATACGATCAAATGACTGCTCCAGTCTTCCTAGTATTAAGGTTTTTACATTGCAACGCTCACCTCTACCATCCACTACCCCGTCTTCTCTCTCTCTCTGCCCTTCCGCGAGAACCGGAATATTATCAAGTATGGAATCTAATCAGTTAAGGTTTTATTTTGTTTATAAACATACCTACGAATAAACAAAATAATTATGTCGAAATAGTTAACACGTTAATCGAGTATTGTGAGCGGGCAACCCGTGTCTGATCCACGCAACGTAGCTTATCTCGGTGACGTCACAGAGTGTGGCACACGAGCTCGACCTTCGCCCACTTACCCGCTCGTTCGGATCATGCCGCGCTTCGTGGATCTTTTAAAACGTCTGCACTTCATGTTTTGACTGTTCTTTCGAGACATGCCAACATATACACACACACATACCTATGCCTACTTACGTACATAATTATGGTTACATATAAATGATTTCGAAAACGAAACATAAATGTTTTCACTAGTAAATATATTTACATACAAATGACTTCCTAATTAATAAGACTAATTGTATAAGTTTGGATGAGTTTTAGTAAGGGAGAAGGAGCTTTCTCGTAGTCGTAACACAGGGCAACCTTATACGAGAGCGGTTCAATATTTGTATTGTGCCTTCAAATAAATAACATCTAATTTCATTTCATATGTCCCTTCCACAGGCTGTGTGCCTAGTATCAGTACAGTTGACTTCAGAAGTAGATTTACACTTCAGTACCTTGTAATAATAATCATTCAGATAAAATGATAATAATTATTATGGCAAAAGCACTCGCGTTGCTATGTGATGGTATTAAAGTGTTAATCTACTTTTGGTGTTCACTGTACATGGTATAACAAACGAGCACCTCACCAACCCTTGTTGACATAGCCATATAAATAATAGCATTGTGTAAAAGATATAAAATTTATTTTTAAATTTCACATACATTTTGTTTCCTTTTTTTCATAACTCCGTGCTTTTTTTTACACAACTAAAATAGATGACAAACAAGTTGAAGGCCCCCCTGGCGGTAAGTGGATCCACAAACTGTTAATCTTAATTAATTTTGGACTTTAATACACATGTAAGGTTGAAAATCAATTTGACAATTTTGGGTGGTCTGATCTGCTGTTATCTGTGCCAAACAGCCTAGTGTATCGTGTTCCTAAGGATTGTGCTTTTACATTGCACAAGTTTGTTTAGTATATTATCTTACCACTTTACTGGTCATACTCGTCTACAGGGTTATTTGTAAAGCAAAAACCTTCAAACCATTTGAACATCTCATCAATACAAACAACTTTTACTATGCAACTCTGAAATCAATACAAAAAAACAGCTATTCCACCAGGTCTTACTTACTTATTATGATTTCAGCCTGATTTTTTTTCGACATTTCAGAGTTGCTTCTATAGTTCTAGCTTCTATCTCCAAATGGTAAATCTGTATAGGTATTAGGTATGTTTTGCAATAAAGTATTGAAATTGCAAAAAGTCTTCAACAGCTCTTACTAAGCATTGTCTCATAAAAGATTTTTCTAATTTAATTAATTTTGTTGTACAGTGTAAGTTGCTTTTTCTATGTTATGTTACCGTTGAATGCGATCTAATCATTCAAACTCCGCATAGCAAAAAAAAGTAATACGTATTAGGTAGGTAACTTACGTTCAAGAATTTGGTTTGTGAGAAAAATAAACAATGTAAGAAATAACCAATTTATTGATCCGAACCTGTATCTATATTATAATAGTTGACTAATTTTGAACATTACCAATAAGCAATACGGTTGAAAGCATGTTGAAAGACCACAGATTTAAGTGTGAAAGACCTATAACACTTTCCTTGCAGTCGGGTAAAACAAATTCTTTCTTCGCCTATAAATTAGCTAACACGCCTATGTTAAGCATGTGCACATGACAGTAGTCTAATATTTTAAATAATATTTATATTATTCATAAATAATATAAGATAAGCTGTTTGCACGCTCATACCTACATACCAATTATCTATCCCAATTTAAAAATTAAGAACTTCGCTATGGATAGATAGCAATTGCCTACTTAAACAGTAATAAAATTGGTATACCTACTTACGTATATATTTATGAATAAACTTGCATATATTAATAACTGAGGCTCGTGATTTTCTCATCATTGCACAAACATTTCCCTTCCCAAGATGTTTTAAGGGCGTGTACTCGATTTACGTCAAAATTGTCACATTTTGTGGATTTTTCGGGCTTAATTTTGAAGTAGTGTGAACATACTTTGCAAAGAAATTATATAATATAGGAAGATTAATTCTTGATTAAAACCGCTATAGAGAGATATTTTAATTTACACTTATGGTTTTCTATAGCGAGGAGAATCTTATGGCGTAGTTTTACGAAAATGCAGTTTGGAGTTATCTTTCAGGTGAAATACAAGCATTATAATGGGTACAATACTTTGTGAAAATTGATTTTTCAATAGAAAATGTTCTATCTTAAATAGATATAGAGCTTAATAAATAAATAAAATGAGATAACTTATTAAAAATGGATAAAAAAATATATAACGATATTGGTAAATTTTAATGACGACTTTTACTATTTATTTAAAAGTAAACTCATTATTTTAAAATACATATAATGCTAGACATACCTAATAATGATTTTATAACATTGTTTAATGCGCTCAGATATTTTTTAATATTTGACCGTATACACCCCAGACTTATAGCTTTGCGAGCAATGTCTATGTGTGGGGTCACATAGACAAGTAACTAACAACAATACAGCGAATAAAAAAGATTATTGGTACTTCGATGAATGCACGTTGCATGCATTTTTGAAATTGTTTTAATACCTAGTAGATAAAAGAACATTCCCAAGGGTTTGGTGTCAGGCAGGCGGCCGGCTGTAAAATCTAGGCGCGAAGCATACCGATCAGATCATCAGTAATTCCTAAATTCAACGCTGAAATGGCGTGTTATAGCGCGTTCTTCAATTAATGACCTTATTACTGTGTGTTTAGTACGGTATTTGAATGATGTCCGCGCCACGTCCTTGCCCGACGCCAGATTGGTGTGATTCGCGCCTAATGCTAAACTTATAGCAGTATGTCGATCGATAGCAAGTCATGCTGCAGCGATATCAAATAAATTGGGAGCAGTGTAGGAGAAAGAATAATTGGAAAAAAAATATTCGCAAAACTAGGCGTTCGAATGTTGCTCGTCTCAATATCTTTATCCTAAACGTGGGTGAGTCGCTGCATGTTATGTCTGTGCGCGTTAAGAAGATTACTATAGAAAGACGTACTGAGATGTATCGTGCTATTATAATTATTATATGTACATCTTTATATTATAGCTGCCGTCTGTGGAGTCCTTAGTTCTGGCACCGAGCGCTACTTCACTAACGCACACTATCAATATCACAGATACATACACGGTTATAATTCGTTTTCGTATGTCTTATCATTAGGATATATGGCTCTATATTAACTTAGGAAAGGCTTAAAGATGATCGTGACTTGGCGCCTTTAATTTCACCATATGTGGCCCGCTTCTTCAGTGAATTACCCCATGTGGACAATGTATTGGGCGCCTCCTGTTTAGTTTTGAAACATATTTTGTTTGTAATAAGAATCATATTCCACACAAGTCATCACTCAACGTATTTATGAACAGACTACTTAACTTTTCCTCAACGATTTATAGATCACGTGATGGCATATGGCTGGTATTTGAGAAACCCAATAAAAAATGGCGCCGTTCCCAGAATTGCTCTATTACGTATCTATCTCCATGTCCCTAAATTACGATAACATAAAAAGGACAAATTATTGTGTATTTCTCTGAAATTGTTTTTATTAGCTGTAATCAGGTCAAGGGTGCGCCGCATGTGTCTTGGCAATTGCTATTCAATAAGTGTTTTCTGAATAAGCCCTAATGATCTCACCGATCATAGAGCCAAGCATCATACCTCTTTAAATTATACCTGAACAACATATCAATATTTTCTCTCGGAATATCAACTCAATAGCCGGTAATTGACAACCGTCGTTACATTATCAGAGCTATTGCGTAAGCTGGTTTACCTATTTATATAAATTGCCCTACTTTTCATATTTACCTAATTATGCTCAGAATCAAACAGAGCTGTATTAAGGAAAAATTTATGACTTCGTCAGATTAAATGTTATTTACTTGTTACTTGTCGATATAAATAACGTATCTACTACTTGGTCTGACCTACGCGTAATGTCAACTGCACTTCTGTTATCCTCTGTCCTGGTTTTTGTAAACTTGACCCACTTGCTGCAATATGGTTGTATAATTTATATAAACAGCCTACATGGATGCACTGTTAAGTAGTGGAAACATGATCATGCGTATGCAGACCATGTACACGAGACACAATCTCGTTTACATCAAGGATATATGACTATTGCAATGCCCCTACGCGGCCGCGTAATAACTGGCGACCATTCTTTTCACTTGCTCAGTCACTTGTGCCAATAAAGGACACAGTAGAAATGGCGTGTATTAAAAACCATTGCCGAAGATGTAACAAAATGTAATAAATGTTATCATAATATCTGAAAATTATTTTGAACTATAGATATTAAACTATTTAATAAACCACCGTAAAGCAAAATGTACTGTAGTTTGTTCAGGAATAATAAATGACGGCTGCAAGCTAAACCAAAGAGCCCTCATTTTATTGTTCATAGACTGGCAAGTTTACAATAGACGCAAGCAAGTCAATTGTACAAATTAATTTCTACTCCGTAACCAGTGTTTAGTTGCCGGTGTGGAGCCTGCCCCCGGCGACGCGGGCAAGGGCAGACCGCTTCACCCCTCGTGCATGAATGCGATTCCCTCTGACCCATTTACCAGTGATCTTGACCCATTCGTCCTAGATTCGTTATCGTGTGATCGACAATCACACGCCATCCGGGCAACCTGGGAAATATTGTGTGCCATTTACACTCATCTCTCACAAGCGGCCCTGGCTATTATTAAAACTTCTCGGAGGACACATTCCCTTAGAGAATATGTCAACCTTCGGACGATAATGACGAGTAATTTTACTCAAGGCGGCCGACAAATGATCTATGCATCAATTGAACCTACGTAATGACTGGTGATTTGCGATATATTCCCTATTACCTTTCATTAGCTTTCTTTGATATAAATGTCCGTTATTGAATATAATTCTCGATATAATTTGTAAATAAGAAAATCAAATCACGAATCTTCAAAGTAAAAGTACCTGGGATACGTAGGTATGTTTAATTGACTTCGTTTTTTGCGGCATGAAGAATGAAGGCCTCAAAAAGCGACAAAACGTAACGTAATTTGTGCCTACTGTTGATTGTATGTACGCGCAACAGTTGGGCCACACTACATAAATACCCATAAGCGGAGGTGCGGGAATGATCGGAGCCAGTTGCACGCTCTCCCTGACCCAGATTCCACTGAACTTGGCCCGTATTTGAGACAGCCCTAACGTAGATTTATATATATCAGTTTATACACAACTCCTATATAAAAGTAAACTAGGTGCTTCAATCTTAACCTACTTTTATAAATATGTTTGTTATGTTTCATAATCTTTAACGTATAACACGCTAATGATTGATCCATAAATAAAGATGTCCTATTGCCTTGTTAAGTATAGCTGCGTTGTTAAGCTTTCAGGCATATTTTATACAGTTATTCAAAAACTATCTTTTGTTCAGAAGGCTGCTAAACAATAGTAACATTAAGATTGTGTACATTTAATTATTTTTTTCATGGGTATTTAAGGCATTATAAAAACCTTGACACGATTAAGACGGATTCAGAATCAGAATGCAAGGGAAGTACTATAAGGAAATTCTAGTTTGTACAATGGAAAAGCGAGATAACAAACCTTGCTTAGTCTATTGTACGAGGAGAACCTTCGTAACAACTACTCGTTCACAAATAAATTAACAGAAAACAACCGACGCATTTTATGATGTTTATATTAGAAAAGTCCATGTTTATTTTTCTTGCCCAGTTTCTATAAGATTTCACATACAAATCATTTGGGAGCAATGCAAAACTAGATAGTGAAAACATCATACAAATCGATTCGGTGGTACTCGACATAGCATGGCCATACTGATAGACAAAGGGAGTGGCGCTCGTCGAGACAATATACTTTGTATTACATTGTTCACTTTATATTTCTGTCTAAAGTTGCAAATGATAAACAAAATATGCTGCGCCCAATTTATTTAGGTTCGGTGCAGTAGGCATGTCTTGCTGTCGACATACTGATATTTGGCATTAGATTTTGACGGCCGGCCGCCTGCCTGACACCAAACCTCCTTGGGAACGACTACTATCTTTCGACAGCACCCGGGACCACCAGCTTAACGTACCTTCTGAAACACGGAGGACAATAGCGTTGGAAACATTTTTGGTCACCCATCCAAGTACCTTACAATGGGCCGCATAAGAAGGGTCAAGGTCACCCAAAGGGCAATGCAGGGGACTTATGCTTGGAGTTTCTCTGCGTGATCATATCTGAAATGACGAGATCCGCAGGAGAACCAAGGCCACCGACATAGCCCAAAGAATTGCGAACCTCAAGTGGCAGTGGGCAGGGCACATTGCGAGGACTGACGGCCGCTGGGGTGGTAAGGTCCTCGAGTGGCGACCACGTACCGGGAAACGCAGCGTTGGTAGGCCCCCCTACAAGGTGGACTGACGATCTAGTAAAGGTCGCGGGAAGCCGCTGGATCCCGAGACCGGTTTGGAGATCCTCGGGAGAGGCCTATGTCGCACAGTGGGCGTCTCTCGGCTGAAATGATGATGATGATGATCCTTAGCTTGCGTGATCGTTACAAAGCGTTCGTAATGTAAAATATACTCACGTATGTCACGTAGTATCACTTCTGTATTAAAAATATGAATCAACAGAGATTTTCTTTCGTAATTGGTACTCGCTGCTCCAATAAAACTAAAATTACAGTGCTGAATGTAAAACAAACTTATAAGGAAAATGCCGATAGTTCTGCAGATTTTTTTTGTGTCGAGGTCGCCGTTCTTCAGATCGGATCGATTGTGTAAGGCGTGTGTACCTCCTGTATTATTCTTTACCTTTAGTGTTCTGAAAACAGGCCACAACATGCATTTTATTCGCATAACATTGGCCGAAAATGAGAAATCTTTTGAATTGTAAATTTTGAACAACATGTTTTTTTCTATAACGGCTGTTAACAATTACCTACGTTGTAAGCTATTAGGTCTGTTGTACTTAATGTATCGCAATCGCAACATCCACTTTAAGAAGATACTTCTTATTTTCTTTGAACTTTTATTTAATTTGCTGTGGATTGTGAAAAAATATTTAGGTTCCCATTTTCACAGAATACTTATGTTACAAAAGTTATTCGTACATTTTTATTAAATTTACTAAATGAGTATTCCTTTACATACTTAGGTACTATTTTTAGATTCTCTCAAACCATCTCAAACTCTCCTAATGACTTAAACTTTTACTGTTAAAAAGAAGTTCCCGAGTTTTCTTCAACTATTTAACAAGCATCCCTTTATTTGTAAATACAATGCCAATGATAAGAAATTTATATTCGTAAATTATTCATCCTCAAAGTTATATAAATAAGCAATCAATTATTGAAAATACATATTTTTTATGGTCTATAGGCCTTGTGAAGAAGGGCCGAATTCGCTGTACATCGTTTCTCGGTAGAACATGTGCCAATTAAATCGACGAATGTGTTGGCAACTTTCATCATAGTGAGCGGACTGCGCAGCATCCCGCGCCTGCATCTACATCTACAGAAAACACAGAAAACGAGAACATGCCTTCAGTCTTCTAGAATTCATCAATATGGGTATTAAATTAAAGGGCTTATCACAAAGATTTTAAAGAAGTATATCATGACCGTATTATTTGAAAAAAACTAAAAAGATAAAAATAAATAAATTTAAAAAACCCGCCTGCTTTAAAAGACAATTAGTTAACTGAAAAGATGGAAACAAGATCAAATATTTAAGGCAAACTTGAAACATGTTGATGGGAGTTTTTAGAACTTTTGTTCAACATAGTAACATGCAGTCGGAGGCATAGAATTTAATATTAAGTTTAATCATTCATAATGTCATGCCTTCTACTGCATCTTACTATGTTGAACAAAAGTTATAAAAAACTATCATCAATATGTTTAAAGTTTGCCTTAAATATTTGATCTTGTTTCCATCTTTTCAGTTGACTAATTGACTTTTTATGCAGGCGGGTTTGTTAGTTTTTTAAATATTATTTATTTAATTCTTTTAATTATGAATATTTAAATTATGTGAATAAATTTTATGATAATAGTTTCAGAGCTTTTTATTACACTAAAATGTATTCCTCTAAAAAAAACAAAATTAAATTCTTAATGCGAGGATTGCAAGAAGCTCGCAGAATATTTTCGACATATGACCGAACAACTACCTATTCGTTGCAAGTCTACTCGGTACCACGGGGCCGTTTCTCAACCGATTGCGTCATAATTGTTTGTTTCTGCAAATAATAAAGTGGCTTACCCTACACCGTTCTCTAGGGCTTCTAACAATTTGCCGTGTCAAGGCCGTGTGTCCAGGGCCTCCATAAGGAACATATTACCACTTACAGGGCGGTCCCCTGACGCATGAGACGTGATTGGCTCATAAAGGACTAGGAGATTGTTTTTTGATCAAATCAGATTGGTTCATGAAATTGCTCTAAAGTTATATGTCAAGGTAATATTCATTATTACATAATTGAGTAAGGTATAGGTAGGTACATAGGGTGGTAAAATTTCGACAAATGGACTTTTAAATACTGGCCGTTATTTTATGTTCTTCATAAATCATAATGTGGAACGGACGACAATAAATTCTGTGGTGAATACATACCTACATATATACATAAACTGAAAATATGGTGAATCTACGTCTTCTTATGGTAATTAGTACTAGCTTTTGCCTGCGACTTCATCCGCGTGGAATGATAGTTTTGGGGAGCATTTTTTGGGGACTTTGGATTTCCATTCAAACATGCCTTTTTTAAAAAAAAGGTTGCTCATATCCTGTCTTAATGTCTACTTAGTATAAGCATTTTTGTACCAAATTTCGTTAGCGCGTGAAATCGTGATTTTGTTTGGACTTCATACGACCTTTCATCTCCTGGACATGGGTCAAAATTTCAAAAACACTAGAACACTATTTCTTTCTTACGAATTACCAAATTCAAATCAAAAATAATAATGTAATATATTTTCCCGCTCACCTCAATCATCTACCCCAAATTAAGTATCCATAAAAACTTGTTATAAGAATAGTGTGCGTTCCCCCAGCAAAATGTTGTCAAAAACAGTCATTTAAATTATGTAGGTAATTAGTTGCCGAGCTTCTGAATTTGTTGCAAACTATCTTAAATTAGTTGCACTTATAGTTTTTTAGTTATTTAACAAAAACTTTTTCTGCTGGGGGAACGTTACCGCAGCAAAACATTTTCTTTTTTAATGGGAATATTGAAATAAATATTAGCTATATAATTAGTAGTCTAGGCGGGGTAAATGTTGCGACTTATTTGGTGTTTGTTCTTTCTTCGGCTGCGAAGTTATTCAAGATTCTGCTGGGGTAACGTTTGTGATTTTGCTGGATCTCCAAAACGGTTAAGCGGATTCTTATCATCTTTTGTACATGACTACATAAGAATTTGTTTAATTAGTTGCGCTATAAAAAACACCTTTTTAATGCACCGTTCAAAGGTTATTTAATTAAATACAAAAACACTTCAATAGGTCCTAGCTCTTTGAAATATAGCTTTAAAGATTTGCTTTAAACTTTATTTTGTAGCTTGTAACTGCCTTCAAATGTTTGTGAAGTTTCATCAGTATCCTGTTACTAATTAAGAAATTATGATGAAATTAATTTCTCCACATTCACGGTCGCAATGCGCGCGGCGTTTTTTGGCCACTGTTAAACCTGTATGTGGATATATAAACCTAATGTTATATCAACAATCAGTTGCTTAGTTCAGTTTTATACCTGTAAAATTTCAGCGTAGTACATACAATATATAACGAGATAATAAAATAAAAGTCATTAGGAAGGGCAAGATCGCGGTAACCCGACCGTGTTTAGGTGGTGACAAAAAAGCGACCGCGTAGTACATTTAGGCTATCTTCGAAAATATGCAGGATAGTGTTACAAGTTTAGTACAGATGTGTACATAAGTGTTAAAAAAATTAAATGTTTTCATCAATAATTTTTATTGACCGGTAATAATAATTTCGATTAAACGAGTTGATTTCATATTCAATAAATAAATATGAAGTTCTTACATTTCTTTACTAGGTACGAGCATGTGGAAATAAATACCTGGTAATAATTAGGTACGCAATTTGAGGTAAAATATTGGCTTTTAAGCAATAAGTATGTAAATTAAGTAATACATTTAGTTTTTAAGTCTTACACATCTCTAATATATGCACTATGCTCTATGTAGGCACAATGTCAGCTAGGTGCCTAACAAAATGTAGGTACTAATAATAATATTGCAACTATTTTTGTAAACACATTATGCAACTTTATAGCAGTCTATAGAAGTCTTACAGTCGTCCGACGAGCGCGTCTAGACAGGACAATCGTGAGGGGGTTGCGGGACGGGTGGGGCGCAACGGCGTCCCCGAACTGCTTACACTCGTTTGGGAGATGTTGGCCAAGAGTGTCGCTAAAAAAAACATACCAACTGAATTGAGAACCTCCTCCTTTTTGAAGTCGGTTAAAAATATTTAAAAAATGGTCCATACTACATGTACTATAAGAGACTGCATGTCATCATCTAGTTTAGGTAACAATATTAAATTTCATCAGTTTCCAGGCACAGAAGAAAGGTAATTCCAAGAATATTTTATTTTAACTTGCCGTAAATCTGATAAACGCGAAATGGCGGACTTTTGGCGAAAACATTAATCACGCATAATTATTAAGCGTAGGTACTATCTTTTTACAGGGTTTAATTCAATTTGCAATACATGTGTATGTTCGGGCCAAACCTTGCAACTGAACTTTTTCTACATATAATAATACCTTTGAACTTTGATTAAAGAAAAAAATCCTTTTTTGCTTTAATCTAAGCATTTGAATAAAAAAAATCGAATGTTTCTAATTTATGAATTTAACATCTATTTCGAGATTCAATATGGCGGACGCGATTTTTTTAAATTTAATATAAATATCAATATGAGTATCGTTTTCGTGATTTTCAGGGGTCTCAATTCTGAATACAACATTTATTTCGAGATCCAAGATGGCGGACGCGACTTTTTGATATGATATCAATATGGGTATCAATTACGCAATTTTCGGGGGTCCCGATTCCAAACTACTCAAAACAAAATAAGGGCCATCTACATTTTGAATGTTTTTTTAAACCAAGCCTAATGTTTCCTGTTTTTGTGACTTAAATCTTTTAAAGTGTGTTATTTTATATTAAATTGATAAAGAATTAAAAAAATTATTAATAATTAATAAAGAATTAAAAGAATTAAAAATTGAGATTATTCATACAAACATTAAACAAGAGTTATGTTTATTTATTTTACAAATTTACGGGTGGTCTTTATTTTGTTATAAGTAGTATATTATGTCAAGATCTAAGATTGCGGAAGAGACTTTTTTACAGAGTCTATATTTTCGGAATTTTTGGGTCCCTATTACGAATACAACACACAAGAGATAACCAAGATAGTGAACGCGGCTTTTTAATATAACATAAACGTTACCCATGTTAACAATATGTTAAAAAGTCGCGTCTGCCATTTTGGATCTCGAAATAGATGTTGTATTTGGAATCGGAACCCCCAAATAACCACGAAGATGACATCCATATTTATATAATAAGTGAAAAAGTAGCATCCGTCATTTTGGATCTAAAATTGATGTTGTACTCGAAATCAGGAACCCCGAAAACGTTTAAAACGATAAGTTTAATAGGTATGTCTGCCATCCTGGGTCTTGAAAGAGTTGTTGTATTTTGTTGTAATTTGTAGTAAGTTGATTTTTTGTTCGGAATCAGGGCCCCCGAGAATTATACCCATATTGATATTAAGTTAAAAAGTCGCGTCTGCCATCTTGGATCTTGAAGGAATTGTTGTATTTGATATCGGGATCCCCCGAAAACCAAGACAGTGATACCCATGTTGACATTAAGTTAAATAGTCGCGTCCGCCATCTTGTATCTCAAAATAAATGTGATGTTCGGAATCGAGGACCCCCATAAACCGCGAAAATGGTACCCATATCGATTTTGTATTAAACTCGTGTCTGTCATCTTGGATCTCAAAATAGATGTTGTATTCGGAATCGGGAGCCCCGAAAACCATGAAAACGATACCCATATTGACATTCTGAAAAAAATGTCACGTCCGCCATCTTGGATCTTGAAATAGATGCTGTATTTGGAATTGGGACGCCAGAAAACTACGAAAATGATTCCTATATTAAAAAGTCACGTCTGCTATCTTGGATCTCGTCATTACAAACGTCTGTCATTTTGCATAACAGATTTACATCAACATAAAAAAAAAACAACAAAACTATTTTGTCTTTTTACATTTTATTCCTTATACCCTACATAAATGTTTCACCACACCAACAAGCAAAATCAAATTTAGAATATTGCCCTCAATAGAATTAATCCACGCTAAGTAGGTACACACACACACACACAGACACATTGATTAATTCTCAAGTACTTGATATATATTTTCAAAAATAGAAAGCGCACGCGCACACGCACTCTACAAGACGAATTACTGACTAAGGTTCAAGTTTATTGTGCAATGCAAATAATGAAGTACCCCTGTGCGCACCCCTCCTGCATCCCATCCCACTTAAGGACGTGTTATCGACGATTCTTGGTTTCTGCAATTGTACATATAATAGAGACCTCAGATAGAGACTAATTTATTCTAAGTAGTAAAGTAGCCGAAACCGAAAGATAATAATATGATATGGTAGATAGTTTTATTATTGTTATGTATTTAACAACCATGTACGCGTCTGTACCGAACTTATGAGGTGTATTATACTAAACATTTTAGAAGATAGCCTGAATGTACTACGCGGTCGCTTTTTTGTCACCACCTAAACACGGTCGGGTTACCGCGATCTTGCCCTTCCTAATGACTTTTATTTTATTATCTCGTTATATATTGTATTTACTACGCTGAAATTTTACAGGTATAAAACTGAACTAAGCAACTGATTGTTGATATAACATTAGGTTTATATATCCATATGCCGGTTTAACAGTGGCCAAAAAACGCCGTGCGCATTGCGACCGTGAATGTGGAGAAATTAATTTCATCATAATTTCTTAATTACTAACAGGATACTAATGAAACTTCACAAACATTTGAAGGCAGTTACAAGCTACAAAATAAAGTTTATAGCAAATCTTTAAAGCTCTATTTCAAAGAGCTAGGACCTATTGAAGTGTTTTTGTATTTAATTAAATAACCTTTGAACGGTGCATTAAAAAGGTGTTTTTTATAGCGCAACTAATTAAACAAATTCTTATGTAGTCATGTACAAAAGATGATAAGAATCCGCTTAACCGTTTTGGAGATTTAGCAAAATCACAAACGTTACCCCAGCAGAATCTTGAATAACTTCGCAGCCGAAGAAAGAACAAACACCAAATAAGTCGCAACATTTACCCCGCCTAGACTACTAATTATATACTTACCTAATATTTATTTCAATATTCCCATTAAAAAAGAAAATGTTTTGCTGCGGTAACGTTCCCCCAGCAGAAAATGTTTTTGTTAAATAACTAAAAAACTATAAGTGCAACTAATTTAAGATAGTTTGCAACAAATTCAGAAGCTCGGCAACTAATTACCTACATAATTTAAATGACTGTTTTTGACAACATTTTGCTGGGGGAACGCACACATAAGAATACTATATAAAGGGCATATTTTTATATAAGTACCTATTACATAATAATTTTAGATATTTTTATAAATAAACTTAAATCAATATATTTATAAACAACCATAACTCGTCAACAAATATTCATGTTCGTCGCACAAATATTTGTTGGTAGGTACCAGGAATCGAACCCGGACAGCTTGATGTGTAGGCAGTGATACTGATCACTCCACCAAGACTGCATTAAAAGCTTCGTGGTTTTATCTTCAACAATCACCAAATTCCATACAAACTTTCATCCCGTATTTCAATCCCTTCAATGCTTTTTTCGCGATAAACGATAGCCTATGTCTTTTCCCAACGTCAAGTCAAAATTTGTACTAAATGTGATCAAAATCGGTCAGTCCTTTAGGCGTTAAACTTTCGCATTTATAATAATTAGTAGGGGATATAAAAAAAAACAAATTTCAAATAATTTAGTAATAAACTTCGATTCGATGATCCCTAATTTTAGCAAAGTTGAAAATACTTTACATTATTCAATTCAAACTCATTTCTTAATTTTGTGCATTGTGTAGGTACGTACTTATTTATGACTACCTGACCAGACACGTTGCTGTAGCTAAATGTGAAAAGTTGTGGCGAAAAAAGTTGAGAACTTGGTAGAAAAACTAACCATAATAGCCTAAGTTGGACCAAGCAAAACACATTTACAAAATTTATTTACAAAAATCGATTCAGTTTTGGTTCAATGGTACAACTTTCATTAAAATCGGTCAGTGGTATAAATTTCATTAAAATCGGTTCGGTCGTTTCCGAAATGAGCCCGGACAAACAACAAAAAATAAAAAATGCGTTTTTAGGTTTTGATAACATGCTAATAGCTTAGAAAAAAGTGTTTATTTCGAAATTACAGACATGCACTACAATTTTATGTAGACGTAATAGATTGACTATAGTGAAATCGTATAAGGGCGTCGTTTGTAGGCACGTGACACGTGTTAGTTGTGTAACCAGTAGGTATAGGTAGGTACACCTACCATTGAAGACTGCAATTTTAACATTGAACCTACATATTATATATTAATTTGAGTGATTAATCAATCAATCAATAAACTATTTTTAAAGCAGTTAGTTACTTTTATAGATTTTTGATTTTAAATTCCAAATTGCCATTATGTCAGTTTACTTGTTTTAAAATATGGGTGTCACACTTCTTAATGCATCTAGGCAGCTTGGCAAGAAATGTATGGCAACAAACCTAATACCAGCCAGTTATCTCGAGTGTTGAACTGGTGACAACCGCCATCAAATTTCCATCGTCATACAACACGTAAAATATAAGCTTGTTGTCATACAAACTACAATCTATAACACCTTCCTATATCTATGTTTGTGCGCTAATTTAGCCAGTTTAAAAAATAAAGCAAATAAAAAAGACTTTATTATTTATTAAATAACTTTTCATTTAGTTCAAAATCTATCCGCAGCATACTTACAGCTCTGTTTTTCGAAATGTAATTATTTTTTAATTTATGTAAGTACAACCTAATTTATTTATTTGTCTATTAAAATAGATTGCTAAATAAATATTCGGCAAGGTCACAACGAATTACTATGTAGATTTTTTCCTTTCATCTCTACGCAATACTCGAGACCTTGACACAAAAATGTTTCGTCAATTAATAGAAATTGCAAGTATTTTAAAGTTGAATTTTGTGTATAATTCATTCGCATATTTGTTACGCAACCGTAATTACGATTTTGGCATTGAATATATATTTAAATGTTGTGAAACATTTCATTAAATAGATATATATTTTTATTATTCCAATACATATCTAGATTCACTTTTTCATTGTATTTATCATAGAAAAGTTAGTCTGTAAATTTATGTTTTTTAATAACATGATAAGCATTTAAATCACTCAACTTTTATACTTACGTAATAATAATTATTGCTTTTTATAAAAAAAAGTTTCAGTTGTCAAGGTTTGCTGATCTTAGGATTAGAATGCCTTCAAGTCTTTTCGTTGTATAATTTAATATAATTAGAATTATCATGAAATTGTTATCAATCATTATCACAGCCAAGTCGCCTAGTTGTAGTTAAAGCAAGGTTACATTATTATAGCCCACTATTTACAGTGTAGGTCTCATCGGTTCGAGGCCTGTTTTGGTTACATCTTCTCATACCTAATTCATTTATTAAACAATAACAAAAGGGCTTACAGTCAAGAGCGGTGTTACATTGTAACTGCAAAGTAACGCTATTGACCTACATATAATGCAGTTGAAAGTCTGGTCATTCCCTTTACGCAAATCAATTTTATTTAGTTAGTCGGTCGTGTTTTTAAATACTCCATTTGAAGTGTGGCACCAAGTGGTATTTCAATAAGACTTAGGTAGGTATCTCATAGCGCCATTAACATGTCGAGTTTAGTATCTGCGCGGATGAAAAACGGAATAGTTAACCAAAAATTGGCAACATCACATTTCTACGTGCTTTGTAAAGATGCTAAATGGTTATTGGCGCCGCCGCCGTGGTGAAGCGGTCATTAAATGCACGCTACACATGCAGCAGCGGTCCGAGTTCGAATCCATTGAGTGGGACAAATTTTTGTAGGTAATAGGTATGTAATGTATGATGAACACGAACATTTTGTTAACGAGTCATGATGTTTCTATTATTTATATTTATTTGTACGTTATCTATTAAATACAAGTTCAAAATAATGATACTTAATTTGGTGTGAGCGTCGAAATATACATGTATCATATTATTAAGACAGATAATAGGACTGGAAAAAAACAATTCACGTCAGAGGCTGGAAATGGAGATTCCCTCTGAGACTAGCCTAGCCTGGTTAATTAGGTACAATATACGAAGGAGATAGATATGTGTAAGTAGATGCATCGCAGCGGCCTCCACGTACTAAAAGCAGTACCACTGTCACTAGGTAAGTGTGTCAGTGTGTCAGTAGGTCGCGCGTCATCGACGACCATGCCCCCCCCTACCCCACCCCCAGCTCCGCTCCAAGGTCCTGAGAGACTGCAGTTGACTAATACTAAATCAATTTATGAATAAAATTAATTTAGCTGCGTTTTCCTGTAAACTCCCTTCAGGTGTTCAGTTGAAGTACCTAAGCTACTTTTAAATTTTTCCAGTTGATTCATTTTTCAAATTAATTTCGTTAATATTTTTGGAACCGTAGGTATTTGTCAAAGGAAGAATAATTTATATAGCTGGCACACAAAATAACTTTTATCTAAGATCGACATCAGAAGTCGTTAAATAAAATTTATTTCGTATATCTTATTTTTATCGTTTACCAATACACTATGTAAGTGCATTGACAAAGAAAGTCTGAAAAGATGATTTAATAAATTTTAAGTCAGTGATAACATGGGTAGGTAGGTACTTACCTATATAATAGGGGTGATGCCGGTACCAGACGGCAACTGAACTATTTTTGTGCACAAAGGGAAAATCTTTTGACAAACAAAGATTGACTAATACTTACTTAATACAGTTTTATTGGAAAATATCAGAGCTATACTGGCAAGAATGTGTAGCGGAGCTATCGAATGAATTAAAATTTTATGACGACAGACATGAAACTACCTACCTATGTACAGGTATAGCTGTGGATAAAATCCTATGCTGCAAAACCATCCGTTAGTAGTTTAGTGAAAATTGGGATACATTGACTTAGGTAGGTATATCGAGGCTCTATGATTACGATGCGTGAAATGAAACGTCCACGTCTTGTTACTCGCCCAGTTGGGCTGAAAGCCAAGAAGCGTGAGATGGTTAAAAAAATATTGAAAAAAAAGTGATAGACGTGTCCAGTGTTGACATATCAACGAAAAATCTATATGAACATTAGCCAAATCCATTAACATAATTTATTTTACATATTTATATTTATTATAACGTAAAATAATTACTGGTAGGTAAGCATAAGTATATGTCGAGGAGTGAGGCAGCTCATAGCACTCCCTCAAAAAGTAGTCATTAGAAGGGAGTGCTATAATGTGTTGTGTGTGTGTACTATTCTAACCGCTCTGTCAAGAGCGATAAGTATAGCATAGTCATTCTCCTAAATGCCTAGATGCAATTTGGTCATAGTTCTTTTAACTTATAAAATAAAAATAAAATATTTTGCATGGGTATTAAAAATAAATTAACTTTTTTTAAAAAAAATTATTTGTTTCTACGAGTGTTTGGTATAACGTGCAGTCTGTGGGCTGTATAAATAATTATACCTACCCAGTGCAGTACTTATAACAATGTCACGGTAATATTATCATAACAATGTGTTCAAGATGTTGTTGGGGTTGCCATGGTTCTGTAAAAAGAGGGAAGAGAGGAGAAGAGAGTTAGATATGTCTATGAATCTGTGGCTGTCTGTGGCATCGTAGCTCTTAAAATAATGGATCAATTTTGATGCAATTTTGCTGACGTGAGCAAGATGGTTAAATGTGTGTTTTCAATATTGATTTTTTTTATGTTATATTGCGTAAAAGTTGCGCACCCCTGGTACGCGGAGTACCTACGTGCCAGTGCCTACAACATAATGAGTTTAATCGCGAGCAGGCTGGACTGCGTATTAGCACAGTATACTGTGGTATTAGGAAGAGATAGTGGTCACTTCATTCTCTATATTGTGTTTCTGTTTCATGGGGGTGCGCAGCAGTGACTTTCTTTTATATACGTTCTTAAAATTATTACTTACACTAGCATTTCTGTTAGTACTATTAATTGGGTCAAGAACCTGAAATAAAAACTATTATTATTATTATAACAAGCGGGCGGCTACCCATCAATCTAACATCGTCATATAGTTGTTATCAAAATATCGAATTCGGTAAACAAATGTTCATAATTTTTCAAAAATTTTGTTCTACTAACCGAACTATTTTATTGGTAGATGTTAGAATATAAAAATAATTTGACAATTTCATATTTTTGATATAATATGGTAATATAAAAAATATGAAATTGTAAAATATTTTTTTACACCCAACCAGGCTTCACACGGAAAGTACCTACTCAGAGTAATTACTCCTTAAGAGCCCTTTCACCGATCGTAAGCGCTCGACTTTAGGTTTTTTACGCGCTGTACGCTTGTGTGCGCGTACTTGGCAGCGTGAGTAGAACTATATTCTGCGAAATAATCTTGATCCTTAATGTATTTTTTTGTATTGGTTAGTACATATTTAATGTGTTTTAAAGATATTTTTTATACATACCTATCTACTGTCCGTGTTTCATGATACTCATACTAAAGAACGTATTACAGCACAATAGTTATTGATCAATGAGAGACGGGTGAAGGTGGTATTGTTATGGCGGCCACAAAAGCATAAAGGTATTCTGTGAATATTTCAAGTGCCTACCTATTATGGTAAGAGATATAACCATATGACAGAGAGACAGACACATAGCGGAGGCATATTAATCGGGTCCCGTTGGCACCCTGTTTTATTCAGAGTTCCCTATGGGTAGGGAACTCTGAATAAAATAAGAATAAAAAAATATCATACAGCGTCACACACATTGACACACATCGAAGATGCCGTTGGTGGAGCGGTCAGTATAACTAAACCATATTTTTTTATATAGTCCTCCGATACTTTTTTTTTATTGGTTAAATGGCTATGGAAACTAATGTGAATTTTTTGATTCCATATTACATCCATGGATATCGGGGTGATCCCAAGATATTTCAATGACTTATCGCTCTATTCTTAAAGCTATATTACAAAAATTAGTGAGATGATATGTATTTTTAAAATAACCACTTGCTTAAAAAAGCCGTTACCCTTTAGTATTAAATGACGTTTGTGATTTCACGTACCTACATCCACGGATATCTACTTGATCTGTAGATATTTTTGATTTCTAAAGATTTAATCTTAAACAGATATTACGAAAGGCTTTGATATGGTGAATATTTTTGAAAAAAATAGTTGTCTGTAAAGTCTGTTTACGGACGATAATTTTACGTGTTAACGTAAATACCGATCGTGCTTCTCTATCGCCTATTCCGCGTTCTCGATTGCATACTCTCCTCAGGCGGGACGTGACAAAGAATCATGTCTTTTTGTGCAGTCGGCTTTCGTTGATTTATAAGACGTTATCACGTCAAACTACTTCACAATACATCCACGTATATTCATGCAATCATGTGATATTTTAGTGATTTTAAGAGTTCATTTTAATGACGAATTATCGTGGATTTCGGGATAGTATATATTTGTGTTTTATATGTGCAACAAATAAAGCAAATATCAGTGATTTAATATTCAAATCAGTTTGTTGTCGCGTTTTGTATCAAGGGAATTTTCACTAAATTTCCTTATCCATAATACATCCACGCATATCATTGCGATCCCGTGATATTTTAGTGGTTTCACAATTTAATTTAATAGACATATTGCCAAGGATTTTGGGATTATATATATTTTTGAGTTACGTTCATTTATTAGTTTTAGTGCAAACATAACAAATACCAGTAAAATAAAATAATAATATAAAATCACAGTGTCATATAGCTTCGCTTTTTCTTCGTTCAATATTTTTGATTTCGATTGTAACAAGAAAACCACTTAGCTATTTCTACATACTTTCATCCCCTATTTCAACCCATTCAACCTTTTTTTCGAGATAAAAAGTAACCTATGTCCTTTCCCGAGATCAAATCTATATTTGGACTAAATTTCATCAAAAACGGTTCAGTGGTTTAGACGTGAAAGCTTAACAGACAGACAGACAGAGTTACTTTCGCATTTATAATATTATAAGGAAGTAAGGATTGTGAATATTGCTTGCCTTACATTGTGCCCGGTGCATGGCAACAGGCTCGCCACCTATTACATGGGGACCTAATCATTTCTGGCGAAATGTGGGTGTTAACACCTCTGCCTATGCCTTCGGGGATAAAAGCGTGATGATATGTTTATGTGTATGTTTATAACCAGCTTCTAGCTCCGTCATCAAATCAGCTTCAAGTATATCGTTATTTCGGCCAAGTTGAAAAATAAATTATTTGCTTTTTTAAGGCTGCAGAATTATCGCGTTTCCTTTTTTTAACGCAACGGTAATAACTATCCTTGCGACCCATAGCTAAAAATAAATAAATAAAAAGAATGTTATTATTATACAAACTACTAGTATAATTCATACCAACATATTTAATAAGTAACAAAACTTAAATCCAAAAACAAAACTCAAAATAGATCAAAACTACTTGTCGCAGTATGATTATGACTACTCGATACGAGCGAACGAATATCGGGACGCGGGAAAAAATAGCACAGGTCCTACCTGGACGGACGCTCGCGTCAGACTAATCGGAGCACGCTTGTGCATCGTGATTTATACTAATTTATTTCACATTTCATATAAATATATTGACAAATTTATTGTTGATATTGACCAAATAACTTTAGAAATCAAAAGTCGAAGGAATATTGTTTATTTTGGGATAATTTTATTTGAGTTATTACGATGTATTTTAACCAAAATTGGCGATGAAATTATTATTATAATGTTAGAAATTTGCCAAATGATTTATTTTTTTACTCATAAATGGTAATGAAATTCAAGAATCTATTTCATTAAGTACCGACTGGAACATATGTCCGATGATTCCTATATTTTTTTACGTTTATCATTTTAACATTATTAATAGAATAAGGACTTTGAAATTGAGTCTGCGAATGTTTTTCAGCAAAACGGTTGTGGGAGATCGAATATTACAAATTAATCAAATAAGTTTTAGTAATTTTGTTTCATTAAACGTCAACAACATAGACTGGCCTATTTTTCTCAATTATTAAATAATATCTGGGTATTCATTAAGATTGTGATATAGGACTCCAAAATCTCCGAAATTCGTGCAAAAACGTGAAATGGCTCTTAATATTAGGGGTTTAAGTATGAAATTGCCGTTTTGTTTGGAGAATGTAATGAAAATTATTTTTTCCATACAAATATATTTGCGATTTTTTAAGGAACCACAAATCTAAATGTTGTGTAATTTTGTGGATATATTTAGACAATATAAAGCAATAGGATACTTAGAGAAAAAAAATGAGAATTGATACCTGTAAAAAAATATTCATATTTTTATAACGGATACGGACACCTCTTAGGACGAACTGTTTTTGAAGATGTATTTCTAGTTAAAAAAATAAAAATAAGAATAAAATTTTATACATAAATATAATTACTTGCAATGAAGTTTAAAATAAAAAAAGAATAATGGACATAGCTATTGTATTAAAGGAATTGTACACTATTAAATAATGAGGAAAAAATCGGCAATTTCTTACTTTAACCCCTATTATCTATTGACGAAAACCACATTGAAATTCGACTTTGTTTTATACTGTGTATAGATACTTGTTAGAATGGGTACCCGCCCGCATTTTATAGGTACCACATAACAAACACTTGTTTATTTATGGAATTCGTTCCAAAACTGTCTCAACGTTGTACATCGGCAACGACTTTTTAACAACATTGCGCAATCGAACGACATGTTTCGAGTAACAAAACTATAATACAATTACATATGAATGAGATCCGTATACCGAAAAAACACTTTCCATTTCTTTTAAATAATAACTTAATCATACTTCCAAGAAATCGTATTGGTGTATTTTACCTTCGAATATCTTCGAATTTTAAAACCTTGAATATGTTTTCGTTTAAAGGAAACAGCGAATCAAAGATCTATAATCAAAACATATAGTTTTTTAGGAGACACTTTGTTCCTATTTCATAATCAAAACAAAAATTTAAAACGAGGGTCGCGAGAACGTGCCAGTATGTCGATTGCACTAACTTAAACGAACCGGACTTCGTTTTAAAATTAATATTAGTCAAAGAATTTGCAACATGCGTGAATAAAATTTCATAGCATTAATAAAGTACTATGTTTAAATTATTTTAAAATTTGTCCAGATAAGATTAACGTTTGGAGTTATGAGTCGGTCCAGTGCAGTTTGTAGGTCTTGCTTTCGACATAAGTACCTACTACTAGGTTTTGGGTCGGGAACGACTGCTTTCCTTCGACAGCAGCCGGAACCAACAGCTTAACGTACCTTCCGAATCACGGAGGATAATCCGGTTGAAAAAATTTCAGTCACCCATCCCATTACCGACCGCGCACTTGCTAACTTAGCTTTATCTTTAGGTGCCATTATCGGCGAAATTCCCAATTAATAATTTTGTCAACTAAGGTTTGTCAACTAATCCGTAAAATATGGTAAAATGGAGTTCCATATCAATTTCTTTATCTAGAAAGGTTAGCATTATCTATGTATATTTGACTGAACGTGAGTAGCCGCATTACATTATAGCGACGGTTTTTCAATCCGGCCCGCCTATTTGTGATTTTGTTATAGGTACGGTTTGGCTGTGATATCTATTTATCGTTCGCCCCCGACATAATATGCGACTAAACTTTATAGGATAGGTTTTATAAATATGGACTCTTTAATTTACTGGTCCCACTGAGACGGGACCTGCAGGTCCATATACTTAATTAATCGATATTTTGAATTGGTACACTTCTCACTTTGCGAAATTTTATGATTTGTACAGTCAAGGGGTTTATAATAACTCGAAAATATGATAATATCTATTTTCATATTTAGCGCTCTACTTTTAATTTCGAATACAAGGTAGTTAAAAAGTAGTTTATTCTAAAATATTTACCAGTTGCCAATGTTCAATAGATTTTTTCTTAACATAATGGATTATTTTTTTTGTCAAAATAATAAAACTGTATTTTAATAGGTATAATAAAGCTGTTAAGTAGTAATATCTCAGTATTTTTTCATAGTCAGGGACATAGAAATACCCAATAACAGCAAAAGTAAAGGAAACAAGACTTGTGTTGAGCAGTGTATTTTTTTTAACCGACTTCAAACAAAAAAAGGAGGAGGTTCTCTATTCTTCTACTGTGTTTTTTTTTTTTTTTTGTATGTATGTTACGCGATTACTCCGCCAATAATGAATCGATTTTGATGATTCTTTTTTCGTTAAGAAGGTCATACTTCAAAGGTGGTCCCGTATAAATTATACCGAAATTGGTTCAGTACTTTTTTGTTGAAATGATAATTTCATTGGTGATGAAACAATAACATCGTCCACGAACACAAAAATAAATGACAATTTTTTTTTTGAACTTGCTATTACCTAATATGCAATAGTGAAATTTTGGTTAGTAGGTCCAATAGTCAACACATAAACTATGACAAATTAATTTATGAACTTAAGTTAAATAACTAGTTTCTCTTCAAGTTTCATAGTTCATTAACTTACCATTAAAACTATACCATTCATTCTGAATGAATGGTAGGCATTTGTAATGAGCTATAGGTCTGAGACGTGATATTATTTGTTAACCGACTTTAAAAAAAGAGGAAGTTCTCTATCCGACTGTTTTTTTGTGTTTGTTACCTGATACTCCGTCAATTATGAGTATTACGACTTGATTTTAGTGATTCTTTATTTAGCTACGTCAAAATTAGAGATGGCCCGTATAAATTGTATCGATATAAATTCGACCCTTTATGAACAGAACATTAATAACAAAAAAAAAATTGTTCACGTTTCCGTTAAGTTTTAATGAGCGCCTATCCATTTATCCAGTAGGCCTATCCATTTTCAATAAAATATACTTAACTAGCGACCCGCCCCGGCTTCACACGGGTGCAATGCTTATGTGTAGTTTTAAAGATCTAAGCATACATAGGGACAGACAGACGGCAGATAGCGACTTTGTTTTATACTATGTAGTGATTTCCACTAAAAATAATAAAATAAAATATTTTTAGCAAAAAAATAGGAAAACCGACTTCAATGCGTACAAATTTAAACTAAAAAGTAAGAAATAAATAATATTTTTAAGACGTAGTTGAAAAGAGCGTCATAGAAAACCAAGGAAAGTATTGATACACATTTATAATTCTTTATTTATAATTCATACTCCGATATATTTGGAGTCGGTGCCAGCCTAAGCAAAATAATCTTACCTAATAGATACGAACTTGATTAATTCATTAACTACAAATAATAATGCATGTTGCAGATGAGAAATAATCCGCCGCTCCGTGAAGATCGAAAATTGCAAACACTATCCTCCTTGGCTAGCTGGCACCGGCTCCAATTATATCGGAGTATGAATTATAAATAAAGAATTATAAATGTGTATCAATACTTTCCTTGGTTTTCTATGACGCTCTTTTCAACTACGTCTTAAAAATATTATTTATTTCTTACTTTTTAGTTTAAATTTGTACGCATTGAAGTCGGTTTTCCTATTTTTTTGCTAAAAATATTTTATTACAATTGGGGTTTTATATAAATCTTGGGTGTGACTCGTTAGGAACGACTATAAAATTAGGTACATTTTCAAATATTCCAGTTTATAACATTTAACTTTCGCGTTGCATTATTAAACTGGGCAATTTCATTGGTTGAAGAGGATCACACACAAACACCGGCTCTTCTAGTATCGCTCTTCGGTCACAACAAGGCGTCCGAAACGTCGAATTAGTACATACATAGTATTTAGCTTACTATGATAAGCTTGATCATTACAATTAATGTTAAATTAAAAAATAAACAATATTACTCTTTATGTCGCGGTTTGGATTCATAGCTAGCTTTATACACATGGATATTTCTGGTGTATTTATATTTGAATGTAAAATTGAGTTCAGACATTTCTCATTCCGCGGATTTGAATGAAATTTGACACAGTAAGTGCTGTATTACCATTTAAGATACCGATACACTAGCCCAGTAATGCTCCACGGGATCTCAAGTCCACAACGAATTCGCGCGCGAATTTTAGTCTTAATGCAAAACCGATAAAGTTACAAATATATTGAGGAACTATTACAATACGATAAGCTGATTGACCTTATTATTCATTATTAAAATTGAACCGCTGCACCCACATTATATGTCTGTTCAGTATTTCGTATGCATACGAACGAGAGTACCTACATTACCTGGAGGTAGGACTGAAGCTTGTGAGAACTTATCGATCTGGGTTAGCTATTATGTGAGTGAGCAAAGGTGACGTCTATGAATAAGCAATCATCGGGTTACACGAGTTCAATCTGTTTGTCAAGAAACATGCAATTTTAGCATAGATGGTCTATATTCATATTATTCTCGGCCTATATTACGAATCATGTAACTTTTACCTGGACTGCTGAGTAATTTAGAGTGTAAATGTTCTGGTTGGTGGTTTTGTTTGTCGGTTCACTGAAAATTTTGTTGCTTTCTGGTTTGATGTCACTTTTATACAGGCGAGGATTGCAACCTGCCATCACTATTTTGGGTACTGTATGGCCCATACTTCCAGCTATGACTGTATGTGCATGCAAACAAAAATTACCGAAAGCTCTGCTCAATCGCTTTTTCTATGAGTGTGATTATATGTGTGTACTCCCGCCCGCGACTTCGTCCGCGTGGACATTTTACCCCCTTAGGGGTGGAATTTCCAAAAATACTTTCTTAGCGGATGCCTACATCATAACGTCTACCTGCAAGCTAAATTTCAGCCCGATCCGTCCAGTGGTTTGGGCTGTGCGTTGATAGATCACTATGTCAGTCAGTCACCTTTGAGTTGTATATATTTAGATGTATGAAATCTTTTGTCTAGCACACATATATAGGTACTTAATTTAATCTTAAATTGATTTTAATCAAGCGCATAATCCTAAAAAGGGTTGTGTAGAGCTTTAGGTAACACTTTGGTTACACGTAAAGTCACATCTCGCAGTATGAGTCAAATAGGGGCTCAAAATAGTGTCAGGGTGCCAGCCCGTCCATCAAACACAAAAAGTACAAAACCTTCAGTAAACCAACAAATAAAAGCCGACAACTACATAGATGTTATGCTTACCGTAATACATCTAAGCAGTATCTCCATCATACTACCATAGTTAATACTGCTAACTAAAATACCTGCAAAGTGCACATGTATAAGCCTTATACATATTAGCAGTTTCGATAAAATTTCAAGTTGGCGGTTATATCCAATGATTTTTGACAGTTTAAAGCGATAAATGGCTTTACCTATCATATCGTGTTTCGATAGTCATGCTAGGCGGGCTGAATAGGAAGCTAGCCCTAATTCCTCGCCTTTTAAATTCTACCATGTTGTATAAGCCTAGCTGCGACTTCCAGCTATAGTAGTAAAAATACACCATAAACTACCCCTATTGGACTTCAAACTCAGTACCCTTTGTAAGCAATGTTAATTACTCATGCAAGACGTACGTCTCTCTTGAAACAACCAAAAGTAAGGTCACGTAAGGTAGTGAAAACAGCATGATTACGTCAGAGACATGGACATTGAAAAAAAGAAAATTACCTACTCGACGTAATTGAAGCGACGTATGGCATAATTTACACAGATTATTCTGCAATAATAGCAATTATTACTTTGGTCGCCTAACCTGTCATGTCGGGAGTCGTGACAAGTAACGACTGTATTGACGCTGAAATTGCGCTTCACCGGAATACGAAATTACGCTAGAATTCGTCATCGGTCGGCCTGTTATGTCACTGCGCTAAAGTGCTCTGACTGCAACTGCTTCTACCCTCCAAACATTGGCCCTTATTATTTACAATCGTTGAAACTAAAAGCAAATCGATAACATTCAAAATCTATTAGAATGTGAAATAAGATAAATTTCTTAATCAATTTAACATTTCATGTCAAACCCGTTTAGGTTGAAAAATTGGGTTAGGAGCGTTTTTACCCAGTTACAATTTCACTCGAAAAGTAAATATTAACACTTCAATACTTTAACATAACAACTTGTACTGTATTGCTTGATTTCTGTAAGCATGCATGTAGACTGAAATAAATAAATTGATTTATTTATTTCAATGGTGGCATGGTACTAAATTGTTAATCTACTTTTGATGCCGATTGTGCTGTACCTATATATAAAATCAGGTACTTACTATAATACCACAAATAAATAGTATTAGATCACGAAGCTTAATAGTTCAGTATAGCTTAGCTTGGTAAAGGCTTGCATAGTTCACGAGAGAAATGCTGTATCAAATTAAGCGTAGGTAGGTACTTAGACCATAGCAGACGGACAAGCGCTTTCGTAGTTACAAACCGCGAGATATGCGATTTGAGTAAACATTGTTTAGCTTCTAGTAGATGAGGTAATAGTTCAATATAGTAGCCAAGTGTTCTTCATTATTTCCTATTTGCGTGGTCTATTGTATAAAGAAGCCTTTATGATTCTATTAAACGCAGATATAAAGTGTCAATTTTGCTATCAGCTTCATACTTCTTGGAATATTAATATACCGTAAGAGCGTTGTTTCCACATCACCCGATTCTATATCGTAGATTTCTTCAACAAATTTTCAATCATACCTAGTTCAAGTCTATTGTTGCAATTCGACAGTTCGTTGCAGCCTGATCTATCGTGGTCTTTACATACACAATATAGAGAACGATACAGTACTTTGACTCCATATATAGTTACGAAACGGCAAAAACGGCCGTGTAAACGACGTTTGTATGTGTGCGTGCGCGCCGATTCATCACTATATATGGAGTCAAAGTACTGTATCGTCACGTATCGTTCCCTATATTGTGGTACATATTTCTTATACTTTTTACTAGCCCCCAATATAGTATCTGCTTCCGATATCAATATCGAATCGGATAATGTGGAGACCAGCTAATGTTAGGGGCAGTATCTACATTAATTAACGAGAAAAAGTGAAAATTAATATAATAAACCTAGAGCTCGTCCGGGTATGTGATGGAACTAGATATGTCACATTAGTACCTATTAACCAAGTACTATAAACCAAGCGTCGATGACGTAGTGCGCCCGGGAGGCACCGGTTCAAACCCCGCCACGTACCGATGTGTTTTCAAATTTTGAGTTAATATTTATTTACGTTTAATCGACGCTTTTACGATGAACGAAAACATCGTGAAGAAACCTGTGCAGACCCATAAAGAAATTTTTAGGTTGTCTGTGAAGTCGAGCCGTTGATGATAATAAACCACTTACTGACTAAATGATCCGCCAAGGTATTTAAATTTGCCCGCCAAAAAGTGACAGATCTTCAAAATCACGTGTATTTTTAATACCTACAAAGGATCGTATATCTTAATAAGGCGGTTTTTTTTTATTTTATATTTTTAAAAAAATCTTGAAATCAACTCAGAAGCCGATCCCCAACCACCTGTATTCAGGATGTTGGTTATTTAATTAACATGTTGTATAGATACATTATAGTAATAATTATTCGTCCCGAAATGGTGGTAGGGCTTTTGACGATTTAAAAGTACTTAGCAGAGTCCATTTAAATAAAGAGCTTTTTCATTCATTCAGTATATACAGTTTTTGGGAAATTGAAGAAATATCGAAACCAAACTACTGGAGCTGGCCCAGTTTTTTGCTGTCGAGTGTAAACAGAGTGCCACTGTCACTGACTTGCATAAGTTGGTACAGACAGTTTCTATTACGTACCTAGAAAAGCAATGTTAATTCAATATTACTGCATGCATATGTCACAGTCGCTGCGTGCTGTATTGTTTACGATAGACAAGTAAAGTAGATGTTATTGTCATTTGCGGTTTCAATTCCAGATTGATTTTAAATTCTTTGAATCGATGATGAATAAATTTCACATTCATAACAGTAAACACCGTCTCAGTAACGATACCTACAGTTGAATATATCCGGGATGTGGTGAACACGAGCATTTGTTAATGATTCATGATGCGAGTTATGAGATAAATAAGTTTTCACCTCTCCAGCACCAAAAGACCTCTTTTGCTTCATAAAATCTCAAAGGAAAAAAAAGCAAAAAATTGCGAGCCTTGAACAAGACGTTTGTAACGTTCAATCTAAATTATTTTAGTAATCTTACTTTTAATTTTCAATAGCTATTTTTTAAGATTATAAACATGTATTGCCTTGTTTTTCTCACCTATAACAATTTCCGCACTGGAGAGTTGAAAAGTTGTATGTTTCACACGACAGCAAATTTTTTTGTCTCGTGGCCTTTCGTACTCACTGCGCTCAGTATAAATATTTTTCCGCTGGGCCACATAGTCACTGATGCTACACTTAGCGGGCCGCAATAATCTAGCCTTCACTGTATAACTTAAAAATAAAATTAAACCACAATTAAACGACCATCAATCATAAAATACTACTGCTAATTTAAAAATACTATATCAGGCTTCGGGCCGCGTCGAATCAGCCGGGCCTCATGTTCAGTATAGATGTTCTAGACTACTTCGCTGGTTCGTACTCGCAGCAAAAAATAACTTTGCTCACTTGTTGAAGAAATAACTGTTCCTACCCTATTTCTTATCCGATCATTTAGTCGAGGTGAGGCAAAGCGGACGAGCCGCTCGTATTCTGAGCAGCCTGAGCTGGCGTAGTACCTCCACCTTACGTGGACAGTTACAGTGGCTGCTTACCACCAGGTAGGCCGTATGTTTGTCTGCCAACCACTTGACATAAAAAAATCTATATGATATTTTTATTTTTATTTTATTTATTTGGTTTACGAACAACTTATGCACTACTAGCGACCCGCCCCGGCTTCGCACGGGTGCAATGCTTATGTAAATATGCATGTATTATATATATAAACCTTCCTTAAGAATCACTCTATCTATTAAAAAAAACCGCATCAAAATCCGTTGCGTAGTTTTAAAGATCTAAGCATACATAGGGACAGACAGACGGCGGATAACGACTTTGTTTTATACTATGTAGTGATACATTTCCAGATTAAACTAATATACAAAGAGATCTAAGTACACAGTTAATTATGGGTAAACACCGCATGCATTTAATACTCACAAGACTTATTAATAAGCTTACAAAAAATAGTGTTAAATCAAGTGACAGATTTGTTTAAACCATTTTTTTTGTCTTTTATTTTCATATTTTATTTTAATATGACTGTACCTACGTTTTTCTTTTTTCAAAGTGACGATTTTTAAATAAATATTTAATGTGCAGGCATAGTTTTTTAGTATTTTAAAACATTCTAAAATATCATAAACATCAGATAAGAATTCAGGGGTCGAAAAACGTTTTCTCCATTTCTGTTATTTTGTATGAAGATGGTGCTCGCCGTACTATCCTCAGTATTTATGTCACATGTATAAGAATATAATATTTATTTTTTATGTATAACTACTTACATATACTAGTACGATATAGTATCACAAGTTTTTAATAATTCATAATATAATAATAATACATAGATGGTAAGATAAGATTATTAGTGAGCGATTATACTAATAAAAGTAGCTATATTTTTTCAAAATTACCTAATAGATGCGATAATGAGTTCGTGAAACCACACTGTTATCCTTTCATAAAAATTTCGTGTACAAGTCGCGTTTCCAATATGGCGCTTGCCCTGGCGCGGTGCGTTTCTTTTCCCCTCCGAACCAATGCCTTCGAAGGTTACGTCAGTTAGGCAACTGTTGACTCCGCATGCGACCATAATGTCTGAAGAACAAAAATTTCTTTAAAACTCACCTTACAAGCAACGAGCCCTTGCCATGACAATAGTTCTAGTTACTTAAATCATGGAAACAGTAAATTGGCATTACTTTTCTGTGAGAATTGCACAGTAATAGTAATTCTAGGCCTTAAAATAAACCAAGCAATTTACAGATTTGCATGATAAAGATTCAAAATGTAGTAATTGATTCAAATGAGATTAAGAGTTAATTAATGCTGCAATTTAATTGTGATTTATCCGACGATAAGCAATTGGCTTAGATATTTTTACGTGTTTCGCTTGTAAACAATTAGTTTCAGCCTATTACGTAAATGTATTGACATAGGTCCTTAAAGTGTATTTAAATCTTAGCTATTTAATATTCGGTGTGCGCGTACGACTAGAGCCCTTTAGCAAAATTGAAATTCAATTTATCTTCGTAAGTGGGACGCGGCGCGAGCGTGGCGCAATCCGCGTACCAATGAGTGTCTTTTGAGGAGACATCACTGCAAAGGACACTCCAAACAAACACTTTTTATCACTACAGCAAAATGTACAAAGTAGCTGAGCAATTTGGTGATTTTTATGAAACTATACATTAAACCAAGATTTTAAACTTTACGAAGTTTTTAAATGGTGGTATTTTAGTATTAATTTCCAAGTACATATTTAGTATTATGTATTTAATATATTTTAGTTACTTACATATTTTTAATCATGGCGTAAAAACCAAATTTAAATTTAGCTTGAAAAAAAGGAACCAAACTTTTTTTAAGTGAGCGTAAACTTTTTTCCATGTTTGATTAGTTTGGTTGAAGGTATATTGAAAGGCAGTATTATAATGTCGCAGCCGTATCGCATTACATGCCGAACTTATTACAAAACGGCGCGGCGGATTGTACTTACCTACTGTGTGCCATTTGATCCATCACAAGAAGCACGCTTGCGTAGGAGGAGCACAAACGATCGAGCGAAAGACTTTTTTGAAGCTGGCTTACAAAGTCAAGCGAAATTTATATTCATCCATCAGAATTTGCCCCCCGTATGAGTCGGTATCCTTTTTCTAGGATATAAAATTATATCGGCTGTCCGCGTGAATATTTTCTAACAATAATATTGAATTATTAAAAACTATAGTTTTAAAGTAGGTACTTACGCCAAATCATCCATACAGCATACACTGCAGTCAGAAACGTCTGTTGCCTGTAAACTGGGCGAGTAATGTGAATACCTTCAATTTATTGTAGGGTCGGTGCAGTTTTTTTTAGTTTGTCTTATATCGATAATATAACACTGCTATAGGATTTAGCATTAGATTTTTACGGCCGGTCGCTTGCCTGACAACAACATTTCTCCGGAACGATTGGTATCTTTCGACAACAGCTTAACGTGCCTTCCAAAGAACGGAGGAAAATCGAGTTGAAAATTTTTCGGTCACCCATCCGAGTACTACTTGGTAACTTAGCTTTCATGATCGTTACATTGAACGACGGATATAGTAGTTCAAGTCGGTTCGAATAATCCGCAGAAGTCGGGTAGGCATCTCATTACGTACATGACACTTGTACAGAAGATGATTTATTATTATCTCAAGTACTTCTATATTATGTTAGATTATGAATGTAGTGTGCCGCCCACTCCCAATGGTGACCTTGTATTGTTGGGCAATCCGGCTGCAACACTCAAACGATTTCATCGTGAATTTGTATGAGAATACTTATTTGACATCCTAATTTTAAATGGGAAAGCTTTTATCAAGGTTGCGGAATAAAAATCATTTTTTATTTTAAACAAAAGAAAAAATTCAGTTTAGTGTTCATTTTATATGTGTTTTGTTGCAAGAAAATTTTAATGGTTGTGCTTGTGACAAATGTGTCACGCATGCGAGAGAAGTATGCTATGCTACTAATATAAGTAAGTAAGATAAAACCCTAGGGTGACAGGCAAATATTTCAATACACAATCATCATTGCAAACCATAATGCTTGCTTATGTTGCCGACTGATTTTTTTTTGCGTTCTCCGCCCGTAAATGATACAACGCAATCTGCTCATTGAAAAATATGCTTATGAGTTTGTGTGAATCGTGATGCACTAACGTAATGCATAAGTGCTTCAATAAAATCAGTTAAAAAAATATTTTTTGCGGGTCCACAAAGTGCAATGCTGTATGCTACCTTTAAAGAAACAAAACCCAATCACTACTTCTGCGTTGTGCGAAAGTGAAATATACATATCTATATATGAAAAAAAACCGCGTTAAAATCGGGGTTTACAAGGTAAAATCTCTCTCAAAACGACTCCTCAAATTATATAAGTCTGTTAAAACATAGCATATTATCTGTGATAATAGGTACCTACCCTGTCAAAACAACGAATCAACACCTTATTCATCAAGATCGGATGAATAGTTAGGGCATACCTAGCTATACCTACGTAAATACAAACATACATACTTTCATAGACTGCTAAAATCATAACCCTTCCTTTTAGCTTCGCCGTAATCGGGTAAAAAACTATATAGGCTCTATCGTTTTTTAAAGCTAAAAGGAAGGGTTTTATGATTTTAGCAAAAACGATACAGCCTATATCGTTTTTTCAATAGTAATATAGTTATTTATAACATGCAAAGTGGTTTTCTGTAATGCGTTAAATAACAAAGTATTTTATGTAAACAGTAATGTTACATTGTAACATTCTGTGTCAGGGCGAGAATGCCCGAGGATCTCCGGAGAGGATTCTGTCTCAGATAACACGACCTAAATCAGATATGTGACGGTATTGGTAAATAAGTCACTTGAACGACTGTGTTACCTACATTTATTTCAATACTTATTTAAATCCCAAGTGTCTATGATAAAATTCAATAAAATGGTTCGTACAAACTTAAACCCAACCAAAGTATTCGTAGTTCAAAAATAAGCTAAATTTAAGGCGTTGCGCCCTGATCCCTAAAAGTTTGTTACTAAAGGGTAGCTTTTCAAACCCGAGTAAAGACTTAGCAGTCTTTTTAACCCAATAGAAGTAAGATAATATCACTTGCAATTAAAGATATGATAAAGAATAGTCATCGCATGCGGTGTTTCACAGGGGTCGGTGCTTGGCCCACTCCTGTGGAACATCGGATACAACTGGGTGCTGCGAGACTAGTTTCTTCCAGGTCTGAACGTCACATGGTACTTACTTACGACGTCACGAAATGACAACAACGTCATTTTGACGATTAAAATATTTATGTAGGGATTGACAATTCTACCGTTATAAATATAATTTGACAAGTGCAAGATGAGGAGACAGATGTGGTATCATAATTCAAATAAACCATAATTTTTATTTTTTATTCACACGAAGCGAGATAAGTGACTTAACGCATATTTTTACTTTACAGTGTAAAGTCGGTGTAAGGTAATGGCGCAGTCGTTTCTAACGATTCTTTTTCGTTTGTTTTTTTTTTGCAACTCGAAACATATTGGTTTTTGTCGGAGGGTAAGAGGGTTGGGGTACTCCAGCCAGTGCATCTCTTACCAAAAGTCTCCGCCGTTGTGTCTCTCAAGATCATGTAGTCTACCCGGATGGCTCAGGTAGCGAGCCCAGTATGTTGGAACTGAGTAGTATTTGCATTCCATTAGAATGTGTGCCGGTGTATCTTTTGCCTCCATGCATGACCTGCATAGAAGGTTGTCTGTTAAACATAAGGCGAAGAGGTGTTTGTTAAAGTTACCACGGCCTATTAGTGCGCTTACTTAAATTTAAAGTCGACTAATCCAACAATTAAAATGTTTGATAATAAGTAATTTTTGTTCAAGGTCTTAATGGCGAATATTACTTAATCTTGTTTTCGTTTCCACCGCTTAGAGATTTATTAATATTCGTAAAATAATTGCCTGAGGCTTATACCAAGCATTAAACTATAAGCCGAGAAAGCTCTCAACAAGCCAAATGTCAGAAAGTTCATTAGCAGAAAAATGAAATCCTGAACAATCTGTAAAAGAAAATATAAAATATATCTATCTTTTATTCATAACGAGCATTAGGTATATTACATATATTATATTTATTTGACTTTAAGGTTTCACGGATTTTGGTAATTAGCTGCAAAAGTAAAATAGGTTAACATATGCTCCAGACGAGAACGTGCAGAAGAAAATGTACTTTGTAGTTTTGGAGGTGTTAATTTTCTCACAAACACAATAATTTTGCTCTACGTATGGGATTATAATTATGCACTTAAATAATGCAGTTTTTTTTAATTTTCTTTCGTAAGCACTTATTAAATAAATTCTAGAAATAAACTAAACAATAATTAAATCCAACCCAGGTTAGATTTATCCAATTTATCTGCTTTCCGGCAAATCGTCATTTTCCGCTGTTTGTTTATTTATGTCCGTTTCTACAGCCTTGTGCCGTTTCCTTCCACGTTCAAACACTACATACCTTTATAAGCCAGTATTCATATCATTTGTAGTCGTCTTTGCTCAAGAAATTACGTCATTTTTTTCTCCAATTTAATAATACTGGAAAGTTCTTTTCAGGTTTTCTTAAATTACCAAAAATATCTACCTACTTTTGAGTATTGTTTTTGTTAATAAATATTTGAACTTCGGAAACTGATGGTCTTACTTCTATGAAAAATCGAAGTAAAAAATGCAAAATAAATACTTATAGTATTTTCTATTTTAAGATTTTAGACTGGTTGAAAAAAGAATAACGAAACAAATAATTTTGTACTAACATTTTACTTTGAAGAAAAAATTTTAAACATTTTAAATAATCCTTGTTTTCTAGTGGAGCAGATGAGCCTAGTACCTACTCGTAACCAGGGATTAACATTAATTAATAATTTGAGACAAGATAAAAAAGACGTTTATAATGAAGTAGTAGGTAACAATATTCGACATTTATTGGGAATAAACCATGTTCGGTTGAGTAACATCCCGGATGGTTTTACTTTTACACAACATTGTACGTACGTCTCAGATAGCATCAACCGTCGCCGTTTCGTACCGTCCAAGAGTTTTGGAACCAGTTTCTTTAAGTGTACAATTTGGCTGCAATTGCAATCTTTAATATCGTGGCAAGGCTGCGTTTGCACGCGAGGACACGGTGAATGCAAAATTCGGGCGGCCTGACATTATACGCGACATAGTTCATGAGGCAGTTAATGGTCCGAGCTTTTACCAACAACTTTATTGTGTACTTGTTGTTCATAATGAAACGAATGTGGAAAAAATATACCAGAAAATGTGTTTTAGTAGGTACGCCTAAAATAGACCACCATAAAATTAAGGAGCAAAAATGATCTCCATAGTTTTATAAAATACCTATATAGCGCCACCGCCTTTTAAAAGCTCTCATTCCTTAACAATTGTACAAAAACCGATTATTACGAAACTTTGTAAACTATGTCAGGGGTACAGACAAGGGCGGATCCAGGGGGGGGGTCATGGGGGTCATGACCCCCCCCTGGGCTGGGTCCAGGACCTAGGTGGACCACTAATTAAAATAATGTTTTTATATATTTTAATTTTTTTTTATTAATGAAGTACTTTCAATATTTAAATAATTTAATATAATACTTTGACGGCAAACGCATTATTCGGGAAAATTTGAATTTACCGCGGCAAGGCCGCCATGCACCTTCGTGTTTTTCTTGATATGAGGTTTTTCCTGAGGGTTTTTTGCCATGTTTCGACAAGGTTTCGGCTAACATCTAGCTAGACCTAACTTCAACCGGTACGACTAAACTTTAGTAATAAAGTACTAAGTAAAAACATTTTAAAATTTCAATCTGTAATAGTGTTCTTAAAAATTGTTGCCACAAATGCACGTGTTATCTATTTTCATCCATTCGCTTTAATGCCAAACTTTCTGATCCATGCAGGACGACAGATCTCAAGATGCTTTTATAGATTTTGAGGTAATCAAGGGGAGTGACATCATCATTTCAGCCCAGAGACGCCCACTGTTGGACATAGGCCTCTCCCAAGGATCTCCAAACCGGTTGGTCCTGCGCTGCTCGTATCCAGCGGCTTCCCGCGACCTTTACCAGATCGTCGGTCCACCTTGTGGGGAGCCTACCAATGCTGCGTTTTCCGGTACGTGGTCGCCACTCGAGGACCTTTCCGGCCCAACGGCCGTCAATCGGGCTATGTCGGTGACCTTGATTCTCCTGCGGACCTCATCATTTCTGATATGATCACGCAGAGGAACTCCAAGCATAACCCTCTCCGTTGCCCTTTTCGTGACCTTAAGCCTTCTTATGAGGCTCATTGTAAGCGGCCCATTGAGGCCGCTTACATACTCCCATTGAGGGGCCTCAATGGGAGTCCCATATTATCCCCGTAACCTGCCGCCATTTCATCCATCCTGAGCTTACTCGATGATTGACATCTCGGTCTATATTACCGTTGTGCAGACTCAGAGCAGACTGATACAAGCACTCCGTCGAGAGAACCGGCTCAGAACATTTTGGTTCTACTGATAAAAGTGGCGCCAGGTCATGGAGAATTACATGACCTGGCGCCACTTTTATTATTTCGTTGTTTCGGGGCGATTTCCATCACTGCTGGTTAGTGCGCTTACGGGAGTATGGTTCGATTTTGAATGTGTTAACCCAGGCGTTCTTTGCCAGTCCGCTCATGCCTCTCAGAGGAGGAGGGTTTTTAAGTATTTCATAGCCTGGTTTTTTGGGATACGACAGAAAGGCTCTGGGCCAAATTGTAGACCTTGAGTCCCAGGCCTTGCTAGCTTATTGACCTTTTCGCTACCGATGACCCACTCTTACGGCTCAGACCAAAAATTATTTTTATTGGTCTGAGTCTTATGGTTACCGAATTACTATAACGGTGTTGTGCCCAGTCCACCCTTTTAATCAGTTCCATGGTACTTCTTGTGGAAGTTAAACTCTGGAAGCAAGACATCTGATGTCATTGCGAGAGCGTGGACATTCAAACACTTTTTGAAGTAAATCACTTATTTCTTTACATCAAAAAGTGTTTATCATGCAAATCTAGAATTTAATATAAAAGAAAAAAATATTCCTATTTTTTTCAATTTTTATTGACGTTTACCTCAAACCTGAAAAAACCGATATAGCCGGTTTTTTTTTAATGAAATTCGGAAAAACCGGTTTTCCAAAATCATCCGGTTTTTGAATCGTACTTTTTACCTGTATCTATTATTATCAATTAAATTATAACTTCTTGTGACTTGACCAGTCATGTGGCGTAACTATACCATGTGGGGCCCGTGGCAAATTAATATACACCCCCCCCCCCCCCCCCTAGTTTTGAAATTTTTCGTTCTTTAACGACTATGTGACCCCCCCCTGGCGCCAAAGCTGGATCCGCCCTTGGGTACAAAAAAGGACATCATAGTAGGTTACGGTAAGGTAACTTTGATCCAGAATAAAAGGACACTGTCCGCTGTCCAGGAATAGAAAAATTACTTTGCCAGAATCTAAACTTAACAGGCCAACCAGCAAGTAGTATAATATTATTTGTGTATTGAAGCGTACTTTTACAAGGTACTCAACTTGTTCGTATTGGTTTTAATAGCTTAGCAATATGTACAAAAATTTTGTCGACCGTTGCGTAAATTCGACGCACAGTGCGTACTATGCGTTACCCCACTCCGCGCGCGGAGTTCGGCCTCGCATCACTCGACTATTTTGTAATACCGCTAAAATCGTGGTAACTGGGCCAAGGCTTATTTTATTTACATGTACGTGAGAAATAGCATTCGCACTATACATAACACTATATTTTATCATCATCATTGTGTACTGTTTTGTCTAATGCACTTGGAACAATTTCACCTCTGACCATGTTTAATTTTCACCTTGACCCGCCTAACTTTGGACGCAAATTGTCGAATATCTTATCTGAGTTACTCAAACAGTTATTAGAATATTTTATAGCTTTATCGCCTCAGGTTATCGCTAAGAGATAGTGATAAGAGAGTGGAGGAATCAAGCTGGTTATCGCACACCTGCGCGCCTACTGTGGGTGTGTGCGCCCATGCGCCTGCGCCGGTATTATAACCAAGCTTTGATAAAAAAGTAGGTCGCTGCCTAATTATGCTTAATGCTGTGCCAAGTTATGCGTATCGCTTCTGGATTTATGCTAATGCATGCTGCTGTACAATGGACGCGAACGATCTACATCATTGTGTTCGATACGTGTAATACATGTAAATCGGACGATGTTGCCCTGAAATTGTACCGTAAGAAAATAAAATAAGCTCAAATATTGTACTACAAACTGCGATTACGAATTCTACATTTTATGATAATGATATACTTGAACTTTATGCATAGTATGTTATGGAATATTTTTTCGTTTAGAAACGCCTAAATATTTTTAAAACTAAAAAAACACTAAAAAATCGACCTGCCATAAGCGGGAATCGAACCCAGCATCCTCCGCAATTCGCACGGCTGCGTTAACCACTATACGGTACCAGGGCAATGTTCTTTTTCTTTTTTTAAGGATTATTGGAATATTTGTTCCAATCCTCGTTATTATTTTCTTATAAGTAGCAAGATTTTAATTTCATTTCTCGTAATTTAAAATACCCATATTTCAAAATTCTATGCCGACCATACATTAGAAATGATGTCGTCAATAATAAATTCTAATTCCAAATCTATTGTACTTAGTTACAACAGCAAAATTTTAGGCACACCTATTTTTCTTATTGGTGTTATCCGTGATTGCTTGGTACTGATTATTTAAAGGTACTGTTACTACGCTACTTGCTTTGGTTATTTAGTGTATTCTTCGAGAACCGTAAATAGGATCTTTACACCCGGTGCAACCAAAAAAAGCCCCAAATTTAGACAGACAAAATTGATTTTTACGAATAGAATAATATACCTAATGTATGAAACTGAGGTCAGTCTCATACATTAACAGGATCCCTGTCTCTGCCAATAAATTTTTCGTAGTAATAGGTTACTACGAAACATCATGGCGGCATATCATGTCAAATAAAAGAGAAGCAGTCGAAAATTGGCATTCGTTCGATAAAAACGTTTGTGCCGTTTGCCACTTGGCAAAGCACTCTGGACCGGACTTCTTTTCTGCTACCTTCTAAGATCTGCGTCTTGGAAGTTAGCCCCACGGGTTAAAGGGTACCAAGGTCCTCTCCTTAGAAATTTTCGCCGACGCTATAGAGGACAATTGGACCAACAGCCATATAGTCCTTAAAAAACTATCCAAACTCTCTTGGACAAAGGTGAAAGTTACATCATTTCTTCTGGAATTCGAATCCTTTTGTCTCCTGGTTCCCGACAACGCCGATCCTTTTCAATAAAACGATATTATTTTTATGACCCAGTTGAACACATTGAAAACATTTTTATACTTAACTTTGATAAAAGCATGTGTCATATGGAACAGTTGAATAATAACATATTTCATTGCGACCGACATCACGTATAGATCAAGTAATGAATATATCAGTTTGTCGCTTGATTTGTGGCTCAACAAAAGCAATAGATTTCTCATGAAAAATCTTATACAGTGGCGTTTAATAATACTGACACACGTTCTCTTCATTAACGAAATAATAGCTCAAAAAGAATAACTTGTATTATTTGTAATTGAAATATTGCGTGATCGATGATGTTATAAAAAATCTTAATACTTTATTTATATGGTAACGAATAGCAACGATTGACGACGAACTCGACGAACGGTTCACGAAAAATTTATTCGGTAAAACCAGTGGTAAAACGCTATACTTACCTATGTAATCTAACTATATACTGTAATCTTCAGCTATTTAAAAAAAAATACTTAAATGTTTGTCGATCTTTTTTGTTTTTAATTAAATAAACTTTTCAGTTTAATATTACAAATAAAATGATTAGCTTGATACATGTTTCAGTTTCGATAAAATTTCAAGAGGATAAAATCCTATGATTTTTGACAGTTCAGAGCGATAATCGGCTATATCATATCGTGTTTCGGTGGTCATGCTAGTTGGGCTGGCCTCCTATTAAATCCTAAATAAAGAGTTGTTTTCCTCGCAGTAATTGTTACATCGAGCAAAACAAGTGTTTATTCAATGTTTATTGGGGAAAAAACAAGAATCACCCCGAAAACGTCGCAAAATACATATTTACATATAATTCCCTTATGGTCCGACAAATACGACGTACCTACCTACTTCAAGGAGGAACTTGATCCACTTTTATTGTATACGAGCAACCCGCCCCGGCTTTCAGCTGGTATAAATTAGAAAAGGAAAGGTGAAAAATATTAATACTGACTTTGATAAAGTAGTTTCAAGTTTGCAGCTGATTTTTCGTTAAACAATTGGAATAAATTTTATTTGGAAGTGACCTAAAGGGCTACGTCTGTCCATGAGAAAAGCACCCAACGTAGCTCTAAGCTCGCAACATTGAATGTCTGACTTTTAATTTGCAGCTTCACTGCAAAGATTTGTCTTTTTTACTTACATAAAAATTAATTAGGATTGGTTTATAGAAATAAACCTTCCATTAAATTATCATACTGATGATGAAAACTCCAACAAAATGCATTGCGTGGTTTAGGAGGAGTTAGTGGACATTGCATCAGACAGACATGGAGATGGGTTTGGTTTAACATGTGTATATTCTTTCCGTTATAACAAACTCAAGGTATGGATTTTGCTTGTCGGGAAGGTCATTGATACATTTTAAGGGTGGCAAAATTTTCCTTTCGTGTCATAATGAATTGGATTACATAACAGCTTCATTAAAGCTTTGAATAGTTGTTTAAATCATTACGTTTTCAAATATTTATCTGCTTTTGATATTATTTTTAGTATAAAACACGTAGTACCTGTCATCGGTCATATTCCTAGATACTCCTGTGCATAGGCCATATTCCTGTGCATGTAGGTAATATAACAAAACTAACCAACATCTTTCTTGAAATAATTTGGTTTTAAATCATAACTACGAATATAACAGAAAATTGTTTGTAAATATTAAAATTCGACGTAAATGTCTTTGAAGCGTCGGTGGCGTAGTGCGTAAGAGCGTTGTCTGCCACACGAGAGGCATCGGTTGAAACCTCGCCACGAACCAATGTGTTTTCAAATTTTGAATTCATTTGTACGTTTAATCGACGCTTTTATGGTGAAGGAAAACATCGGGAGGAAACTTGCACACACCTAATGAAGAAATTCTTAGGTTGTGTGTGAAATCGACCAACCTGCACTTTAGCAGCGTGGTTGACTAAGGCCCGATGTGGGGTAGGCTCGAGCCCCTCGGTGTGGACATTCTATGAGTTATTGATGATTATTACTTCAAACTAGCTTTTGCCCGCGACATCGTCCATATAGAATAGTTACTTTGAGCATATTTATTTACTTCTTATCAAGTGCCTAAATATAAAGTTTCAATGAAGAACTCCCATACAAACTTTCATCCCTTATTGCTACCCCTTATTGCCCTTTTTTACAACAAAGGTAGCTTATGTTCTATCTCGAGATTAATATATTTTTGTACCAAATTTAATCAAAAATTGATTCCGAGAAAGCGTGACTTTGTTTGGACCATACGACCTTTCAACCCCCATTTGCATTTCCACACGGCTCAAAATTTCAAAAACGCTAGTACCAAGATTAATTTATTTCTAATCAAGTGCCTAAATTCAAAATTTCATGGTTTTAAACAGTGACGAACTTCCGTCCCTCCGCCCCATCTATTTCAACTCCTTCAAGGCTTTATTCGCGATAAAAGGTCGCTTATGTCGTTTCCTGAGCTCGTCTAGATTTGTACCAATATTCATTTAAATCTGTTCAGAAGACTTTCGCCTTTATAATATAAGTAGGGATAGGATGTCCGAAGTAGCGTGGTTATGAATCCAGTCATATAACAGAGCCCACTAATTTCGACGTCGTCAGGCGTCCTCCGGCGTCCTCCAACGTTTTTGTGAAACTTAGAAATCACATGAATTTTGTTCCTCTACTTCTTTCGGGGAAAATAACAAAGGAAAATTTATAAAACAACAAGTGAGTTTCAAACACCTACAGAAACAATGAAGTATTTCGAGGTGTAAACCAAGAATTGGTTTCGACACACAATATTGCCAACGCACGTGATTCTTGACTGAAATTTCCCTGTTTATTTGGCCCTCAGGGTCCGATTGAAAGGACTTGTAAAGGTCAAGATCATACCAACGTGGAATTTTCTGGAATATTCAGTGGAATTTTCCTAGGGTTTTCTTAAAAAAAAATCGATTTAGTTGGACGTTACGAAAGATCACAAGGTAAATAATTTTCGTTGGTCTGCTTTTGTACAGAAAACAGCAAAAAAATAAAATAAAATTGAACACTAAAATTATTAAGAAAAAGGCTTTGCGTAATTTAAGATAAAATTATATATTACCTACTCTAACGATTACGCGGCATTAGGATAAGGGTTATGAAGTTTTGGTGACTAATTGAAATCGTTCTATTCGTAATTGTCTTGTAATCTCGTAATAGGTCCCAACCGTCACAATGTGCACAATAGTAAAATTATTGAACTCATTTGTCATGGCATGGCTACTATAAACAATTATTTTGTGGGCCTGTATATTATATATACCTACGGTTGCTAATAAGCTTCATTCATTTGATTAACAAATTAAAAAGGGACAATAGAAGGCTACATACTTGTAATACAATAAAAACCAAGATAAAACCAAACCAAAAACCAATTCAAGTGCGTAGAAAATCGTCCGAAAATGTACGCATATAAAAATCCAGCTAATTTATTTTGTGTAAACATTTTTATAAGGTATCTATTGACTTGTCGATGTTTTGAAATAATTATTTATTGTAAGGTTTGCTTTCGGTCTTATTTTTCCGCCAGCATATAAAAGTAAGAAATAGTAAAAAAAATATCTTTTTATACATACATGTGTATGGAAAGATAACACAATGTAAGAAAGATTAGAAAATTATTTTTACAATTTAGAATTTTTAATAGAGATGAAACGGATATCCGGTATCCGGCCTAAATTTACTATCCGGCCGGATACCGGATAGTAACTCAAAATCCGTCCGGATACCGGATATCAAAAAACTACGAATTTTCCTATAATAAAATGCAATGCATTAATCTTTGTAAATATCTATAAAATAGCTTATGACGGCTATTATTTTAAGTCGAAAAAGCTACGCAAAACCAATAAAAAAACCAAAATTTTCTTCTGAGATATTCAGTCTAATGATAAATACATAAAAGTAAATATCTAAACCTAAAACATTTAGTAAAAAAAATAGCGAAACCGTACCAATTGATCTGATCGCGTTCGCCGCACCTGTGCAGCGCTAAACTCGTCACCACGACATGCAACGAGAGACAATGGGCCGAATATCCGGACAAAATGAGAGTGTGGACATTGCACGTGCTTCATAGTTAAGTAGATCTCTTGTCTTGTAAGAAATAAACCACATTTAATTTTCTTGTAAGAATATTCTTAGAAGACTCAAGAAAATTTCATGTTCGTGTACAAAAGGCCTAACTCCGTTAGGCAGTCCGCAAAGTACCTAATTATGCAGTTTTTAACCTTGGTTCGAGTTTTCTTTTTTTTTTCATTTATCTTCGTAGTAAGGCCGAGAGGCCCTATTCTCACTCCCCTGGGTTCGAAACCGGAGTTTGGCAGTCCAGCAAAATTACTAATAAATAATTTTAATGTTTCTTCATCTCATATCACGATGCACAATCCAGTAAGACTGTGCATATATTAATATGTATATCGATTCCATAGGCACGTGTAGAAAACTAAATATGGAGGCTTAATATAATTCGTTGGGCTTAATTCGATATAATTACACCGCTCTTGGGAGGGCAAGGCTTTATTACCGTATTGTGTAGTACGCACTGAAAAACGTTTTTCCAAATATACAGGTAGGTAAGTATAGAATTTTTATCTCAAGAGTGCGGGTGACGTACGTACATGAACATTGTGTGCCCCATGCCTTACATAAAAATACTCTTTGTATGTACTTATTTTGCGTGTACGAGTAGCATAAAAAAGTTCAATTTCCATTGTTTTTCTTTATTATTCTATTTCCATTTTTACTTTCTCGTATACGTAGTACATATAGAGGAAGTCTTGTAATCGACCTCGAGATTTTGACGGATTTACACGTTCTGGACCTCCCTGAGTACAAAAATATTTTTTTTGAATTATGTCTGTGTGTGTGTGTCTGTCTGTGCGTTAGCACGATAACTCGAGCATGATTTTACTTATTGCAACCAAATTTAACATACGTGTATGACATCAAAATATAAGGTTTCTATCAAATTTTGAGCCGTCGATCACAAAAGTTAAGCAACCAAGTGCGCGGTCAGTACTCGGATGGGTGACCAAAATTTAACATGCATGTATGACATTAAAATATAAGGTTTCTATCAAACTTTGAGTCGTTTCCGGTGTACGAGAAAGTCAAGGGGAGACCACTCCCGATTTTTTTATTGTTGAAGAGTTTACTATCACAATAACATTGCAGTGTTTTTTATTTAAGGGCGTGCACTCGATTTATGTAAAAATTGTCACATTTTATGGATTTTTCAGATCTGATTTTGAAGCGATGTGAACTGACTTTGCAAAGAAATATTATAGGAAGATTAATTCTTGATTGAAATCGCCATAGAGAGGTATTTTAATTTACACTTATTGTTTTGTAAAGCGAGGAGAATCTTATGGCGTAGTTTTACGAAAATTCAGTTTGCTATAGCTATCTTTCAGATAAAATACAAGCAATACCTTGCGAAAATTCTTGTTCCAGTAGAAAATATAGGAAAAAACCACTATAGAGCCTAAATAAGTAAAAAATTAAGATAACATTTTAGATTTTGCTTTCCTTTTGCTTTAATCTAAGGATACCATAATAAAAAGCGATACCAAAAAAAAATATAAATTGGTAAATTTTAATTGAGGTTTATTATAATGTTTTTGAATAATACTCATAGATAGAAACCTTATATTTTGATGTCATACATGCATGTTAAATTTTGGTCACGCATCCAAATACCGACCATTCACTTGGTTGCTTAACTTTCGTGATCGACGACTCAAAAGTTACTATATTTTTGATGTTGTACATGCATGTTAAATTTGGTTGCATTAAGTTAAAGCATACTCGATCGAGTTATCGTGCTAACGCACAGACACACACACAGACATAATTCCAAAAAAATATTTTTGGACTCAGGAGGTCCAAAACGTGTAAATCCGTCAAAATCTCGAGGTCGAAATTTTTGACGATTACAAGACTTCCTCTATACTACGTACGAGAATAAAAAATACGTGAGCCGACATTTGAATTCGGTAACAATCTCTTTCTAGTTGCATCTTTGATATTTACCTTTAGCTACACATGCAGTGACATAATACATTAATAAAATATAATCAACGCATAAGTATACCTACAGGTAAATGGAAACAATACTATAGTATTGATCGACCTACTTTGAAACATTATGCGATATTGAATAAATTATTAACTGTTGCCTCCACAGTTGAGCATATACGTGCTAATAATCAGCAAGATTATAGGACAGGTTAATACATTGCAAGTTGCATGAAAGTTGTGACTCTGGTTTTGTTGCAATTTTGTCATTAATGAGTTGAGCTTTTACGATAATTAAAAAGAGACGTTATTTAGTAAACATCACAGATTACGCAATTGGGTGACCCAAATTCGGAAATGGCAAAGATTATTGGTCTTTAGAAAAAAAGTGGAAATTTTATTTTTTCCTTTCTTTTACTAGGAAAAGCTGAGTAAATAAGTATTTGGTAGTAATAAAATTAATAACTTGAAACAAATACAAACTTTGTTGGCCCTAAAAATAAAGACTATGACCACAATATAGAGAACTATACTGTACTTTGACTCCATATATAGAGACGAATCGGCGCAACTTTAAGAGTGAGTGACTCAACTCCGCTGTCTCGAGCATGTTCTTTACGGCTCGTCGAATCTCGAGGCAGCGTACGACCGCGCGAGATTACGCGAGCAGAGCCTTCTGGGTTACTCGCGTAAGCTCGCATAAGCTCAAAAGCTTAACGCTATTAATAGATATGGTTATTATTGCCGTTTTGGTGGAAGAAGAAAATGAAGAACATATTAATAAAATATAAATACAAACTGAAAGCTGTGAGTGCACGCCTCGCGCGTGATTACGCCGCGCCGCGCGGGTATAAGTACTGGCGTGACAACGCGAGCATCTTTTGTCATGGTCAAATATTTATGAACTTCATATCAATAGTTTTAAGGTTTATTTTTGAGTGGTTTAAAAAGCCCGCTTAGATGCGCTACTCTTGGTCTGCGCTGAGCCGGGGCTGTATTCATAAAAACAACGGAGCAATTTTTAAAGTTTTTTTTTGTGACGATGATATTATTCTACGTATCTACTAAACTACACGATATGTTCATTCTAAGGAATAATTCTGTAGATAATAATATGATAAAATTGAAGTACCAATGCAATAATATTTAATGGAAGCATATTATAACACTACAGCACATAGGTAGTTACAAGGACTGAAATGAAACAGATTGATTTGACATCTGACAGCGATAAACGCAACCCTGTGAATTTTTCATTGAGCGAGGTATATTTACCGCAGCCTTATTTAATAACTAAATATTATAGTTCTCCTGATATGCTGCTTTTATACCCTATTATCTAGACGATAACGATTCAAACGCGTCTTTACGTCGCAATCATTGACAGGAATCATACCAAGAGGCAAGGATAGGTAATATTGACAACTAGATATACTAAAATTCTTGTAATTATATACATTGGCGAAATATAAGTACCTGCACAGTACCTATACTGCGTATACGAGAAAGTAAAAAAAAAGGGCGATTTTTTTTTTACTTTCTCGTGAGAAATAAAAAATTTGTTTATAAAAATATTAATGTTTTTTTGATGTCGGTCCCAAATACAAGTGACAACGTTTATTGACGTGGCACCGACCTCAAGAAAACATTTAGATTTTTATAAGTAAACAAAATTTTTTATTTCTCTAATTTTAGTTTTGAAGGCGATTATTTAACTGTTATTTATTTTAAGCTTGTTAGTGTTTTAAGTAGGTGTAGAATTATCCAGGAAATTGTCTCGAGATCTTTTAGACACGCAAGCTATAAGATTACGATATCATCGATGTCAATTAAATAGGCATGATTAGGGATAACTCAAAAACTACTCATCAGATGTCGATCAAATTTGAATGGAACCACATTACAAGTACCAAGTTCCAAAGGTCGAAAGAATCTTCATGATCGGTACACCCAGTAAAGAGTAATGAGGTAACAAACATTAAAAAAACATTCAGTGGAATTGAGAACCTTCTCCTTTTTGGATGTCGGTCAAGAAATAGGCAAAGAGTTCAATAAGAAAATAAAATCTTACTAAGTAGAAATGTTTTTGTTTTTGCCGACAGTCGGAATTAACGAAGTGTAGTTATGAGGCATAATAATGGAATTATTCGGTTATAAGATTTCTCGTTAATTGCAAATCTTCATCCGCATAGATTGACCGAGATAGACTCAGTATTATTTCAAGGAATAAAGAAATCAGCCTAAACGATATTTCTGTTTTAATAAGTATTATGTAAATATAAAAAATAAGTAGGTAGTCGTTAATAATTTCAAAGATACTTACAGAAAATATTGTACAATATTTTTTGGGTACTTTTGTTTTTTTTATTTTTATTTTCAGAAAAAAATCTTTTATTTTAAATTTTTGAAATCAAGTTTGAAGCCGATGCCTAACCACCTGTATTCAGGGTGTTGGTTATTTAATTTACATGTTGTATGAGTATGGAGTCAAAGTACTGTATCGTTCTTTATATTGTGTAAGCAGCCTGAGGAACTGCTGCAATATAACATAGATTTTAACAATAAATACAACATTGTAAACATGTGGCATGCATGTTGTCGTACGGTGTAGTCCTTAGCCCTGAGACGCATGCAAGCCGCAAACATTAGGCAACCTATGTCAATAGTAGCTTAAGTTCAATACAAACTGAAAAACATAAAAAACAAAACAACCTAAAAAAATACCTACTTCAAACTCAAGAGCAAATAAAAACGTTTACCTGAGACACATCAACAGCTTCTTTACAAATTAGAATAATGAACTGAATGAAGTAGGAGTATATCTTCTGTCTTCACTGTTAATAGAGCTAGTAAGGCTGTTGATAATACTTAAGTTCAAAATGTGGCTACTAGGCATCTAGCGTAGCGACTCGGATCTTATTTTACCTCCAAAAAACTGCTTATTCCGCTTTGACGGTCATGTGACATTCGTCACCTACTTTCAGGTAAGCGGGTTATATGTCCCAAGTGTTAATTCCATGAAGTTGTATTCATCATATACTCCTATTAATATAAAACAGCATCAACAACGCTTTAGTTTCACAACCGCAATATCTTTGTTGACAAAATTTTATATTCCTTAAGACTTAAGAGTTGAATTTCAAAATGATGATTTGCGTACCAGAAACATTTATCACTCCGATTCATTGAATCCTTTTGAAATTTGAAAAGGTGTTTTGAGTCAACGTGATCTATTGTACGTAATAAAAAATTTGGATGATTTATGATTACAGTTAGGGGTGTCCTCAAAATTTGTAAGATACTTAAAACTACCTAATATTTCAAGTACATATGTATTAACTAAGTACCTAGATATGTGAGTACTTAGATCGCTATTGTGCTCAATTATAACGGGATCTCTTGTACATATTTTTTCGTCGACAATGTTGTCTCTAGAATCATCATCATCATCAACAGATCATATAATGTCTCCACCGAGCGGCTCGAGCCTACCCCACATTAGGGGTGATTAACTTTCGAACCGGTGCCTCCCGGGTGGAAGACATAGCCCTTACGCACTACGCCACCAACGCTTTGTCTCTAAATAATCATTAGAAAACGGAATAGAAATATAGAAGAAATGGCTTTATAATTATTTTATTAGGCATAATTGCATACGTAGGTTAGCCTTGCGTTCGACGACATTAATAGTTTATCACTTTTCTATCCTCTACTTTTATACATACTATGTCGTCTTAACAATCATCTTATTTTCAGCTGAAAGCACCTGTGTTTATATGTAACGGAAAACAATTTCGTATATATGGTTATCAATTTGCGGTTTTGGTATTGTAAGTAATCATAACGAATATATAACCCAAGACTGATCCTGCCTTCCGGCTCGAGCGTCTTTGAGATTCTAAAAGTTAGATTACAAGGTAATGTCCTTGTTTTCGTTGACTAATGACATCAGCAACACTAGGCTGTTCCTATCTCCTCCATCCTCGAGCGTTTTGGAGATTCTAAAAAACAACTAATGGTAGGCCCCCACAAGGTGGACTGACGATCTGGTAAAGGTCGTGGGAAACCGCTGGATGCGGGCAGCGCAGGACCGACCGATTTCGAGATCCTTGGGGGAGGCCTATGTCCAACATTGGGCGTCTCTCGGCTCTAAAAGTTAGATTACAAGGTCTAATGTACATGTTTTTGTAGACATCTGTTATCACAATCAAACACGTTTTATTAGTAGGTTTCGATCAGGAATAATCCAGCAATAGCCAAGGTAATAAAGGAGGGTAGATATAAAAAACTTCTACTCTGCCAATGAAGGAGTTGGAAGGCTTAGGTGATGGTTGATATACCTATCTTATGGGTCATAATCCCAAAAGGGGTTGAAAAGAGCTTTAGGTAACATTTGTTTACACATAAAGCCACATCTGCCAGTATGCGCCATACAAAATAGTGGCAGGTTGCCAGCCTGTCGCCTACATAAAACGGAGATCAAACCTAAAACCAACTAAACCTTTAGTAAATCAAGAATCAAATCCAACCACCAGGACAGATCATCATCATCATATAACAGCCTTTATAATTCGACCCACTGCTGGGGCACAAGGCCTCTCCTTTTCATCGAAAGAGTTTCGGCAGTAGTCCACCACGCTTGCCCAATGCGGATTGGTGGATGGAGTATAAGGTGATCAATACCCCTTTGCTGGTCCATTAGTCGCCTTCTACGACACCCATTGGAGGATATGGGGTGATGCTCTTCGACTCTGCGAGCATCACATGGCAATCAGGGCAGATGTTACACACTAAATTACTAAGCAGTCCGTAGGCAGATGTAGAGAATAATTAATGAATATGTAAATATGAAGGTGTTTGAAATACAGTCAATTAGTTATTCAGTTGACATCTTCGGTAATTTGCCACCACTTGCCGTCTCTGTCATCTATAATTATTTTTACATTCTCACAAAGAAATAAAAAAAGACAAGGGAAAATTTGCCGACAGTAAATTATTCAGTATTCGTTATTATCAATCTAATAATAAAACCTCAATATGAACTAATTTCTTTATTTCCATTCGACACAATTTCTTAACAGTGCAAATGCAACAACTACTTTTGCCGTGCAAAAACCGCATCTATTTCTACAGAGTGAAGGTACAAAATAAAAGTTTCCCGCCGATAGGTGTTTTTATACTTTCATATAACCGACTGATTTGTAAAATTCTATTGAGAGACGTAACTAGGTTACTTCGGATTTAACATGTAAACTTGTGGATTGTTGGAACACAGGACTTGTGATGTTCCCGCAAGATGTTACATAATATAAATCTTCTATCTTATCTTAGTATATTAGGTATATCATACAAAAAATTCTGTCACAGTGTTTGACAGCGATGAAGTCCGAAATTGCTCAACTGATTTTGATAAATTTTTATTTTACTTTGCTCAACTTAGGACTCCTATCCAAGGATTATCTATGTATACTATAATAGGACTATTATCCTATCCTAGAATTTATTATAATTTACCTATAATCAAAAATTTAAAAATCGTCGCTTGTTCGATATCAATTTCGTCCATCGTCATTATTTAGGCCCGTATTACAGAATGACACTCAGAAATGAATCATGTCTTGAGAATTGTTTGTCACTTTCTATCAAGCACAAAGTTATAGAGACGTACCAACGAATCTCAAGTCAGCGTTGATTCTTGAGACTCATTCTATAATACGTGCCTTAGTCACTCACCACGACATGTGGTGAATATTCTGTGTGTGGCGGTTAGCTAGTCTAAAATATAAAAATCTCGTGGCACGGTGTAGTTGGCCGCACTCAGTCCTCCGAAACATGCAGAAACAACTTGACCGATTGTTATAAAAATTTTATGTACCCATATTTAGGTATCAGGGTCAGCAAGTACTCTAGTAGGCATACTAACTAATATTATAAAGCTAAAGAGTTTGTTTGTTTGTTTGGCGCAAATTTTAGGAACTACTGATTCAAATAAAAATATAAAATAAATGTGTAGGATAGTCCATTTATGGAGGAAGGCTGAAGGCTATAATAACCGCCATTAACGCGAGCGAAGCCGCGGGTGACCACTATTTAATATATTTCTACACACACACACCGCCATTTTACTGTAAATTAAAAAGTGTTCCTTTTTTTCTCAAAGCTTTATCCTTGTGAAAGCAAAGGGAGAGCGCTAGTTATTTAACTGTGCAGCATAATATTGTTTCATTTGTTTTCCATTACCGTACAATAACATAAAAGAAAGTAGACAGTGCCGCCGTTGGCTTTTATTGTTTTATCTTCGCCGACAGTTGTAAGCTGAAAAAGAACTTGACTAATAAACTGGTTGATTGTGTGCAATAGTTTGTAACGGTAATCTAAGAAACAAATTGCTTCTTCACTTTGTCGATAAAAAAGCTTTATCATAATTTATTATTTTATTATAAGTATATAAAAAATGGTGCTTAGAAAATACATGGTACTTACTAAGTTTTTAATTATCGTAAACTAGCAAAAAACTAATTACCTAAAAAAAACCTAGTAGGTAAGATTCTTACCCTTGTACTATCCGGAATGCTTTTCGTTTATTTATTCTAGCTTCTGCCTGCGGATTCGTCTGCGCAGGATTTATTATTGTAGTTTCATTAAAATTAGTTTTTGCATGAAAGAGTTACAAACATAAATCTTACGGTTTATATAAGTGCTTACCTGGTAGTAGGATTTACATATAAAAATTCATATCATCAACAATATCATTTCAGTTAAACTTGTTCAATTTTATAGTAAATCTCTGGTTATTATTGGGAAGGTAGTTCGCCACGACATTCTAAAACTGTATTTGGTGGTAGGACTAGTTTTATACTACCATCATATTACCAAAGTCAGAAAAAGAAAAGAAAGAAAGATAGTGTTCAACAGTTAAAGATAAGATAGGAAATCCCTCTTGTTTGTTGAGGGTACCGGGCTTGCTTCTATCGTTATAACACTTCGGCTATGAGCTGCCTTGTAAAAAATGTGCTTTTATTATACCTACTTACCTAAGTATTAGGTGCATAATAAATACTAGTGCTTAGAAAATACACGAATGTTTCTAAAATACATGACAAAAGACAGATGAATTCGAATTCTATACATCTAATGGCAGGGCAGTACCAGATCATAAAATTTATGGCGACCCTATTAGGCTGACCATTGTAAAAATGGATTTGTCTTCGAAGCTGATACCACTTTGCAAATAATACCACGCCATCAAACTACTCAATAGATCATCAAAATGTTTACACATGATTAAAATGAAAAAGTGTTACCTGTACCTATTTAATTTAGTATCTAAAAAATGTTTTGTGCCGAAAGCTCTCAATAGATTCAGTGTCTATGTCGCAGCCGGATCGTATAATACGCCATAATCAAAACGGCGCGGCGCGGCGGATTGTAGTCTGTAAGAATTGTTAACCAAATAAAACCATTTACTTATTGATAAATCCCTAGTAGATTCTATCAATATTACTCTGTATAATCGAATGGAAAATCGCATAATATTCGTAGGTTTAGGTTTAGGAATAATATTTGCGTTTACAAACGCGTAAAGATTTTTGAACCTAGAAAAAATACACTTAATCGATAGTAGTTCAGGAGGGTTCAGGTTATTTTTAATCTGACCAAGCGGAGTGGAATTATCACTCACTCATCACTCTCGCAGACTAAAATCCGCCGCGGTTTTGTAATACGGCGTGTTATACGATCCGCCTGCTACATCAACAAATAAAGCGACTACTTAGGCACAAAATAAAAAAAAATACAACAGACATTCGTACATAATACGTTGGTCACCATTATGTATGAATGATTATTATGACAAAGTATTACCTAAATTATTAATCTACCTACTTCTGACGCTGACCGTACCTACTTCACATTTAATATCTGTTTAGATAATACGCGAAATTCGCTACCGCCGCCGTGGGTAGCGAAAAATATCAAGTGATATTCCGCCGGGAATTTGTATGAAGTTTCGCAACTAGCGCGAAAGCGGAATCCGCGCCATTATTGCCTGGGTAGGCGGTATCATTTCGCTAGATTTGCGAAACAGGTTTCGCCAGTATCCATTCGCTCGTGCTGGTCACACACGAGCACGATACGCTTATGTTCACCCACGGACGGCAAAGTGACTGCTGTCTAGTCATTAGTAAAGTTTCGCTGGTCTAAGCGAAATGTTTCTCTACCCATCGAGGTAGCGAAATTCACTTAGGTTTGAACAGTGAGAGAGAATACCGCATACCGTAGCGGTATTCACTACCCACAACGATAGCGAATACCGCTGTAGTCTGAATAGGCCTTTGATCTCTTCGGCCTCGGCCGTGCAAGGACTGTGAATACCTAGTTTGACTTTTAATAACTTATCTACCTACATTTTTGCTTACTAGTGATAAGATTTTGACATACCTATAACCTATACAAAATATGTCAAAATTCTACCGTTGCCATGGACACTGTCAGTAGTTATTAGTTATGTTATTGAAACCCGCCAAAGTGACAAGCCCGCAAAGCGGACGTACTTACCTACTAATCGCGCTAATGGATATCGTACTAAATTGAAGTATTCTGAGAATCGGTGTCTGTGAGATGTGTGCGTTATTCTAACGCTTTATGTAGGAAGCCTCCTATCTGTAGGTAGGTACTCTCTTTATTTTGTGGCTTAGGTTTCAGATTACTATTTTATAACAGATTAACCGAATATCTGACGTGAAATAATATACCTGTGTATGTTACATGAAATTAAATTGACCTAATTATGATCAAGTTGCCAAACATGCCGGTAATCCTAGAAACCCTTCAACTGTTCTCGAAAATATATAGGTCAGAACAGAGACCTTCATAATTGGGTCACACAGGGTTGATCAAAAACAGCGTTACATTGGGACAGTTGAATTGATTTTAATGTAAACAAGGGACTTATTAATCCTTATTTAATTAAATATCACAAATGGTTAACATATCAATGCAATAAATATAATCGTGAGTTGGGTCACAACTTAGTTTTATCGCAAATTTGACAGATACCTCATACCGAAGTACTTTTTTATTTGGTCTGAGTCTGGGGCGGTTAGGTAGGTACTAAGCATTCGACAATGACAGGCTTATGCCTTGGCGTCAATGTTGGACAGATTATTGCATTAAAAATAGGCTCTATTAAAATTATGGCTAGTAAGTTATTGAAACGTGACGTATGGGTGACCAATCAACATTGAGCTATGCTGCGCTGCTGTGCTCGGCTATGTTTTATGTATAAACAAAGCGCTTAGACAAAGAATCCTGTAGACTTGGCATGAGTTTTGACAGCTAAGTGTAAGAAGGATAGGTGTATACACATACCCATAAGAGTGAAAGAGTACTCATTATAATTTTTGTCCTTGTCAGAGTTTCACTTTTCGCTTATTTGACACTAAATTTTGGTGTCAAAGAAACGAAACAACAAACTGTTGGTGACAGTAAATATTCAAAATATTTGTGTTTACAAAGTGTTGTTATCAGTGTGTATAACGTACAAGTGTTGGAAACTATATCCTGCTTGTGATTGTTACAAAGCATATTTGTGTAATCGGCTGTAAAAGCCGTAGCTACCGAAATTGCGAGAAAATAAGTTATTACTCGTAAGTACGAAAACTACTTTAAATTAGTATTTTGTTGGCATTATACAATAAAGTTTAGATTAAAATCGTATAATATAGGATCTCAAACTTGATAGAAAACTAAAAAAATCATGAAAATTTGTTTACGAAAATATTGTTATTGTCCAATTATTGTCATAGAAATCCGACCAAATTTAGTAGTTTAGTTGTAGTTGTCAATTGCTATATAATTTGACTATCGGAGCGTCATTTTGTAGATTTCTTATTTTTCTGGATTATACTGCAATTTAGGGATACCAGTAATATAATTTGAAGCTGTCCTTGTTGTTGGGTAAATACAAAGATTTAAGTTATCTTAATGTTTCAGATTTCCAGGACATAATATTCATGGAGATTCAAGCACGTACTGCTGGTCAATCTGTAAATACCATGAAAAGGATATCGCCAAAAACGTATCACACTAGGTATTTACGTTTTACCGCGCTATAAAAACCAATAAATTCTTGGAATTAAAGTTGTCGTTATTTATTTACATTCACGGATATTCAAGCACGTACTGCTGGACGAGCTGTAAATACATACCATGAAAAGGAGTACCACCAAAATCGTATTATACTTTGTATTTAAGTTTTACCACGCTATAAAACAATAAATACTTTGAATTGTATGTGTGTGTGTGTGTATGTGTGTGTGTATGTGTGTGTGTGCGTGCGTGCGTGCGTGTGTGTGTGTATTAATGTGCATACGTATTAAGATAAATATTACTTGACGCAAATGATCGCGAGACTGTTGTGTCCTCATGCTCTCATTCTCATGCTCTGACAACTTACTCATCACTCTGTACTATATCTACTCATAAGTGTTCAGTTTATTAAGCCCAGCAAAATTGAGTCAAGTTCACGAATTCACAAATATTTGCTACTACCAGGGATTTGAATTCGGGCTGCTTAATGTGCTAGCTAGCTTTACAGACCACTCCACCACGACGCACCACAAAAATCCTGTTGTCGTCCATCCAGTCATGAGAAGGGAGATGAACTCGAGAGTACACACATTATTCAAACATTTCAAAATAAGGCAAATCATAATATTATAAACATTTAATGGGGTAATATTTTTAAAAACCTGTCCTCTTCTGTTGACTTCACTCACAGGGTGTACGCGGATGCCCAGTCTACAGGATTCTTTGTCTAAGACAAAGCGCCTTGGTTGCCTAGCAATTGTTAAATTACTAAAAATAACAACGGTCACATAGCAACCAAATCCTGATAAGGCTATATAGAACTGTGAATAGAATATTGAAACCGACCCTAAAAAATCCCTTTTTTAATAGTTTCTAAACGTCAATACGGGTCAATTAATCTATAATATAAAAATGAATCACTGAATGTGTTGGTAAGCGCAAATCTCGAGAGCAGCTGAACCGATTTCGCTAATTCTTTTTTATAATATTCCTTGAAGTACGAGGATGGTTCTTACGAAAAGAAAAAATTTAAAAATTGAAATAAATGAAAAAATAAATAAATATAATGTAATTGTTGACTTATTAACTTTCTTTTTTCTGCTATTCGGAACACCGGGTCTAGAATAGCAGAAAAAGTATTAAAATCAATATTTAAGAATCGACTGTTATCAATAATTTAAGTTGCAGTTTTACACGAGTAAAGTTTGGGCAGTCATTATCTTCATTATAATTTAAGAAAGTGATTGTACTTAATAAAGTGTTGCACAGCTCAGCATTATAGATCAATGTTGATTGATCAACCTATGACTGATGATACTCAACCTGTTACAAAGAGTTCATTCATCCGGTTTCTGACTGCATAGATGTCATTTGACCTCCACCAATCATACCAATCAGAGTTTACTCGTTGATTATGACCAAACCTATTGATCGCAGAATTCTTTTTATCATTATTGTAGATGACGTAGGTGCATTTTTGGCAAAATGCCTAGTTCGATTAGCTATTCTTTTCACTAAAGGAAATTGTATATTATGATGATTTCAATCACTAATATCAAACGCTGGTAAAATAGCATTCTCTCACGGATGTAACCTGATGAAATTAGGTCACACCCGCCCAGTGTAAAGTTCTAGTAAGTTTAAGGGCCTGTCCGCACAGCGATAAAAAATTCGCGCGGAAATAATCCCGCACCGTATCGCGTTTAATTTGCATCAAACCACAGATTTTTTTCGCGCGATTTTTTTACTGCATGTGCGGATAGTCCTATAAGATCCTGTGTCATCATGTGTCACAGAATTTTGCGAGAAAAAAACGGGTCTAAGAGTCTAGTCTGCATGGTATTTTAGTAAAAAAATTCAATACATGAAAAATATTTAATAGCGTGACCTTAGCATCACTTTGAACGAGACTATCTCGTTTTCAGTTCTCCGTCCCCTTTTCCGATAGTATTCTTAAAATTAATTAATGTGACAATACCTCAATAAAACTCTGCCAAGAATTTTAATCTTACCAGTTGTATTAAAACTTTGTTTCTCAAACAAAAAAAACAATGAGTAAGTACTTATAAAAAATCTTAATATGTTTCATGCGTGCATTAATTTACAAAAATAGTATAAAAAATTAACCGTTTTTAAACTTGACAAAAATGGTCACGTCACGTTCACATAACGCCGCTTCTAATCGAGCGAAAGCAAAATTGTGAATTTATGATTTAATTCCACTTTACCAAGAATAAATGAAAGGTTTCATTTAGCAAACAAAGACCATTCAGACAAGGAATAGTGGGTATCATGTGAACTTAATGTGAGTCATTGAGACCCTTTCGCAATGTACGCCTAGCAATGATGATGTCATTCCGAAAACGAAGGCTTCCCAACAAATCGTATTTCATCTAGTTTACCTCATCAATTATTAATTTATTGAAAAATGTTCTAACCGAGTGAAATCCGATCGCATCTCAGAATCAGGTCGCCTGTTTCTTTGCAACGACTGGGTTGAGCAACCTGATTTGTAATTCCGAGCATTTGTATATCGATGTAGAGCATACATAATAACGAGTGTCGATGATCGATGCCTATTTACTAAATAGGTTGTCCTATATTTTACAATAAATTGCAACGGGCTTTACAGTTTTTTTTTCATTGGTGTTTATCAATTTTACAATTTTATTGTACCTACGTCATTAACTATAATATTTTGTTTTAAATTATTTAAATTATTCAAAGGAAACTTTGTAAATTATGGAATAATTTTATTTTTGCGTTTAAAAACGCGTAAATATTAATACTAGAAAAATGCCCGCCTGAGGCAAGTCGATTTTTTTCAGTGCATTTTTCTAGTATTAAACTTTGTAGATTTATAGTATGGTTTATATTATATTCAATTAAATTATTATTTTATTATTGTAGGTACTACTAGCTGACTCGGCAAACGTTATTCCGTCTTCTTTTAATTTGGTGGTATGAAAATTAAAAATACTTTACGACCCATTCTATTCACCTACCCAATATACTAATTAATATATTTGAATGAGTCGTTTCGGAAGAGTCCGACCACAAACACCGTGACACGAGATTTTTTTTCATATATGCTAATTTACCTATTGATATGTAATGTAGGTATGTTATTGGTAATAGTTTTCACGTTTTCACCGAATTTTGATCCTATTATGTTTACTTCACAGTCTAATGTCAAAATTTGACGGTAAAGCACGTAAAGCTGACGTAAAGCAGTTTTTATGATCATACTCAACGCACCCGCTTATTCTCACTAGTCCCAGTGGAGAGTCCCATGATGGGACTACTGGTATTTTTTTCCCAGAGGTTCCACTGACTGGACTATTAGGATTTCAATTCCCAGTAGTTCCGTGTGATACTCAGACGCATAAAACGCATAGTTTATATTATGGCTATTTATAATATAGTTTCAGTAATAAAAACTTCATTGTAGAACAAATATACTTAAAGCTAAGGTTTTGTAACATCTAGTCCAGATATGCATGCCGTGGCAACCTATAATTTAGTCGGCCCTTAGAAGGATTGTCAAGCACTTAGTTTTATGCTGTAATAGTGTAAGATTTGTAAGTTGTCCGCAAATAAATAAACATGTCACACTATTAATAACTAACTCAACAAAACATCAAATTACCAGAACATGAAACATCAAAAATTGTGTTGTAATAATTAGTAGATACCTATGTGTTTCATTTCGTAGGCCGTAAGTAGATATAAACAATTTTTTTAAAGATTTTCAAAAAACAAACAAAGTTGCGTCGACTCTGTAGGTTAAATCGTTCCTGAACCTCTGGGAAAAAAATATTTGGTCCCATGATGGGACTTCACCACTATAACTACTGGGAATACACGAACGCACCAACACCGCACCCGCAGACACGCGAAGACCCGATTTACAACGTCGCCTTATTCGAGGTATCCATTCAGACTCGAACGCCCTAGAGACTAATCGGTGTAGAGACACCCTCACGGCAGCTGCTCGTCGACTAGAAATCCTGGAGGTTTCTAATCACAGGCTAGCTCATTGTGCAGGTTTGAGGACTTAATTATGCTTAGCCTTTGTGCTTCGATTCTGTCGAGACCTGGGCCGTTCTTCAGTCACTCCAGGTGCCACATTGACTATCAATACATAACTGTTGCGGTCAATGTAGGTACGAAAACGCCACTGTCAGTCCGCCTTCAGAACCAGAACTCATAACCCATACAGCTCCAGCGAGGCGTGAGACAGGGTGATGTTATATCGTCGAAACTATTCACAGCTGCTTTGGAGGACGAGTTTAAGCTTATGGACTGGAGAGGACTTGGCATCAACATAAATGGCGAGTAAATGACTCACCTTCGCTTTGCAGATGATATCGCGGTTATGGCTGAGAACTTGGAAGACCCGGGCACAATGCTCGACGATCTCTGTAGAATCTCCCATCAAGTGGGTCTTAAAATGCACATGGATAAGACGAAAATAATGTCGAATTTTCATGTCGCACCCACTCCTGTAAAGGTTGGAAGGTCTACACTGGAAGTTGTCGACGACGTTTTACCTAGGACAAACAGTCCAACTGGGTAAGTCCAACTTCGAGAAAGAGGTCAATCGACGAATCCACCTCGACTGGGCAGCGTTTATGTAGCGTAGTATTGCCTCTTTTTTTACTATGAGAAAAAGGCGATGCGCTACGGTCCGTAGCAGTTTCGTAGCCACCGTTCCGTAGCATACATAGTTTTAAAAAGAGGCGTTTCCTTTTCGAGTTCATATTTGTGATATGACCTTAAAGCTGCCTTAGGCGCAGGCCACACAGAAACGGCGCGGCCATCAGCGCACCTTTTCTATATGTTTTGCACGCCACGGTTGCGACGCGGGCGCACGAAAAGCGCACCGCCCGGCGCACCGAATACAATCGATACACATCGTCCCGTTGTGAGTGTGTGCGCAAATTGATAAACTTACCGAACTCACGCGTAAAATAATAAGTACCTAAGCAATAACCAAACGTCATGTGCGCTCTGATTGGTTGAATAAGTCACTTGTTCCTTCTCCTTCCTCTCCACCGCCATTGTTCACCACGGAACATAAACAAACCAGTTTCTCGTGTGTTTTTGTAAAGTTTTTAATGTAGTAATTAACTGTGTTAACAGTTTTTACACAGTTACAACAAACTGTGAAAATAGTTTTTTTTTTTGCAAATCTGATTGACAAGCATTGCCACTGTCAACATCGACCAATCAGAGAGCAGTGTGTTATTTGCCGTATTTTAAAAAAGCGTCAATTTAAAAGCTATTCTGTGATTGGTCGAACCGTTTAGAATCTTACGAATGGATATCCGTTAGTTTATAAATTTACCACGAGACGTCGCAAATTGATAAATTTGCGAAAATGTGGGCGTAAAATAATACAATTTATTTCTCGTTTAGAATCCTACGAAAGTTTATAAATTTCCTAGGAAATTTATAAACTTGCGAATCTTGTTATCTTCCGGTGACATATCCATTGTATTCGGTGCGCCGGGCGATGAGCTTTCGGTGCGCCCGCGTCGCAACCGTAGCGCGCCGTCTCGACGCATTTCCAATGTCCTTTCATACAAAATGTAGGAGAGGGACGTCACGGTAATATTATCTATACAGTATTCTATCTTCATACAAACGGTCGGAAAGCGCGTCATGCTACGCGCCTCGAGTTCGCGGGGCACCCGGTGGGCATCCAGTCGCGAATGCGCCGCAGCGACTACCGAACGGTGTGAATTGTTTTTTAAGCAGTTAGCCGTGCTTAGACGTGCGATTTGTATTGTGAATATTTGATTGAATTAAGTAGATACCTACATAATTCAAAATGGCAAAGAGCAATATTTTTTATGTACCTATCTACTAGTACGTAATTTGTTTTTAATATTTCGGTATTTAAATTTTTCCATCGGGCATAATCTGGAATAATATATAAATAAGTGGATAGGGTGAAAAAAGACACAAACAAGTAACCTACCTACGCTCGCGTTAAAAACAAAACTACATAATACGTAGGTAGGTAGTTTCCTAGACTAGGCTATCTACTTACTTATGTACCAACATATAACTTAACTACATATATTATATTATTAAATATGATGAAATATCATTATGAAATAATTTACGAGAGTAATAAATGGTAGGTATTGTAGTGATCGGATTTTTTTGGTGTATACTGGCAGGTTGTTAGGTAATTTGGAAAAGAGACGGATTGTTGACAGGAATTGATAGATGGAAAATTATAAAATAGGGATATTTGTGCGGAGTTTAAAAAACAATATTTTGTTTGTTGATAATAATATGTAATTTCTTGAAAATAAAAGTGTTACCAATATACTATATAACAATATAGTACCTACGTCTCAGTCAAGGCGTAAATATTTTTGTCTCAAATCTATAACTTTTTTTTTTAAATATTACCTAAAAAAACATGTATTTTATTGAACACTTCCTATTTCATTCACAACATATTTTTTTTACATATAAGTAAAATAAAATATTTACAATCATAGAACAAGAAATGTAGAAATTAAATATAAAGTAAATAGTAGGTATTTAATGTGTGTATGTTAGTTTTTGTTAACGTTTCTTTTCTTTATGTATGTGTTGTTATAGTTTATTAATAATTAGGTAATATCGTGCTCTGTGAAGGCCAATAAATTTATTTTCTTTCTTTCAAATTAAAATACTGTAGGCGGGCAGCCCTTCCGCGTGTTTACGCCCCGCTCGGCCGTAGCCAGTTATTTCAAGGACAGGGCCGAGACACAATACTGCATAGATAATATTACCGTGGGGACGTGGTGCAAAACAGGTAGAAAAAGTTCTGTCTGCGCTTTAGAGGCATCTTCAGGTTTACCGCTCGCTTTCGACCCGAACCCTGCAGAGACTATAGTGGGCAGTGAGACTTCTTCACGAGAGTCACCTGTCGATTAGAAGCCTCTAAGCTGGTCGAGAGGATGCATCGAGGTTCCCTCCTTAATAATCTCTGGGGACTCTGTAAGGGTCAGCTACATCCAACAGCAAATAACCAGCCGACTATAATACAATTAAAAAGTTTGAACAGGTATCTTGTACAAGTCACTGGGGGACAACGTAATTTATAGATACAAAATAATGATAGCGAAAAATACGCAGCTTTCTGACTTGTTTGCTTTGATATTTACCTTTTTTTCAAGGTGCTACAAAAAAGAAACAAATATTTTTGCTATCTCGGAGTTTAGGTTCTTTAAATATACAGTCTAGACAGCTCCCACAAGCCCTTCGATTGTTGCCAATAGTTTTTGTATTAAAAATAAACAGTAATTTACGAGAAATATCTAAGAGCCACTCGGCGATAGGATTCATGGTGAAGTATGTGCTAAACAATTAATTAGAGAAAGGAAATTTTTATAGAAAACTGTATGAGTTACATCCTCTGCCGGAAGGATGTTAAAAACAGCTAGAGCTTTGTAACTAAAACAACCAAATACTAAGAACAGGTTTAAACGTCGGATGATATATTAATAATTTTGTCGAGTTTGGTTTTCCATTGTGCTTTTGTGATTACTTTAAACGTTTGTGTTTTGCATCTTTTTCATGTTGGTATTACGTTAGACCAAATGACCACATAAAAAAGTAGACAGAAAAAAACTGAGGCCAGTTTTATATCTGTAGTCGTCATTTTTTAGTAAGGTTAGGCGTAGTACGGACGACGGACTAGACTTTTTTGTTTCTGCCTTTTTTGCTGCATTTAATATTCCTTACAAGATATCTCTACACACACATACATACTATCACGCGCATAATCCCAAGACGGGCTAGAGCAGTGTTTTTCAATCTTTTTGAATACACGACCCCTTTACAGGTTTTAAAAATTCTAGCGACCCCCTTAGGTAAAAAAATCTCTGTTTCTCTATTTTGTAAGCTATATTCATTAAAGACCTACGACACTGCAAGAAGTCGGGATAGCTTTGAAAGCTGTTTGGAAGTAAGTACGCGTACGGATGGTACGAGGTTAGTCAAAATTAGCACCAACCAATTTTTTTTTGAAAAATATACTAACTGGAACTATAAATAAACTTTTTCTAGCGACCTCCCGAGTAAGGCTTCGCGACCCCCCTAAGGGTCGCGACCCACAGATTGAAAAACACTGGCCTAGAGGGTTGAGCAGAAGTTTACGTAACAATTGGTTACACACAAAACCGCATCAGCATACTTAGCCAAGTGAACGCTCTAAATCGCCAATCGTCATGTTGTTTTGTCAGCATAGGTGTAGTTATGTAGGTAAGTTTCTTACATTGTTTTGTATTACCCGACTGCTGAGATGATTTTGAGTGTAACATCTGCCCTGGTCGTTGGCTTTAGTTGGTTTGTTCATTGAAGGATTTTTAATTTTTGGTTTTGGTGCTCCTATGGTGTAGGCGACAGGCTGGCAACCTGTCACTATTTGGAGGCACAGCATGGCCCATACTGCCAGGTGTGGCTTTATGAGTAACAACATGTTGCCTGAGGCTCTGCTCCTCCAGTGCTCCAGCTTGGAATATCTTATCATTTATAGATAGTGCCCAGCTAAAGGAGTACATGTAAGGCCTCAATAGGACTCTTTTGAAAGGTCGCAATCGTGACGCAAAAAGCCCCGAATTGTCTAAATAATGAGGCTGCTCAACCCCTCAAGGGATTACGAGCGTGTTTGTGTTTATTATCTACATTGTATTCGTAAAGCGTTACATGTAACCTGGTCACATGTTAAGGCACCCTGGCAATATAATGACAGGTGACCAGCCGGTCGCCTTCATAAAGGAACGTCTTTTTTTTCTATGAACGCTAGAGATCGGTTATGGACTGTAGCATCCCCTAATATACGTATGGTAAGCATAGATAGTTTTGTTTGCACTTCCATACGAACTTTGTATTAATCAAAGATGTATAGATATATTAGGAAATATTAATATAATTAAAGCAGCTCTTTTCTAAAGCTTTCCACTTGGAAATTTTTAAACTTTAGGTTCAAAGTATCAAACGCTTTATTATTAGACATCTTATGTAGCCAACTACTGCGTTGTTGAATATGATTAAAACAAATCAATTATAGAAGTGGTCTATTTCTTCACATGGAACATATTTTTGGGTGAAAACGCGCATCGTGGTAGTTCTTATACAAACAAAACATTCAAGCGCTGAAAAGATTCGGGGCATATCAATAGAGCCAGAAAATGGAGGTTGCGGAGTATACATATAGTAGACTGGTCAATCATTATATGGAACTGGCTAAAACAAACTATATACTCATAAAATTACAATTATAAACATACAATTCGTTTCATTTTATCTCTACTAATATTTTGAGACAAGATTTGATAAAAGATGAGATAAAATTTTGAGACCCAGGTAAAGGAAGGACATAGGACTTCTTGAATTTTTGGCGTGATAACCGACATTAAGGCAGACGAAGTCGCGGGCGGGTGCTAGTGTAATTATAAGTTTATATGTGAATTGGAAAAATATGAATTATGACATCTAATTTTAAACATGAAGACTGATGAGGATACGCAACATTCACTTCCATAAACCAGTGTTGGGAACAGCACACAACCAGTCGTTCTCTTTCAGGTACTAAGCCCCATTCACCATGTTCCCAGCTTTCACTCGATTTTCAATATCACTGAACACTTTCCATATCTCGTATTTACAGATCCCAAATTTACAAACTCTCACTTGTTTAATCGTTTTTCACCTCCAATCAAAATGTCACACATATTCATGCTTTCATCTCTTTCAAACACCATAACCTTAGTCTTATTTACGTTTTTTTGAATAAAAAAAATATTAAGTCGACTTAAATCTTTTATTTACACACATGAATTGGCACATTCGCCGCAAAGAGCTCTGTAAGTAAAGGACGGTTCATTTAACAACAACATAACCCTTTAAACGACCCAACCACGTCTTAAAGAGGGTGCCTGAGACCCCCGAACGTATTAACCCTCCGTTCATATAGAAACTGCGAATCAAATTATAGAAAACTAAATGTGGGCAATTATGTCACTTATATCATTATAATAAAAAGAAGTTTGGTGTTGGAAATGAGTCATACACGTACTTACTCGTAGTAAGAATATTATTTTAATTAATGTAACCTATTTAATTCATCTTTTTTTCATAAGGTTTCAAACAGGTACTTTGTGGAAGGTTCTTACGCAATTTATTGAGGCCGTAATTTTATAACACAATATTTTTGAACTGACTCCTAAGTAGCGTTTATGCCTTTTAGTATACCTACGCACTAATAGTAAACACATGGTCATAGTCATTTTTATAAACACCTTTTCATATTCGGAATCCAGTACAGACAGCAGAGAAAATGCGTGAAACCAGAGGAGGCCAGAGACAAAACACCAGGTTCGCTAACGCTTTACGATTAGAATATAATTATATTGTATGAAGCCACAGATCATGAAACTGACGTATTAGGTACTGATAAAACACCATGTCTCAAATGTTTACGCCGCTCACTACACGCTCAGAAAAGTTGCCGGGCCTATGTAAGAATTCGTGTCGTGTCGACTTTTGTCGGATCTATGCATGAAAATTAATCGCGTCTACGGCATTCGTGTCTAGCGCAGACCAGATTTTTTCTTGGTCAGCGCCGGAGTATACGTAAAGAGTTCGTTTTTTTTCGCTGATGATAATTTATACGTCACCGGGTTTTTAAGGCGAAGACCTCGGGGGGTCCTCAAGTCTGTAAGTCGAACGTTCCTAGAGGATTAATAGGCGACCGAGCATCTCTCTCGAGTCTCGACCGTCTAGCATCCCTAGGGCGTCCGAATCGGAAGGGTACACGGTTCGTGTGTAGAGACGACACGAATCATTCCGTTTATCTTTACAGTAGTTTTCAATTTGTTTTTTTTTTCAAATTAACCAGAACAACGTGTGGCGGGTCAGCTAGTTACTTTTAATATTTAATTATTACTTATATTTTAAAATTTCGTCCAATATGAAAAATAGAGCCTAGAAATGAATAAAGGCAAGATGTCACACCTACTTGACGAACAGAAACCCTTATTACGGGAAAGTCGTCATACAGGAAGCACCAAAGTCCTCGCTTTTTTAAAAATCTTCTGAGCCATTTGTGACCAACATAAAAAATGTCTATTTTTTATGAATGAATACATGTATAACAACCATGACTTATATGATCGAAGATGACTCTTGAACGAATGTTTGTGTTTTCATCACTCCAACATCTTGACCTGCCAGTATTCGTACCCGGACTGCTTAAAATGTAGGCAACGGTACTGGCCAGTCCACCACGACGCGACGATGTCGTTGTTGTAAGGACCTAAACAATTGGAATTGTTACCTACTTACATTTAGGAAATTTCCGTTCCCAAAACAGGTTATCATTGACCTACTGACCCATTGCACTTGGCTCCAAAACCCGAAACGGCGCCCACCCCATCCAGGCGGCCCCCGGCCCCCCGACAACTTCTCCCGCCCCACCCCGTCCTACGCATAAACAGCTAAAGGTAATTGCATGCTCGAACCAATTCTGTGTCCTCTTTTTTTATTATATTAATGTTAAATCGCCTCTTTTATTTCTTCGTTACGGGAAAGCAAAGGGATCTAGCCAATACATGTCTTCAATAATTTTCTTATTCCTTCTATGGGTGCCTGGCATGGCAATAGGCCTCATGATGGCGAAAAAATCTATTATAAAATTCTCAACGTCATAAAAACCACAAAACATTTATTTCAATGATTCCTCCTAACTGATCGTCAACACGGATGCTTGTGCATCAAAATGACACCACTTTCACTGCACAAAATCCACTCTGAAACGAATTTGAAATATCGAAACAAAAATCTGAATCCCGATGCCATAGTATACTGCCAAACACTCGGAACGCCTCTTGTAATTTTAGTTAGTGTTACCTGTAACGATATTGCTACCATAATGGTAAGTATGCCGGTATTATTTTGTATAGGAAAATACATACCTACATTATACACTTTTCGTTCAAGAAACTAGTTACTTATCTCAACTTTATTAATTAGTGTACGAAAGTTATTTAGCAGTTGCTAAATAACTTGTTTCTTGACCTAAGTTGTTTAACAGTAGGCAATTTACACTAATATTAATTCAAAAATAAAAACAGAACATGTTATTATTGAGTGTTTTGTACTTACCAATTACCGATCACAATATACTTAATAAACAGTAAACAGAATATCACGGGTTGGTCACGGTTGAATCAATTATTTTACATACGCAAACATAGAGGATTAGCCAATCGAAGACTAGCCAACATACAGAGGACCGCATTCAAATAACACTTGCGTGGTAGACCCATTTGTAGGGTCATCTGGGTAGGTACCACCGCCTTTCTTATTTCTGCCGTGAAGCAGTTCGCTGTGTTTCGGATTGAAAGGAAAGGTAGCCAGTGTAAGTACTGGGCATGGTAGGCCTTTTTTTAGTCCAGGCATAGTTTTAGGCATTTTCTTAGTCCCCATTTACCCGTAAGTGTCTATAGGCGACGTTAACCACTTAACACCAGGTAGGCCGCAAGCTTGTTTGCCATCTCGTACTTAGTATATAAAAAAACTCTTACAAGAAATTTAAGAAAGCTTATTCAGTTTCGATTCCGAGATGAGAGTCAGGATCACTCCAGGCAGCCCATCTCCCAGCGCTGATGTCACTGAATATATCCTGTCGGCCTATTTGCTTATATTTTTCACAGAGAGTATAACTTGCCAGCAAATTACATATCCATTACTGTTTTACAGGACAAGTATCACAATAGCGTTATAGTAAAGTAGTGTGTACACTACTTTGGCGCTAACCAGACACGAATGCCGTAGACACGATAAGTTCGATCCGACAAAATTCTTGTCGTGTAGAAACGACACGAATTCTTTTTTATAGGCCCGGCGACTTTTCTTAGCGTGTACAAGCGGCGTAAACTTTTATTCGCCATAGTGTTTTATCAGTAATATACATGCTCTGTGGTTTCATACATTACAATTAGGTGCTATTATATTCTATTCGTGCAGTGTTAGGGAACCTAGTGTTTTGTATGCCATTAGGACGTGAGCGACACTTACCTCTGGCTCTTTACAGGATTAGTGCGTATACCAAAACTCCAAAATTGAAAATTTTATGTAACCCCCGACATAAATTTATAACTAAGAACCATCTCGATCACGTCAGCTTTGAAACAAAAAAAACCGTATCAAAATTGGTCCATTCGTTTAGGAGATACGATGCCACAGACAGATACACAGACCTACAGACACACAGACAGGTCAAACTTATAACACCCCTCTTTTTACGTCGGGGGTTAAAAAGACGTTAAACGCAATCTACTTAAAGGTGTCCGTTCAAAAATATTGTCACTTACAAAATTATGGCGTTAATGAATTTCTGTTACCAGGGCGTATAGTGTAATGTTATAAAAAATAAAATAAGTAAACAAAACAAAAAACAAAGCATTTTGTCGACAATGCTGCTGAGGAACGTCTTGATGCTTTCGTAGTAAGTACCTATAAAATTAAAACTAGAATTTGTTTACATTTGCAACCGGATTACATGAAAAGTATACAATTTATAGGTAGTACGAACTGTACACATTCAACACAAGTATTATTCGAATAACGTAAGCTTTATATAACTTGCATCAAACAATAATAATAAAATTATATCTATGCTATGAATTACAAATATAATATAAATGAACTAAAGTTGTTACTCATCTTTTCGCTATTTTATGTGTTCAAGTAATATGAACCCTTCTAACTATTAATGTTGCGGATATTATTGTCTGAATGTGGGGCTCGTGTTGTGGTACTGTTACAAAATAATGACGGATTTGCACTTGAGTGTACTAAAATATATCATTTCCATAATATTATGCTTTGCGGGATTTAAGCGGCACTTAGACGTCAGCTTAGATTCGTCTAATTATATAAGAACTGCTTTGGATTATGGTTTGCTTGCATTAGCTTGGCATAGTTTATAACAACTAGGTGGTAGACCCATATGTAGGGTCCTCTTGGTAGGTACCACCGCCTTTCTGTTACTGTTTCGGATTGAAGGGAAAGGTAGCCAGTGTAGGTAATTACTGGGCGTGGAGGGCATATCATCTTAGTCCCCTTAGGATAGCAAACGCACTTGCGGTGCTAAGTGATTTACACTTAATATTGCAAGCGTCTATAGGCGGCGGTGACCCCTTAACATGAGGTGAGCCGCAAGCTTGTTTGCCATCTCGTAACATAAAAAAAAGCTCTCGAGCGGACCAGATTGTATTAGTTTCTTTTTTACAATTTTATGCAGGACTAAATTTTGCCCGCAACTTCGTCCACGTGAATAGTTACATTGAGCAGCATTCAAATTTTTGTTGGGTATTTAATTTTTTACTAATCATACACGTTTCCTATGTACGTACCTATAGTATGTAACTATATCTACATAGACAGATTTATGTGGACTTCCATACGAACTTTCATCTCCTATTTCATCCCCATGTGGGTCGAAATTTCAAAAACGCCAGAACAAATACTTATTTATTTCCTATCGGGTGCCTGAAATCAAAGTTTCATGGGTTTATCTTCAATAACGGCGAAAAATACCCATGTTGATTTTTAGACTATCACCTTATTTCTCCATTTTTGGGGTTAAATTTTGAAAAAACCTGAAATGCTTGTTTTAGGTAGATATTGGCTAAGGGAAGGTGAAGCTTGCTTCCGACTTCTGAAGACGAAGACCAACAGCAATTGAAAAAATTTAATATATTCTTCCTCGGAAAATAACATTTACACTTTCCCACGTAGGTGCTTAGTAAAGTAAGTACTTTTGTGAATATAATTTACATATTCAATTAACAATAACAATGACTCATAATCGATATAGGTACAGTCAACAGCACATCAGATTAACACAAACTGTCAAATTTTGTCAATCGATTTTGCGCTTTAATACGTCATGTACCTACTTATATGTTTGAAAATCAATTGGAGAACTTTGTAAGTTTTGTATAGTAAATATATAAATTGGGAGTAAGGTAGGAGAAAGAAAGATTCAAATTTCAATTACGCTCTAATTGCGTATGTAAGGTAAACGTCCCAGTATCCGTCAGTTTCTGAACTTGGCTGACTTTGCAGTGATGCTGTGCTTAAAGTATATCAGATAATGAAAGGTGTATTGCATGACTAGGTGCAAAATGTATCTTAGTTTTTATTTAAATATTAATTTTAAGTCAAAATAATTAAGAAATATAATAAAACTCCATTAATATGAAAAAAAGACGATTTGTACCAGTACTCGACAGGTTTGTCCTATTAATCGTCAAAATGACCCAGAAGTCGTCAATTTTTTGATACCAAATTGAACTCTACGCCCTTACAGATAAGTTTCACAAACTGTAGAAATAACTTCTCAGCTTTGAACCGAAACATATTATTTTAAAGAATGTGCTAGCTGCAGTTTGGTCAGTGGAACATAAAACAACTAGTTTTAATTAATTCAGACTTTATATGTACCTCTTTATATAGACATCTTATAAACAATCAAAAATATATCTACTGTTCAAAATTTACATTAAGAAAAAAAAAAGATTTTCTGTAATCTACTGAGTACCTACTTAACCAGCCTCTCAATTCAGGAACTTAGGTAATACGGAACTCTAGTTATACTCTTCATATTTAACATACATCTACCAAACATAAGGCCCAATTGAAGAATTATAGACCCATCACGCTTCTGAGTCATGTTTATAAGCTGTTTTCGAGGGTTGTAACGAATCGTCTCGCACGCAGGTTTGACGACTTCCAGCCTCCCGAACAAGCCGGATTCCGAAAAGGCTTCACTACCATAGATCACATACATACGCTGCGGCAGGTTATACAGAAGACCGAAGAGTATAATCTGCCATTATGCTTAGCGTTTGTGGACTATGAGAAAGCCTTCGATTCTGTCGAGACCTGGGCCGTGCTCCAGTCACTCCAGAGGTGCCACATAGACTATCGATACGTCCAAGTGTTGCGGTCACTGTACGAAAACGCCACTATGTCAGTCCGCCTTCAGGACCAGAACTCAAAACCCATACAGCTCCAGCGAGGCGTGAGACAGGGTGATGTTATATCGCCGAAACTGTTCACAGCTGCGTTGGAGGACGCGTTTAAGCTTCTGGACTGGAGAGGACTTGGCATCAACATAAATGGCGAGTACATGACTAACCTTCGCTTTGCCGATGATATCGTATGGCTGAGACCTTGGAAGACCTGGGCACAATGCTCGACGATCTCTGTAGAGTCTCCCAACAAGTGGGTCTTAAAATGAACATGGATAAGACGAAAATCATGTCTAATATCCATGTCGCACCCACTCCTGTAAAGGTTGGAAGCTCTACCCTGGAAGTTGTCGACCATTATGTTTACCTGGGACAAACAGTCCAACTGGGTAAGTCCAACTTCCAGAAAGAGGTCAATCGACGAATCCAACTCGGCTGGGCAGCGTTCGGGAAGCTACGCGGCATATTCTCGGCCCATCTACCGCAGTGTCTTAAGACGAAAGTCTTTGATTCGTGTGTGTTGCTAGTGATGACCTATGGAACCGAAACGTGGCCGCTTACAACGGGCCTCATAAGAAGGCTCAAAGTCACCCAAAGGGCAATGGAGAGGGCTGTGCTCGGAGTTTCTCTGCGCGATCACATCAGAAATGATGAGATCCGCAGGAGAACCAAGGTCACCGATATAGCCCAAAGAATTGCGAACCTTAAGTGGCAGTGGGCAGGGCACATTGCGAGGAGGACTGACGGCCGCTGGGGCGGAAAGGTCCTTGAGTGGCGACCACGTACCGGGAAACGCAGCGTTGGTAGGCCTCCCACAAGGTGGACTGACGATCTGGTAAAGGTCGCGGGAAGCCGCTGGATGCGGACAGCGCAGGACCGACCGGTTTGGAGATCCTTGGGGGAGGCCTATGTCCAACAGTACAAACATTATTAAATTAGGTTCACAACGGTACCACTAAGAATACCATTCTGCGCACGCTGAATGCAGAGTATATTGGTCTTACTAGCAAGGCTCCACATTTGGATGCCGTAGGTCCAAATTGGTTTCAATACGACGTTGTAAATTAGAAGCTTATTATCAACTGATAGTACCGAGTTTCTCCCCATGAGCCAGTGTAAGTTTCGGAACTTGTGATTCATTTGGTCTCTCTTCTGTTTGATATGTTGCTTCCAGGTCAGTCTCCTATCAAGGTGAAATCCCAGGTACTCCACGCAGTCTCTGTGTGGCAGTATATCATCGCCTAGTCTTACGGCAGGAAGGTCTGAAGTGAAGATGTTATACAGTACTGGACCAAGAACTGAACCCTGCGGAACTCCTGCCTGTATGCTGTATAGATTTGGTCGTGCCTCTCCCTGTTTCACTTGAAATTATAGGTCGTGGCCCTGAAATGGCCGTCCGCAACTAGCTGTGGTGGGGAAACAAAAACAACTCGACGATGGCATGTGACTTCGAATGCCAAGGGGACTTGACATCAAAATCCACACACCCCCCGAGAAAGTTTCCCTAGCACGTTACCAGGGTCCGCCACGAGGAGGCTTCCGGATGAGCACCAGACCCTTCTTAACCTATGCTTTTTAGGATAATTTGTTTAATGGCAAGTGAATTGTTAGAGATCATACTTTTTACATTTTGAGTCGGTGTGTTAATCCAGGCCGCAACTTGAATTAGGTTGGTGATATATCTGCAGGCCTCAGCCACCTCATTTTAGTCCTTAAGAGGGACCGAGGGATTGACAGAGTAATGTTTTCGTCAATGTAGCTTTTGAAACCTTCCCAATATGTTTTACGATTTGTTAATGTCTCCGAAGTTTCTCGTGTAAATAGGCAAGTGCCCAAGTCCAGAATGACTGGCGTGTGGTCTGAAGATCCATCTAGACTAGACTCAACAGCTGTATTTAAATATTTCCAGATAAAGAAGATCGGGTACTCTCCGTTGATCACTTGGCCAGTATGTCGGTTCACCGGTCGAGATCGGCTTAAGATGATTTATGTTAATGCAACGTTTCAGTTCTCGACCTCTGGTATTGGTACAGCGAGAGCCCCAAAAGGTATGTTTGCCATTCCGATCACCACCAGCTACGAATCTTGGGATCAAGGTTTGAAAGAAGTCACCAAACATTTGGGTTGTTATTCTATATCTTGGCGGGCAGTATATTGAGGAGAGCGTAATGCTACCAGCACGGTCTTCCAGTTTTATTGAAGTGGCCTGTAGGTGAGATGTAGAGTACGGTTCCATGATTGAGTGTTTGAGGTTTGTTATAATTACAAGTGCCGTTCCCGCATGCGCTCTGTTTTAATTAATTAGTGAATTAAGTTAGTGAATTTGTGTGAATTGCAACATATTTATAATGTGTTACTACACATTATAAATATGTTGCAATCCGATTTACCTAAGTATGCCTAAAAATTGATACAAAAAAAAACATGCGCAAAGCGGCAGAAAAATAATGTTTTGTCTTACTCCTGAAAGTTGCTATATGACTCATATCAAATTTAGCAAGCGCACCAACCGGAATTCCTTGGAGCACAACAATACGACTTACAACTACTCAAAATTAAAGAACTGGCATCTTCCGACTTCAAAAAAAAGAAACGAAATATTTAATCTCGAAATTATAAGTTAATGCACATAAAACCAAAGCCCGAACCACTTTGTACGACTAATGCTACTATTTAATTTAATTTAGTCCGTATTGCATGGTTATAAAGATTTAAATTCGATATAATGACGGATTTATGTTCAAACTTCCAGATATGTCCCTGTTACCGACAGATTGCAATCAACTTTAGATCGTATTGCCGGCACATTAAATCTAAATTACTTTAATGACGGAAACAGGATCAAATTTTAAAACGTGTCCTGGTAACCGGCAGAATTACAATTAACTTTAGTTTTTATTCCATAGTGATAAGAGCTAAATTCCTGTGACGACGGAATTAGGTTCATACTTGAAGCGTGTCCTAATTACCGTCAGATCAATGGGTAAACTGACGGCTATTGGCTCATGTGACGGTTTTTGTGACCCAAAATATGTCACTTACAAAAAACATAATCTAAATATTAAAAATGATTAATTTTATAGGTTATATTGCTAGACAATTTACTTATCTATTACAAAAAGTATTTGCACTCTCCCTGTAAATAAAAAACACTGCACGACAGAGGAAGAAACATAAGCTGGTAGACGTCAGATCTAGTACCTAAATTAGCAAAAAAATGTAAAAATCGGCAATGCTTACCTTCGAACGCGTGTGTTGTAGTCGCCATATGTTTTTCAAAAGAATGTTCACATTATAATTATGCTAAATATTTCTAAGAATGTGTTGCCAACAAAAATAGAGCTTTGTGTGGTAGGATATCAGTGATATTTGCAGTTTTTGGAAAACTGACGAGTACTGGGACACTGTCGACATTACGTACTTCTACCTTAACTAATACAAATGAGTATTTTATTTTTCTTATCGTGAATCACCTTTAACACATTTGGTAAACCAATCAGTTAAGTGGGTCACTTGACACCATTGCTTCAAATGAGAATACTGGACTAATAAGTAGTTTTGAATAATTACAAGGTCCTAATAAATGCGAGAACGAGGAGGGGTCTATTATGTGCCAGAAAACCGCCTTCCTTTCAAACTATCTTAGACTCATTTTGTCATCTCGGTTCTCGGGTCAAGTCTCGGCGAAAAGACTCGCCGAGACTTCTCGCGTGAGTCTGTAGAGCCTATAATATAAACAAACAAGAGCTGTCAAAAGTGACAGATGCAGAGAGGCTTCTGCTTTAAATGGGCTCTAAAATTAATATTAATGAATAAGTTGTTATGACCATGTTCTATTAAGGTAATATGCATTGATACATATCATATTAAAAATCGAATTAGATTGTCATCAAGTGGATCTATAAATTTTATGTACCTGTTCTATGAATAGCAAAATCAACCGACACACGTTTTTATATATCCGGTACTTAAGAGTACCAGTCCACCTGGTTGTTCTTCTTATAATATAAAAACTAGGGGTAATAAAATATTTTGTTATTTTTGTAAAAATTATAAATAATTTTTTTAAATATTTTGGAAAATTTGCTGGTCTAAATAAATTTTTTTTTCGCTATATTATATGGATCCGACCACTGTGTTCTGTGGATCCGACCGGATGGAGATCCTTGGTCCTATGTCCAACAGTGGGCGTCTCTCGGCTAAAATTTCGATGATGATAGGTATTTTGTTATATGTATATAAGGTAGATAATTTGAAATAAATATTTAAATTTAAAAATATTTCTTTCCGTTTTTCATAATTATGTATTTAAATAATCAAAGTTTACAGGTTAATAATTATAATTAAACATTTTATGTAATTAACAATCATAATTGAACCCGGAAACGCATAAATCAATAATGTATTTATAATTAGATAAAATCTTTATTTTGGTTCATTCGCTTAACAATAACTTTAAAATAACTAGCTTGGCTGGCACTGGCTTTGTTAATTCTCCAACAAAAAACTGAAAGGATTACGAAATGTTCACGAAGGTGAATCAGATGAATTCAACATTCGTTCTTCAATTCTGCAGCCAAATTGAGAACAATACAAGAGGTTTCCTTTGCACGTACGTGTTATATAAATTATTACAAATCGAATATTGTTGGATCGGGTCCTGTTGGGCCGTGTTTACGTAACCACATACTCGCACTCAGTAATAAAATACAAATAGGTAATATGTGACTATTTAATTAGTAAGTAGAAGTAAGACAAAAAGAGTAGGTATTTTATTTTAAATTTTAATGATTGACTGACATTAAATTATATGTATAAATAAAAAAGTTATAGGTTTTACCCACGACTTCGTCCGCGTGGAATAGTTATTTTGTTCAGCGTTTTTTGGACTTTGGATTTCCATACGACCATTCATGCCACACGGGAAAAATATTTATTTGTTTCTATCAAGTGTCTATTTTCAAAGTTTTATAATTTTTATTTCAATAATGACGAAATTTCATCCCTTTATGTCAAATCACCCTTCAAGCCAAAATTTCATCAAAATCGGAGGCCTGAAAGCGTGACTTTGTTTGGACTTTCATATGACCTTTCAAATGACACGAGTCAAAATTTCAAAATGATATAACAAATATTTATTTATTTCCTATCGAGTGCCTAACTTTTTATAAATAAACTTAAACTTATGACTCGCAAACAAATATTCGTGTTCGTCACACATATATTTGCCGCTACCAGGTTTCGAACCCGGTGTCCCGGACCGCTTGATGTGTAGGAAGCTATTCTGACCATTCCACCACGATGGCGACATGTTTCGAATAGAATTAACATTATTTTATTGGGTTATAAACTGAATTAATTATTTCATCATATATGCAAACAGTCTGCAACTGCATAGTCAGTTTAGTAGTCTAGTACGCTGCGCTCTACTTTGGGCACAGCGGATTAGCTACTCGATTTTGGAGCGCCCGAACAAGGGTAGCACCTACTTACCTCTATCTCACAGGAGACCATAAAGTTTATTAAATCTTTATCAATTCAAGCCTACATTTTTTTCGCAGACTTACTTTTGCTAATTGTGTTTAGTCTGTTTCACTTCTCATAACTTTTTAGCTTCCCTAATTCGACATTAGGAGCAACTGTTCAGATTCCCTATTATGTATTTACAATTACTGGTACATACAAGATGTGAAGCGACTATTTAATTAAGTAGTAAAGTGCGTACCTGCGTACTTTAATTTTTTAATTAATACTTTGACTTAGAGATTAGTTGCTATTAACTAAATTAAAATTAATACTAAAAATCAATCGCAATTGTAGATTTAAGTTTTTATTTTTATAATTACAATCAGTTACTTACATTACATATCATACAATTGTATGAATTTTAAACAAACTGAATGTACCACTTATAACTGAAATATTACTCATGAGCACTGAAAATATTATAAACATGTTTAGCCAATCAAAACCCAAAACCGAATAATTTATAAATAATTGATTTAAACGCGTAGACTCATTTCCGTTTAGCTCGTCTATTCGCGACAGCGTAGCTGCGCACGCGCCAATGCCACGGTAATATTATCTATACAGTATTCTATCTTCATACAAACGGTCGGAAAGCGCGTCATGCTACGAGCCTCGAGTTCGCGGGGCACCCGGTGGGCATCCAGTCGCGAATGCGCCGCAGCGACTACCGAACGGTGTGAATTGTTTTTTAAGCAGGTAGCCGTGCTTAAACGTGCGATTTGTATTGTGAATATTTGATTGAATTAAGTAGATACCTACATAATTCAAAATGGCAAAGAGCAATATTTTTTATGTACCTATCTACTAGTACGTAATTTGTTTTTAATATTTAGGTACTTCAATTTTTCCATCGGGCATAATCTGGAATAATATATAAATAAGTGGATAGGGTGAAAAAAGACACAAACAAGTAACCTACCTACGCTCGCGTTAAAAACAAAACTACATAATACGTAGGTAGGTAGTTTCCTAGGCTAGGCTATTTACTTACTTATGTACCAACATATAACTTAACTACTTATATTATTAAATATGATGAAATATCATTATGAAATAATTTACGAGAGTAATAAATGGTAGGTACGGTCACCATCAAAAGTAGATGATCACTTTAGTACCTTGTCACAATAATAATTCATACATAATTGTCGCAACTATTACTGCACAAACGCTGGCGTTGCTATGACATGGTACTAAAGTGATCATCTACTTCTGAAGCTGACTGTACCTATTGTAGTGATCGGATTTTTTAGTGTATACTGGCAGGTTGTTAGGTAATTTGGAAAAGAGACGGATTGTTGACAGGAATTGATAGATGGAAAATTAAAAAATAGGGATATTTGTGCGGAGTTTAAAAAACAATATTTTGTTTGTTGATAATAATATGTAATTTCTTGAAAATAAAAGTGTTTCAGTGACAATATAGTACCTACGTCTCAGTCAAGGCGTAAATATTTTTGTCTGAAATCTATAACTTTTTTTTTACTAAATATTACCTAAAAAACATGTATTTTATTGAACACTTCCTATTTCATTCGCAACATATTTTTTTTACATATAAGTAAAATAAAATATTTACAATCATAGAACAAGAAATTTAGAAATTAAATATAAAGTAAATAGTAGGTATATAATGTGTGTATGTTAGTTTTTGTTAACGTTTCTTTTCTTTATGTATGTGTTGTTATAGTTTATTAATAATTAGGTAATATCGTGCTCTGTGAAGGCCAATAAATTTATTTTCTTTCTTTCAAATTAAAATACTGTAGGCGGGCAGCCCTTCCGCGTGTTTACGCCCCGCTCGGCCGTAGCCAATTATTTCAAGGACAGGGCCGAGTTACAATACTGCATAGATAATATTACCGTGCCAATGCTACTCGTACACAGTTACGACGCATTACATCAAATCACGTCACCGGACGGAGAAAGTATGACGTAGTTGCGTGCGAAGAAAGCATTGCGCGCGCGATTATACATACTAACCACTTTTGATTTCGCACGAGGCCGCCGCGTCTGCGCGATAGTGAAAATGACACACTTTGTATACCTTACCTTTACTGTCGCTTTTTCACGCGGTATTCAGGTCTCGGTTATGAAACTGACGCTTATTAAGTCACTACAAGTTCTTACCGAACTGCCCATGCCATGTGGGTTGTGTGGCCATTTTTGATGATGTCAGAAAGCTTCTTGCGCAGAAAGTTAATAAAAACAGGAATTTCGTTGTCTCTTAGGGCTTACTAGGAATATAGCCAGGTTGGTCAACTCTACAAAATTAAGCTCTCGGCCTAATAAACGAGTGACCAACTTCAAAAGCTGAGATGAAGTAATGAAATGAAATGAAAAAGTTCTTTATTTAAATGGACTTTGTTAAGTAAGTACTTACCTACTTTTAAATCGTCAAAAGCCCTACCAAGGCTAAGGGTTTCCCTGTCAAAGATTAATTATATCGATTTAGTTCTCTAATTCCAAAGGCTAGTACAGTTCAAATCTAAACGGGTTGGCTAGCACCACATAACACAGAATTCTGTGTTCTGTAGATACAAATCTTAGGTACTTACCTATAAAAATAAAGCACGCTCAAAAGAGGAATTTATTAAGCTGGTTACTATGACGATGCTCTATTTGGTAAGTGCTAAATAATTAAATGTCTTTTTAGTCTTCTTGTTTTTTAAATTAACCAATCTACTTTGATTAAAACGTTTTTATACCTCGTGAGTCATCGTGTCAATTTCTAGTTAATATAGATGTCAGTGGACACTGAGAACAAAATTGGCACTTAAAGTTAACTGCGATTTACTAACACGAACGACTACGTCATATTTGGCTATATATTATCTACTAGCTAAAAGCAACGAAAAGTAAGATAACTGCTGAATAAAATGTAGTATGTATTGTAATCATTCATTTTATTTTTTATTCCAATATTGATCATTAAGCAGCCGAACCATACAATTTTGTTTGGCATAATAATATTTAAATATCTATCTTTTATTTTCAGGGTAGCAAATTTTTTAACATACATAGATGCTAACACTTTCATAATCCAAAAGGGGTTTAGTAGAGCTTTAGGTGAAATTTAATTACACCGAAAGCCACTTCTAGCAGTTACCATTATAAAGACCGCAAAATAAAGCTTTTTCTACTCATTGCCTACTTACACACGTATAGTGCATCCAGAGTGGTACCTACCGCAGGCGTCGCCAGCGGCGTGGTTACGGTTGAACGCTTCTATTACAATACGGACAGCGTTTAAATTTCATTAAAACGCAATAATATATAATATAATCGACGTGCAAGGTCGCATGACAGTCACTGATTCGTGACCTGTTGATTTAACGGCAGCGGGTCATGTTCTTTGAAACAGTAGCATTTGTATTGAACTTGAATTGACGCTACCTATATTGGCAATAAAATTCAGCCACCAACAATTAAACACGATGTAAGAGGCAATTTAAATGACAAAGCGACGGACAGAATATGGTTGCGGTATTTGGGCGTTGTCTTGACTTACAGTTGGTAAAATAAAAAAGTTAATCAATGCCAATCAGAGTGTACCTATTGATTTGGTAAACACCTGACTTTAGACAGACTGAAATGTCGATATAAAAAATGCAATTGAGAAACGAATCTTTAGACAAATGTCTGAAAAAGTGCAATATTACATAAATAAATTGTATTTTGTAGACAGCTACAAATTACTTGACTTGAAATTGTGAAACAAAAAATTCCAGACAAACTATAAATAGTTATGTAGTTACACGCTTTTCCGATGTAATTAAATTAAAAATATTTTTTTATGATACGGATATTTTGATTTTTTTATGTGTAAGTATATTAGTTTTTGTATAAAGTATCTAGCTTTATAAATGATGGATTAATTTTAATTCAATAAGTTCAATTGATTTAATTCAATTCAATTCAATGTATAAATTTCATGCTCAATTTTATAATTAACTAGCGGACCCGACAGACTTCGTCCTGTCATAAAGAAATTATTCGATTTTTTCTCGCCGTGAAAACCTTCCTTGAACTCCAACGAACATTTTAAAAAATGAATTGGCCAAATTGGTCTAGGCGTTGTTGAGTTATGCGCTTACCAACACATTTTGCGATTCATTTTTATATTATAGATTAGTGACCCGCCCCGGCTTCACACGGGTGCAATGCTTATGTAAATATGCATGTATTATACATATAAACCTTCCTTAAGAATCACTCTATCTATTAAAAAAAAACCGCATCAATATCCGTTGCGTAGTTTTAAAGATCTAAGCATACATAGGGACAGACAGACGGCGGATAGCGACTTTGTTTTATACTATGTAGTGATATCGTCCCTCGCATGACTAGGTGTCGTAACTAGCAACAGGCCAATTTTACAGGGCCAACCTTTTTTCTGTTCAGAACGTGATATCTGGGGCTATAGAAAAAGAACAAAAAATATACATACAGAGAGAAGAACATTAGTGTGCATGCATACAGTATAAGTATAGTCCATTTACATATTATATGTATTTTTTTTATTTACCTACATATAAACAGTTACGTCGCTTTGTGATAACCAGTGAACTGGTGTTAACTTTGTTTTGTACTTAGTTTTGGAAGTTGACAATTTTTGGGAGGTAAAATAAAGTGTAATTGTTTAAATTTTAATTATAAATAACAACAAAGTATTAAGGTGTTATTATTTTTTATTGCTCATCACAATATCTAATTTAATCACAGCATATTTCGTTTAATCTTAATTTTTTCTTTAGGCTTCTTCTTAGGGACCTGGTCTAGCGCATCGTGTAAGTGACCTTTTCAGTTTTGCCATCTCGGAAGATTGGTTGTTCAGAAGGATCCAAACTTCTGGGCTTAAAGACTGACTGACTAGGCGCCTTTTAACGCAGGGGCCCGATCTAGTCATTTCGCGCGCTGGACTGGACAAAAGCTCTCCCCCCCCCCCAAGGATATAAAATCCAGATTCGATTTTTTTTTAAATGAAAACTGAAAAATCCGGTTTTTCCAAAACCATACGAGTTTTACATGCCCTAGTGAGAGGCGACTGGCAAGGGCTACGGTCTCCCCCGCGACCATCCGAATTTCCAAGTCATTTACGAATATAACGCAACTCAGTAAAGCTCAATATTTTATAAATAATGAGCTTTACTGAGTTGCGAAAATAAAATCAAACGCTTAAATGACTGCAGTTGATGAGAATTTCCTCAATAAAAAATATCACTAAATGTAGTATAATACCATACGCCACTAAAAACATGCAAGTAGTTAAAATGAATTTCACTAACAGTCGTATAGCATTTATAGGTACTTCATTTAGTCATAAGTATTTGTTTTTTTACCCAAGCAGATATGTCAGCGGTGCAGGAAGCTCTATCTTTACAACGGCAATAGATAGAGATACGACGATTAGTTGAATCCGTTTGAAAATTAGTTTTAAATAAGTTCATGTATATAAGTCAGTTCTGACAAAAATGACAGTTACGAGAGTTAGTGATGCGAGGGACGATATGTTTAAGTAATAATTAAGTCACTAACATAGTACAGTTGTGTACACTAACAATATATGGACCCCTGTTGTCATATATACTATACATATTTAAAACTATATAAACTATACATATTATAATATACGTAATAAAAACATTTTATTTTATTTCTTAAAAAGCAAACGACCCAATAGTCGTATCATCTGACCTAAAATTAAGATGCGCATGACATGACGACATGACCGTCTTACAATGAACCGGTGTTTCAAAATTTTATCGACTTACAAATTGCATCGTTACCATCCTGTTACCATTCTGTTACTAAGCAACCGATCTGGTTTATACTAAGAAATTAAAATCGCAGTTGACTCAGGAACAGGTCAGACCATCAGAAGATAAGAAGAGTATAGATTAGAATATATATTTCATTGCATCAACCAGTTAACAATATGTACTCTAAAATACTCTTTATTAAAATATTTGTACTTAATAATGTGATATAAATATATTAGAAGTCAATACTGTAAAAAATTATAATAAACATTACGATTTGATGACATTTAATTTCAACAATAAGGGGAAAGGGGGAAGCGTTCAACAATAAGGGGAAGGGGAAGCGTTGGTGGCGTAGTGCGTTAGAGCGTCGTCTCCCACACGGGAGGCACTGGTTCGATAATGTGTTTTCAAATTTTGAATTCATAAGTACGTGTAATCGACGCTTTTACGGTGAAGGAAAACATCGTGAGGAAACCTGCACACACCTATGAAGAAATTCTTAGGTTGTGTGTGAAGTCGACCAACCCGCACTTGGCCAGCGTGGTTGACTAAGGCCTAATTGCCCCTAATTTGGGGTAGGCTCGAGCCCCTCGGTGGGAACATTATATGAGCTGTTGATGAATTTCAACAATAACCTTCTTTTTTGAAGTCTGTTAAAAAATTTAACTTTTGTACATTATTATGTCAATACTTATAACAGGTCTCATCGTTCAGAATTTTAAATTGATAAATTTTTCTTATCTTAGTTCAGTCTGTCCTACGTATTGATAATGTATTTTTTTTTAGTTTTATTCTTTCTTCTTAAAGCTTAAATTTAAAAATGACACTTATACATATTCATGAAAATGAATTTGTATAAGTGTGTCATTTTTAAAACATTAACACTATTCTACAAATCAATCGCAAGTGACAAGGTTGTATGTGGTCAAGGTTTCGTCTCTAGCCAATCTTTTAGTCGGTCGAGGTTCAGATAAGGGATTGTTCAAATTTTCTCTATTATTGTTTTGTTTAGGTATATGGTTGCAATTAGTGCACTAAACAATTATATCGCCGTAATTACTGCCAAACTATTATATGGCAGCGAACTCTTCATTTGCTCCGTGTCCTAACGGGACTTATCCGAAACGGGCCATTTTATTTGATTTTTACGACTTCCAGAGAAAGTTCGGTCGTCTTTTCAATGCGTCTCGTCTCGCACATCGGGAATATTCTGTCTTCTTTTATTTTTTATTCTCCCAGAATTTGGAGCATTGTAACCATTTCGGTCCTAGGATTATCTAAAATAACTAGTTTGTATTTGTTTTTTTATAGCAATAAAGAATTGTTGCCATATTTAGTTAGTAAGTATAGGTAGTACTTCAAACTAAAAATAATAATGTTGATAATAATGTCTAGGTTGGGGAACAACCGGCGGATCTCGTCATTTTAGTTCGTGACGTTAAATGTTTCTACGTACGGTTATTTATTATTAACTATTGGTTATAGTCAACTGTTAATTTTTTGCATAGTGTTCTGGTTCTGCCGTGTAGGCATTCTTGTAATCCAACTTAATGGCGCTAGGCTATGGCGTAGGTATACATAAAGTTTTGTCTAAGTTTCTAGTGTATGCGTCGGCGTCTCGCTGTCCATGCCGTGCTGTCACATACAGTGTACGTACTACGAGTCATATTCGTGAACGTAAACATTAGCTCGTTGTTCGCGGCAACCCTGCCCTGCTGCGGCACTGCGCGCAACTGGGTCAGTGGGCCGCCCCCCCCTCCCCCGCGCCGCCCCCCGCCAGCGCGGTGGCGCAACCGCGCGAACGCGCACTAACATAGACCTGGATCGCGGGAAAGTGGGTCACCGACTCACTTTCACTTATTACATGGGCTCCTAATCGTTTTCCATTGTGCGAGCGGGCGGGGGCTCGCGGGTGGCGGCGGGGCGCGCATGCGGGAGGCGCCGGCACGCGCGGCGTTGTCGCCGGCCGGCCGCCAGCCGCCAGTCGATCGCGGAACGTCTCTTGAGCGGCACGTGCGCCGCCGTAGACTCAAACTCTTCACGCGATCGTAACATCACTCGCGCTGTCAACTCTTGCACGAACAGTTGTCGCGTCGGTCAACTGTCGTCACCGGTGCCTTTTCACTCACGACCCTTAGGACAAAATGTTCTGGATTTATGTGTCTCCTTCTATAGTGCTTGAACAGGTGCAGCCCGCGAGCGGCATATAGTGTTGCGGTCAGACCGCTAGTGAACTCGGTGACTGTGTGAACGTTGTCGCGGTTGAACGCCGCTGTAGGGAGTTGTAATAGCCAGCCGCCAAGCGCGGCCGAGCATGACGATGGACCAGCAGACAGGCCTTATGTCCCTCAATATGTCCCCGTTCGACTTGAGCCCGGGTCCGGAAGGATCTGGCTCCGGCGGGCCCTCGGGCACATCCCAATACGTGCCGCAAGGAGCCGCTTACCAGTGCGCACCCGAACAACAGTCTTTTGGCTACGCCAACTTGGACCCATCATATCTATTTCCGACAGGAACCGGTGGCGAGCCCGGAGCATATTTACCTACAGCAGGTGCGGTATGTGACCAAACTGACACAAAAGATGTCATTGAGGAGTTGTGCCCAGTGTGCGGTGACAAAGTCAGCGGCTACCACTACGGCCTGCTCACTTGCGAGTCCTGCAAAGGATTCTTCAAGAGAACCGTTCAAAATAAGAAGGTCTACACGTGCGTTGCAGAGAGGGCCTGTCACATAGACAAAACACAACGGAAACGTTGCCCATTTTGCCGTTTCCAGAAGTGCTTGGACGTCGGTATGAAACTTGAGGGTAAGTTTATTAAACCAAATCCTGCTCCTACTTTTAAATGTTTTATCTAGGTATAATGAGCGCTTTGAAGTTTTAACGCCATGGAAAGCAATAGTTTACCTACATAACTACCTGCCTGGGTATCTGTTCAAATTTCAAAGCGCAGAGTGCAAATGTAGGTTAAACAGCATGCTGCACCCAGCCCAGATGTGATTACATCATTCGAGTTCAGCCAAAATGCAGTTGAAATTGAAAGTTTGCTGGCGTAGAGGAGAGCCGGTTTTTGTAACTGTGATGCCAAAGTATAAGTTACTGCAAGTCGCTATCGACCTTCACCTACTTCCAGCTGCTGGTTGTCAGTGCCCTTCACAGCTAATGAAGTCAAAACCTGGATGAGAGATGCTCTTTTTAGTTCGTTCTACACATTTATTTTTCTACACACTGTAAAAATCTTTCTATTGACTAAATTTAAATGTCATTACGCGGAGAAAATTATTCCTCGCTGATAAGAAATAGATAGAAATTGCAGCAACATTATTGTTACCAAATGGTGCATGCTACAGCAACCTCATGAAATTTCACATTTCGAAGTATTTGAGCATATAGGACTCGCGACTTGCAGTGACCCTAATCTCGTGCAGTTTTCATCCTCAACGTCATCAGCTTATCTGACCGACGACAAAATAATTATTCTAATTAGACTGTTTTATGTGCTTGTCGAGTCGGTACACATTTACTAAAATTCAGATCGTTCCTACCTCCACTTTATTTAGATGGCATAAAATATTTTTTTATCAACTCCTGTACTCATTATTCATGTTGTACCTGTATAACCAACTCTTTAAAGTAATAGTTTTACGTGCCGTTATCAGCTGTGTGATAATAGCCGACAAAGGGTTAAATAATTTGCCTGTAACCAGGGTCCCACGTAGGATTTATGTTTTCCTGTACAAGTAGAAAAGAATATTTGATAGTGTGAGACCGAAATTCCAATGCTAGAGAGTGAGGATATTTCAATAAAACTTTTTAAGAACGTTAAAAAGTTCGTACCCACTAATTTTGTTCATAAAAATAGAGAAATAATTAAATTTTTCATTTCCTTTTTTCCTAAAACCCAGATTCTAATCGTTAATGTGTGGATATGGGGAGCATAGTTTACCTACTAAGAATATAATTTTTAATGAGCTAATTATCATCGATGATCACATACTGTCTTACAGGAGCGCTTTTACATGTGTATGTTTTGAAGGTAAAATATTAATTTGTAGTTAGCCGATTGCGTGGGGCGGAGCTTGAAACGCAGATCGTTCTAAATTTAAAATGCGCGCGGCCGCAGAGCGCCCTGACCTACTTGCGAGCGGGGCCGCGATGCGGCGCGCGCGCTGCCTGCCTTTGCGTGTGCGTGCGTACGCAACACTTTGCCGCTGTGTGCGTAAGCCACTCGCCATTCCGCGTTTCGCCAGATGCTGTGATGTTTGCAACATCTAGTACTCTGAAATTCGCATAAGCAATTGTATTTTTAAGTGCTGACACTTATTTTATAATATAATGATCAGCATAACCTCGTTTATGTTAATCAGCCTGCATTCGTCTCAATATTAATCAGCATCATTAGTTTCTTAAAAAAAACAACACTGCAACTTATTTATAGGGTAGGTACTTACATTGCACATAGGCAAATAATTGGCAAGTTATTTAAGTAATTGAAACTGTCTCGTGTTAACCTATTTATACCCTTTGTTTTAATGTAGAGACGAAAGTCGAAACACGATAACGAGCAATGTATAACAAGCTAAAAATTATTAAATACTACGAACAGGTACGCTTTTGGCTTTAATTGGTTCACGCGTCTGTCTGCCTTATTAAAACAGCGAGTGGTCCTTTGAACTCATATCATTATTATTATACATTTATACAGGAAAGACTTCGAGAAAAATATTGGTAGTAGGTCAGTATACTAACTTACATTGAAAAGGGGTATAATATCCGTATGCATGCTTATGTTTACATAAAAAGTCATCGGCTGTTCGAAATAAGTGGGTTAGGGTTCTTGCGAAGTTTACATTCATTGATGGACCATGTTTTGGGTACCCATTCTATTCAGACATGAAACTTTCAGAAAAAAATCTTGTGCATATAATTTTGAAGCCTACTAGAGTAATCAATGGCACCAGACTTGCTGATTTGCATTGAAAGACAAAGTACAGTCTTTAAAAAACCACAAACGCCTTAATACAAAGAACAAGCGTTTGCAACAAGCATATGTCAGATGACACAATTCACACAAATCGTTGGCTGACCCGAATAGCGGCTGTTGCGAGAGGCTCGCACCGCCTGCCCGACCCGCGAGCCTTGTGCAATGCCACCGCTACAGCGTGTACTACTGCCGTACTACGTATATATAGCGAGTTTCACACATTATGTGCCACTAGAACCTACAAACAAACCGATTCGTCACAATTCTAGAAAAATACATTATCTACGCGCATATGTACAGGTACATCTTTGTTTTATTTCTACGCAACTGATGTGTGATCTAAGGCAAACTGAAAAGCCCCTTTTCTAAATTTCATAAGACTTTTCGTGATAGCTATTTAGACAGTAAAATCCATAAAACCAAACGTCCATTAAAGAAACCGCAGTAATAATAATAATAATGGTGCATTACTGAGCATTATCTGCACTAAATTACCCATGTGTTGCGTAACCGGCTTCAAATGAATGCAGTACGTTACCGCCAACACAATGGTGCTAAAAACCTAGTTCTTTAGGGCTCAACGAGCGAGAACATAGGCAGAGGTACCTATAGCAATGTTTGAATTTTCGATTAATTAAACGTATATCGGTGATATAAACTCTGATATCGTTCATATAGCAACGAGTGGGGGTTGTGGATCAGGCGCACAGCGACGGTATCGCGCGTTTCGACACAATCAACCGCCGACGGTGGGGTGCGCTGCGCAAGAGCCGTTTCACAAGACGCTTGCTCGACCTGTCGCAACGGACTACCCAAATGTGACCTAAACACGTATCGCATTACATGTCTATGGATATACGTGCCGAATTTATTATGGTGGCTGTCGACACATCTCATTGAAAATTCACAAACTTGCTGCCTACAAAATGGATAATGTAACGATGATGATGCCAGCAGCGAACTTAACGTAGCTCCTTAATAACTCTATCCTGAAGGCTCTACATGAAATATTTTTTATCAGATGCATATTTATCATATTTAAAAAAAAAATTAAAAATCCATGATATGAAAGAAAAAGTTCACAGAATCTGAGTAAGAAAAGTCTGCAACCTGGTTTGCCACCTTGCGTTGTGCAAGAAGTTAAAATAAGTGATCACTGAGAATGTACCATACGAATTTATCATGAAAAATGGATCACCTAACTGCTCGATTCTACATCAGGTTCAATACTATACATATCCTAATAATATTATAAATGTGAGAGTTTGTATGTATGTATTGTGGATGTTTGTTACTTTTTAAAAACTACTGAATGGATTCTAATCAAACTTTACAATAACTATATTATTGTAAAGTTTCATGCTCATATAACAGAATAACATATCCTACTAATATTACAAAGGTGTAAGTTTGTATGGGTGTATGTGTGCATGTTTGTGAGTTTTTCACTCAAAAGCTACTGTATGGATTTTAATGAAACTGTACAATAATATAGCTCATATATCAGAAAGGTGTAAGTTTGTATGGAGGTATGTGTGCATGTTTGTGTCTTTTCTTAAAAACTACTGAATGAATTTTAATGAAACTACAGTAATATAGCTCATACATCATAATAATATACCCTACTAATATTATAAACGTGAAAGTTTGTATGGTTTTATGATGTATGTGTGTAGGACGTTTGTTACTCTACGCAAAAACTACTGAATGGATTTTATGAATGTGATTTTACAATAATATAGCTCATACATTAGAATAACATACAGGCTTTAATTTATACTAACCCTGCACAGACGAAGTCGCGGGCAGAAACTAGTAGAGAATAAACTAATTAATACCTGTGTTAATACTTTATCACTTCGTCTATTAAGTACAAATTCAAGCATTAGATATAGGAGTCGAGGTTGTACCTGATAGATTACCCCATCACCCCATTTAAGTAATGGTGCGCACCAACATAGCCAGTAAGCTACGATCAACCAATAATTATTGTTGTTACACGGGCCGCTGAGCGCAGTGTGCACACCACCTTACGTAACCCATTGCTAGTAGACTACGTGTTGTGTTGGATAAACACAATGTCTGTTGTATTAATGTCAAAATCGCATTATAAATCTTATGCAAGTAATTCTAATGAAATGCACTTCTAATACAATTATTTCTCAAGAGAGCAAACATTTTTAAGTCGACTTATCCACGTTCATTTTTGCTGATTTAAAAACAAAGTTGTTTTATATACGACAAGCAAGAATAACCTAGATCAGTGTACTGCACTGACGACTATTATACAAATTGAGCATTCAGCGATATAGCAGGATACCTATCGGGTGGGTAGCACGCGAGGTTTTGAATTGATTATAAGTCTTATAAGCAAAACGAGCAACGAACAGGCGATCTTATTTAATTTTATTCTTATTGGTATGAACTAAAAAACAGGTTTCTTGAAATTAACCTGCATTGTATGCTGATTAAGATAACGTATTCATAGCTCGTGTATCGTCACCTTCATTTTTGATAGCGAAGGGATTCAAAAAAGCGCGGAGGTCAGGCTCCTGCGACAGATGTTAGAATACAATAAAAACATGCGCGCCAGCCGACTATTTCGGCGCACTGCCTTGACCCAAATCGAATGTTTCGACAGAACGGCCTCGTACACCGGGCCTTTCTATTTTTTAGGCATTACCTGTCGTATTATTACAACAGTTCTACGAGCGCCGCCATCTTGGAAGGATTTTGGTGCGCAAGCGCTTCCAGTCAAGTCATAGCCCCGCCTTCGTGACTCAAACCGGTTCCAATACGTAAAATCTATTATTCTGGGGTCGCTAGCGCCCATAAACGAGCACGTCAGCATCCATCATGTAATGATGACGAATTCGTAATCGACTATAATCTGGTCTAAGACTATCACCTACACTTACCTCACCTCGGAGCATTATACCTACTTATAGAAGGCACAATAGGCGTGAATAGGTACATTATTGTACAAGACGAGATCTTGACACAGTTCGGTGGATGATCGCGGGTGATGATTTATCGCAGTTGTGTAACGATCGAGGTATCTGAGCGCGCGCTCGAGTGCGAGCGGTGGCGCGGCGCGCTCGTAAGCGCTCGGGCGGTACCGCCGGCGCTCGGCGGAGCGGGAGGGCGCGGGCGGCGGGCGGCACGCGGTGCTGCCAGCCTTGACCAAGTTTCATCGGCTCGTCGGCACAAGGAGCGATCCCCACCTCTTCCCGTCCTTTCGGTACATACTATTTTTTATCTTGTTGACACGATTACTTAATTTCATGGCCCTGACCCATACGACAAGGTCGAATCCTAATAATGACGAAATTAATGATCTCGAAATGAATATCGAAAGTGGAGCTTTCTATCCTGCGGCTGCTCGTCAATGCTATTCAGATACAATTGTAATACGAATCAGTTATCTCATTGAGGACGTTAACCAGACCGGAATGTTGTCAATCACATCAATTGTCGAAGAGTTGACAAATTCATTTTGTAATTTATTCGGAAAGCCTGATGTATCTAGTTTACAACCGACGAAAGGAACAGCAGACAAGACGTCAGGCAGTACTCGTACTCCTGTGACCTCGTCGCCAAGGTCGACCTTGACCCATCTCCCGACAAGTGGGCCATAGCTACAAATAGCTTAGAATGCGAGGTGAACTCATAGATACCTATTTCTGCACTCTACGCATATTTGTCACCGAGACCTATGTTTTTAATTTGTAAAAATGACCTTGACCTTGATCTAGTTTAGTAGTGTAATAAATAGTTGACCTCGTTTACCGCATTATCGGCTAGTATCGAGTGCTCATTATAATAACATTAGATGATTAAAATCACGTTCTCAAATAGACTTCACTATTTTATTTAGATCTGTAATTCACAATTACACAAAAACTTAAAGGTACTGAAAATCGTGTACCTACACACAGTTTAGATTCCGTGCAACAACATAAAAAACAAGAGTCTACGCAAATAACGACTGCTCTAAGAAATATAAGTTAGTCATAATATCCGGCTAGAAAAATATAGGATTTGACTAGCAAAATCAAGTTGCAACAAATAACAATTAACAATGATATAAAATTCAACACTGACTCAAGGAAAATGTCAACTATTATAATTACGGAACTCACAGTGTTAAATCCCCAAGGAATTAACAAATAGAACTGTTCCAACATCTGTTTAAATCAGTTGAGACAAAACTAACAAGCAAAAATCTAAAAAAACACTGTAACTCCACTACGGAAAAAACGAATGGGTTAAAATCGGGGCTTAGAAGGTAAAATCGACTCCTGCTATTGTTAAAGCCGGTTAATGTAGCCTGTTACTCGGACCATAATAAGGAATTGATAGACACCTTACTCTTCAGATTGCGTCAAAATCGAATGTATAGGTTAGGCCCTACGGAGATACGTAAATACCCGTAATAAATACAAATATACAATACATAGACTGCTAAAATCATAACCCTTCCTTTTGGCTTCGCCGTAGTCGGGTAAAAATATTTACTAATATCATAAATAAAAAAATCGTTAGTAAAAATTTTCATTGTAGGTTTGCATTGAATAGGCTCCGAAACTAGTGGACCGATTTGATTTTTTTTCCATATTTAGAATTTATAATCCCACATTCCCTGATGAAAATAGGCTATATTTTATTAAAAAAAAAACACTCCACGCGGCCGAATTGGCGGAGTGCTAGTACTTCATAAAGTGAAGTATCTATTATAAAATGTGAATTCAAGTTACATTTGCCTACTTACTTTGTAATAATCATAGCAACATTATCACGATTGAATACTCGTTTTAACTATGTATGTCAAGGTAAAATAAATATGAATCCATTTACTATCTAAAACATTTTAAAAAAATTTGGCAATTTAAATGGTATACGAGTAATTACATCAACCAACACTAGAGTCAATTGCTAAAATAAGCAAATATTTCATAATCTAATGAGATAAATTGGAATGTAGTTGACCTATGCTTTGATGTTGCACACCAACAAGTGATTAGATCTAATCAAGTGAATCAAATTATATTACTGACAATAAAGGAAAGAAAGGAAGATCAAACTAAGTGATGCCAAATGCTAGTGACGCAAACAATCTAGCAAGAGTAACAATACTTTCTACTCCAGAAGCAAGTTAAGGACTTCAAGTTAAAAATGTCATAGAAGTAAAAATCAATTGTACGTCGATTCCGCAAGTTACCGTGAAGGAAATAAAAGTATTGTGGAAGTGCCCATATGGGGCATTGTACAATTTTATTGCACCAATTACTGATGAAGTAAGTTTATTACTATTGCTTGTGGGAGGCAGGACATGAGCGCAATACATAAAAAGCCAGTTCACAAATCCAGTTTCCAGAACCAACTCTATGGGGTAAATATTTGCTTAAAACTACCTACATGAACAAATCCAGACATGAACGGATTCCTATAAGAAATATCATTACTCAAAATAATCTAGAAAATTATCTACATCCTCTAATTGAGCCACCACATAAAACTCGACTATTCTACTTAGAATCCCAAGAAACTATCACCGCAAATATTAATCTGTAGCGTGGAAGGAAATAACTACATCGAAGTATTATTTCGCCATATGAAACCTAAGGAATTGCACACAGCACCGTTAAGCTATCTGTCTCTTTTGAACCTTCTACGAAGCCCTGTAAGTCGATCCTTATCGCGCCGAGCCGCGTTGGTTACAATAAAAACTGGTTGTTATTTTTAACTCGTGGGCTGGGTGAGCCGGCTACTCGCTGAAAGCCCCCTTCCGTTCCAGGTTCACTGTTATTTATTTACTGCGAACTATTTCTTGATAAGTTCCCTTTTATGCCAAGAGGAAACTGAAGGATGGGATTTTGCGAATTAGAAATGAATAATGAGAAATTCCAGGACGAAAATGGTTATAACTTAGTAGAGCAAACAAAAGCAGGAATTAAGAAGTATGTTAGCTAGCCGTTTTTTATCATAATGTGCCCTCACATCTCTACACACTATAAAATTCTCTAGACTGCATTGAACTATGTTTTGCAAGGCAGCTTAATGACGCCCTGCTATTTTCTATTATAATTCATAGTTACTGTGCAATTAATACAAAATAACAATTTTTATTCTGCTTTATTGTGTTTGAAAGGCTTATAATGTTCGTTTACGTTCATATTTAAATACAAGTTCTATTATTCACCAACAAATAACAAAAATACATTCCAATAAGAATCCAAAAAGACGAAGCTGTTCTTATTTTCGCAGAACACTTTGTATTTGCAAGCTAAAACTCTACCGTACTGTACAACGCCAACCTACTTAAAAGCATCAATATATTTCTCCACACAATCGGAACCGACATCTGTGTTTGGGGGGAGTGGTAGCTTAAATTTGGAATTCAGCCAGAATCATAAAGAATGCCTGAGTCCGCGTACGTTATGAGGCCGGTGGCCTAAATTTCAAACCTAAGTTATTAAATATTTATGGAGCGGCATACAAACCTACCTACCCTCTTGACTTATTGCATTATACGTCAACACAATTCAAAACCATTGGAAACTTCATACAACTCTGCTAATAATATCTTTTTTCATATTTTCCTTAACATCTTATTTTAGAGAGATCCGATATTTTGATAGACTGATAGTATTTTCTTATTTCAAGTAACTCTACATTTACATTGATACTAGCATATAGCACTGGCGTATTCCCTACGTCTTGTCCTCATGGATAAACTGCAGAGAATCATCGTAGGGATAAATAAAACCGTTGAGGCCACTAACTAATGTCATCTCTACATGCTTTCCTACGACTTACTATCTAACCAAGTCAAGGTTGTCGCGTCGTGCAAGCCTAGTCGCAACGGAAGGGACAAGATTTTAACACCGTCATTCTTTCGCGCTTTGCCCATCCACTAGAATTCATTCTTTATAGATTGGACATTCCGGCAGGAATAAACGCTAGTGGATGGGGGGCTATTGACTGCACCTTCTCTACAAGCACATACTACAATAATATTTGTATATTGAACTATTTTAGTGTATAATGCTGGCAATTTTTACGTTCTGTAGTCTAAATTGTTCCGTGAAACATGTTAGATTAATATTTAATTCGATTAAATTGCATTTGTTCTAGCTGTTCGAGCGGATCGCATGCGAGGAGGTCGAAATAAATTCGGTCCCATGTACAAACGCGACCGCGCCCGCAAGTTACAGATGATGAGGCAGCGACAAATCGCTGTGCAGACGCTGCGGGGCTCGCTCAGTGACGGTGGGCTCGTACTGGGATTCAGTTCGCCGTACGCGTCCGTTCCCGTGAAGCAGGAGATCCAGATCCCGCAGGTGTCGTCGCTGACGTCGTCACCGGAGTCGTCGCCGGGGCCGGCGCTGCTGGCCGCGCCGCAGCAGCAGCCGCAGCCGCCGCCGCCGCCAGCGCACGACAAGTGGGAGGCGCACTCGCCGCACTCGGCGTCGCCGGACGCGTTCGCGTTCGACGCCTCCGCCAACACCGCCACACCCTCCAGCACGGCCGAAGCCACGAGCACCGAGACGCTCCGGGTTTCGCCCATGATCCGCGAATTCGTTCAAACTATCGATGACCGCGAGTGGCAGAATTCGCTCTTCGGACTCTTGCAGAGCCAAACTTATAACCAGTGTGAAGTCGATCTCTTCGAGTTAATGTGTAAAGTTCTGGACCAAAACTTGTTCTCTCAAGTGGACTGGGCGAGAAACACCGTGTTCTTTAAGTATTTAAAGGTGAATTTCCAGATAAGTATGATGATCCCATCCCACACTCCCGAACCCTCTCCGGTGTACACCATTCTGCTTACGAATGTGACGCATTGCGCTGCCAAGCGAACTTCATTTTCTAGGTTATATGAGAACTGGGCTATGCGAATGTTTTATATATATTATTTAGTTGCGTGCAGACAGTATTTATGATGATGGTTGTGTGAGTAGGGGCGCGTGTGACGCAGCGGACGACGCGGTGCCGTTCGCAATCGATACGCCGCGCCGCCCGCGCCGCGCCTCACCAACTGGGTCAAGTTCCCACGACAAATGTGCTTCCCAGTGAGCACTGCCGTCGTAATTTTTATTTCAACACATTATTTAGATAATCGTAAACATTAAAAGAATTCGCATCAATCTTGCAAGGATCGTTCCTACCACAAATAATATAAGGGGCGTGAGTTAAATTGTTTCCGATAGTCCGGTGTTCAATTAGACATGCCGCGCGGGGTCTCAATCAATCAACCGAGCTCAAGCGGCGAGGAACGGGAGCAGCGGCGGCGACCACCGCACCGTGGTCGTCGTACGCTTACGCAAGACCCGCAGCTGGGTCACGTGGGCGCGCGACGTTGCCGCTCCGCCCTCGTAGCCTTATCTCATTCTAGCACGCCGACTCTATTCCGCAACTAGCAATTTTTGTTTGTTCTAAAATGACGCGACTTATTTACTAACCATTCTCGGAATTAGGACAGCGGTGAATACAGATAAAAATATCTAGTATTTGCATGTATTTGCAAAATTGATGGCGGTTGTATTCCTTTAAACCGTGTGCACAAAATATATCGAATGAAATGTCTAAAGCCGTTTTCCTGTGGTTAGACGAACAACGAATGCGTTCAGTCGGCATTAATTTCGTTAGGATCCCCGACAGGGTTCCAGTTTCGTGGGCATGTTGATGACCTACGCTTTCTCCAGACGGATGTGATGTAACAGTTCGGAGTGCGGAGCGGCAACGCCGTACTTTCATCGGCGCACTTGACACACTGCCCGTGGCCGAGTTGCCACAAGAAAGCACTTTTTACCGCGGCATGGCGCGTAACCGCCGGTAACAGCAACGTAACGAGTTGCGCGCTCTTTCTTCGCGCTTTCTCTTACGTAATATTACCAGACACGATTAGTCACATAACAGCGTGGTGAACTTGAGCCGTTAGAGATGCTTTGAATATTACTGATGTAATACTGAAGTTTCAATGACTTATTGTATGACGTTTTTTATTTACATCAAATCATAGTATCGGGATTGAGAATTTAATTTTACTTAGTAGGACTTGACAAGTATGAGAGCATTTAATTTAACTTAGGGCGATTTAGTTTCCTTGATAAAATTTAAGTTGTATCGCAATCAAAATGTCAAAGTAGACACCTATTATGATACTATACTAATACTATTTTGGCATTTAGCCTTTCACTTTCGTCATCAGTTCTGTTCTTCTGTGGCTTAGATATTAGCCAAGCCTTCGTTGCAACATATCGTTAGTAACGACAACTTAGTACCTAAATTTAACGGTCTACATAACTACCAATAGATACACTCGAGTTTTTTCTACATTTCGATTAGTCTACATTTTAATGTTATCTAACTAAAGAGGATTATACAGTTAATTTCATTTATTGACTCGCGAAGGTTGTTGCGATACAAATTATTTGGGTTGCATAATTTAGGCCATCGGTAGAATTCGATTTGTGTTCGTGAGCTTTTGGTTGTAGATAAGGCGTGTTTACAGCATTCGGATCCGTTCATAAACATATCTATACAGTTATTTGCCTGGACCGACGACTTAACAGTTTAATGGTTACTACAATGAAACCATTTATCTGCTACACGTGCCACTATCTGTACGTATCTAACTAGGTCAATCTAGATGTTTCATGCGACGGTTATTTGGGTTAGTGCTAAATGTCGATCTTTACAAGTGTTAAACTTATTTTAAGTTTACTGTCCGACGCAATCCGCGGCGACTTTGACCTACTTAGCGGGCTGCCTAGCACCGACAACTCGGACCAAGATGGCCGACTGAAGGGAATACGGACCGCTGTCTCCAAAAGGTCGCATATCTCGCGCTCCAAACATTCCAATGTCCACACAATTGTAATGCGAATAAAAACTCTTTCTGAGAATACGATACACCCATTTAAATCGCAATAGCTCTTATTAGGATATATAGTCTGCGACATAATGTGTTCTTGCCGCAATGAAATGCTTCCTTTGGAGGATTTCCGAGAGGGACCAGTTACTATAAAACTTGTCTTTTTATAACATCATCCTATTGAGGTTTATTCTTTACGCATGTGTGTCGCAATCGCTCTTAAGATAGAATCAGATGGTAATTCCGATTTCGCCGATCCGCTCTTGATTCACCGCGTTGAGCAAACCGCGCTATGAAGCAATGTTTCCGAGCTCAAAAATTCAGTTGTAACATTTCGTAAAAGGCAAATTTAACGCGTTCGCTTACCGTCCCGTTTTCTAATGCAACTCAGTAAAATGTAGGGCAAGACAACATCGCAAACCGGTTGTTACTATAAGGTTTCCGTAAGCCAATATTAATGGTAAAATGAAAACTTGTAGAGTCGAAAAAAATCTGTAATATCTGACCCAGATGGTATGAAATCATACACAACCTTACGATCACAACCAAACTATCTGCAGTAGTCATGACATTTTCCAGTCCAGACGGACAATCCCCGAAAATACAATTGCCGTCTTCATTTAATTCAATTATAACGATTACTATTCTAATAACCTAACGGGATAGTTTCATTTTTATTTCCAATTATTATTTTGTAACCGCAACCACTAATTACTAACTTTTTGTCGAGCCACTTTATTTTGTTTTTAGTTTAAGGCACAGCGTTAATTATTTCGTTAGGTTGTTATGGAGACGGCAATGTGACACTCTTGACCGAGCATCGGCGATCCGTGAATGTAATCTACTCGTGTTGCAATGCGCCCGTCCATTGTTACAGGTTGATGACCAAATGAAGCTTCTGCAGCACTCTTGGTCCGACATGCTGGTGTTGGACCACCTCCACCAAAGGATGCACAACGGATTACCGGACGAAACCACGCTGCACAACGGACAGAAGTTCGATTTGCTGTGCCTGGGTCTCCTCGGTGTCCCGTCGCTCGCTGACCACTTCAACGAGCTGCAGAACAAATTAGCGGAACTCAAGTTCGACGTTCCTGACTACATATGCGTTAAATTCTTGCTTCTTCTGAATCCTGGTTAGTACATATTCTTTCTTTGTCTGTCTAACTGTGCAACTCAATGCGAATGATTTTGTTTCAATTGTTGGCTTGATGTTTTGTCTTATTTAGTTGTCGTTGTCAACTTGTTATTACAGTTAAAATATAACTAATTCTTATTCGTTTTCAAGATTATTCTTGGGGTTTCAGAGGTGAGGGGGATTGTAAACGTGAAATGCGTCCGAGATGGCTACCAGACAGTGCAAGCTGCACTTCTCGACTATACACTTACCTGCTACCCTACGATACAGGTAATAAGGCTTATTTAGCTCTAATTAAATTTCTTTCTTTGCATGTCACACAGATAGGAACTGATGTTGTATACCGTGATTTTCAGGATAAGTTTGGCAAGTTGGTGATGGTAGTGCCAGAGATCCACGCACTGGCCGCCCGAGGGGAAGAACACCTTTACCAACGACACTGCGAGGGGCAGGCGCCCACGCAGACCCTCCTCATGGAAATGTTGCACGCTAAACGCAAGTGAGTACCTAACAGTAAATTCTATTATTGTGACGTGATATGCAGCAAAGCTTTCGCAAGGATGCGGGAAAAAAATTCAGTAATATATCTCATTCTAGGCCTAATGGAGGAGATATGGTTAACCGGAGTGCTGATCACACATCGACACTTGACAGATTGTATGTTATCAATATAAAGTTATATATTTACCGGTCATTTAATAGCACCATTAGTTAATTTTGACGCACGTAACATGATAGAGTTGCCAGCACACAGTAAAAATAATGATGACGATTATAATGCAGACATGAAAATTATATTAAATATTCCTGGCAGCTCTATTATCTTAAAATCATAATAATATTCATGTCATTAAGCTTTCACGGTAATTGCATCGGTGTAACGTTAACGATAGCCTCCATGTAGGAATGCATCTATTTCAACCTTTTTATTAATTTTCTTTTTGCACTTTTTTTTCATTCATCTTTGGTTATAATTTTATTTATATCATTTGAAAATACGACTTATTCTGCGTTATTTAGGACGGAGAAGGGTAAAAATATGTCCAAGAAAAATTTTCTGTCGATTTGTAACAGATTTATTTATAAATATTATTTCGCTTATCAATTTGAACACATATTTCAACGCATCAACACATATAATTATCATACAGCACACGTTTAATTACCTGTTTTACGACCGATACATGCTATTATCAAATAGCAACTTGTGGGTAGTGGAATCACAGAAACGCGATATCAGTAAACAACTGTTTTATCGCCAACTCTCACGCGCTTTAAAGTATTCGATAGAAGTGACCTAATTTTTTTATCGGTAGCTGTTTATATTGTACTGTGTATAATTTTATCGAAAACAGAAATGGAGTAAATACTCGGTATTGTAATTTTAAAGTGACTGCAAACAATGTGTTATCATTCATACTACTTTATGTAAAAAATATATATTCGCGTTACGTTATTTTAACGCAGATATTTAATAAATGCAAACATACAAGGCACATAAAAATATTGCGCTCACTTGAAAAAAAATTAATGCTATTTTTTATAAGTAGTAATTTTTTTTATTAGATACATATATTTTTCAAGATTAAAAATTGGTTGTCTGTAAAGTCGGTTTACTGACGATAGTTGAACGTGACAACGTCTTAAGAAAATACTGATGGAATGGTAGCATTTTTCAAAAGAATTTCATTTGTTTAATAGATTTCGCATTATAGTATGTATAAACTTGTAATAAAATCTCTTTGGCTATATTATTTGTATCTGGCTGGTTTTGGTATCATTGAAAGTTTAAATTTTAAAGAACATAATTCCAAATTCAAATTAGAGAATTAGATTCAGAGCCAGGTAACGCCGCATGACGTCATGTTTTTTCGTGCGTGCAGCCGGCTCTATCGAATTATAAGACGTTGTCACGTCAAAAATATGTAAGTAAATAAAAAAGAATAGTTTTTTTTATGTGTAGGTATGTATTCGGTAGGATTAGTGATTAAAACTAAATATTAGTTCGTGTCCGATTGAACCGCTTCTCCACCAACGAATTCCTAATTCGTTGTTCTCCACTCGTATCTCCGCTCGACGAAAAATATAGTATTTAAACTTCGTAAAATTAGGATAATCACGCCAAAATATTACCTTATGTTCAGTTCGTTAGTGTTCCTATAATCCTCAACTTTTATTGATAAATAATTACAAAAACATTAATATGTCGTAAATGCGTTTCAAGCAATTTATATTGTACCTACATTCTTTATTGAACCCATAGTAGTTGGAATCCGATACTGCTTGTCCTATCCCAATACTAATCTCATTACCGTAAGTCGATATAAGTTATTGAATAAAATGCGTATGACGTAAAATGGACAAATAGCCAACAATAACATATTTAAAAGAAAATAATAACGATACACTCATTACAATATTATTATAAATTATGCATTTCAAGAAATATTACTTTGAAAGGAAGTAAATACCGGTTTCAAATTATAAGTTTTGTGTCAACTTATTACTTTTATTACGTCGGCAAAGTATACAAATTACAGCCCTCGTATTATATTGTAACACTCGTGCAAAAAATGTGTATAAAAATATACTTCTTTTGTACCTACCTATAATCTTTAAGTTTGTAAGCTGCGTATATTTAAAATTAAAGTTTGACAAAATAAACCCCGTTACTGACAGCGAATGATATCGGGTCAACAAAAATTTAAAGAATTCGTTTTTTCCATAATTATAGGTATTTATCCATTTCTTAGACACAAGTTGTTAAATGTCATTAAACTTGTTTGTAAATGTATAATACATCATTCTCGACTAGTAAAATATTCAGACAAAATACGGTGTTCAAATTACCGCCCAGAATTACAGCTACAAAAAAGGACAATTTTTTTACATTGCTTTTGTTTAAAAAAAGAACAAAAAAAGTATTTACGTTTAATACCGTAGATCAGAGATTATCAAACTTATTTCTTTACCGCCCCCTTTGATAATCAATTGGTTTTCAGCGCCCCCTATTTTTTATAAAAAAAAAAAACAATTTCATTACTTTAATTACACAAACACGCACAAACTCATTTATCTCTTTCGAGGCTCAATCGTACTGTACCCCCTATGAGTTTTGTTAGTTTTCAAGCTCGATCAAACGTATCGTATTTTTCATACATTGCCCACTATCGCCTCCAGCGTTAACCGTCAGAAACAGTGGGCAGTGTATCAAAGAGACGATACGTTTGTTAGAGCTCGAAAACTATCAAAACTCATACTAAGGGTACTGAGCAAGTTAGGACAGTATCGATGAACCAGCCGATTGCTTCCGGACTGCACCAATAGCGCTATTTAACAAAATCTTGTTACAACTTGATTGGGTATGGCGTAGGGGCTATCCTACGAAATCTATGTTAAGTAGGTATTTTTAGTTTAAATACCATCATACAGGGCAGAAATATAATTCTCATAATTCGATATTGAGTAGTAGGTAAGTTTTAATTTTATTGAATTTTTTTCTGAGCCACTTAACGCCCCCCTCTAGGTCTACAACGCCCACAAGGGGGCGTTATCGCCCACTTTGAGAAAGACTGCCGTAGATAAAAGAAAATAAATTCCTTTACTTAAAAGGTAAGGTTCAAGGGTCTACAATAATATTATAATTAACCCACAATCTAGCGGCCAGTTGCACCAAGTTTTACGTTTCTGGTGGCATGGTAGAGCCCCCGCCAAGACGAGCCAAGCCAAAGGCAATGTACCTTTTCTCGAAGAGCTTCGTCATTTTTTGAATCCTCAAAGCTTGGGTTGGGATTATACCAGATAAACAAAATTCTTGGAATATAATGTCAATATTCAGTGGATAAGTGGTCAGTGGACTTATTAAGCATAAAAAGTTTCAATTGCATAAGGTTTCAATCTTATACTTTAAATTTTATTGATATCTCAAAATACTCCGATTTCGTAACTGACTTACTGTTGATCATCAAATTTTTTAAGATTCTTCCTGATGAAATCCTAGAAAGCTGAAATTTTGTGTTTAAGCTAGTATTAGTACACAAACAACAACAAAAATCTATAACTAGTAACTTTCATCCCCTCAAATCTTTAAACTAGGGGATGGAAGTTTGAATGAGACCTAAACAAATTTTGAAGCTAGAGGTTTGAAAATTGATATAGGGACTCCTTATTATAAAAATAATAAAATACATATTTTAGGATTTTTAGTAAATCACCCACCAAAAGAAATAAATAAACAAAATAAAATAATAAACTTATCATAGCAACTTACAAAAAGAAGTGAGTCCCACCAAAAACATTTTCATGTAAAATGTTGCCAAGAAGAGACTAAGTCATACTGTCAAAAAGTTATCAGATCTCATGTAGAGCCAAGCTTCTAACTCTACATGCCCTAATTCTATAAGCCCTAACTTCAAAAACTCTACACTTTAGTCAAAATGGCTTGGCAGTTTCGTTACTATACTCTGACCGCCAGCGCTGTACCACGCCTAGGTAGGTGCGGGTGAGACGGGGGACGAGAATTCATTTTGGTTTGTGGTTCTCACAGTGACAAATCGTGGCTTTTCGGATTTTAATGCACATGAGATTGTTTATCCAAAGATTTCTCTAGAAGAAAATGACGTTTTAGATATCACATCTAAAACGTCATTTTTATAATGGCCGAATATTTTAAAATCTAAAAGTTTTTTTATTTAAATGGAATTTTTTAAGTATTACTAAATCGTCAAAAACTCGACCACCGCTTAGGACGTAAATTAATAATGGTGTGGTCGAGAAGAAATGTAGCAACTAACTTCCACAGCTTACAGTTTGTTAATTACTTACCGATATCAATACCGCTCAATATAAAATGAACAGGAGTTTATTAACCAAGTACGATTTTGGGTTTTAGGTACAATTTTAAATTAGTTGTTAGGAAGTGTGTCGTAGCACAGATCACAAAGATTATTGTTCACCGATATGTCTAGCAATTGTTGACCGAATTTCAAAAATCTTTTTTACTTCTAATATCAAAGTGGACCTTCTTGTAGTAAAATACCTAAGGGGTTGAGCAGAGCTTAAAATAGTGCCAGCCTGACACCTACTTAAAAGGGGCATGAAAACCAAATAGTACAACCATAGACAACTGCAGTCTGAACGATTTCGGTTTAATTACGCTTATATTATAGGTATGAATGATAATGTAGCGAAAATACACGTTGTTATCAAAGTCACTTTCGTATGCAAATATACATCCACTATTTAATTGTACACAGTTATTTGAAGGACGATAAATTTTATTAGAACCTTAAAGACATGTTTGCTTATTCCACTGAAACGCAGATTTTCATTTCGCTATCATTGTTATATTTTATCACGTTAACTGAGAACGTATGCTTCTATGTACCAACGTTTTCTTGTTTTCTCTCATGCACTGTAGACTTTTTTTTACTTTGTTGTTTTTTTTTATATTTAAATGTTTGCTTGTAAGATGTTTGAATTATTTTAGACTAGAAATTTTAGCATTTACTTTATTTACTAGCATTTTACTTACATGACAATTTCATAAATTGATCTGTTGTGCCCTACCGTAAGCCTCAGCATGTATTTTTAAGGATTATTTGGCCTCCATTTATGCAAGAATTTTGAAGTAATTCTATAATATTTTTAGGTAGTTTCAAGTTCAAATTTAACATTCGAAATACGGTTTTAATTTCTATTGGCTAGAAAATATATTATCTCCTGCACTAGCCATCTTATTGGGACTTCACTTCTGCTTACCATTAGGAAGACAGAAGGATTTGTTAGTCCAATAAAAAAGTAAGACCTAAATATATTTTTAAGTTTGCCTGGTAGGTTTTATTAAGTTGAAGTAGGTAATATTTGCCAAGTCTAAAAGTTTTGTCTATAACAGCGAGTGGGAGGGAACGTATGAAACGATCGGCATTGTTATTTCTGGTTATTAGGGATTACAGAACGTGGATGGAATAGTATCTGCTGAAACAGAGCTGCTCTAGAAAAGTATATAGGTACCTAGTATTTAAAAATATAATTTATTATGGATTAAATAGGTATTAATTACTCTGTGTGTGTCAGGTGCGGATTCCTGCCAAGTGACACGATTGAGCCGCATTCGCCAATCTAGAGTAAGCATTATAGATCAAGACCACTACAGCACTATACCTAGGAACTATCCACCTTGGCACTTTCATACTCTATTCCGATGGTCGTAAAGCTGGTTATTGCAATAAAAAGAATGCGGCTGAATCAAAACTTTATCTGTATATAAGCCATTCGGCGTTTCCGAGTAATAACATGGGGATGACTCAGTGAAAGAGTGCAAAAGCGCAATAATAAACTTAACTTAACTTTTAGCTATTCACACAGTCAGCACTTTGTTGGTCACTGTACTCATTCACTATAAATAGAATGGCTCGCCCCATAGCAAACTTTCAGTAACATTGTAAATATTTCATGTTTTCACTTTCACAAGTCTTCGGCGTGTATGCTGATGTATGTAAGGAATTCTGACTCGAGTCAATATATTAAAATATATTAGATTTAAAATGTGTGGTACTGGGTTCTGGGTTTGTTTTGATTTACAGCTACAACGTATACAGTTAATCATTGTAATTTTATTCGCAACATCCGTGTATTAGAATTTTGATTCATGTAAATCAAATAAGGTCGTGTAATCGTATATTCCGGAAAAAGCTATCGGGATTTGTCGGTTCAACAAACTAAAATAATAATTCTTGTACCTAAGCTGAAAGTATTGACTTTTTCTTTTACTATTCGTGTGTTAGGTAGATACCTAGCGTGGTGAAGGTTGACTTAGCGTCAGAGTTTAACAAATCGATCTTCAGGCCTTTGGCAAGACTTATTGATGGAAATTGTTGGAAAATTTATATTAATTTATTGAAATCAATATCATGACATGAGAATATTTTTAGATCTCTTTTTAAAAATAGCAATTTAATTTTATTTTAAATATTTTCCATTTTTGAACTGGTGGTAGCATTATTGACTACTTATATATAAAAAATATTACAGGCCATGGGTAAAAAGAACGAATTAGATTCCTTTGCTACATGAATGTTTGCATGTTATAAAATATTACTTTCTGTCACTCATTATTTTAGTGTCTAGAAAATTTTAATATTTTAGTGAGCAGTCTCGTAGACGCGATAATACTACCGAAGTGTGTTTTAAGTAGAATTCGCTCAAAGCGTTTATTAATTATTATAACATGTGTTCTAATAAGGTTCAATTATGCTAGACACTTATTTAACTGTCATTAAAAAATGCTTTCTTCTAGAACTTAAATCTTCTGTAATATACCTTATGTACCCTAGACTCAATACAAAAGCGTTTCTGAATTAGCTATAAAACATTTCTTTAATTCTTTATCAATGTAAAAATATTTTGTTTCTTCCAATCAGGTTTATTGATTTCAAGTTTAAAAGTAACTGTCGGTTGCAAAATGAATCTGACGAAATCGCGTATTATGTAGGCATATAGCATAGTCACCGCTTTTAAGACGAGTAGTTAAAGCACAATGTTAATTGAATATAGCACGTATGGTCTTGAACCTAAATGCTTCATCACTTTTTTACATCTTAGGCACTTCTTAATTTTAGAGATATTATTAATATACTACTTTCAATTAAAACAATAAGTACTTAACTAATTTAGATATAAATATTTACTTAAATGGTAACGTCACACACTAAAATTAATATATTGGGCACAATTTTAACAATGCACATTGATATTGGTTTCCGGTTTAAGTTACTGGTGTAAAATAGTGCGTGTTTAAATTGTATATATTATTGGTAATTGGTTAGATAGACCGATACGCAGATTCAAACTGAACAAAAAAATAATTAGGTATAATTTTGTGTTTCAGATCTTGAAATCCCAGTGAAGGTTCAAACTGAAGACCGAAGATGCGCCAAGCGCTCCCGACACCACATCAGATACTATATTTTACAACAAATATTACTTATTAATTAGCTTTAGTTGTTACTTGGTGTGTGATTAAAATTATTAAGTTATTGCGCGTAGCGCCGACCGCCGTCCGCCGGCGCCCGCGTGCCTAGTCTGAATACAGATAAAACAAATATTTATCTAATATCTGTAACATATATACAAAAATAATATACACCAGTCTGTTTAGCTACGGTTAATTTATTTAGCAGTTTATGTTGCATTATATCAAAATTGTGTAAGTACATTGAGTAGTTGGACTCCGGTGCGTAAGCGGGAATTACAATACATACTTTAGGAAAGCGTCTGTGATTATACGAAGAAATTTGATGAAAGCAGTTTAAGTAAGCAGAGGTTTTGTGCATAATATTGTTAGTTTAGTGTGTCGGGTCGGCGGCGCCCCTCGATACAATGTTACTTATTAATGTACGACTTATCTTCTCTTAATATTTAAGCACTTCGATACAAAATACGAGTTTGTACTCCGGTACGTTCTCGTCGTCCCGCGCTCCTCGCGCGGCCTTCCCCACTCTCGGGGCATTTCTGAATTTATGGACAGTTGTTATATCAGATGACATTACCTTTATATATATTATATAAGAGCGATTATTCGAAATCATGTTTCAAATTTACAGTTGTTTCCTAAAATATATATCTGGATGTTGTAATAAATTGTTCAATGTTATTTTATTGGCCATACCAGTACAAATCAAAATATTATCCTTGTAAATAACATAGTAGCACATTTACAGTGATTTAATTCTACTTATATTGTAATTATGTAAAATATTTTCAACATACGTGCAAAAAGCCTTAAAAATCATAGATTTTTAAAGAAATATGGGTACTAGCATCTACCGGCCATCGGTCGACAGAGATGATGTATTTTTATAAAACATATTGTTCTTTATTAACATATATAATATGTTAACTGAAAGTACATGGTTTCGTATTTTTCTAACATAATTAAATAAAGTAGCATATTTAAACAAGTGTAAAGAACAACTTTTGAAGTGAAAATTATAATGTATGTAACATAATGTTATCATCGTATGTATGTAGCCCACGTAATAACACGTAACGTAACAAATTTAATTTGAGAACGTTTATTTTTGTAATGGTTAACGTCAATTGATGTTAGCGGGGGCCCAATGCGCGGACCACTGGCCATATCCCACTTATTTTACTAAACAAATAAAGGTTGCGGAATGTTGTGCCGCCGGGATTGTTAACTCGCGTATTGTATATCGAACGCTAAACATCCTGCGCACGCGCAGACCACCCCGCGCAGTGGGCTCTCCAACTAACAACACTCGAGTACGTAACGAATGATTTAGTTTAATTAAAAAGTGATTGACGGTTTGTGTTTTAAAATGAATGATTATAATTATTATGAATTAAAAGTATATATAATAGTGTCATTGCACCAAGTGCGAAAGTATAGTGAAGTAGCCACATCAACGATATTATTACACAAGTCGAGTGATTTACTTTCCATTTAATTTGGCTTAGCTCTTGAATAGGCTTTTACTATACCTATGATAATTAAAATTATGGCACCGTGTTTAAACTGTAATACCGTCCAGTGAACACAGAGATAATTATATCATCATGACATGTGTGACGCTTCCTGAATTTGATTCAAACATGCTAAATTAAATCGAACAACTAAAGTTTAGCTTACGTTCGCTTTTAAATTTTATTTTTAATAGACGTGCTTTAGGTATAAAAAGAAAATTGATATTATTACACTTTTGACAATAGCATGCATGATGTTCGTGTTAATTAGCAGTCAACTTACAAAGTTCCTCGAGATGTTGTTGTGGTACAATTTTTAAAATATACAACTATAAACTTGAATTCGTTTGAACAACAATAAAATAGTTTTATAAAATTTTATTAAACGTAAGTGTCGTACATATAATGAATTTTCTTTGCTGTTTTATTACTATATGTAATCGATCATATCATCGCTTTTTTTTCTCTTTTGTAATCAATTATCACGTAAATTATACATAATGTAAATAGCGGTTAGAAGCAGGAGTCATAAACCCCACGTCGTTTTATTGTGTTAAAATGTTTATATTATTATACGTGTGAAGCTGCGGACGCCACACCTATGCTGGTGAGGATGTGTGCCTAAAACGTAGTGATGGTAACGAAATATAGAAGATATGTTTCATAGAACACATATATTCTGTTAAATGTTTACAATATTAGACATAACCTGACATCCTTAGTTGAGATAGGTGGCTAGGTCGATCTCTCTTCGATTCTTGGTTAATCAGAAGGGCGTAGAGTTGAAGGAGACGTAGCTTCACGAGGTAGACGCTTTATCGAAGGCAAAGCTGATCTGTGATGGTATGACATAGTTAGGTACATAGGCTGTGTGGGTCTTTTATCTGTACTCTTAGGTGGCACATCGGCAGCGTGTGACCAGTTACAGAGATCACCATTTCCACTACAGCTTTAAAGAGGAATTATTCTAAATAGAGTAACAATACAAAAGTCAATGAGTTAAGCGCTGTGAGTAAAAATAGCACCGCTCGTTCTGATGCCGTTTTACCTCAACCGTGGATTCCTTTTATTAGCCCTGTGAAGGATTATTTACCAAACACATGTTACCATTTTACACAGTGTTTCACTTCGTTGTGGATTGCTGGTGAAAATACTCGACAGTATTATTATAATGTTTTACCAATTATCCTTTTGCAGTATTCACATTACTAATACGAGGAATCGAGTTTTATAATTATGCCTCAAACTGACTACGACTATATATATTATTATATGAAATGTATATTAGTTTATTATATATTTATAAGCAAAGGAATGGTATACAGGACACAATTTTCAAACTACATATAATAATTTTTAATATAAATTAGTTTGTAAATATCACAGACAGTCACCGATCGCGAGGTAATCGAATACATAGTGAATCGATACTCGTGTGCATGTCATTCGTTGCGCATGATTGTGCAAACAATACGTGTTAATTTTTGTTTTGTTTTGCTACATTTTATTATATTTGGTAATGATATTGAGTAGTCGTTGGGCTAACCGTGGTCACGTTCCGAGGTAGCAGTCGCGTGCCATTAGTTAAGTGTTCGTACAGGGTTAGTAGGAGAGCGCCGGCGCTAAGTACACCCACTAGCTGCGGCGCGGGCTGTAAAACAATTAACCTTTCTCTGTACAGTGTAGACAATAACAAATGGATTCATTTTAAGGTGCCAGTGTTTAAATTCATTACATTAATAACGCTATATCATTTTTACATCGTTCGCTTCACTACTTCTCTAATCCACGTCTCCTTTCGATATTTAATTTCTGTTCGAGATGTAAAACCTTAAACTATTTACTTCTAAGTTTAGGTTGTAATATACAGCGTACAGTTGTATTTTAGTGTTTGTGTAAGTAAATCTATATTTATGAAATAAAATGATAAGTATTTTTAAATGTTAAGATACACAATGAGTGTTCTATGTAAATGTACATTTTGAGTTGAATTAGCGAGTAAGCGAGGAGATAGTGCGCGTCCGTCCTTCGCTCAGATTCGACCGCCGAGAGCTACGTACGCGTCGCACACATTCCAAACATTACTACTACACTAGTAACGCCACGCGAGCCGCCTCCACGCGCGTTACACTTTGTAAGTTAACCACTTTGTTGTTCATTAACGATAAGTTAGGTTTAATCTCAGTCGATGTTGTTTAACTTTAGTCTGTGTATAGTATTCTCTCGGTTAAGTTTATGTGAGGATGTGAATTTGAGCGAATCGACAGGCTTCAGTCTGGAGGGTTCATCTAGCTGTAATCTAAAGTACCTAAGTGATTATTTCTGTTGCACCATAACTTTATTTCGCGAGCCGTGTTAGTTATATTTTATTAATTGTACATATAGGTAGGGCGAGGTATACTGTGTTTTCATTGGAACTTAAATGGTTATTGTTGAATCTAAAATGTGGGGCTGGCAAATACTAATGCGAAGATGCATTTGCTGTTGATAAATTTAAATAAATCTTTATCTGATACCATAGGTTTACGGCTATTTATGTGTTACTGTTGTTTGGTCAGTGGCGAGTCAAGGTGCGGGCCAGAGCTAAGCCCGGCCGCAGCGCGGCTCACTCCACGCCACTTGTGGAACAAATCCCTCGCATCTCGGTCTCCCATACTCGGGCCGATATATACGTTATTATTAATGTAATACATAAGTACACCCTATTAGTTAAGCCTTAAAGGCTAGATGTGAGGCTGCATCCATTTTAACTGAAACTAATTAACTTTGTAAACGGCACATCACGCTACACATCACGAAAATATTTGTAATAGAACGCGACATCTCTCGCTGTGACCAGAGAGTTTCTAAGGGTTTGATTTATTTATGGGCTATATCACCCGTTAATGATTTTCTTTGTTGTGGGATGTATACCAAGACAGTGTGTAATATAATTAACATGATAAATAAACAAGTGAAAATATTCCACAAGATGGAGCATTATTAGCGGCGGACTTAAGCAATTAATGTTAAGGCGTACATGGTAAAGATACTATATTATCTTGATGTAACAGCTGATTATTTTAAAATATCACACACGACTAACAAAATGTTCACCTCATTTTTTCGTATCCGCACAATCAGCCTTTGTATATCGGTAAGCAATATTTCTGACGCTAAATTAAAAAAAAATAGTGTCATTCACATCACTAACTACCATATTAACTCTTTAACAGCTATTTAAAATCATTTAACATTGAAATAGAGACAATGTAGAGATGCATCGAAGTAAATATAATGTTTTTATTAATTGTTATATTTTGGGTTAGGCCATTATTATTTTACAAAATGAGTGAAATCTTAGTTTGCCAGCTTGTTAGAAAGAGATAACAATCTAGTAGAATTGGTCGACATGAAAACAAAAAACTGTGGAGATCTTAATCTAAACAAGCTTATCTATATAAGCTTAATATTCCATCATACATATTATTTGTGTGTAGGTATTTAGTTGAGTATCGATACATAAGGTTATATGTAGTATTAGTCGTATGTGGTGTTTTATTTGGTGGTATGGTGAGCGATATCGTGAGCTAGGCTATAAATTGGTGTAACATAATGTTAATAGTATCTTGGCCGTGACACCGTGTTCTAGTTCAGTTAGAGTGGATCAACCGGTATTGTCTACCACAGCCACATTTGTACCGTGTCATTACCTCACATTACATCTTTTATACATTTTAAAATAGTTATTGTTGTCGCTAAATCTTTAAACTTATTTTTTTCGTGAATATTGTTTAGAGGTGTCTTTAAGTTTTAAAGTGTAAACACGATGATCTATTATAATAGATGGCAACATAGATACATGTATATGGCGGTGTGAGATGACGCCCGTGCATCGTCACTGTATTTATTTTCATGGTGATTAATAAATATTATGAGACGCACGAACGCGCCGGCGGCGGGGGCGCACGCTCGCGCCGCCGCTCGTTATTGTAGAAATAAATGATATTTTCGTTTAAATAATTGCGTCTTTATTTGTATCGTGAATCCTCTTCCGTCCTTTAATTTTAAATGGTGCTGCACTGATAAACTTCTGGAATGGTCAAGAGATATTTTGTCAACCTGAGAAATAATAGGTGGACGACACTGAAAAACTGAAATTTGTTTAGTTTAAAAGGCGACTAGAAAATTTTCTTAATTGTGTACTTTGATAAAATAGCACATGAAATGTCATTCATGCCTCAATCTAAATGATAGATGTTTGTAAATACACAGAAATGACTATGGCTGTTTATATTATTAAGCTAAAACACGAATGTTGTACAAACTAAAAGAAATTAAAAATAATGGATTATCCATCACAGGGTGCATTCAGATCTAAACTTCAGACTTGCACCAAGGGAGCCTTAAAGCCTTATATGTAACTGTCACATAAAATAGGTTATTAACACACGAGTGGGAGTTTAAAAAACGAGCTTCGGCGAGTTTTTTTTATAGTATCCACGAGTGTTTAATATCAAATTATGTACAGTACATAGACTATTTTATCTACAGTCATACATAAATTCAAATAAAACAAAAAATACTAATATTACTTTTTCCTAAACAAGTGTTTTTTCTCATTTTTCCATTTGAATTATGCTTTTTCGCGCCGTACTGGATCACAGAGACGTCCATTATTACCAATCACAAATTGCTCCGCCAGAACTGTCCAATCGGAAGCGCCCCACGCCGCCGTGACGCGTTAGGCAGCGAACCAATAAGAGGGCGCCGGATTTAATAACGCGAGCAATTGAGCCAATAAAATAATTACACACTAAAAACATTAGACCATTCTATTGTTTGGGGGCTCGTCTATTTTCCATTTAATTAATTTAAAATGCTGGATAATCTGTTCGATTTTCTGTAAAATCATTGCAATGATTATTTGATGTTTCTGGCAACAAAATATTTTTTATCGCAGTGGCTTTTTGCAAATCATCTGGCAGAGTCAAATTTTCGGTATGGGTTATATCCCTTTGTTTGCTTTCCCGTTTTGCCTAACGTTTGCTAATTTTTTAAAGAAAAATAACTGTAACTTAGCGAGTCGAACCGGTAATAATGTCATTATGTTACAGGTTTTTTTTTTATTTTCTTTATCTGTATTAATAGTTATTTATTATACAAGAGTGGAAAGTTCCTTTTTAACCGCGTGCTCGATTTGGATGACCGAGCAAGCGAAGGATTCTAAAGTTGAATCACGAGCGCAGCGAGTGATTCTAAATTAGAATCCTGAGCGTCAGCGAGGGAAACAAACGAGCACAAGGTGAAAAATCTTTCCACTCGAGTGCAATACGTAACTTTTCATCCCACCTCAGCGAGGAAATGACAAAATAATCTTCATTCTAATCATAAATTTGGCACCATAGAGGTTACATTAAATAGGTTTAATGACGTTTTGAATTTACAATTATATTGAGTACTCATTATATGTGATGTTCTAAATTCAAATCTACTTTGCCGCTCAAGCGAATAAAATAGAATTTTCCAGCCAGATTTCGAAGCGCAAAATTACACTTTCCGAGGTGGTGGGATGAAATAGTTATTTATTATACAAGAGTGGAAAGTTCCTTTTTAACCGCGTGCTCGATTTGGATGACCGAGCAAGCGAAGGATTCTAAAGTTGAATCACGAGCGCAGCGAGTGATTCTAAATTAGAATCCTGAGCGTCAGCGAGGGAAACAAACGAGCACAAGGTGAAAAATCTTTCCACTCGAGTGCAATACGTAACTTTTCATCCCACCTCAGCGAGGAAATGACAAAATGAAAAAGAATTTTTTCACAATTTAAAAAGTTCTAATCATAAATTTGGCACCATAGAGGTTACATTAAATAGGTTTAATGACGTTTTGAATTTACAATTATATTGAGTACTCATTATATGTGATGTTCTAAATTCAAATCTACTTTGCCACTCAAGCGAATAAAATAGAATTTTCCAGCCAGATTTCGAAGCGCAAAATTACACTTTCCGAGGTGGTGGGATGAAAAAAGTATTTAATTTTATGTTCACCATTGAGATCGTAATTCGAATACATATTATGAATTTGAATACACGCGGGTGTAGATAAACCGTTGTATAACTCTGAGGGAATGGCTATTATGTTACAAAATTTTTGTAACACAATAATTCTAAGATTTTAATAAAATGGGGGTGGGTAAATTAAAGTCTGGGTTCAATTCTGTCTAGCTCCATTTGTGTTACCCTCTAGTCCGCCTAGCATCACCACCGAAACATGATATGATATAGCCATTTATCGCTTTAAACTATCAAAAATCATTAAATAAAACCACCATCTTGAAATTTTATCGGAACTGCGAACATGTATGTATCAGCTTTTATAAACATGTTCGCAATTTCGATAAAATTTTAAAATGGCGGTTATGTCCAATGATTTTTGACAGTTCAAAGCGTTGGATGGCTATATCATATCGTGTTTCGGCGGTCATGATAGGCGGGTAGCTGTATGTAAAAAAATATGTCGAAATCCTAACGCAGCAAACAGTCTATACAAGAAGAATCAAAGAAAAATAAGAAAACAACCTTATGTAAGAAAATTTCCTCGTTTTATTTACATATCTACAATATAAATGCTTCATTCTAGGTACATATATATATTTTAAAAAGTATATATTTTATAATGTATATATTTGGCTCAAGGCTGCATCCTAAGACATCCGTCGATTCTTATAGTCTCTCCATTTAACATGGGGTTCTGGATAATGCTCTGGACGAGCAAAGCGAACTCTTCGGGGTGGCCCAGCCTCGGGGGGAAGGGGACCGTGGACTCTAGTTGCTTGATGGCCGGTTCGGGGAGCATTGACATCATAGGAGTGCGGAACAGACCTAGAAGCATACACGTTCATAAATCTAGTGGATATTTAGTTGGCGAAGCGCAGTGGAGAGCAGTTTTCAGTGTCAAGCCATTTTCAACAATATTTGTTTTTAATTATTTCAAGAACAACATCAAGACAAATATAAAATTTTAGAATGGAAAATGCGCGAGTACGGGCGGTATTGAGCGCGTATGCACCATTGTGGAACAGCAATTTTCAATATTACTTCAACACAAGCAATGTTGATAATTGTTTGATACTGAAAACCAGCACTGCGATTCACCAAATATGAGCAGGCCATCCTTTCGTTGTCACCGCTCAATATAGGTAAATTAGGCCGTCTTCTTCTTGGTACGTGGCATTTAACGAAAGACAGAAGTAGATTATATTGTTGTACCTATGGCTACTTTAATGGTTAAGTATTTGTTTATATTAAAGATATTACTTAATAATTCGGATGGGTAAGATTAATATTATAATAATATTGTAGTCGAGTTAATGAGTGTACTTATTTTACTTTTTACAAGAGTTGTGCTCTCTAAATAAATGTCAAAACTATGTACATTATTATGAACTCGACTCATATTATAGAAGAGGATAATTTAATATAAAACTTTTTATTTAAAAAAATATAAGTATATCTACTGTTCAATATAGAATGTTATTATATTAATGAGTCACTTGCCATTTTCTTAGAAGTTCTTTTGCCAATTTTGATTATGAATTGGTTCACACTTTACTTCAGAATGATAGTGCACAGTTTGATTGGATCACACGACAAATTACATATAATAGAAGCGCTGTTTATACATTCAATAACCCATCGCGGAAAAAGTAGGTGTTCATTACATTAATTTGATTTTTAGTTGAAAATTTAAACAACACTATTAAAGAGTTTTCGCTTCAATAGTAATCATATTCGCGTACACCTGTAATGAGTTTGCATACAATTAAATAATTCTAGAAAGTTCAGTATCTATACAGGCTATTTGGTACATAGTATAATAAACAGGCAATGTAATATAATCATATTAATATTCTAGTGTTATCAAAAATGAGAAATAAATTTGAATTTTCTCTAAACTCAGTTCAAACTAGACGTGTGTCGCTCTTTATGGAACCGACTCAGTGTTCCGAAACAGTAATGTGAACCAAATGATTCGGAACACTTGCCCGGCATAAAATGTCTCATTTGGAACTCGATCACCTCAACCGACGCGACGAACGACGGACAGAACGATGCGAGTGAGAGAGAAGCGAATGTGCGCCGAGCGCTCACTGATTCAGTGATTCAGAGTCCAGTACCCAACCACCGCTGTTGCTTTACACAAAATAAGTCTTTGTTATTATGCTTATAAAGTTCAAAATCACAAATAAAAGAAGACGCTTCGGATACTACCTATATATGTATTAACATCTTATAACAAATAATGCATTGTGAATATTATACTACAAATAAACATTAAAAAAACAGATAGAGTTACTTTCGCATTTATAATATTAGTAAGGATTTAATGATAAAATAACGACGTTGAAACAGATACAAATCTCTGCGCGAGGCGCTAGCTAATTATGTTACTCTATTTCAATGATATGAATGTTCCAAATGAAACATATTACTGATCCGGAACATCGTACTGTTCCAGATTCAAATGTTCCAATCTCAGTAGTGATACATTTTTGCCACGACTAGTTCAAACGGTAAAACAATATATATGGGAAATTTAAACATTAAAATTTTTATGTCTCTCACAAAACCCATGCTATCAACTTTATTTGCTGAATGAAAGACAGAGTTAGCATCAGTTTTAAACCAGGACTAACTTTAGTCCACGTTTTGTAATAAGGGGGTGATGACACCATTACTAAGTAAGAATGGTCTGAATAGACACCATTACTAAGAATGGTCTAAACAGGTGATCATAGTACTAATCCACTATGTGCTATTTTGTTTTTCTTACGAGAGTCGCGCGAGAGTAGGTATTGGTATTTCTGACTTGCAAAATATGGTATCAAGTCAGTTGGTTGATTATTCAAACCGGGTTTGTTTCGAATCACAAAATAACTTACCTGGTGCAATGGTTACGACCCTGATGCCTTGTTTGGAGAGGTCCCTAGCTACAGGCAAAGTCATACCCACGACACCTGCCTTCGAAGCCGAGTAAGCTGCTTGGCCGACCTATAGAATAATAAATAGAGAGTTATAAATACACATTTAAATCACAACCCGTCCTGCTGTGATGATTTAGAGTAGGCCTGTAACACACCTTTGCCACGAAATCTAGCAGCGAAACCGAAGTAGTTTTGCCATGATTTGTCTGTTGTATAACAAGCGAAGATGCCTGCTCTAACGCATAGATTTGACTATGATTCTATCTCTTTCTCTTGGGATTTCGCCGATCATCGCACGCACAAGGAATGAATGCGATTCGGCTCGATTCGACGCGTTTCTGCTGTAGTAGACGCGAGGATTTACAGGGGTAACATCTATCCTGGCTGTTGGCTTTTGTTTGGTGTTTCACTGCGGGTTTTTTGGATTTGACGCCTCTTTATGTAGGCGACAGGCTGGCAACCTGTCACTACATGGTCTACACTGCCAGATGTCGCTTTATATGTCCAAATATTACTTAACTCTTACCCTTTTTGGGATTGTGAGTGCGAATGATTATACTTATACTCGAGGGTATTAACTGTCTAAATAAAAAGTATAATTATCCTGTCTGCGCCTAGAAACTACTAGAAAGTGACGTTATCGTCACTTCTTTCGCGCGCTTTAAAAAAACGCTATTACAATAAGGCTAAGGTTTAAATTAAGTTGTGTTATATATTTTCTGAAAGCTGAATAAGTTTAACGTATTTTACATTTTGTTTTCTCAAACCGGACACCCGCCGGCCTCCCGGGCGTAGGTGCACAGAGGTTATTAGGGCAAGCCACTGAGCGGAGTACTAAATCATTACTCGGTTATATAGTCTTTGGGGCAAGCGGATCATCCGTTAATGTCTTATGGACTAAAAAATAACTTTGTAGCTAAATACGTTTCATATAATTATACAACACGCACCTTTATCTACTCAGTAAACTATCTAACTGGTGGGACAAAACTTAACATACTACACCCAAATAATCAATAATCGCTGTACTGTAAGTAGGTAAGTATCTATATAATATCACAGATAATATAATACTATACTAGTAATAATATATAGATACAGATACTTACCTACCTATCTATTATATAAAAATGAATACTGACTGACTGATTGACTGACTGACATATCAACGCACAGTGTTTTATTTCACCTCAAAATTACCAACCCCTTGATTATACCTGATTCAGATAAAGCTCTTTATTAATAACACGAGAGTAAAACTCCCACGAATCTAAATAGAATAGTTTTGAAGAAATCCTGTATTACATTTTTGTCCCGTACTTGGGTAAAAAATAAAAAAATAATGATTTTGTCTAAACTATTAAAGGAGTTTTATTTTTTATATTGCCTATTAAAAGGTCTTATTGTTAACCATATTATGAGTTCTCTATAGCTGCGCTAAAGCTCGTAGAAACCGAAATAATTGCCATTTTGTGATTATCGTTTTAATTTTTTTGTGCCCACATTATGTAATATTAAAGCGTCTAATTTGCTTCAAAATCTAGTTAATAATGTTGACTACCAACACACAAAATTACAAGCTTTAGTTCCGTGGAATCTCGTATATATTAAGAATTTAAATTTACGGGACAATTTGTCCCGCAATTTTTTGAAGACTTGTAACTTTGCTATTTTTAATTCTCAATAATAATATGCAATAATTTAATTGGCGCAAATAAACAAATAACTTAAACATCATCTGTGGTAAAAACACTATCTTCGTTGTGAAGAACAGTTGTGAATTCATTTTATTTTATTTATTTATTTATTTTATTGTTCGGGTTAACAACAGCCATACTTAATTAAAACTTAACAAAAGTGACTTAAGCTAAATAACTTCGGCCAGAACCGTTAACCACAATAACTACAGTTTTGTCATTACATAACGAGTAATTATTGTTCCGTAAGTTTAAATTCTTACTTAAATTATAAAAATATAGGATTATAGTAACTATATGGGAATATATATAGTCTAAGATCCGAACCTAAATCGACCTTCACCGAGCTGATAATAGAATGAAACATATTTTATTATTAATTTAGTATATTAGAAAATATATTAAAAATGGGTTGTCTAAAAAAATCCTGGACAGAATATTTTTAATTATTTTTTGAAAAATGATTTTTAATAAAATATTGCAACATCAAGATAATAAGAAAATTTTGTCGCGTGCTTATGATGATATAAATTTTTTTCTATTATCCAATCGAGTGAAAGTAACTGATATCGACATACCTGTTCATACCTGACAACCCAGTAGTTCGCGCAGGTAAATAATAGACAACCCAATGCCTGCACATTCTATACAGTTTCTACTATCAGTCAGGACAAAATTTTCTTATTATCTTGATGTTGCAATATTTTATTCATTTTTTTTTAAAAATCATTTTTAATAAAATAAAAAAAAATTGTCTGTCCAGGATTTTTTTAGACAACCCATTTTTAATATATTTTCTAATATACTAAATTAATAATAAAATATGTTTCATTCTATTATCAGCTCGGTGAAGGTCGATATAGGTTCGGATCTTCTACTAATATTATATATGAAAATACATAAATGTAACATATAAGATATATAATATAAAGGGAAAGTATACAATACCTAAATAAATAAATAAGGATGATATGCGAATATTGTGCATATATGTTATATTGAATATTAAGATAAACTCACAATATAGTTTTAATATTATATAAATATAATACATTAGTTTGGGTCTTCTAAATACCTATATAGGTGGACTTGATATTTTTAAGGAAGGATTCCCTACTCCCCACAAAGGGGTCCACACCGCTAAAATGCTCATTGTAGATGTGGACAATACGTGATAGTACCGCATTCTTACCATAGTTGGTACCATGGAACGGAACAGAAAACAAGCTTGTATGACGAGTGCGTCGCGCCGGCACCCCCAGCCTCAGCTGTTCTAAAAGCTCAGGGCAGTCCATGCGTCCACGCAATATATCGTGCAAAAGACTCATATCAAGCACTAAACGACGTTCGTGCAAAGTTAACAGGCCATGATCATGGCATCGGTCTATATATTCAGATTTACTAGATTTACCACAAGGAAATCTGTAGTTTAGGTAATTTATAAACTTCTTTTGTATACCTTCCAACCTATTTGTATGAACGGCGTAAATCGGGGACCACACCTGGCATGCATATTCCAATATACTTCGCACGTAGGCATAATAAACGATCTTTAGGCTAATTGCGGAAGAAAATTTTTTACAGGTTCGCATAACAAAACCAAGGCCGCGATATGATCGTTTCAACACGCTATCCACATGCAGGGAGAACGACATTTTCGAGTCAAGCCAAACACCGAGATCCTTAACAGATTCGACTCTTTCAATTGCAACATTACTAAAAGTGTATGTAAATCTGATTGGAGTTAACTTCCTCGAGAAACTGATGCATTGGCATTTGGGGATGCTGAGTGTGATGTTATTATCAGTATAGTAGGACACTAAGTTATCTAGATCTAGTTGAATTAATGAACAATTGGAGATGGAATTCACTCTCATATAGATTTTTTTGTCATCGGCGTACAAAAGATGATTAGCATTTTTAAAACATGACTGAATATCGCAGATATAGGCGTTGTACAAAAGAGGGCCAAGATGTGACCCCTGAGGTACATCCGAAGGTACAGACACAAAATCTGATCTGTAGCCACCAAGCACTACCGCCTGGGAGCGATTAGAGAGATATGAGGATATCCATCTCAATAAATCACCATGTATGCCCAGTGAATCGAGCTTAGAGAGAAGGATGTTGTGATCCACGCGGTCAAACGCTTTCGCGAAATCCGTGTAGATCACATCCACCTGTCCTCCACCCTCCATGTGCTCCAATACATAGTTTGTGAATAAGGCCAAATTAGACACAGTGGAACGACCTTTCAAAAAACCGTGCTGAAAATTCGATAAACTACTAGTAATAACCGGGTAAATATTTGAATATACTATTTTCTCAAAAACCTTTGATAGAGTGCTAAGAATGGATATTGGACGGTAATTAGATATCATTGACTTGGAGCCTTTTTTATGAATAGGAACAATAAGTGCCTTTTTCCAGAACTCAGGGAAAGTGCCTTGATTTAAAGATTTGTTAAAAATGATGGATATGGGCCACGCTAATGTTTTTGCACAGTTAGATAAAAATACTGAGGGTATATCATCAAAAACGGCACCCTTCCATCTATCCAACTTCATAATATGATCCTGTACTATCTGAGGGGTAACACATACACGGGAAATTACATCATTGCCAGAATGCCTGTATTTAGGATGCGCTGTAGAAGTTTGCTTAGAAAAAGCACTTTCAAGAAACTCGTTAAATGCGTTACATATACCCTGCCCATCTGAGAAGGTGGTGTTATTGTGTGTGAGTGTTTTAGGATAATTTGAGCCACCTTTCTTTGATTTTACATAAGTCCAAAAGTATTTTGGTGAATAGCGTATGTTTGTTTCGGCTTTCTTCGTAAATTCACTAAAACATTCCTCCTGCACCCTCTTCATGCGGTCTCTCAACAATGAAAATTCGTCGTAATCCCGAGGATTTTTGAAACGTTTCCATTTTTTATGCATCCTGTTTTTCTCTTTATTTATTTTAATTAACTCACAACTATACCAAACGGGATACCTACATCTGGTTTTCGAAAATTTGGAAACAGGTACGAAAAGTGTGCAGCATTCATGTATTTTTTTATAAAATTCGCTGATATCCTCGTCAATACAGTCATGTGACAAAATATTGTTCCAATCTGTTTCACAAAAATAACTATTTATCACATTATAATCAGCCTTACGGAAATTAAACCGTGTGTTATATTTTTCTTTAAAGGGTTTTGATTTTAAATCCAAAATGTTAATTAAAATTGGTGGATGATAATTGTCTACCTTAGATAAAATTTGTGTCGAGCAGGTGACTACTAGGTTTAAATTACTAAAACATAAATCGAGAATATTGGATTTAGAGTTTGAGATATTATTATATTGTTTAAGACCATGTAAGTGTAGATGATCAACAAAAGCCGTTGCGCAGTGTTGTATATCAGTATTTCCTTGTTGCAGTATTGTGTATTTATCGTTTTCCCATTTGATACACGGTAAATTAAAATCGCCTACTAAAAGGAGATAACTAGATGGATAACGATCAATCAAATTCGTTATATTCTTAATTATATTCTCTATACGCGCCGAGAAACCATGACGTTCAGGCGGCGTATATACTAAGGCTAATAACAAGTCGGACTGGGAACTCAATGATTGTGCAGACATGCGCACACAGAGCGATTCGGCAGTGTCACTTTCCCAGTGGCTTATTTGAGTAATGCCAAGTTCCCTGCGAGCGCATATCATCACCCCACCACCGCAGGATTTGTTGCAAAGACTTAAACTTCGATCGCAACGAAAAATGTGGTAGCGCGAATCGCACAGCTCGCCGTCCATCACGTCGTCCTGCAACCAAGTCTCAGTAAAAAGCAAAATATCATAATCGCACAACAGTATATTGTTATAAACATCTACACACTTCGTTCTTAGGCCGCGCACATTCTGATAATATATCAATAAATTATCACTAACTAACTTCGCCATTTAAGGAATATTTAAGACCTTTTTGTGATCGACAGATTGATGAAAATATTGTCTGAAATTTGAAAAGCAATAATGGGACAAGACGCGCTTTAAGACGTAGCATGCACTGGCGGCGACAGTCCGATACGAAGCACTCCATAAGTACGAACGAAGTTACCAAGAATATGCATGTCAGGGAGGTAATAAGTGGTGTTTTGAGATTTAAAAATAAATGTAATTGATCGTGGCATGTAATAAGATGCAACATGTGTATGAGTTGTGTAATATAAATATAAGTAATTTTGTATTTGTTAATAATTGTTAAATAAATAAAAACATAATAAAAAAGACAACAATTAATTATTACAATAAATAAAATATATATGTAAAAACTATACATAATAAACGGAACAGTAATATTTAAACATTTTAAACAATATTCGTCGGTTAATATTTTAAAAGCTATAACGCTGTCTGTTTTTTCTAAAAAAAGAATTAAAAAATACGTATAAATATTAATTAAAAATGTAACAAGCACAATTTCAGTCGTTTCACAAGCTATGACTAACATGGCAGTATTAAAAAGTAGTAATATTATCTCGATGACTGAGTTTACTATAACATAAGAATAAATCACAATTGTTTTGCATGTAACGGTATTAATAAAGAGGGAAAAAGTTTTCTTCATTCTCTGTGCATGAAGTTTCTTCATCGATATCACTGTTATCGTCATTTAAACTTTCTGAATTGTCCGGTTTTAGCATATATTTTACAGCCTGTGGCAGTGGCTTTTTTAAGGATTTTTCGGAATTCACCCTTTAAGGTGGTGAAAAGGGGGTGAAAAGTTTGTATGGAAATCCTTCAATTTTGAAGCTAAATCCATAAAAATTGGTACATGGCTCTTCAGTTACAAATTAAGAAAGATTTACTTTAAGATTTTTGGAAATTCAATCCCTAACGGGGTACAATAGGGGATGAAAGTTTGTATGGAAATCCGTCATTTTTAAGTAAAATTAATGAAAATTTGTAGGTACAGTGCGCTTGGGTTACAATAAATAATAAGAAAATTTAAATGCTGCCCGAAGTAACTATTCTATGCGGACGAAGTCGCGGGCAAAAGCTAGTCTATATATATAAAAATTAATACTGACTGAATGAATGACTGACTGACATATCAACGCACAGTCCAAACCGCTGGGTCTAGAGCTTCCAAATTTGGCACGTAGGTTCCTTATGAGGTCCAGGGGTGCACTAAGAAAGGATTTTTCGGAATTCACCCTCTAAGGTGGTGAAAAGGGGGTGCAAAGTTTGTATACAAATCCGTAATTTTGAAAGTAAAATCCATAACAATTGGTACATGGCCTTTCAGTTAGAAATCGCGTACTAAGTCGCGGGCAAAAGCTAGTATATAAAAATGAATACTGACTGAATGAATGACTGACTGACATATCAACGCACAGCCCAATCCGCTGGGTCTAGTCAGAGATTCCAAATTTGGTACGTAGGTTCCTTATGTTCACACACACAACATCATATCATATTGTATTTCTAACCAACCTGTCCATCAAAGGCTGCAACACTCGCAGTGTTAATTATTACTCCACGCTGGCCGTCGGCATCGGGTGCATTTTTGCCAATGAGACCTGCAGCTAGCCGAATCACATTGAAGGTGCCAATCAAATTTACCTGAAAACATGAAAATATGCAATAAATATTACTATATGTGAAGTGAATGTTATAACATTCAGATGAGCTGAAATCCTTAAATGTGTATATAATAGGTTGGGGAAAAAGTTTCTTCGCATTTTTTAAGAAAATTCAAAACATTTTTTAATATTGTTTATTTACATTTAACTAAAGTATGTAGGTACCATTTTGTTTGATAACTTTTTGCCATCTTGTAGGTAGGGACATGATCCCATTGCTATAGAAATTTTGGGACTTCTGGTCAAAATACCGCGACAAGTGGTTTTGGCAGTCCTCTCGTGATGTTAACCTGACACTGCCTAAAGAATTCTGAAGAGACCGAAACAGATGGAAATCTGAAGGTGCAAGGTCAGGACTATACGGCGGATGCATTAACACCTCCCAGCCAAACTCTCTTAATTTTTGCTGAGTGGCTAAAGATGTGTGAAGTCTAGCGTTATCATGATGAAAAACCACACCCCTTCTGTTGATTAATTCCGGCCGCTTTCTCTCAACTTCTTGCTTTAATCTCATCAGTTGTTCGCAGTAGAGTTCAGAATCGATGGTCCTGCCTGGTGGTAACAGCTCATAATGAATAATGCCCTTCCAATCCCACCACACACACAGCATCACCTTGCGAGTTAACCCGGGTTTCGCCACAGTCTGTGAAGCCTGACTTTGACCACGTCCTTTTTCGCACGTTCTTGTCGTACGTGATCCACTTTTCATCACCAGTTATCAGCTTCTTCAAAAATGGTTCAGTTTCATTACGTCGTAATAAAGAATCACAAATGAGTACACGGTTCATTAGGTTTCTTTCAGTGAGCTCGTGAGGTACCCAAATGTCGAGCTTTTTTGTGTACCCAGTTTTTTTCAAATGCGCCGAAACTGTTTTGTGGCAATTCCCAGTTCTTCAGCTACGTCGTAACTACTGAAATGCCGATCTTGCTCCACTTTTTCAAAAATGGCATCCATTTTATCTGTAATAGGGCGACCAGAGCGACGTGCATCTTTGACATCAAAATTTCCGGATTGAAAACGCTTAAACCAAATTTGTGCTATTCTCACAGACACTGCACTAGGTCCATAAACATCGCAAATTTTTTTCGCGGCTTGCGTTGCATTTTTACCTTTTGTGTAGTAACATTTTAAAATGTATCGAATTTCTTCATTACGAAAAACAAATGAAAATCACACATTTTCCTAATTTGAATTTGGAATTATGTTCTTTAAAATTTAAACTTTCAATGATACCAAAACCAGCCAGATACAAATAGTATAGCCAAAGAGATTTTATTACAAGTTTATACATACTATAATGCGAAAAGACTTTTTCCCCAACCTAATATATAATAGTACCTACCTATATGGGTTATTTATATGGGTAAGAAAGACAATATAATAGGCACCATACAAAGTGAAAATAAACCAGAAATACCATAAAACAAACTAGTTACGTATATAAACATTGTATCTAAAAAAAGTGTACGGTTCGAGAACGCTTATGTTGTCTCTATTGGTATATTTGCTCTTAGACGATAGTTGAACGTGACAACGTCTTAAGAAAATACTGATGGAATGGTAGCATTTTTCAAAAGAAAAATTTAATTTCATTTGTTTAATAGATTTCGCATTATAGTATGAATAAACTTGTAATAAAATCTCTTTGGCTATACTATTTGTATCTGGCTGGTTTTGGTATCATTGAAAGTTTAAATTTTAAAGAACATAATATTCCAATTTCAAATTAGAGAATTAGATTCAGAGCGAGGTAACGCCGCATGACGTCATGTTTTTTCGTGCGTGCAGCCGGCTCTATCGAATTATAAGACGTTGTCACGTCAAAAAGACAAAATGTTAATAGGTTAAGAATTTGAGATTAAAATACAGAGTTAGAAATAATTGTACATAACAAAGTAGAATACCTAAGGCACAAAATATTGTAATATTGGTATAAAAATAAAATAATAAATATAATATTTTTAGAAATGAGTACACAGTGTCAGGATTGATAGACGAATATATTTAAATTTTAATAATATCAACTACATCAGTCTATAATGGCCAGTTTTAGTTTATGTAAGAAAACCTTATTACAACACGCTCCCTTAAACTAACATTGGTCACATATTTATGCAATAGACTGTACCTACAAAAACACTAACAAAAACATACTAAGAAAGAATGTTGGTTCAAAAACAAACCAAAATCTGACAATACAAAGTCCAATAATCCAAAGTCTCCATCTGCTTTGAGCGTATGTAATGATAGCCATGATATTTGGTACATCGACTCAGGAGCGAATAAACGTAAATATCACAACTGGCTGTAGAATTGTCAAAAACAACTAAAATATTAGGAATAGAACTTTTAGTAATAGAATATAGTGTTAAAAATAAAGCGTTCCAAAATAATATTTGGGGGTGCTGTATTTAAAAAAAATACTAAGGAATTATATTGAGCACTCTTTGGTCACTACTAAAATGTCTGCAAACTTCTCATTCTTACTGAGAATATTACTCAACAGAGTTCACAAGAAATAATAATCTTTGTCATGTTTACTAAATTACGTGTCGAGGAAAATTTGTTCTCATAATAATTGTTGGTAATCCCAACAAACATTTATGGGAAAGTTATCAGGAAACAAAGACAATTGATTACTTATATTATGAATAAGTTAAGTATGAGTTGCACCTTGAGAGTCATGAGAATAATCAATAATAAAACCTTTGTGTTGAGTAGTAATGAAGATACATAACAAGTAGAATTTCAACAGGAGTACTTTTCAGAATTTTCTCTTACCAAAAAAAAAATCGGGAGCGGTCTCCCTGTGAATTTCTCGTATACCGGAAACGACTCAAAAGTTTATAGAAACCTTATATTTTGATGTCATACATGCATGTTAAATTTGGTTGCAATAAGTTAAAACATACTCGAGTTATCGTGCTAACGCACAGACATAATTCCAAAAGCGGCATTTTTGGACTCAGGTAGGTCTAAAACGTGTAACGGTATTTTTGGACTCAGGGAGATCCAAAACGTAAACCTCCAATTTTTGACGATTACAAGACTTCCTCTCATAATCTCATAATTTTATGAAATAAAAAATAATTTTATGAAATAAACTCTAATCTCATAATTTTATGAAATAAACTCATAATTTTATGAAATAAACTCATAATTTTATGAAATAAAAAAAAATCCCAAGCTCATTATAGTGATGTCAGTAATTAAATACTTTACCTCAATGGTTTTCTGGAACAACTTCAAGTCAAATGGCTGTTCCTTTTTAAAGTTGTATGTCCTGGCGGCGCTGCCAATACCAGCACAGTTAACTGTAACATCGAGACGGCCAAACTTGTCCAATGTAATTTGTAAAGCATTCTTGATATCTTGCTCTGATGTCACCTAGAATGTTAATCAGAAAAATTAAATAGAATATTTCCTTTAAGCAAAGAGAGTTATAAAATAGAGATGAAGTTTGCACAGAAGTGAGCAATCTGGAAAGTTGAAGAAAACTGAGTTTAATGCCTTTGGTGTTGGGTTGGTTGGGCTTATGAAAAATGTTAGTAGTGTCATATCATAAACAAGTAACTGAACTTTGTTGATGATTCGCCACCAGCAAGTTTCTTTACATAGGATCGCTAAGCAATTGTAGACATTTGATCTGATAAGTAAAAAATAAATAATTATACAAAAATGTACTGAGTATCAAGACAAGACGCCTTTATCAATTCACATATTTATCTTTTTCTCTCAATTGAAATGTGTGTAATAAGTTGATGCGATAAGAGTCAATTTCTTGTGTGCATTTTTAGACACACACTTTAACTATGCATCAGTGTGCTTTGAACCTTAATTAAAGTTACAAAACCTTAAGTATATTTGTTCTACAATAAGTTTTTAGGAAGCTAAGAATATAAAATAAAATAATAAGAACACAATCAGAGCTTGAAGGACCCCAGTCTAGACCTTGATGTGTTGTCAGCAAAAATATCTATCTATATATCTATCATGGTGGTGTGGTGCCCGAGGTTGGTCTTGCTGCCTTTTACCACGAATGGGACATATTTGGTTTTAGAACAAAATATTTTTTTAGTCACCTCATCCCATGCTCAACTTTTTTTCTTAATAACAAATATATTAATAATATTTAATGATATTTAAGAAATATAGAAACTGCATGATCTGCTAAGCTTATTGCTAATTGTCTTCTAGTTAGGTAGGTTGTCCCAAATTTCATAACATTCTATCACAAATGGTTATTTAATTTGAAATTATGGATATCAAGAAATACTTCTGAGTCTATTTGATCAGTAAGAAAGATTTTAAAACTTTATATAAATAATTTGATTTTTACTTACATCTACGGGTACAAAGGCAGCATTTTCTCCTAATTGTTTAGCTGCCTGTGACCCATTGCTGGAGGGTAAATCACAGACTACAACACGACCACCTTGTTTTACAAGTTGTTCAGCTGTTGCTCTTCCCAGGCCAGAAGCACCACCAGTCACTAAGGCCACTAGTCCCTAAGGAAATACATATTATAAAATTATAATTATAAAATTAAATATAGAAAGTAGTACCTCAAGAATTATTCCCAAGGAGGATTGGTGTCAGGCAAGTAGCTGGTCTTAGAACTTTTTTTTTTCAATGTTATTTGGTTGGCATAAACCATAATAAAAAACAATCATAGGGAATAATTTTATTTTTAAGTTTACAAACACGTAAATATTTTTAATGCTAGAAAAATGCACTGAAAAAAATCTTTTTTGATGAAATGAATGAATGATGAATGAAAAAAAGATTTTTCAGTGCATTTTTTCTAGTAACAATCATACAGTCTGCCTGGTAGTAAGCAGCTACCTAGGCTAGGCTAGCTATAGCTAGGCGTAACCTACAAGAAGTATCCTAGCCGTGGCCTTACAACACTAAAGTGATACTCGCGCGCTGCCAATCCTAATCCACTTCCATACCCCTTGGAGTATGGTCTATAGATAACATTACAATTATGACATATTACACAAATCCCAAATAACCAGATGGTAATGGGACCAGAGTAGGAAGACATAGCAAAAAGAAAGTAGTATAGAATGATAAAAAGAATGAGAATTTATTTATCAGAATGAGATGTGATAATGGGCATATTACAAGTAATGTGATTACTGATTAGTAATATGAATGAATTAAGTGGAGTTTGGAGTATCTTTCACAAAGATAATCCATATTTTCTTTGGTTTTCCTTGACCAAAAAAAGTTGGTTAGACTGTGAGAAAGATGAGAAGTATGTAAAACGAAAGATATAATAAAATTGGGAACAACATACAAAATTTTATTACATATTTTTTTAACTATCCTGGCTCAAACTAAAAATTAGTTAGCCACCGTCAAGTGAAGAAGATATTAGAAAAATATACCTATTGAAAAATTTTCAGCGAAGAGGGTTGAAGAATTTCCAACACTAGCGCATATTTCATATGACTATCTACCTTACCAATATAAATAAATTAATAGTTTATTATACGAACCTTGAACATTATGAAGATATATAAAATTCAACCTTTGCTCTGCTCAGTTGATCGTAGTCCGGTCGCAGTATCAGTACAGCAGTACCCAAGAGTCACTTGCGTAATAATGACTGAAGTAGATTAGCTTATGTACATTAAAAACAGTTTAGATAACAGCACGATAAGGAACTTTGCTCTTTGAATTTAATTGAGTTGTTTAGCTTAACCTAAACACAAAAAATAATACCGCCTGCAACATGAAATATTGACCACAGATTAGAGCACAATATGTCTAAAGCAGCGTCCCCACTAGAGCCGCGCGGCTTTTTGTGGCCGCGCGGCCCGGCCTCGCGAGGCTTTTTTGTTTTATTGCAACGCGTCCACACTATAAAGAGCCTCGCGGCCCGCCATGCGCAGTTGTTTTCGAGATGTACGAAGAAGAAGACGTGACTTAGAAGATTGTGAATCTTCTTATCGACTTGGCCTTTGTCTACTTCAAGAATTGTAGCAATCTCTAACAGCGAATTTTTTCTTTTGTTTTTATTTTTAACCGACTACAAAAAAGAGGAGGTTCTCTATTCGACTGAATGTTTTTTTTGTATGTATGTTCCGCGATTACTCCATCAATTATGAATCGATTTTGGTGATTCTTCTTTCGTTAGGAAGGTCATACTTCAGAGGTGGTTCCGTATAAATTATACCGAAATTGGTTCAGTACTTTTTTGTTGAAATGGTAATTTTATTGGGGATTAAATAATTATATCATCCACGAACACAAAAATAATGTCAATTTTTTTTTAACTTGCTATTACCTAATATGCAATCGTGAAATGTCAGTTAGTAGGTCCAATAGTCAACACAAAAACTATGACAAATTATTTAGAACTTAAGTTAAATAACTAGGTTCTCTTCAAGTTTTAATGCTTCATAGTTCATTAAAACTATACCATTCATGAATATGGGCATGTGTAATGAGCTATGGGGCTGATACGTTATATTATTTGTTAACCGACTTCAAAAAAAGAGGAAGATCTCGGCGGTTGTCGGTCTACTTCAAAGAAAGCCGCGCGGCTCTGGGAGGTGAGGACGGGCCGCGCGGCCGATCAGTGCGCTAGTCACCGCCGCTACATCGAGTTGTGTGTCTTTCGCGTCAAAATGGAGTGGACCGACGATAAAACTCTTTTATTAATTGATTTATACAGAGAGCACCCGGTATTATGGGACTTTTATTTTTATAAAATCTAAGTGGAAATTAAGTATATTTTATTGAAAATGAATAGGCCTACTAAGCGCTCATTAAAACTTAACGGAAACTTTAATTAAACGTTTTTTTTGTTATTAATGATTTGTTCAAAAAGAGTCGAATTTGTATAGATACAATTTATACGGGCCATCTCTGATCTTGACGTACCTAAAAATAGAATCAATAAAATCGCGTCATAATACTCATAATTGACGGAGTAATCAGGTAACAAACACACAAAAAAACAGACGAATAGAGATCTTCCTCTTTTTTTGAAGTCGGTTAACAAATAATATAACTTATCAGCCCCATAGCTCATTACACATGCCCATATTCATGAATGGTATAGTTTTAATGAACTATGAAGCATTAAAACTTGAAGAGAACCTAGTTATTTAACTTAAGTTCTAAATAATTTGTCATAGTTTTTGTGTTGACTATTGGACCTACTAACTGAAATTTCACGATTGCATATTAGGTAATAGCAAGTTAAAAAAAAATTGACATTATTTTTGTGTTCGTGGATGATATAATTATTTAATCCCCAATAAAATTACCATTTCAACAAAAAAGTACTGAACCAATTTCGGTATAATTTATACGGAACCACCTCTGAAGTATGACCTTCCTAACGAAAAAAGAATCACCAAAATCGATTCATAATTGACGGAGTAATCGCGGAACATACATACAAAAAAAACAAAAATATAAACATTCAGTCGAATAGAGAACCTCCTCTTTTTTGTAGTCGGTTAAAAATAAAAACAAAAGAAAAAATGCGCTGTTAGAGATTGCTACAATTCTTGAAGTAGACAAAGGCCAAGTCGATAAGAAGATTCACAATCTTCTAAGTCACGTCTTCTTCTTCGTACATCTCGAAAACAACTGCGCATGGCGGGCCGCGAGGCTCTTTATAGTGTGGACGCGTTGCAATAAAACAAAAAAGCCTCGCGAGGCCGGGCCGCGCGGCCACAAAAAGCCGCGCGGCTCTAGTGGGGACGCTGCTTAAAGTTGGTCTAAAGAGATTAGAGAGCATGACATTGACAGACAATACTGCTATTTTTTAATCTTTCCTTCAACAAAGTTTTCTGCACTTACAGCCACATGGTTTCTTTTACATTTCGCGCAATTTCAAATTGGAGTTATTTACGGATAATGTTATTACCAAGGGTTATTACATATCATTCTATGTAGTAATATAATTTGTAATATCCGTAGTGTACTTTTATACAGCAAATTCTTTACAAGTCCCTTAGACCCTTAGCTTAGACCATTAAATTATCTGAGACAAGACTACAAAAAAATTTAGCTTTGTTAGACAGTGTAAGATCCGGAGATCTTGCTGGCCATCCCGTTGCTACTAATGTTTTAATGCAAATAATGTTTACAATATGTTTTCATAAAAATCTTGAAAAATAATTCTAACTTTGACCTTCAATAGCTTCAAAACTATTAATTTCCCAGCTATAGCCTAGAAGAAAATAATGGTCCGAATTAAGATGATCAGAATTTATTATAATATCATTGAGCAGAATAGATCTTTTTACACCTTTTATATCTTGTATAAGAAAAAATAGCAACTAATCAAGCTGGAATATGGTAGTTATTAGGTTTAATTACCTACGTACTTATAATTTTTGCCTAAATGACTTTTACTTCATAGAATTATTAAATTTTCTTTTTAAAGCTCTTGTTAACAAATTTTTGCTACTTGGGGTCTTTCGCGGGTGAGTCGCCTGTCGTAGAGGCGAAGCAAGACGTGGACGACGTCACCCCAGCTTCCCGGTCCTTAGGGCCACGGCGCCTAGAAATATTTCAGCCCAGCCTCAGACGCACACTGTTGAACTTGCTTCTTTCGAGGCTCTCCAACCGCATCCAGCGGCTTCCCACGACCTTTCGCCGGCCACTTTTTTTAAAGAGTTGAAGGAACGGGGTATGTGCACTAGGAAAGGGCCTTCCGTTATAGCAGCTAGCCCCTGCTGATAGAGTCTGAGAAACGGCTGTCTACACTTATTTATGTATCTATATGTTCAATAGTCATCTATAATCAATTAATCACATAATCCATTAAAAGAAGCCTTAGGTACTACCAGAGTACCAGATACGGTAACATTAAATGAGTGACTACTTAGGAAGGTAGTTTGTTTTTGAATTTGAAAGGCATGCAAAATACGTCACCGAAGTTCACTGTTACCTATAATATGCAGGTAAATTATTGTTTTAATATTCATGATCGCAGTAGATAATAACTAGAATGTAGGCACTTTTCAGGTATTTAATTACGCCATAAGTACATTTATAAAAATTAGTTTACACGTTAGCTACGTAGATATCCACTTTCAATCAACCATCTCAAAATTCTCTCAGGCGCGAATGTTTGAAAACACCTCATAATCGATTTGAAATAACAATGGTGTCGCTCGATTTTAAATATTTTATTTTAACACATTTAAAACACTTGGAGCGGAGTTCATTGCTTTTAAAGTAGTGGCAAGGTGCACTGGTTTCAGTAAAATGTGGCTCAGAAAAGTATTTATTGTCACGTTCGTGTTGGTTGGGGTATTTACGAGGAGTGAGGAAAAGAAGAGACAAGTTAGGAGCCACGGTAGGAGTCATGAGAGAGGGCAGAACGCTGTGACTGAAGACAACGATCGCATGCTGTATTTTCCGAAAAACATGAGCTTTATGCCGACGACCACTGATAGAACGAAAAGCGAGGCTATCGTAGAGAAGTTCGTTGAGACTTTGTTTACTAGTGAAAAGTATTTGAAGATGATCGAAACGATGGAACGGAGGTTGCACTACTTAGAGGCGTCATTCCACGACAGGACGAACACAATTCTGAAGTACTTGTCGGAGATACTGCAACTGGTGAAGACATCGCCTTCTAATATGATAGATATGGCTCTCAAGTCCCTGAAAACCGACTTTGACAAACTAAAGACAGCTGTGGCGGAACGAGGAGAATCACCGAGTATGCGAGGTAACGTTAGAGTTAGAGTAATCTAATTTTATCTAAACGTGTACGAGCTATGGATGACTCTTTACATAGGTAAACCTAGACCTATACACTTACACTTAGGTACAGACAACAGCACGTTGGGTTACCACAAACTGTTAAATTTTCCCAATCAATTATGCACTTTATATTGAACAAGCTTAGGTTGAAAATCGTTTGAAGAAATTTGACAGTTTTGTATAGCCCGGCGTGCTGTTGACTGTACATACACGTTATCTCTGTGCGATAGTGCCGGTATTGAGCTGCCATCTGCATGGATAATCTACAAACAGTTATCGCACACCGGCTTTCGTGAGATAAAAATATAGTACAAAGTTTTCATAACGCTAAATCCTAATTTATAAGTTACCTACCAAATTGACGTACGCGTATCGTGTGGAAAATGCCACTTTCTGGTCAGGTGTGGCATAAAATATTTTTTCTAAAGCATTTGGATACGAGCAAAACTATTAAGAAAATGCAACCTGAAAAAAAAATCCGTTTCCTCGACAGCGACACAAAGGTTCGAAGAGGTTATAGGTAGTGTTTATTGGTTGCAGTCTTCTACTGATGGAGGAACTTCCCAGAAAAGATGCACCATGTCGTCGTTGTGTACCTACTCGTACGCGTACCTATATACTTTTCCGTATCCGATTCTCACCGTCAAACTGTGGTTACCATTCAATTATCAAAGACCGATGACATTACAATAATTCGATAAGAATATCCCATTATCCTGATTTAGAATCGCTAGGACTAAATAAATTAATCGTTTGGAATGTTAGTTCAGTCATACGTCACTAGATGGCGTTGTCATTATGAAGTTGGCGGTGTACTTACCTTAGTGTTTACCTAGGAAGTCTTGTAATCTTAAAAAAATTGACCTCGAGATTTTGACGGATTCACACGCTTTCGACCTCCCTGAGTACAAAAATACCGTTTTTGGAATTATGTCTGTGTGTGTTTGTATAAGTGCGTTAGCATGATAACTCGATTACCTAAATCAAAATATAAGGTTTCTATCAACTTTTGAGTCGTTTCCGGTACACGAGAAAGTCAAGGGGAGACCACTCCCGATTTTTCGTTTAGGTTATTGGACATTCTAAGTCCAATTCCAAAATGTCCATTAATATGCATCACAGAAACACAAGAAGGTGTTTAGTAAATTAATCACGTTACGATGAATATTGGACATTTTGCGAAATACATATTTTGCGAAATTGACATTCTGCGCCTAAACACACTAAAAGTTTCCGGAACTGGCCACAGTAATGACAACACTTGAATAAGGAACTCTGGCCTCTGGCTGTAGAATGCAGTTTGTTTCATCTGCCTGTAACTTGTTTTTACATTGTGGCGCCATTTTAATTTTTTTTGAAAAGGCGTACCGTGAGTAGGGACTGGTACACAACCATATCCTTGTCGGAAATTATGGACGAACTCCGTAAAAATAACCGTAAACGCCGTATCATCTTGCACCACGACAATGCTAGTTCCCACACGGCCAGACAGACAAACGAATTTTTGAAGGCGAAAAACTTAGAACTTATGAGCCAACCTGCATACAGTCCCGACCGGGTCCTTGTGACTTTTCTGTTCCCAAAAATTAAGAACCAGTTACGGGGTCAACGATATTCATCACCAGAAGAGGCTGTCGAAGAGTATGAAAAAGTCACCACGGAAGAGGAGGGTTTAATCGAATGAAAAATTGAATTTACGCAAAGGGAGAATATTTTGAGAAACAATAAATTAATTTTTGAACTTTTATAAGATTTTGTTCTTATTCATTCCGGAAACTTTTAGTGCGCCCCACGTAATAGTTTAAAAATCACTAAAAAAATACGCTTTTATATTATATCGTATATAAACTAAATGATGAACGAAAAGTATAATTATTATTTAGAGAAAAGCGTGGGGTGCTCAAGTGCTTGAATATTATCAAGAACTAATGTTATGTAGGCATTGAGCACCCCACGCTTTTCTCTAAAAAATAATTATACTTTATAATGTTCATCATTTAGTTCCTATAAGTACCGACTAAAAAGTTATTTTTCACTTTTTAGCCCGATAAAAGCGAGTTTTTTTAGTCATTCAAAAGAGGCGTGAAGAGCCCTTGCAGGCGAAGGAACACGCACACTAGGTGGCACATTGGATTCCACTATTGCTTAGTATAATGAATTAAACAATCCAGTACGGCACAATCGTCACATTTATTCACTCGAACATAATTTTGTTCTCACTCACTGCTTACACAGAATTACTATAGTTTAAACTCAAAACCTCGCAACACGTGTTAACTGAACGACGACTCGAAACAGACTGACTGCCTTCCACAATCTTTCAAGCCACCTCAATGATGCGCTTCGCTCTGATTGGCTCACGTTACGACCAATAGGGAACGTTCACCAATCAGAGACAAGGACAGTGTTGCCAGTTTACAGACTTATAAATTGCAGACACATATCTTAAAAAGCTAATATTACTTAGTTTTATTTACATAAATTATAATTATACATTTTGTTCTTTTTGCCACATAATTGCATTAATTTTGTATTTGACTTAAATCATGAACATATTTCCTGAAACTAGTACTTACGATAAGTCAAAACCACAACTAATATCGACGCAAAATACCAAAAACATTACATTCGGCCATCCTACAGCGTGCGATCTCCTGACGCACGTAAATTATTTTTTTGTACAATTACAAAATAACTAATCACAAGAAATCAAACTTATAAGATTACCCTATATAGTTACGAACTAGATAATGCATATCATTACATTCGGCAATTGTTTGAAATCAGAATATTTGATGCTTCATCAATAGTTTATTCATGTTCAGATGTGCGATAAAAGTAAATTCATATATCATCTAGATGTAACTATGTAGGTATACAACTCAAAGAAAAATTATTTTACTTTGAATCTGTGTTGTTCAGTACTTAGAGAAATATTGTGATTTGACTAAAGTAATAAAATGAAGGATTACAAATAATCTATTTGTGCCTTCCATACAATAGAAAAACTGAATACCATACAGCGGACACGTACACAGAGAAGCAATGACATTGTTATAAATACTACCGACAAATTATCATCTACTACTCTTAACAAATAATTCTATAATAAGGCACGTATCCAATAATTTATTTGCGTATAGGCCGATAAATATCATGCGTCAAAATGTTAATAGACTTTTGAACAAATTATATCTTCTATCATGGACATAGTGTAAATTGCTGAGCTCAATACGACTTTTGAAGATAGACATATGTTGAAATTGCCTTATTAAGTTTTCACGAATTGATATCATATTAAAAAAAACTTAGTGAACCGTGTATACTCATCGAAGTGACCATCCATTTAAACCTCTACATGAAATAGCTAATCGTATTCTAAATTGAAAAGTATTTCAAAGGTGTTTGGATGTTATGCCATAGAACTTTTAGAACATAGAATTATAATAATTTGTATATATAGACCTCCTAATAACAATAGCAGTGAAATTGACGAGTTATTCTCTAATATAAATACCGTGTTAGGGAATATTTGTTAATACAGCAATTTATTTCAACAAATGTTACATAGTTATTGTCTCCAGTTGGAATTGAGCTTGTAAAAGTGAAATACTTGAACTAGCATTATCGGATCATACTGTTAAAAAGCACCAATGTACTACACGACTCAAATAGTCGTGAAAAATAACGCACTACTATATTTAGTATAATCAGCACACATACATGTCTATGCTCTTGATGTCAACACTTACATGGCTGACGACTAATAAAACATTAGCACACCTACATGGCCATGTTCTAGATGTCAGCACACCTACATGGCTGATGACTAACATAAACATTAGCACATCTACATGGCTATGCTCTTGATGTCAGCGCACCTACATGGCTGACGACTAATATAAACCATTAGCGCACCTACATGGCTGACGACTAATATAAAACATTAACGCACCTACATGGCTATGCTCTAGATGTCAGCGCACCTACATGGCTGACGACTAATATAAAATATTAGCACACCTACATGGCTATGTTCTAGATGTCAGCGCACCTACATGGCTGACGACTAATATAAAACATTAGCACACCTACATGGCTATGTTCTAGATGTCAGCGCACCTACATGGCTGACGACTAATATAAAACATTAGCACACCTACTTGGCTATGTTCTAGATGTCAGCGCACCTACATGGCTGACGACTGACATAAACATTAGCACACCTACATGGCTATGTTCTAGATGTCAGCGCACCTACATGGCTGACGACTAATATAAAACATTAGCACACCTACATGGCTATGTTCTAGATGACAGCGCATCTACATGGCTGACGACTAATATAAAACATTAGCACACCTACATGGCTATGTTCTAGATGTCAGCGCACCTACATGGCTGACGACTATTATAAACATTAGCATACCTACATGGCTATGTTCTAGATGTCAGCGCACCTACATGGCTGACGACTTATATAAAACATTAGCACACCTACATGGCTATGTTCTAGATGTCAGCGCACCTACATGGCTGACGACTAATATAAAACACTAGCGCACCTACATGGCTATGCTCTAGATGTCAGCGCATCTACATGGCTGACGACTAATATAAAACATTAGCACACCTACATGGCTACGTTCTAGATGTCAGCGCATCTACATGGCTGAAGACTAATATAAAACATTAGCACACCTACATGGCTATGTTCTAGATGTCAGCGCACCTACATGGCTGACGACTAATATAAAACATTAGCACACCTACATGGCTACGTTCTAGATGTCAGCGCACCTACATGGCTGACGACTAATATAAAACATTAGCACACCTACATGGCTATGTTCTAGATGTCAGCGCACCTACATGGCTGACGACTAATATAAAACATTAGCACACCTACATGGCTATGTTCTAGATGTCAGCGCACCTACATGGCTGACGACTAATATAAAACATTAGCACACCTACATGGCTACGTTCTAGATGTCAGCGCACCTACATGGCCGACGACTAATATAAAACATTAGCACACCTACATGGCTATGTTCTAGATGTCAGCGCACCTACATGGCTGACGACTAATATAAAACATTAGCACACCTACATGGCTATGATCTAGATGTCAGCGCACCTCCATGGCTGACGACTAATATGAAACATTAGCACACCTACATGGCTATGTTCTAGATGTCAGCGCACCTACATGGCTGACGACTAATATAAAACATTAGCCACCTACATGGCTATCTTTTCAATGTGAGCTTACAGACAGTCGAGTATAATAACGAATCAATATTAAACCTTCGAAGAAAAATAATGCTGTAGTAAACTTTATGATTTGTAACGTATTTAAAGAAAATAATAATCTTGCCTTTGGTTCATATTCTACTTCTATTCTACTATACTTTCAGTATACTACCCACAACTTCTTGATAGTTAATTATTTCATTTAGAACTCTCATAGCACCATCAAGAACTTGATTCAATTAAAATAAAGAAATAAAATTTACTTGCGGTTTTTATCCGGCATAGCTGCGTGCAGAATCCCACTTCTGAGATATAATGAATTAAACAATCCAGTACGGCACAATCGTCACATTTATTCACTCGAACATAATTTTGTTCTCACTCACTGCTTACACAGAATTACTATAGTTTAAACTCAAAACCTCGCAACACGTGTTAACTGAACGACGACTCGAAACAGACTGACTGCCTTCCACAATCTTTCAAGCCACCTCAATGATGCGCTTCGCTCTGATTGGCTCACGTTACGACCAATAGGGAACGTTCACCAATCAGAGACAAGGACAGTGTTGCCAGTTTACAGACTTATAAATTGCAGACACATATCTTAAAAAGCTAATATTACTTAGTTTTATTTACATAAATTATAATTATACATTTTGTTCTTTTTGCCACATAATTGCATTAATTTTGTATTTGACTTAAATCATGAACATATTTCCTGAAACTAGTACTTACGATAAGTCAAAACCACAACTAATATCGACGCAAAATACCAAAAACATTACATTAGTATCAGGTGGAAATGAGGTTTATGGCCCCATTCCACCAGATACTAAGCAGAAGTAGCGTAGGTACCTTCTTGTAAAAAAGCATGGGAAACTTGTGAATTTCTACTTTAAAATTGTCAACTTTTTTTTTTCGATTCAACTGAGATACTGCTGATACAACCAAGGCAACCTCAAGAAATACCGCGGCTCTCGGATTATGTAAAATGTTGTCAATACTATTGTCTCGAACAGGACACATCAGACACATTTCTCTGATAAGTCATTATTATTCTGAAGAGATACCTATATACGTATCTCCAAATCAATGAAACGGACCTAGTAAAATGTAAAACTTAAAGGGCGAAATTGTTTTATGCGGCTAGCGGTGGGGAAGACGGGCGTGACAAGCCCTATTCTTTTTTCCGCACAACACAAGAGGTCATTAAGGGTTCTGGTTGCAGCTGGTTCCACCTTCGGCCTTCGTATCTTAATCTTAATTATGACTTCGCATTAAGCATTCAGTCAATCTCGAGTGAAAATGGTTATTCTTCATTAAAATTGTACTGTAGATTGAATGATAATGGAGTCTCGTTACACGTCTTTTTACAACAGAACTCGGGAGGAACTCTCCTTTTGCCTTCTAATCATCAGGTGAGATGAAGGCCACGACCTTCTACGTTGAGTTTATTTAAAAAATTATCGATTTACCATAAAAGCGGCGGCTGCATGTTAGATCCATTGATTAGCGCATTTGGCGCGTAGTTTAATCAAAATCCTACCAAAAATGACTCTCGTAGCAAGCTTTGTTGTAGACGTAGAACGGGGGTGAGCCATGATTCTTTTTTAAAGATATTGTCACTCTGGTACGGAATGCATCCTATACAGTCATTACTCACATGTGCTCGTAAGATTTGATTCCAATTCAAAAAGTAAAATTTTAGATCCAATCGATCGCTATTAGAGTAACATTGTTTACGATTAACTACTGTGGTTGTATACTATTAAAAGCCATGATTTATGTTATATATTGACAAACTAGTAAACAATAATAACAGCAGCACGAGAATTAAAATGCTTGTGACTTGATCAACAATACACAAGTTAATCTACAAACAACGCTGAAAAATCTTTATCACGCATCACCCACGACTGCAGAAGCATTCTTTTATTGTTTTTGTTTAGCTATCAATGAGTTTGTAAACTCAGATATCATACGAGAAACTGGAGCTGATATTGCAGTTGCTTCGTGCGGCACTGACTGGTCACACTTCACGATGGTATCGATAACTCTGATCATTCTTATTGTATTGAGTACAACCTTCGCCGAGCTGCGGGAAAAGAGAGCGAGAAGAAAAAATGATTATCCTGACAAGTCTTTATGGAAGAAGGAATACGAGGAGGAATTAACAGATGCAATGTTGTCTACTAGAAAGAAAGACAATATAACTAGAGTGGTACAGTCTGTGTCAGATAACGAGGGAGTTATAGACAAACTAATGGAAACGATAACGTCTAGTGAGAAGTATCTGAAGAAGGTTGACAGCATCGATTTTAGATTGAATAGGCTTGATATAGAAGTGCATGAGAAAACTAATACCATTTTGAACCAACTAGCGGAAATAACGAAGGCCGTAAGAACTGATGGGTACAGCGACAGAACTGATGGAGCAGTGGAGAATTTGAAGAACCTTGTGAATGAAATAAAGTTCATCGTGGACAAGGGTGCCGGGAGGACCGGTAATATTGAACCTCTTTTTGGGTTAACCTTTATGGTTGTTAGTTTACGCCTCTGTTTTCACTTTTTGTAGATATTTTGGTATTGGGGGATTATCCGTTCGAAATTAGAGCGCCAGGTCTGAGAGAAGACCGCAGTGAAATAACACTAAACTTTCGTATTGTAGTTCTTTAGTAGGTCACTCTACTTTACAACTAAATTTTTGGGAAAAATCTTACGAAAATTCGCAGTCAAATAACACTACGTCTTTTTGTTTTTTTTTTTAAATCGGGCATTACGGAGGTTGATAGATGAGGTCAGTCTCAAATCGTTTATTCCAAATATTGAGGATGGCACCGACTTAAAAAAAAATAGATTTTTATAAACTACATTCTTAGTTATTTCTCCGTTTTTAGTTTTTATTTAAAAAATAGCTAATAGTTTTTTTGCTTTTAAGTGTTGTAAGTACATACCTACCTATATAAATTTTTAGGATGTTTAGTCGTGTACTTAGGACTTCAAAATAATATTCAATAAACGTTACAACCGTTAGAACTTACAATCAATGGAGAGCGCGTAGATTATGGAGTACTAAACCAATCTTTTCTTATATCACACAAACCTACCTACCTTTAATAATAATTGATGTTCACCTATATCCCCTTGTGTGTCGGGCAGCCTCCTGGAGGTCGCTGTCAAAAACGCCTGTGTGTCGGACGGCCTCCTGGAGGGCAATCCCCCCTCCACAGTTTTCCGATGATGAAAATGATGAACTCCATAGGTAGGTAGATATAGGTTTAACAATGAAGTTCACAATTATAAAATACACTTGTGATGGCCTACTACAAAACTTCTTTGTTCCCAGCTTTCATCTGCTACCTATTTGATCGTTTTTAGCACTAATATAGAGGTATATGTACCTACCTACCTTGTGCCTTGTGCTTCATTTGAAGCACGGTTTGAAGAGATATGTCTTTACTCTCAAGTATGTAAACTGTGTGGGTAAAATTATCAATTTAGCGTCATGAACAAATTCTTTATTCTTTAGCGGAGGCGAAATTTTAAAACAATTGAAACTTTCGACTTAGAATCAGAGTGGAACTTCCGAAACATCCCCTATCTTCAATAGATATCTTGTGGTGCGTGCGGGACTATCGCGTTTTCGTTATACCCACTACTTAGTAAAAAATCCTCATTCATCAACCTTTCTCAATTTCTAGTCTACGTTTACACACAGTCTTGTCAAAATAATATAAATAATTACTTTTCGTAGCATAATCTAACAATAGTTGGTAATTGTCCTTTGTTCGGAACAGTAGAATGGCGTTTCTATGTTTTGTTTACCCTTCTTTAAAGAAAACAAACCTTAAATTGGTTGCTTTTATTATCAGACTAGATGACCCGGTGTACTTCGTATCACCTATCCACGGAGTACTAAACGTCTTTGCACCTATCCTAACGACATTAAAACTCTCCCTTCGCTAAAATGGCGGAACGTCAAATGTTTGACAGGAAAGTAGGCAGAACAGTTTATATGGGAATTTGAAATTGTGGTTTTTACTATCTTTCTCGCATTTTTTCCATAATTTCTCACCGTTTAAACCTTCCCTGGACTACGACACACATTTCAAAACCAAAATCAGCTAAATCTGCCCAGCCGTTCTCGAGTTTTAGCGAGACTAACGAACAGCAATTCATTTTTATATTTAGAGATACGTTTTTTACCGCATAAACGGCAGTCTTATTTTGCGTTAACTAAGAAGTTTAATTTTTCACAACTTCAAGGGACCGTAGACTTGAGTACATGATGGTTTTAATTTCAACCCGATACCTCCACTCGTTCCCGAGATAAAGGGTCTTGACAGACAGACGGACAACAAACTGATCCTCCAAGGGTTCCGTTTTTTCCTTTTGTGGTACGGAACCCTAAAAATAATGAACTTTTACTTACTTAAGACAAGAGTCCAAATAGAAGCGATTTTTTAAATGTAGGTACCTAACTAAGCTACTTTCTTTACAATAAGAACACAGCTTCAGAATTTAAGATCAAATATTAGTTATTTTGACATTATACAAAAAATCGCGGATGGACAAATAAATAAGTGTGTGTCTAAAAATAATTTTAGGACATTCACTAATTTGCCCAGAGTGTAGACGCATATAGCTAAGTCGTTTTGATTTTTACAGTAGAAGGCCAAGAATACCATGTGGACGCAGCTATGGAGACTCGGCTTTCGTTCCTGGAAAGCAACGTGAAGAGCATCGTTGCTGGTGTGGAGTCTATCCTGGCCACCATAGCCGAGGTGAAGAATAGGCAGTACACAAGGACTTTCGCCAAGTAAGCCAAATTAAATAGAAATGTATCTATAAATAACTGGACTTTGCTAAGTAGCTATAACTTTTCTGAAATCTACTATTCTTTCGGGACGAACATAGGTAATTATTATTTATAATTGACCTCAAGAGCCTATTCATACGAGTAGATGACGCGGATTTGTTACGATACAAACACAAATAAACCGCTCTGCTGAAGCTCAGAGATCGCGTTTTTGAAAAACGCCGAAGTCAGCGACGAGCGTGTCAGCGGACGCCCACCCGTCCTCGGAAGTCAGTGAGCGATAGCGCGGTGCTAGAGCGGTTAGTCACGGTAATATTATCATAGTGTTCTGAGAAAAAATTGTGTCTTTGATATATCAAAATAATTGAAATATTTTGCTCCCCGACGTCATCATCGGGCATTTCGAAACGTCGGTCGATAAAAATCAATATGCGTTCGTGGCCAACCCGCCTAGCATGACCATCACCGAAGGACTGGAACTGTCAAAAATCATTGGATATAACCACCATTTTGAAATTTTATCAAAACTGCGAACAGGTATTTTTAGGCCTTAAACATGTTCGCAGTTTCGCTAAAATTTCAAGTTGGCGGATAAATCCAATGATTTTTGACAGTTCAAAGCGATAAATGGCTATATCATAATCGTGTTTCGGTGGTCATGCTAGGCGGGCAGTTCCATTTAAATCTATGAATTGAATCGCGTCGCTCTCGTGCCGCTGTCGCCGTCATCCCGCTCGTCGCTAACTTCCGCTTAGTCCTTCGCTAAGTCCGCGGCCTTACGGAATGAGTGCAAAAAATAAGAAGGCGGTTTGTAAATCCTTATAGGGATTTGCAATCCGTCAATATTGAATGGTGTTCAACCTCCTTTCTCTCTAGCTTTTCTTCTTGAGGTTCTTGAGTAAACTGCAACAGAAAATTTTGTTATTGAATTTAAAATAGTTTTTACGGGAAATCACTTATGTTATTGACTCATGATCACACTATGCTAGTTATAAAATGAATGAACATGATGATTCTTTGATGCTAAAAGGTTATGTGACAAGATCACGTTCATATTTTGTGAGCCTTAAGGGTCTTTTTCTAAATTATTTAGTTAGCAGGCAACCCTACGGCCTGCCTGATGGTAATTAAGCACCGTTGCCTATAGACGCTCGTAACACTGGCGTGACACTTATGCGCTGGATGACAACCTTTACTTAAATGATCTGAGCTGCCAAAGTGCCAACCTATTCGCCTTCTCTACCCCGTGGAGCTCTGGCAACCGTACTCACCAACAGAAACATACCTACCCAGCTCGGGTGCACCAAATTCGAAGGATAATTCGTTGTGCCATGTTGTGTCTGTCAGGGCCGTCTTTAACCTATTGGAGGCCCTGGACATATTTATAATGATAAATGGGGCCCCTATGACTCAGGAACTAGGGTAGGGACTTTACATTTGATCTGAGGGGGGCCCCATCGCGGGGCCCTGGGCACTTACCCAAAGTGCCCACTGGGAAAGAGGGGTCTAGTGTCTGTGCCCTGCCTCGACTAAGGACTAGCATTTAGCGTGGTGTTTCCCCACGTTTAACGATCCTGAGACGGTTGAACACTGAATATCGTTGTCGCTATTTTCAGTAATTTATTGTTAATAAATAATTGATAAAAGATTTTTTAATTGCAAAGGTTTTAAGTAATAAGTAAAAAATCCTTGCAGACCTGAAACTGCCGCCGCCGCCGCCACTGGATCTGTCGACGCTTTGAGTTTAATCAATGAATTCCGGAGAACGTTGCACGAGCAGAAATCCAGGAAATGCGAGTGCAGGTTAGACTTTTATTATAAATAACATAAATTTGTATCGAGTTTAATATATTAAGTATACCAACCTGTGGATAAGCGTGTGGGCTTCACCTACCACCTAGTAATAGTTCAATTTGTGTGTGATAGTGAAAGCTATTTGTTATTCTTAATAAATAAACCAATACTTATAGTATTACTCTTTATTACAAATGTAGATACTATTTCTAAAAATGAAGCTTAACCTAATTAGAATTGTCCTTTTTATGAATTTGTCTTATTCCTTGGGGAGTCATGTTAGATATATACCTGCTTAGTGTATGGTGCAGGATCTGCAGCCTGCAGCTCACACGTGCGCAGTATTTTGGGGGGTGCTAGGCGTCGTACATGACTCACAAAATGCTCTTCCCCGCGCGCCTACTATGGGACTCCAGGTTATTATTTGCATCCGGGTGCTACATAGCTACGATCCTGTTTGGGTCATGCAAAGCGAAAGTGGCTTTGCTTATTTCAAAATTGGAACCCGTAAACGTATCGCATTGCTCTTCAATAAGAAATGTTGTTAACGTTTACATTGTCTAGTCTTTCCTCCAACTTCCAGATCAGGCAGATTTGATCGCACTGAGCGGTACCCAACTGATTGCCACGAGATCCAAATGCAAGGGTTCAATGTGTCTGGCATATACAAGATAAAGCCTGATGATATGGACCCGTTTTATGTACTCTGCGATCTGACCACTTCGAGCGGAGGGTGGACGGTATGATATACAATACTTATCGTTTTCCATAAAGTTAATTTTAAGGATTAACAGTTGATATTTGAGGGTTAAACAGGAGATAAAGGAATTTTGAATAGGGACTACCCAATTCCCATTGAAAAATCTTTTTAAAATGAAATAAAAACAAAGGTACCTTAGTATTTACTATACTTACATCCAATTAAATTATAGCTACCTACTTTATTTTTCTGAAATTTTTATTCTTTGGTAGTGAAATTTTTATTTTTTTGGTAAATACGACATCTTATAACACCATTGCTACTGGTGAATACGGGATGCATTTTTCTATAACTTTATGACGTACTCCTATGTTCCCAATGAGGAAGTGTGAACATTCTAATATTCTGATATGATCCGTCATTTTATGGCCCAGCACTTCATCTACACTAGAAATATAATGTGTATCTGGATGTCATATTACATGGCTTTCCACCTGTATAGCTAGAGGAGTATCCGTGGGTTGCACCACAGAACACAGACCTCTTTCTGTGTTCTGTGGGTTGTTGTGACTCACTGACTATTTATCAAATGCCATTTATCAGTTTTAGATAATTATCCGCCAGATACCTATAGATAAATTTTCGTATGCCAGGTCTTTCAAAACCGTTTCGATGGTTCTCAAGAGTTCTACAAAGGATGGTTGGACTACAAGCATGGCTTTGGCAACCTCGCCGGGGAGTTCTGGTTGGGATTAGAGAAACTAAGTGCTCTAACCAACCAGAAGTTATACGAACTGCGCATTGAGATGGAGACTCAGCACGGGCAGGAGGCGTATGCCGGCTACTCCGTGTTCACTGTAGGCCCGGAGCACGAAGGCTACAGGATCAGCACGTTGGGGACTTACTATGGAACTGCGGGTAAGACTAATAGCGGTACTTACTACAAGTGTGAAATGGTAAATTTTACTTCCGGATGTACTGAAAGTTTTGAAAATCGAATATTTTTTCCCAGCACTTTGGTACCTACTTGGACCATCAGCTGGTATTTACCTACCTCAATCTACCCTACATAGTAATTTATATATATATTTTTGTATAATAAACTAAAATGAATATAATTGAACAACCATAACCGGTGAACAAATTTTCGCGAGCATCACACAACCATTTGCACTTACCGGGATTCGAACCCGTACCGCTTTGATGTGTAGCCAGCGTTCCTGACCTCTCTACCGCGTTCTATGTTTATATAGTAAATTAGTTCTATCTAAAAATAGTTTAGTATGTTTTAGATTATTAATATATTATTATACAACATGTAAATTAAATAACCAACACCCTGAATACAGGTGGCTTAGAATCGGCTTCCGAATTGATTTAAAAAAAAAACAAACGTTTAGTTTTTTTATTTTATTTTTTTCAGGAAATCAATCAATTTTTAAAAAAAATTTTTTTTAATCAACCCGTAAGCCGATCCCTAACCACCTGTATTCAGGATGTTGCTTATTTAATTTACATGTTGTAAGATTTGTGTGATGTTTAGGATTTGTCACAATGGATGGCTATTGCGCTGTGTGTCCTGCGGTCCAAGTACATATAATTAAGAACTTTGTGCTATGGATACTAGATACGGAAAAAATATACCTAAATATTAATCTAGATATTTCGTATATAAACTTAAATAAATATATAAACAACCATGACTAGTGAAAAAATATTCGTGTTCATCACACTAACTTTGCCACTACCAAGACTCGAACCAGACCGCCTGATGTGTAGGCAGCGTTACAGACCACTACGCCTCGACGACATCGTCAAAATTCGGGGGCGTAGTAAATAATTTAGGTATCTATCTATATTATTAGACTTAGTACGCAAATAATCTGTTTATCGATTCATAAAACTTTCATCGTTTAGGCGCAGAATGTCCAATTCGCAAAATGTTCAAAGGTCGCAAAATGTCCAGTTCGCAGAATGTCCAGTTCACAGAATGACCAATTCGCAGAATGTCTAGTTCGCAAAATGTCCATTTCGCAAAATGTTCAATATTCATTGTAACGTGATTAGGTAACTATTTACTAAACACCTTGTGTTTCTGTGATGCATATTAATGTGAGAAACGCCCTAAAGTCGCCTTTGGCGGCACACTTGCTTCGTGCGCTGTGTTTATACTTTTATTGGTCTGAGGTTTATACTAACCCGCTCGTCGCTTTGCTTCTCGCTAACCTAAGTCACTGAAAGGGAAAATCACGTTACGACTAATATTGGACATGTTGCGAAATTGACATTTTGCTAACTGGACATTCTGCGAACTGGAAATTCTGTGAAATGGACATTCCACGAACTGGACATTTTGCGACCGTTGGACATTTAGCGAATTGGACATTCTGCGCCTAAACCCTTTCATCCTTTCGCTTTAGTAACGTAACACTTTCTACTGCGTTTTTGCAACCTTATGATTTGATAACACATTAAGTAAAGCTTAAAAAAAATGTAAAACAAATCAACGAATTTGTGAAGACATAAATTAATTTAACCCCGCTATTAAATAAATCTATTTTGAATAATTATTTAAATTATTTTTAAGCATTAATCCCTGAGTCCAAAAATATTTTCTTTGGAATTATGTCTGTGTGTGTGTGTGTCTGTGCACGAAAACTCGAGCATGCTTTAACTTATTGCAACCAAATTTAACATACGTGTACAATGGAATAATTTTATTTTTGCGTTTACAAACGCGTAAATATAATACTAGAAAAATGCACTGAAAAAAATCGACTTGCCTCAGGCGGGACTCGAACCCGCACCTTCCACAATCCGGGTGGACGCGTTGACCAATTTCGCCACCGAGGCACTGCTTTTCGCTGTCGAAATTTGTCAGTGCTTGGTGCTTATATGGTAAACATCGTTTCATCAAATCTTTGAAATTTGCACTTCCAAGACCCGAACGAAATATTTATTATATCCACCCGGTTTGTGCAAGGTGCGGGTTCGAGTCCCGCCTGAGGCAAGTCGATTTTTTTCAGTGCATTTTTCTAGCATTAAACCTATATTCCTTAGGAGACTCCTTGTCATACCACGCGGGTCAAAAGTATTCTACTATGGATATGGACAACGACGAATGGAAGGAAGGCGCGTGCGCAACCGAGCATGGCGGAGCTTGGTGGTATAAGGAGTGTGACAAAAGGTACCTATTTAAGGTATAAGCGAGGTAAAAAGACAGATGGGGGTTCACGTCCGGAAGCCTCCTTGTGGTGGACCCTGGTAACGTGGTGGGGAAACTTTCTCGGCGGGTGTGTGGCTTTTGATGTCAAGTGTGTCCCCTTGGCATTCGAAGTTACATGCCATCGTAGAGTTGTTTTTATTTTCCCATCACGGCTAGTTCCGGACACGACCGCGCCCGAAGTCCCCCGGGTGCGGTCGGATGGCTGCTCCCGGTGTCCTCGTCAAGAGGACGCGCCAGGTCGAGCAGCCGTCGGTTGAGAAGTGGCTGCTGGCCACCAATTGGTGCAAGGAGTGCCTAGACGGGCAGCGTTGGGTGTATTTGCGCCCTCGTGCGCAGATACCGAGCCGTCCCGTAATAGCGCACTGAAGGTCAGGCCGGGGAGGATGTTTAGTAGGTAAAAAGACAGATATTTTTTTTATGGACTTATTCACTCACTGACTTAGAATAGAATAGAATAGATATCTTTATTGTACCTACATCAACCAAATCGAAAATACAACCTTAAAATAAACCGTACAAAGGGAGAGCTTATCGCTAAAAGCGATCTTTTCCAGGTAATCTTAGGATGGACAGGATTTAGAATTAAAAAGTTCGAGGGAAGATGGTAAAATGGAACTTAATAAATACTTATTGCAATTACTACATACTATAATACATATATTTATATAGGTATACATAAATGTATAAAAGAATATACTTAACATAAAATACATAGATGAATAAATAAATAACAATTAAAATCATAGCGACAAATAGTATTTTTCAACCAGATTTTTAAGTGTTGAGGGTTTGTGCTTGCTTTATGACATAAAACAATGTAAGGCATTCGTCATTGTTCTCTACTGATTTTTGCGTTGCGATGCGAACCGAATTGGTCTGATTAGTGAATGCCTTACTTAACTTCATTTTACATTTTAATTATTATAATTAAAACAAGAAAAAATGTACTGATAAAATCGATCTGCCCCAGTTAACCACTACGTCACCGGAGCACTGTTTTCGCCGTCGAAATTTGTCAGTGCTTGGTGCTTATGTTTTTATGGTAAACGCTGCCGCCCGGATTGAGGAAGATGCTGGGTTCGATTCCCGCCTGGGCGGGTCGATTTTTTGCAGTGCATTTTTTCTATACTAACGCGTTTTTAAACACAAAAACTATTCCATAATTATAGTTTTTATTTCAGCAACCTGAACGGGCGGTACGCCTTGACATCAGATGAACACCGAGGGCAGTCTATTTACTGGATCTCTTTCAAAGGCCCCAATTCGCCACTGTCCAAGACCAAAATGATGCTGAGACCACTGCCTGCCAGCAAACCAATAGATTACTCAGAAAATAGGGTAAATTAGAAATTGAATTTGGAATAGTTAAGAATTCAGTATTTAAAACAATCTATACCGATTACAAAAATATCTTCAAAGTTCCGAGATGCTTAAAAAAAAATCAATCACAACCATGACTGTTTATTCCGCTTTTCCTCGTCACTAAAGACTGCACGATGTCGTTGGAAGCATTCAAAGTTTGTTGGAGCTTTACATTAAAAGATATGATCCAAAACAGTGGCACCTAACCGTGGGGTAAATTTTCAGAAAATCGTGGAAAGTACGAAGCTCCGAGGCTCGCACGATTCCAAAAATGTCCGGACGAAGGATATGAAGTCCGCTTACGAGATGGCACGCGCGCCCTACAGGTATGAGGAGCCGTCGCACGCTGATGCCTTCTTCCCTACCTATGCCTGAGGCACATCAAGCTTTCGCTGGGACCCTTTGAAACTTACAATACCTACTATACAACTCAAATATATTTCAGGCACTTTTGGATAGACAAAAAACACATTGCTGAAATTCAGATTGACTCAAACAGCTTATTTGCTTTTTGACAGTTCATGTGCATTGATGATCAGTGCCCGTAGTGTAAGTTTTTTCGTTTAAAAAATGTTACCTACCTATCTTAGACCATTTAACACGAGACGTGACAAGCGAACGCGTTCCCCTCTGCCAAAGTACATGAACAAACGTTCATGTCAGTTTATAAAAACTAGTTCGCCGCGACGTCCGACCGCCATTTTGAATTCGTATCTGTCGCAACCGGACCTCGTGAAAATGTTTTTAACGAGGTTTCGCCGAGTGTTTTCTTGTAAACGACGACCAGAAACATTAAAGTTATGTGTTAAATTGTCTAAGTTACCTATCATTGTAGTTGCGTTAATAGCTCAATTTGTATGAGAAACATGATTGGCGCTTCTTTCCGCTAGGGGCGCTTCTCGTGATGTTAAGGACCTCTTATGGACCAAATGAGATGTCACAGAGGGCTCATTTGTGCAGTGATTTCATCTTGTAAACGATAAAGATATCGAAAAGTATCATTAGTCTTGTGACAAAATGAAGACTTAGGTACAATCAAAGATTTATTATTACCGATGTTTATAGATTGGCAATGAATCGACTAGGCTGAGACCAAAAAATACACCGATGTGTGCGTAATGCGCATGTGTGCATGAAAAATAGTACTGCAGTCTGACAGTTGCTGTCTTTTCTACGTGACTGACCGGCCGACTGAGGCCGCCTGCGTGGACGTAAAATGGTCTCGTCTATCTATTTCGCTCTAATATACTCGTTAGTATGCTCTTTCTCTTTTACATTGCCAATCTACAGTTTCCTTTATCTATGGGTACAAGATAAAACCTCACAGTAGACATATTATAGTCTAAGATCCGAACCTAAATTGACCTTCACCGAGCTGATAATAGAATGAAACATATTTTATTATTAATTTAGTATATTAGAAAATATATTAAAAATGGGTTGTCTAAAAAAATCCTGGACAGAATATTTTTAATTATTTTTTGAAAAATGATTTTTAATAAAATATTGCAACATCAAGATAATAAGAAAATTTTGTCGCGTGCTTATGATGATATAAATTTTTTTCTATTATCCAATCGAGTGAAAGTAACTGATATCGACATACCTGTTCATACCTGACAACCCAGTAGTTCGCGCAGGTAAATAATAGACAACCCAATGCCTGCACATTCTATACGGTTTCTACTATCAGTCAGGACAAAATTTTCTTATTATCTTGATGTTGCAATATTTTATTCATTTTTTTTAAAAAATCATTTTTAATAAAATAAAAAAAAATTGTCTGTCCAGGATTTTTTTAGACAACCCATTTTTAATATATTTTCTAATATACTAAATTAATAATAAAATATGTTTCATTCTATTATCAGCTCGGTGAAGGTCGATATAGGTTCGGATCGTCTACTATTAGTGTTTATTGGTGTCTTTAACGTTACCATAGAAATTGCAAATGTTAGATAAGTAGGTGCCTCCTCTATGTCGTCCAGTGGTGCCGTTGTTATCTATTAGTTAATAAAAATCAGTCTTTTTGAAGTCATTTGTGCACCTACTTCTAATATAAATTTTTTTTTGGACTTAAAATTCACACTATTAGGTATCATGCTATGACCTATGACTCACACTCAGGGTAGAGCTTAAATAGCAACTATTTGTAGTAGGTAATGATGATACCTTGATCAGGGCTTATAATCAGATCCAAGACCTGTTTATCATTAGAGCCAGTGCATGAGAAAATTGAAATCATAGTTTCGTACATTTTCTATCTCTGATGTCACGCTTTTTATCATATTGTCTTTCTTAAAGTCTACGGAGACGAAGGACAATGCTCGAAGTGTTTTTTGTTGATCGAAATTGTTCGGTTAGAAAAGAACCGCAGAGTCCAAAATCGAAGTCTTTAATAAACGGAAACTCCTCAAACTTAAGAGGTTTTCGTCCATCGTCTGCTCACAATTGCAGAGGATTTGAAAGCTATTGTCAGAGAAAAGCAAAACATTTCTTCGGCGTGGAATCTTTTGTGCAACACTTCATAGTTTAATCAAAACAGTAGCTTCGGGTACTAAAGATTTTCATCTCTCTTAGGTTACCTGGCGCCTAGAAGATGCGGCGAAAATGCTATCACCTTTTCTATTCATAAACTACTGTATAACTTAGTGTAACAATGTTTATGTTCAGACGTCAGATCAGGCTACATAAATCAGTTAATTTTTTTGAACAAAACAAACGTTATCCACAATCTCACAAGTCTAGGTATTGAAATTTGTCAGCTTGTGGTAGGTACCTTGATCTGCCGTCGCTAGTAACGTTCCAATAAACTGTAATAGAATAGATCTAGTTTCATTTCGAGATCAAGTGAATTTCATTATGAATTCAATAAAAAAAATTGGGATATTATGGTTAGTAGGTAGTCGACAAAAACCTACAACTTTTTATCGATTTCGTTTTTCACTCGGATTTTTCCACAAAAATATTCAAAGCTTATTTTGAAAATATGGCTTTGTAGGTTTATGGCACAATTTAAGTCTGGCGTTCACTAGTCGCGCCGGCCGAGCTGAGTCGAATCGAATCGCAGAAAGTCGCTTCGTATTTGGCCGTCCACCGCCCACTAGCAAAATTCATCCTATTTTGCAAGTGGGCGTGGAGGGCCAAATTCGAAAATATGAGGAATAGCGAAAAGTAGTTACTCAAAGGAGTCTCGGGCCCGATTTTGATGAAAACTAATTGAATATTATTTGAATTTGCATTGAATATATAATATTCAGGTATGAAACATAAAAAACGAATTTTGTTAAAAATGAGCTCTTTCCATAAATTTGGCGTTGTATGTCATCCCAAGTAGCACATTAAGGCTGTACAGCGGCTGCCTTATGGTATACCTAGATACTAAAAGCTGTTTATGATGGTGTTATAAAGGTGTTTACAGCGCATTCTCAGCCTGTATAACTTTTAAATGGGCACAAATTATACAGCCTGTAGTTCACATTTCGTTATAATGGCATTATAGTAGCATTATATTGGAGTTATTATGGTTCACTAAGCTGTGTTTCGGATGTTCAATAGGACACATGTTACCTCTTAAGCAGCGAAGGCACTAAAAATACGCCCTCTACGGTCATCTTAAGCGTCTTTAAGTTTTCGATAACGCCGTTTTCAATTTTTGGTGTACTATTTTGACATTCGACTTTAAATATTCTGCGGTGTCTGTGAACTGTTAATGGTGTCAAAGTATAGTGGAATTATACTACCTATATATATTTTGGTTAGTGTTTATCACGTTAGATCGTGAAATCAATTGGGGACGCGAGTTTTCTGTGAATCTATATATCAATTTCTAGCAAATTTTTTAAGCGCCTCGTGTATATTACATTTTTGATTAGAAATATGTAACAAAAATGTCCGTAAAATATATATATTTTTTTTCTGTTTAATTTTTAATGGTATAAATTATGCTTTATTATTATTATTATTGGCTGTAGGTATATAGTTAGCATAAATAAAGCGCATTGATTATAAACAAATCATAGAAAACAATATATTTAATGGTGATAAGTAATAATAAAATGGCGCTCCATAAATGCTGCGTAACAGAACTTAGGTGAACCGATATGCCACTTTTGGAATTAAATCATTGTAAATTTACACCAAACTGATACTTTAGGCTGTACGATAGTTCACGAAGGAACTGTTAAAACCAGCATTTTTAGGGTGTAACACGACACCTGCATACAGCAATTATCATATTTTTATACCATTAAAATTCTCTTAAGCAGCCAATGCAATATAAAAATGCTAAATGCTGCAAAAAAGCATTTTTGACAGCATTTTCTACTCAAATACCGTAACAAGAGTATCTATTATTACATATATAATGCTATTGTAACGATTAAAGTGTAATTCACAGGTTAAAGATCACGGTTGAACCTTAATAAGTGGTTATTAAAGCTAAATGTTCCAATTTACACCAAAAGTGATATGTTAAACTGCTACTTGTGCTACTTGGGATGTCATTACTTTCCAGAATTTGTTCCTTATTAGCGACACTATTGAATGCTGTAATAATACACGTTATGTTCTTTTGTCAAAATCAATGGGTTCGATTCCTGGCTAGGAATATTGATTTTTCAAAAAGACGATGATTCAGTTTTTAGTTTTCGTCAAAATCGGGAGACTCCTTTGAGTTCTTTTCGCTATTCCTCATAACTTCGGATTTGGCCATCGACACCCACTTCAAAAATTCAATCCTATATGTACCTACTTATTTACTAAGTGAAACTGCGTCCATTAGCGCCGCGCTAAATCGAATCGACCGAGCGCATTAACGATTGAAGGGATAAATGCGATTCGGCTCGATTCGACGCGTTTCTGATGTAGTCGATGGCAGGCTATTTTCAGAGATTAAGAAAAAAGTAAGCATTGAACTTTGTTATTTAAGAAGACTAAAAAAATGTATGTGTGTACTTATAAAACATGCCACAATGCACTTTAAAATAGGTTGTGAACTAATTATAAAAAAAATGCACTATTTTATACCTTGTCATCATACCATTAAAACTTAACCCCTTATTACAAAACGTGGACTAAAAATAGTCGGGGTTTAAAACTAATGCTATCTCTGTCTTTCATTCAGTTTCGTAAATAGTCAGTTAACCTTGACTAACGTTAGTCCACGTCTTATAATAAGTGTTAGTCTTTTTATTGCATCGTATGTAGTAATGTTTAAGATTCCATTTATTTAGTTCCAGGTACGTTGATATATTAATTATTTTATGCTACCTCATGTACACAGATTAGTTTTACCACTTTAAGGATCTTGATTTTCTGGTTCTTTATAATGAGAACATCAGTTACCAAAAATCTTTTGAAATTATGATACCTTTTGAGATTGAAGACGGTTCACTGCGCCGCCAATGGCTATGTAATATTGTCATTGTAGGTCACAGACTGCAGAAAAATATTGTCATTATTATATTGCACTTTGAAAACGATAGTGGCACTATACTGATTTATTTTTAATATGATTTTTCCTTACTTTTAGTCTGCAACTAAAACTAAATATGGTACTTAATTGAGTTTATTTATTGCAATAATGGTCACAGAACTGAACGAACTTTTGAGTAAATAATGCTAACTGAAAAATTTCTTTTTTTTAATATAATACCACTATTATTTTCAATGTGTTATTGCATTCATTGCATGTCCTCGAAAAGGAATTGTCGAGCATTTTAGCAAATTGCCTACATTTCAATAATTTGGTAATTTTTACAACTGAAATAGGAGGCAATTAAGTAGTTCACAATCTCTTTCTTCTCAGTTTTAGTGTAGTTTTTTTTATAACATCTTTATTTATCAATTGTTACATATTGTTATTTAGTGTCATAAAGTGTATTGATCACTATTAACACTGCATGTGGGGTTATATTATTATTAAAATTTTTCGTGTGTTATATTGTTACATTGTATTTTTGCATGGTTTTAAATAAAAAGAACATATTCAGTCTCATTTGCTTTATTTTTTAGTTTAGACATGAACAATCGGTTTTACTTTGAGCAACATGAAGAATACACTCAATTTTGAATACAAATTGTTTAGCCACGTCTGTCTATATTGTTACATAGTGATACATTCAATCATTCATTCAACATTTTACGAAATAAATATTCTTTTAAAATAAATATAAATCCTGTAGATATTCGAGGAAATGCATTTAATGTTAGTATATTGTATCAATTCATTTATATTCTATTGCATTAATGTGGATAAAATATAGTGAAATCATTCATTTGTGAGTTTATCACGCCTAAAATATTTACAAATAAAAAATATGTATACTGTGATTTTTCATAAACCCTGTAATCATACATACAGATGTGACTATTACATTTTACGTGGCAGTGCTCAAATTTCGTATAAAACTGTATAAAAGAATGACAACAAAAATATGCAACGTTTTATTTCAATCGTCTGTCGTATACATTATAAGCGATCATTATCGGTGAATGACAAAAACTAAATACTGAACTTGACTATGCCAGAATTAAAACCTAAATACAAAGAGTCTAGTGTAAAAATCTTACAAAATACATTTTAAGTATGTTTAGTACCTAAAGTAGTATCGAATTCCCAGAGCTTATTGTATGATATTTTACTGACCTGTTTTTGGTATCTAAATTACTTAAATGAACTAAATATATTATATACAAAACGCGTGTAAAATATCGTAACATTACAATTCCAACTGCCTAATATGTACAATGCTCGGGTAATGTTTAAGAACTCGTCTAAAAAAACGAGTGTGCTTTAGACACGACTGAAGTAAAACTTCTTTAGCTCCATATATATGTATGTATACAACATGTACATTAAATAACCAACACCCTGAATACAGGTGGTTTGGTGGTTGACACATAAATGTGTATGTGTTTCAGAGTCTGTGTCACATTTATGTGTATATGTTTCAGTCTGTGTCACTTCCTGCCATAATTTTTATTATTCACTCGAACATTCCAAAAATATGAACTTTAAAATGATTTTTCAATCTGATTCACTTTAAACGTAGAAATTTTAATGCTTTGAACAAAATATTAATATATAAAATTGTTCAAGAACGATATAATAATATAAATAATAATAATACACGAAACGTAAGTCTCTCTCTTTCCTCTTCACTAACTTATATCTCCCTCTCAACTTCCGATGACCTCACTAGATCGCACTTTTCGTACCGCTCTCGTCACATGCGTAAAGAAGTTTTACTTCAAAAAGCTAACGATTATACGATTAGAGTTTATTCATATTTAATTTCGAGTCGTCCCATAGTTATAAACACAACTATATATACATTGCGAATAATCAAAACTAAATATACGTCACACAAGTAGAACTAATTAGCACCATAGATTTTACAGTTTTATGATCGCGTTAGATTTTGTGATTGGTTAATTAAATCAGATCCTCAAAAGAACAGTGATACCGTACCGTACGTAATACAGATAATTAAGTAATTGCACCCCACGTAACATTATTTTAAAAATACAATAACTATAAAAGTAACTGTCGTTATTACAATAACTACTTAACTATTTTAAAAATTATATACACGGTTAAGAGTAACAACATACGCCATCATTAACTCTAATCAGCTATTCACAACAAGACATCGATAATAAAGTTAGAACTACAACTTTCATTCGCTAGTATAATAAAGATAAACAAAATACATCTCCTAAGAAGCCTAAATAAAATACTTAGTACAGTACATAATAAATCTATAATATTATACGTACTCATCGTTTTGGGCAACTTGAGCATGGATTTGATTTGATATACTTAATGTTGTTACGAGTACAAAGGCTCAAAAATCTTAATAACAATTTGGTATCCGCGTCCGTTACAAAACATAGCACGCAACCAAATTTTGAATTTCGTACTTAGTTAAATTTGTATGTCGTATCTATGGATAATTATTTAAAAGATGAGTAATCCTAGCCCTTGGTCAGTTATCTCAGATTTTTTTTCACTCTCCTTGGCTATTCTTTTTATCTTTTAAGAACGGCGATAGATCCGCAGCCTAATTCATAAACACTCAATAAATCTATTTTAGTTATAAGTATTTTGTCACATTCATCTCGTGCCAGAGTGACAGAGACAAACAATTTGTAAATCTCTAATAAATTCACTTGTTTTTATGAATAAGGGGATAGTCTTTATACAAAATAAGACAAATGAAGAGAACGTTTTCCTACCCCCAATTCTTATTCTCATTCTATCTGATATTTTAGAATGTTTTTAACATACTGAAAAACCATGCAGGCATATGTCTTTTCTTTTTATTAAAACCATTCAAATACATCATAAAGACGGATGACTGACGGACGAATTATGGAGACGTGCGCGCCGTACTATCCTCTAAGGGGAAGCTATGTTGAAGGCCAGCTTCGTGAAAGATGGTATAACGAATAAAGGTGACGGTAAAGGCGAAGATGGAAGTGAGCCCGGAAACCACAATCACTGAGGCTATCTTATTATTAACTGTCGGATCACAATGATGCTGTTAACATTACTGTGATGGCGACAAACTTATAATAATAACTAGCGATCCGCCAGGCCTCGCACAGAATTTCCCGACTCTTCTCTAATTTAATATGCATGTATTATACATATTAACATTCTTCTTGAAGCACTTCTATTGCTGAAAACCGCATTGAAATCCGTTGCGTACTTTAAAAGTTCTAAGCGCACATACAGAAAAAGCGACCTCATTTTATACTATGGATGTATATAGATATTTCTCCATTCTCACACCCAATTATCTAGCTCACATTAATTATTATTAAGAACTTGTGAAATGGATACTAGATAACGGATTGATATAAATAAGAATCCAGATATTTTACAAATAAACTTAGATAAATATACAAACAACCATTACTCGCGTTCATCACACAAACATTTGCCTCTATCAGGATTCGAACGCGGACCGTCCGATGTGTAGGCAGCGTTACTGGCCATTCCACTACGACGGCGTCTTTGATAAATCTTAAAATCTTACCCGAGATTTCGATTTACCACAGAGGAGAATTAAAAGACTATATATATATACTGTAAAGCAAGAAAACTTACAGATGACCATAGATTTATAACTACTGATGTTTATAGATTGGCAATGAATCGACCAGGGCGAGACCAAAAACAAAATGCACCAATGTGTAATGCGCATGTGTGCGTGAACATTAGTACTACACTATGCACAGCCTGACTGCTGTCTTTCGTGACTGTCAGGCCGACTGAGGCCGCCTGCATGTACGTGAAATGGTCTCGTCTATCTATCCCGTTCTATCTAATATACGCGTTAGCATGCTCTTTCCCTTTCACATCGCCGATTTACAGTTCCTATTGTCTATGCACATGACAAACCCATTTACAGTTCGAGAAATGTATAAAACATTACATTTTCAAGCTCACACTCGTGTGTAAAAAGACATTGTGACAGTCTTATATTCAAAGGTGGTTGGCGATTCTCACCAATAAGTCCATAAGAATTTTTTAAATTGAAGAACTAGTCTTATATGTTACAATTCTTCATCCTTGAATAATCTCGCGAAAATACAACTCACGGCTTTTATAATCTTACGCAACGTATTTTTTCAATTGTATGGAAAACACTCAATTTATTTCTAATTTTATTTCAAATATTTGAAATGTATACCAAAGTAAATAGAAAACCAAGAAAAAATTCTGTCATGATAAGTTCCTTCATAGCTTGGTCTCAGCACTATCATGAAAGGAGCTTTTTCCGTTTTTTTTTATTTTCTGTATGCAAAAAATGTCTAAATGAAGTCAATGTATTTATGTAATAAAGACATTTTGTCAGGACAAATACAAAGCTCATCTTACAATGTTTAAATTTAAACACCACTTGTACATTCGGAAGGTGAAAAATGTTAGCATCCAGCTCTGAGTAGATTAAGGTTTGCCAATATAAAGCATTTCACAATCTTCTCGCTTTGCCAAAGTACTGAAACGTCAACGTGTATGTAGTTTTGAGCCTACGCTACGCTACTATATTTAGATCGGTTTTTAAAACGGTTTAAGTGGACACTGGTCTGTGTCTTAATTTGCTATTCAGAAAGTTACATAGAAAATATATGACAATGAAAAAGAATGAATGATGAACCGAGAGCACTAGCCGTGGTAAAGACTATAATACGCGCTGAATGGCACAACATCTCGACGTAATTGTAGAGGCGATTGTTGGTAACTTCTACACCGTCGACAATGTGTGTCACACGTTGCTACAATCTATCCAAAGCATCCAGTAGGGACTTGGCAAAACCATCCTAAAGATGCGAGCAGTATTCCACGCAAGACCGTACTTGTTTCTGATGCAACTACTGTATCTGGCGTGAATACACGCCGAACCTTGTTCGTGACACCAAGATTCCGTTAAGCTTGATTGATATGTATCGCGGGAGCGTGAGGCAGCAACGGTGCACTTCAACATATCAAGATCTTTTGTGTCTTTCCTTTCCTTATTGCTTCTTTGGGTCTTTGAATATGTAGGTCGTCAGCTTAACTATATCCATGAGCTAGAAGAGCCTGTAATGCTCAACTTTAGATAGGCCATTCCCAGGATATTCATTCTAAAGCTGGCAACAGAATGGCATTTTGCAACAAAAGGAATGAATCCATTCCAGAGGTGCGAGCGAGCAATATTCCGCGCAAGATCGTACTTGTGTCGGAAGCAAGCACTTTCCGTGAAGGTGAATACGATATTATCGGTTAGACGTAACTTTTACACCGTCGATGGTGTTTGTATTCGAAGCACCTAGTAAGTGCTTGGCGGAGTCATCCTTCAACTGTAACGGCGTAAAATTTAAATGACAAAAGACGCAAAAATCAACAAACGGGACAAGCTAAATAAAACCGTTTAAAAATGACTGAAATCTATTCAATGGCTGATTCACAAAAAACTTTAAAAGTTTGTGTTTTTTTATGTTATACGAGTACGTTATCATTGCATTTATATCTCGATCTACTCAGTAATGTACTTTCCAGCTGACAACGAAGAAGGAAATGATTTGACGTTAACAAGTAGGACTTGTGTTCACAGCAAACACTTTTAGTCCAAGTTAAAGGTGATTATCACATGCGTTTAGATTCCATGATATTATATTTGCTAGTAAATTATTATGAGTAATTAATACGTTGTTTATTTATTGTAATTTATACCAAATTAAATAGAAATTGCAAAGCAAGAAAAAATTCTTGTTCTGCCGTTGGGCCTAGACAACATTTAATTCGCCCTCGCTCTCGCTATCGCTAAATCGATGGGATTGACATAAGCAATCGAAAAGTCACTTCTATTGCTTATGTCAATCCCGTACATTCAAACTCATAGCGAGAGCGAGTGTCGAAATGTATGTTGTCTGGGCACTCTCATAATGTCCCGTCTCAATACTTATCACGACCTCCATTTTCGATTTCAATTTAATTCGGTAGGATATACAGGGTGAATTTTTCACACGTGACAGTAAGGCAGGTACATTAACCGTAGCAGGTAAGAAAACATTGCTGCTAATAAGGGGAAAAAAAATATAGAGAAATGACATTAAATTTTACACATAGGTATCAAAAATGTATTACAATTACATTAATTTTAATTTATTTGTCTGAATCCCAAACAAAATTGTTCCTACTGAGTTCTTTAGGTTTTGGAACATGATCATATTGCTTTTTGTAAACCGTAACATTGCCTCAATAATAAAAAAAATAAAATTTATTTGATTTCAAGATATATTTGATTGTATAATTACATATTTTTATTGGAGCAGAAATGATTTCCTACGAAATGTACGGGAAAATATTTTTGCAATTTCCAACTGGTTTAGAAAGAAAGAAAGAAAGAAATTATTTATTGGTACACACAGAACATAATATAAGAGAGAAATTACAAAATACTACAAACAATTAATGGAGTCCTATGCGAGACCAATAGGACTCACACATACATTTCATTTACTACATTTAATTTTATTTTAATTTCATTTCATTTTCATTTTAATTTCATTTTATATTTTTGCAATTTCCAACTTGTTTACTACATTTCATTTTATTTTCATTTAATTTCATTTTCATTTTAATTTCATTTTCATAAAATAATTGTGAAAAATTTTTTTTTTTTACTATGTCAGCTTTTTTTAAAATCTGTGAATGAGGATCAAAATTTCCCAAAAAATTATAATTAATCTCTTAAGATCATTAGCAGCAATGATTTCCTACTGCTACGGTTAAGTACCTGCCCTTACTGTCTAGTCTCAAAAATCCACTCTGTATATTTCAAACATTTTAATACGTCATTTGGTTACCATTGCTACTTAAATAACAGTGCAGCAATTTCCAACCGGTTGCTTACAGAAATTGCTTGACAGTTATTTTTATATAAACCGCGAGTGATCAGGCGTATTGGCTGGCGCTAGTGAAAATTTCATTTCGCATATATTTTTCTCATTTATAGATATAGTCGTCATTTCCCATGCTCCCAATTATTTGGGGTCAACGTAATATGTTTTCTTCTTCCAGTCTCCTCGATCAGCCGTCATCATTACACCTTTCTTTGGCATATCATCCTTCACACATTCTATCCTTCCTTTCTTCTGTCTTCCCCTCCTTCTCCATCCATCCAGATTCATAATCCTTGTATCCATAAACATATTACTAAGGACGAATCGAAGTTTTTGAGTTATCATATTTTAATATTTTTATATATCTCATAGCACATGGTGAGTCGTATGACCACGGCTATATTTGTAACACATGTATAATCACCGTTTGCTTTACGAATGCTACTTCATAACGAATTATACATTAGTTGTAAATCTTGTCAATTAAGTAATATACAAATAATAAAGATCATATTGAAATAAGGTCTATCAATTATTATATAGATAAGTGTATAATCAGTTTTCGAAATCTTCATTAATATTTTTATTCCATTGAGTGAGTTTATAATATACGCAACATTGCGCTCAATGTATACGTAGACATTTCACTACGCCACGTACGTTATAAACTATAGAACTTAAGGTAGTGTTAGCTAAAATGTTCGTTTCTTGATCGTACACATTAAATATAATTAGACAATAAAAAGACCAAGATTGCAGACCAAATGTTGTTAAGTAAAAAAACATACATAAATGAATTGTACTTTCGAGGCAATAGAAACCTGACCCATGGTATAACCTTAGCAAAGTAAAGGGGATGACGTTTTTGCTGTCTTTATCAAGTCAATAAAAGCCAGTTTGATTAATACAAGGTTCTACCGTTGGTAAGGGTTCTATTTGGTCGATCTTACACAAGACTACAAATCAGGCTACTCACTAAACGTCAAATTTCTGCAATTTAACCCTACGACATACCATGTATATTACATACCCTTAATATTGCAAGTGCTATAGGCGACGGTAACCACTTAACACAAGCTGGCCTAATGGCTAACTTTTTTGACAGATGAAAGTGATAATAACCGAGTGAATTACATATCAATTGCTGTTTTACATGACAAGCTATTATGACACTTGTCGTATAAAAACAGCAATGGTTATGTAATTCTGTCGGTGATCAGCACTTTCATGTATCAAAAAAAGTTAGCGGATAGGCCGCAAGCTTGTTTGCCATCTCGTAATATAGTGTGAACCTCAAAATCGATTGAGAAATTTGACCGTTTATAGTACTCTGAGGCGCAGTTTGTACATAGCAAGTGGCAAAATAAACATGATAGATGCTTGATGGTGAATTCAAGACAATGTAGCTTATATCTAGGTAGGCGGAACATTCGACATTTGTCCTTGTTACATCGTGCGGATTCATCCTTAGGGCAGCTACACCAAAATAAAAGAAGCTAATGTTCTCGCTATTTCGATTACAGGCATTATACAAATTCCTTATCACTGGAATTTATTGTCTGGATCTTTTATGTTATTGTCAGCTGTTAAAAGGCGCACGCAGTGACGAGAAATAATTCTCTAGTGAACGCCAATGTGCTACCACATGAACCGACCGATGTAAGACGAATTTACTACATATATATATATAAAAAAATGTCGTCGAAAAACCACTAAAGCTCTCGCTCAGCAATTTCTCAAGGACATTTAAATAGTAAGATGAATAACAACTAAGACATAATTAATATTAACGAATTAAATGGCTAAGTCATAAATATTTATGCTAAATCATTATACGTGAAAATATTATTAACTAGGTATATACAGGGTGTTTTTACATGGTATATCAAGCCGGCGCCTACCTTGTTAGCATAATCATATAAATACTATGGTGATATGAAATAAAAAAAAAATTTTTTTCTATAGCATAGGTATTAGGTCAGAAAAAAAAGTACGAAAATTTTCGAAAAAATTACAATTTTGAATTTCATCCATATATCCCCTTAGTATTTATATGACGATGTTGGCTTTGGTAGGTGCGCGCTCGTACAAGCCATGCCATGCCGTTGCCATGTACCAAACAACCTGTATGTTGTAACTGTGTATTTCATAAAACGAAATTCGTGTAAGTATAAAATATGAAATATATTCTCGAGTTTGCATTGAGAATATAATATTATGTATTTGCTAAGGAGAAATGAGTGCAAAACTAATAAGCCCATAGAGAGATTTTTACTGCATACTATGAAATTTTGTTAATATTCGTGAAAAAATGCCAAAAATGCCAAGGCTGCTGATGTCGGGTTTTCTGCAACGTTCCTTAATATTATTTTAATTCACATTCGACTAATTTTATTAATGGACATAACGAAATGTAGTCACTTCGTTAGCCAGAAAGTCAAAATCGCGCGACGCACCCTGGTGTTGAAAGTGTCTATAGGCTACTAAGACCGCTTACCACAGGATTATCGTACGCATCTTTGATAATTAGTTTTTAATAATTGCGAAATTCACAGTACAGTAAATTTAGTCAAATAATTATTTTAAAGACAATTTCAGATTTTGCAATTACAAGACTTATGAGTTCTATTTCAGCTTGGCAGACACCTACAGTGCCGAGACAAGTGATAACGCTACAAAGCGTTTCTGCGAATAACAACGCCGACTGAAAGTTGCCATGGTGTTTTCTCAGCAGTTGGTCAGTATCATACATTATGTTTTATCGTTGACGTTCGATGGAATCGATTGGCGTGGAATGCGTCTATAGACTCCAGTGACCGTTTAATATCAGGCGTCGCATGTACGTTTGAGTAATTACTTATAAATGTTACGAAATTCTTGGTACGATATGAAACTGGTAGAATAATTTTATAAGTGAATTTCAGATTTTGCAATTAGGTAGGTGTCTTGTAATAAATTCGAAAATGCGTTCCTAAATGTTTGTAGAAACTAAGCAGTAATTAGATGTGGTATTAATATGAGCTATCGATCACATAAATTCCGATCCTGACCCATGGTAAGACCTTATCATAGTAACGGAGATGACATATTGAATAAAACAAAAATCTACAGTGGGTCAGGAATCTATTTGATCGATCGTAACTCGTGACAAGAAAAAATTGTAAAACATGAATTAACTTGTTGCGTCAACATAATAATGTAATTCACATCTTGACATAAAGATGAAATAACATATATATATATATATATATATATATATATATATATATATATATATATATATATACATGAAAAACTATTTTAATAAACTATGTTTGGAGGCTTGATAAAATGGGACTGTAATTATCCCTTGGATAAAATAATAGTAGTTCTACAATTTAAAATACAATATCAAGTATTTATAACTAATCGAGAGCGAACAATATTAACAACCTACACTTTAATTCATAAATAATAAACATAAGAGTAAATAATAACTATTCCTAACATTGTTTGATGTCAAGCTCCAACATGATTCAATTATAAATAAATATTTCGATGTAAAAAAATGTACAAAATTCAAATTAACATTGTGATGAATGATGACTTACATACATCCTGTAAATTATAACTGGGCGGTGAATTACCGGGGTTTCAGATGACTTTCTTATTCACCATCTTGAAAACGGATCGTCTTCAAGATGATACATTGACCCTAAAAGAAAAAATCAATTAAAATTTCCAAATGAAATGAATACAATGACTTTGGGTGCTTTGAATGAATCTAACATTGAATACCCAACAAATAAAGATTTGCCCTAAATGTATACGTCTATGACTAATAAATTTAACTTTGAAACATTCAATTTTACTATAAATTACAACTTTTCAAACATTAAATTTTACTATAAATTATAACTTTGAAACATTCAATTTTACTATAAATTATAACTTTGAAACATTCAATTTTACTGTTCGTCTTTGAGCCCTCGCCGTTTTCTTCGTCTTTTTTTAGTGACGCGTTAACGAAACTTGCGGTAGCATCGCTACTAACGCGCGTTAGTCGCATTTGCAATGCGCTACAGAAGCGATGCCAACGCGCTACAGCATCGCGACTGTATCGATGCAAACGCGCGACGACAATGGAGGAGAGTGGCGCGTGAGTGGAGAACCGAGCACCAGTGTATCACAGATAGGTAGAGAGTGCCGAAAAGCAGCAATAAAACAACGTAACTAATGTTGTCTCAATGGAGTCCATCTGCAACTGTAGCGATGCAGGCATTTTTGTGCCGTTACTGAATCGCGATAGAAGCGCGACAGTATCGCGTTTGCATCATGGTTATGTTGGCGAGGGCACACAGCTAGCGACCGCATCGCGACTGTATCGATGCGAACGCACGACAACATCGCTACAAAAAGTCGCCGTGGGCGAGGGCTCTATCTCCTACCCTGCTCCCAAGTTATTTGGGGTCGGTGCAGTTTGTCATGATATCGATACTGCTATTTTTTTGGAAAATTGAGTTGTAAATTTTCAATCACCCATCTGATCGCGTACTTTGTAGCTTAGCTACCAAGCACGCACGACCACGGCGCAATCGACCTCATAGATAAAAACATACTAAAAAAGTTGCATTCTATCCCTTCGGTTCAAATTGTGCAATATACCGCTATCGGCAGAGCGCACAAGGGAGTGAACCGAATTAAACGTATATTTCGCACCAATGAAAATAATTTTACGTCATGAGTGACGTCATTAAGCCATGCTAACGGTGCACACGAAAAACAGGTAGTGCAGTGTGTGCGCAAGTGTCAAATTCAAATTATGTGAATTATTAGAGTAAACATTTGAGTTTTGAATTATTAACGTTAATTAAGTTTTGACTCGTTATAGCTACTTTATTTACTACAATAACTTTCTTTTACTATATTAATAAACCTAGAGTGCTATTTTAGTGTTTTAATAGTTTTTACCCTCTTCTTGGATGTTTGACATTTACACACAAACCGTGGACCAAATTGATAGCATGCAAACAGTGCACATAGCACCGTATTCAATTCAGTTTGTACTGTTAGTAACGTTCATGATGTAAGTTGAAGAGTTACCTGTAATTTATTTTTTTACATATAATGTTAAAATAGTTATCTATGCAACTGTTGTGTAATATGGGAAATAATACATTAAAACACGAATGTGTGTTCAAATCGTTGTTTGTTGGTTATGTAGGTGACAAGGAGGCAGATGTGGCTTTATGTGTGACCAAATGTTAGGACTGACGATCTGGTAGACGCCGCGGGAATCCGCTGGATGCGGGCAGATCAGGACTGGTTTGGAGATCCTTGGGGTCCTATGTCCAACAGTGGGCGTTTCTCGGCTGAAATGATGATGATGTATGTATGTAACTTACGTTAATCATGATCATGGGAAGGCTGTTCGGAGTCGGGTCGCAGCGAATCAATGCAGGCGACGATCTTCAGAGCCGGCCCCAGCTTCATCGAGAGCGCCATCACCAGATGTTCTGGCTTGATCAGCAGCAAGGCTTCCCCGTCCACTTCCTGCATCAGGAACTCGTCGGCGTACCCAGCGCACCCGGGGATGTTGCGGATAAAGTCGCATACTTCCGCCACCTGGCAAACGAAACACTCGTATGGTCTAATCAATGAAATATTTACTTATTTTTATTTTTATTAATTATTTTACTTTTCAAACTACACTAGATATCTAAGGTCACCATTTTGAACTTTCAAACAATACAAATTAGGATAGGAACATATCGAAGCTGCTCGCGGTCGATATCTCGATACCTCGATGTCGATACTCGCTGTTTCTATTCAGTCGCACCTGACAGCTCAGTTGTTCAGTGTTGTATTTGTGCCGTACTTTACCTACTCCTGAAGAACATGTTGTCTCTTGATAGTGACAGCGACGATGATTTCATGCCAGCCAGCCCACAAAGTAGGAATATTAAAAATTAAATCAATCAACACCTCCTTATCTATAATTCAATTCACCAAAAAACAATCAAACAGCTAGCCGGTCAATTAGCGACGATAGAAGCGGCATGAGAGTGAAATAGATACCTACAACCTGAGACGAACCGAATTGACCAATCACGAGCCAGATCACATCGATGCCTGCTGTCGACCGCGATGTAAAAACAAAATATTTTTTTTTGCACGTAGGCATCGAGCTAAACCGAGAAGCTGACCGCGATGTATCGCAGTGAGGTATCCTTCGGCATGTGCGTGCGTGTTTATTAGCATGCATTTGTTTTCCATGGAGGTGACATCGATGTAGCGAACTAAACAGCGACCGCGAGGTATCGCAGTGAGGCATCTTCAGTATGTTCCTACCCTTAGACGCCGTCGTGGTGGAGTGGTCAGTAACGCTGCCTACACATCAAGCGGTCTGGGTTCGAGTCCTAGTAGGAGCAAATGTTAGTGTGATGAACACGAACATTTGTTCACGAGTCATGGCTGTTTATGTATTTATTTAAGTATAGTTATGAAAATATCTATTCTATTATGTAAGTACATTAAAGTCCGTTATCTAGTATCCATAACACAAGTTCTTAATGATACTTAATTTGGGCTAGAAAATTGGTGTGAGCGTGGAAATACCTATATTATTTATTAATATATATTTTTTTGCAAATATCTTGTTTTCTATGGCTTTTATGCTATTTGTATTTATTTTAAATATTGTAGAGGATTAAATTCTCTACAACTTTTGTTTAAATTTTGTACCTTTTCCGAGACAGAGGGCAGAGAGCGCGCAATGTTTAACTATTTAGGGTATAATCAGTAATTAAGTTGTCCACTTACCGTCCATTTGTTAGCATTGGGTATCTTGGGATTAGCGTCACTGTCCGCCGAGGCGGTGTCGGCGATATCGTGGCCCGCCGCAGACTCGGCCTTCGCCCCCGCGGCCGGCGTCCCATCGCCATCGCAACTGGAGCTAATGCGGGGTAAACTCGAACCAGTATCTAGCATCTGCTTCTTGCCTATTGAACAGAAATAGTACATTACTGTCCAGGCCAGCAAAAGAGCAGTGATGGACGAACGTTTCACCTCGGCCCACATACGCAACTCCATCAATGTATAGTTCTGGCCATGGCTTGTATGGTACTTTTCTCAAATAATGCGCGAAAATTAATGTAATTACTTTTCAAAATCAATGGCGAGCAACGAAAAACAATAATATTTCACGCGCCAAAATGTTCCATTTGTTTTTTTTTTAATAAAAAGCTTCCTATTTGCAAGCCAGTTCGAAATTTAAATAAAACCTTTGCCTGAAAAACATGGCAACCAGGGATGTTGCGAACATTCGCATCCGCATCCGCAAATGCGGAACTTCCGCATAGATTTGGACATCTGCATCTGCATCCGCATCCGCATTAATCAGTGCGGATGTTCATGCGGATGCGGATATCATGCAAGTAGCGACAAGAAAGAAATTGGGCGGGCCCGGCGAGTGGCGCGTGCCGACAATGGGACCAATGGGAACGTAGAAATTGGTGACAAGATTCGACACGTTTGTTGTGGTGCCTCATTTGTTTCTTGTTAATAAATCATTACGTGTTTGTTTGCGCTGTGGACTACATAATCATATAAATAGATATTTTAAATGTTGTTGTGATACATGGTGTGTACCTAAATAAAGAGTTTACAAAATAAGCGTTAATGGGTGAACTTTAAATTAGTTAGACTAATATAAGATCGCAAGGTAAATTCTATTATGTTACACCGGTAATACGTTTTATTGTAGGTAAAAAATATCGTCTTTCAAAATTCTTTTTCCAAAGTGGATTAAAATCCTCCAAATTGGTGGAGTGTTCATTGAAAGGAATTTAAGGTATTATCGCCAATAGTACAAAGATTTTTATCCTCTCCACCGGGCAGTGTTCCTAGCGAACAATTATTTAGTAGCGCGGGTTTAATTTACGAACCTCTGCGTAATCGCCTTGAATCAGAAAAGGCGGTAATAGAGAGTTTTACCTAAAAATAAAACTTACCTATTATTTTTTATTCAATATCCGGAATCCATCTTGAGTCAAGCACCTGTCTTTCTACCTTTTCAGTCAGCGTTTCCGGTCCTTTCCCATACAAAGTGGCGCCCCCTATAGTATCGTTGTAGAACTACTTACTTGGCGCGCGCGTGCACCGGGTTTTGTCTTGTCATTATGCACTCATGATGCACCAGGTAGGCCTTACCTGGATTCCGGATATTGAATAAAAAATAATAGGTAAGTTTTATTTTTAGGTAAAACTCTCTATTATTTGTTTAGTATCAATATCCGGAATCCATCTTGAGTGATATGTTTGTTGTCACCTGGTGCCAATAACTTTAATGAAGTTATGGACGCTATAATGTGTAAGAAATTGATTAGAAATGTAAATTAAGATTGAAATAATGATATGATATAAATTTGCCATGTAATGTATTATTAATGATTAAACAATATCACATCATTAACTATTCCAGTCACTATAATTTAAGTAGAACAAGAGACCTGGTTCAATCATTACTCGCTGCATCAAACTAATCTGACAAAGAAACTGATTGTATGTTAGGTAGGTACTTAAATGTTGATTAGTAATTATTTCTCTCTGATAGTAATTTCAAAATGTATATATGTACAGTTTTTCAATTACCAGTAGCAATATGTTTATGCAATGAAAATTTAACTAACCAATTCAGGGAAGCTACTGATGAACGTACCGAAATAGGAGTAGCCTCTACCCCTATCAGCCACTTTTAAAAATTATTTTATCCAACCAGCAATCACAGCTATCTTGCTGTTATAAACAATCATTATTTATACTATTAATATTTTGCTTACGACTCGAAGATAATTTTATAACCTTGGCCAGAAAAATACATTTATTTATTTATTGGATCTTAACCTTCAAACGGACTGTCTGTGATCTTCTGTTTTGTATTTCGTATGCGTTTTAGAACCAAGAACTAGTATAAGATATAAGTAATACCATAGTATAAGATTAGACTTTTCATCAATTGGACTATCTTCCTCCATGCGCAATAGGGTAAGATCGTGTACTCGTCTGCCTGACGCTAATACCTACATGTGCAATTTTTGAAACTTGGTAAAGGCAGTTTTTATCAAGTTTGTGTCTATAGATTAATAATCCTAATAATAAATTGAGTGAGCTACTGAATTTGTTTTCCTCGTGTTTTATAAAGAATTTTGAAGAAAGTTAAAATCAGCAATTTGAACGTTCATAGTTTGTTTTTCGTTTATTTATATGCAAGGTAACGAGCAACTTGATCAGTATTAGGGTATTAAAAGTTTAATGACCGGGACTTATAAGTCCATATAGGTATTATTATTGTTGGTCGAAAGCAGCGAACCCGACTTAAGGAGTGCTTGATCCTGATCCGTCCAAATATATATTTCTTCCTGTTATAAGTTCTATTTATATCCTTCTAAGTCCAGATCTTGAATGTCTAGCACTGGGGAGTACATATTTTGTCAAATCTATTAGCGTTTGCGCTGGAATTAGATTTAAAACGGTGCCTGTACCGCTCGGTGTTAATTTCCTAAAACACTGTCATAGTTCGGCGCAATTAGGATGTATTTTTCACTGGCTTGGTTCAGATGACTGAGATATCTGGGAATTTAATTCGGAGGCGGAAACGCAACACTAGTGCCACTGGTGACAGCAGTTTTTATGGATCATTGTTTCCTCGCCTCAGTATCACATAAGCAGACTTCGATGCAAATGTCTGCCCCCCCTCTCTGATGATCAAAGGACGAGTAACAGCGTTCATGTGAATGGGCGTACTTGCTCGTATTGTTTTGTACCCCCATCCTATGTCTGTCTGAACTGAACTGGTTGTGGAATCTTTTCTTATCGGTAGGGGTGACTCTTCCACACCTGTAGACTGAAGGATTACAGTGACCGATAGTGAAGACGACCCCGTTACAAATTTAGTCTCCCCCTTAGCGTTTGGCACTGTTGAGGGACCACTTTTCTGTCTTAAGCTGTAGCGTGTGAAGCGTAGCGAAGTGCGTTTCGTAGCGATAGGCACTTCAACTGTAAAAATGGGATGACCCCGTTATGTTACAAATGTGTCAAAGTTAAGTCTCCCCATTAGTGTTTGGTACTGTTAGAGGAACCACAAGTCTTAAGCTGTAGCTGAAGTACGTTTCGTAGCGATAGGCACTTCAACTGTAACAATGGGACGACCCCGTTATGTTACAAATGTGTCAAAGTTAAGTCTCCCCATTAGTGTTTGGTACTGTTAGAGGGACCACAAGTCTTAAGCTGTAGCTGAAGTACGTTTCGTAGCGATAGGCACTTCAACTGTAACAATGGGACGACCCCGTTATGTTACAAATGTGTCAAAGTTAAGTCTCCCCATTAGTGTTTGGTACTGTTAGAGGGACCACTAAGTCTTAAGCTGTAGCTGAAGTGCGTTGCGTGGCGATAGGCATTTAATCTGTGGATGATTAATAATATTCATACAATTGACTTTAATTGTCTCGTGGTAGATATCTACAGAGCGGTGATTGATAGGTTAATCTGCGACAAAGAGGCGACCACGCTTAGTTACAAATGTGGCAAAGTTAAGTCTCCCCATTAGCATTTGGTACTGTTTGAGTGACCACTTTCCTGCCTTTCCTGAGCTGTTGCTGAAGTGCTTTGCGTAGCGATAGGCACTTCGACTCCGACAAGGACATTGCGTTGCGTTTTGTGTCCTTAGTTATGCCGAGCAACTATAGGCATTGAGTCAGAGTCAGAACAGACTTTTTAAAATTAATTTTTCAGCTGCATGATATTTATCGCTAAGGCTATGTCTTCTCGCAGTTGTATCGACTGGTTGGTAAAGGGAAAGTCTCAATTCAGTTGCCTAGTTAGTCACTGTATCGAATGTTTTTATGGTCTAAGCAAGACCGATCATTTGAAGCAATCGATGATGATTGGGATCCTGGTGATTATTCTTCGTATTCCAAAAACGTTGGTACACGAAAATGGCTGAGTAGTTGGGAATAGTTTGTGTCATTTCAAGTAGTTTTGCTCCAGGTTGACGATAGGGCAGTGGCTGCTGTGTGAAATCTAGTTTAGGTATCAAAAAGAACGTTTAAAAATAGCTGGGGCTTTGTTCGACTGATTCCTGTATTCCAGATTCTAACATTGTTTAGTTCTTGTGTAATTGTGTTAGAAGTAGTTTTCGTTATGTAACTTTATATGGCAAATGTAATCCGGAACGATTATCGGCGGGTTTATTATGAATGGAATTCGTGCAGCTGTTGTCAATGTTGAAATTGTATTAGAGAGCTGCCCTGAAATCTTTTGTAGTCATTGGCGCCGCTCATTTTTAAAAGAAGTGTGACTTAAAGATTTCTGTATCTTCTTGCTATGACGACAGACTTTGGAGATGGTGGCAGCCAATCAAACGGACCCCAATTAAGTCCTACCACCAACCAACCCAAGCACAATTCGGCACTACCCTGGGGATCGAACCCAGGACTCTGACGGTGGATGAATCACTGTCGCATGGATACGGTTTGAAGTGATCAAATCCGCCCTCTAAATAAATCATCCGTAAAAGTTACTCTAAAGTTAACGAACATTTTACTGAAAATCAATTAATTCTTTAGAGTCCACTACTAAAGTTTACAGGGTAGTTACAATTCCTGTTTCTCCATGTTTCTCTGCTCCATTTAGTGCAATCAAATAGCAAAACATTTGTTGACGTAGCAAATGACCGTTCCAAGAAATAAAAATCGTTTCAAAGGTCATTAACATAAAGCACTACGAAGCGGAGGGTAGCCAGATATTTTTTCTGTGCACCGGCAAAACGAACAGCCTAGTAATCGTCACAGTTAAACATTTTTAATAACTGATTACCACGACCTTCGCTTGCATGTTCGTATATAGAATCCTAAACAGTCGTAAAGTCGCAACCAACTGTTGCGACAAAATAAGCAAAATACTTTTCGGCTCATTCTCGGCGTAAGTTGAGGTCATTCGAATCAACCGCCAGACAAAGGTTTTTGAGTTTGTGAAACAACCTTCACCAAAAATGCAATTTGACAAAATTAAAAAGAATATGTGAGAATTCAAAATTTACATAACTCACGGTTTCCTGTTTTTTAGTGCACTGTCCGGGAAACGAAACTGGGTCGCTAGAATGAGAATCTTGCATGCATACCACTAAACCAGCAGTGCTTGTCGGATGACTCACTGGTATCCAAACTCGACGATGGAGATCGATCACGTTTTTATCACATTTACTTCACTTACAACAATGAGATTTGAATTTTCCGTATTTAAATAAAAATCACTTGTATTTGTAGGGAAAGGAACCTAATAATTATAAAATTAATAAAAATATTTTAAAATAATTCGTATTCGTTTTTTGTAACTGACTTGTGAAAGGCGCGAAAAACGACGCTATAATGACAAGACAAAACCCGGTGCACGCGCGCGCCAAGTAAGTAGTTCTACAACGATACTATAGGGGGCGCCACTTTGTATGGGAAAGGACCGGAAACGCTGACTGAAAAGGTAGAAAGACAGGTGCTTGACTCAAGATGGATTCCGGATATTGATACTAAACAAATAATATTACTGTTTATTAAGTATAATTCTTCTATTTTTAATTTCACTTACTAATATAAAAACCAGTAGGTGTTTAATATAAAAATAAGTAAGTACTTATGTTTGATTTGATAACAATAAAAAATGTTAATAATTATATATCATTATCACTGTTTTAATTTTTCATTAATAGACTTTATTTACATAATATCTTAAACATCCGCATCCGCGGATGGGAACCTTCAAAACTCCGCATCCGCATTCGCATCCGCGGATGTGAAAAAATCAGCATCCGCAACATCCCTGATGGCAACCAAGGAGTAATTACGGTAAACAAAACTAAAGATTGGGTGAATCTTTAATTTGTACAAACTAAAAAAAACTCGTTGTCTATATAATCTAAGTACTCAGCATATTAAATAGTAAAAATACAGCGACTTACGTGGAGGTTCATCAGATGAGGGTAGTTTGTTTTCCTTGTCTTGTTCTTTGTCAGTCGTGCCCCATTCCCGGAGAGGACGATTTACCTGTAGTGGACCAAAATGTATTTAAAATTTAAGAGAAATTTACTTTACAAAGTGTATCATCAATTGATGATCATTCTTACAAATAGAATGAGGGTTTTCTAAAAAATGGTATTCACCAGCAGATAGGCATTAGGCATGAGGTAATCCTGTAAAGATTTAATTAAATAAATGCTCATTTCACAATTCTATGACAGTTTTAGAGCAGAAATTTCCTTAGTGTTTTGACACCAAGACCGCCGCCAAGTGGTGCCATCTAGTGTCATCTGGTTTCTCAAACACCCTCATCGTCTGTCCTGGTTGTTGGCTTTTGTTCACTGGATTGGTATTTTTTGGGAAGGAACCCCTATGGGCTGGCAACCCGGCGGTATTTTGAGGAATTGCTAGAACCATACTGCCAGATATGGCTTTATGGGTTTAAACCAATGTTACCTAAAGCTTTGCTCATACCTTTTAGGGATTATGTGTCGGTGGAAATTATTCTATTTAGCAGGACCGCGTATCAATTGACTGAAATAAGTGTGATCACAAAAGATTACATGAAAACTTACAGCAAACGGCTCGCCGGCTTCTTGTATCACGTATCCTTCTATAACGTGAGTGAGAATGTTTGGTTTCACCATCGCTTTAGGTAAGCCTTTATCTGTGAAAGAAAATATTTTTAATAAGAGTGATGTTTACAATGTATTTGACAGAAGCAACGAACGATTCAGCACCTTTACCTAATAACATACTGACACTGGTACTACACTGTATGCTTAACAAACGTCAGCGTAGCAATACCTAATGGTCCTGAGTGAACACCGCAGTATAGGAAATATCAAAAATAGCATTTTTAGCTTAAAAAGAAAGTCAACAGAAGAAGACTTATTCCCAACTTCCAATCTAACCTTCCACCATTGGTTGGAAGTTGCGAACTGTATGTTCCAACTTCCAACTTCGCAGGTTGGATAGTGGGAATGTACTTTCTGAATTGTTTTTGTTCCCATCTTCCAACTTAACATGAATGCGTTACAGTCAATAAAACAATCTATAAATTATGTAAGTTTTTAGAAAGTAATATTTCTTTGAATATTACTAAAGCGATTGTGTTTTCCGATTTCATTTTCATAGACTAACTTGGTAAAAAAAAAACCGGCCAAGTGCGAGCCGGACTCGCACACCGAGGGTTCCGCCGTACAAACGTAGCGGTTTACAATTGTATAAACTGCTGTATCTTTTGATCGCGTTAACTAAGAAGTTTGATTTTTTCACTGCTTAAAGGGACAATAGACCTAGGTATTTGGTATAAATTTCAATTTAATACCTTTATTCGTTCGTGAGAAATAAGGTAGTAAGTTTCATTTTATTAAAATATTTTTATTATATTATATAACTAAAAAAATGTGATTTTCGCAATTTTTCCTATATTTGCATTATATGACAATGCTTCATGCCAAATTTCAAGATTCTGAGTTTACGGGAAGTATCCTGTAGGTTTTGATTCCTTTGCGAGTGTCGGAAATTTGTTGAAAATATCGACATAATCGGCTGTATCTTTTGATTGGCTTGGCTTAGAAGTTTGATATTTTCACAGCTTAAAGGGACAATAGACCCGAGTATTTCATGTGAATTTCAGCTTGATACGTCCACGCGTTCTTGAGATAAAGGGTCTTGACAGACAGACAGACAGACTGACAACAAAGTGATCCTATAAGGGTTCCGTTTTTTCCTTTTGAGGTACGGAACCCTAAAAATGAGAAACATACTTCAAAGGTTGCAATATTTAGACTCAAAAGAAATCTTTGAATTTTATCAATTCTTCATGTAGTGGACCTTTTGTTTCAAGAATGTTATCTTACCACTTCCTACTTATTTCGATATACCTAATGACATCAGTAATCAACGTCACTAAAATGTATTTTTTTTCTAAATGTGTGTTTTACATTGCAAGTATTGGACGTAATTTTGTATTGGAAATTAATCTTGATAACCGTATTCATTTAGTACTCAGTTAATTGATAACATATTTGCTTATAAGGTTTATAATAATTCTCATATTCTTATAAGAAACTTCAACCTAAAGTCAAATTCCAATCTATGCACTAATGCACACCACTTTACGTAAATGTCAGGTTGGAAGAACAACCCACAATAAGTTGCAAGTTGTGACATACAATTCCCAACTTCCAACCTAGAGTGGATGACAGGTTTGGAAGATGGGAATAACTCCAGAAAAATTAGAAACACTGGTCCTTACTCTGGTTAGACTTTACCGTTAGATATTGTTTGAATAAAATAGAAATATTTACCATGTACAGCGGTCTGACTCATATGCCTTGGCGTGCATTGCGTTGACTTGAACAAGCCGGTGGTTCCCCCGGAGGACACTGGCGCTGTTATCGCGGGGGTCATCGTCGACGACAGCGAAGTCGATGACGCTACGGTTGTCACCACCTGCAGAAGATATAAATTTTTTTTATTCGCCTTTATAATTCGACCCACTGCTGGGAGATAATACCTCTGCTTACCATCGAAGGAGGTTTAGGCAGTCCACCACGCTTGCCCAGTGCGGATTGGTGGACGGAGTATAAGGTGATCAATATCCCTTTGCAGACCCATTAGTCAACTTCTATGACACCCATTGGAGGATATGGGGTGATCCTATTCTACTCTGCCGACATCACACGGCTATCTACTTGTTACTAGGATACTCATTGTTATTTATATAAGAAATAATGTGTAAATAATAGATATCTAGATTTTTTGTATACCACAATACCATTCTTATTTTTTTGTAGCTGTCAAGTCAAAGTTATATTAGCTAGGTACAAACAAACCTTTGCTAAGGGACATACATCGAAAACGCGAAAAATAAATCGGCTGTTTTATACAAAACTCTCGCAACTAAAATGTATGGAACACCGGATTTCTTTTCGCGAAAACAAAAAAAAAACGTACTAAAAATGGACAATGTAGGATTACTAACAGAAAATGTCTTTTCCATTTATCTTTTTTATTTATTTATGGCCCAAACTTTACTTTTGTAGAGCCCATTAACCTACAAAAATCCTACACTTGTTTACGTCGTTTTAGAAAATTGAAATGAAATACTTAGAAACAAAATTAAAGAAAATTAAAAAATACGTGTTGAGTCTTTTAATGTCTATTTTTCTATCCATATAATAAAAAAAATATATTAATAGTTTAATTAGTGTTACTCGCCTGAGGTGCAACTGGCGTGGTCTGTTGCGCACTGCTAGGTACCGCGGCTGTTGTCGTAGATATACTTGACGCAATCGATGCTTGCGGCGGCTCACTCGAAGGGGGCTCGATTTTGGCCGGGGATGGCTTTGGCTCGGCTGCATAAACAAAACCTATTTTGAATCATCACAACAGCCTTTATAATTTGACCCACTGCTGGGACAAAAGACCTACCCTCGTCATCGGAGGAGGTTTAGGCAGTAGTCCACCAAGCTCGCCCAATGCGGATTGGTGGAAAGAGTATGAGGTGATCAATATCCCTTTGCTGGTTCAATTAATCGCCTTCTACGACACCCAGGGTAATGCTATTCTACAATGCCGGCATCACGTGCGTGATGGCTATTTTGAATAATGAGAATTGTTAACTTGTTTTATATCACCACGTGACTGCCTGAACGGGATAAAACAATATAACTATATTATATAACTAATTCGTATAGGTGTTGTGGGTCAGATGGCGTTAGTCAAAATAATTCCTTAGCTCTAATGGAAGCCAAACTAGTTTGGCCGGACATGCGCACTGATTCAGAAAAGCACGTGCAAAATGGCGGCCGGAAATAAAATCATAGGATCTGGGTTGCTGTTTCATTTGTAAAGTTATGATTGATTAAAAATTAAATAATAATAAAACGGAGCTTTTTTAAAAATACTTACTAATCGATATAATATACGAAACGTAACTCTCTATCTTTCTATCTTCACTAACTTATATGTCCCTCTCAACTTTTCGTAACGCTTCTTCACGTATTCACCACCTTACTCCCCAAGACAAGCGCGCGTAAACAAGTTTTAGTTCAAAAAATGAATGCTCACCGGTGGATGTGCTGGTGGAGACAGCGGTGTCAGTGGTGGTTGGGGTGGTGGTGACCGCGACCGGGGCGGTACTGAACGACGCGCTGGAAGCCGGCTCCGTCGCCGCGTCTGTCGTCATCTGCTGCGGAGCTATCTGCTGGACGGGCGCCTGCAAATACATGTGCTTCTTTTAACACCAACGACGCTTATAGGGTCCTTCTAGCTTTCTCTATTTTGACCTGCTGACACATCTCCGTGTCACGGATATCCAAGTTCGGTCCACGTCCGGAAGCCTCCTCGTGGCGGACCCTGGTAACGTGGTGAAGAAACTTTCTCGGCTGGTGTGTGGCTTTTGATGTCAAGTGTGTCGTCTTGGCATTCGAAGTTACATGCCATCGTCAAGTTGTTTTTGTTTTCCCACCACGGCTAGATCCGGACGGCCCTTTTCAGGGCGACGACCGCGCCCGAGGTCCCCCGGGTGCGGTCCGATGGCTGCTCCCGGTGTCCTCGACAGGAAGACGCACCAGGTCGAGCAGCCGTCGGTGAGGAGGTGGTCTATAAGGCCGGCGTCGGCCAGCGGCCCACAGGGGCTGGCGTTAGTCGTTAGCCCCTGTGCGCTGCTGTCCAACAATTGGTGCACAAGGAGTGCCTAGACGGGCAGCATTGGGACGGTCTCGGTGTAGTTGCGCTCACGTGCGCAGATCCCGAGCCGTCCCGCAATAGCGCACTTGAGGTCAGGCCGGGGAGGATGTTTAGTGGGTATGGAGGGAACGCCTTTACCTCGAGTCCCACATATCCCCTGCGGTTGGCACCACCCCGCAGGGACGATGCGTAAATGCATTTGATATCCCCGACAAAAAAAGGGATATCTGAGCTCAGAGTTGTCTGTTTCTGTGTTTGCGTCAGGGACATGCCATACGACACCCTTGTTCACACATATCCGGGAAATCGGTGTGAGCGTCGCCTTCAATCGCCTTCATCCGAAAAATAATTTTACTAATGCATATTAGTGGACTAAAAAGCTTTGCCATTTATACGCGTCTTCAAAGTTCAGAGGTGTCAAAATTATCATCAAAACGGAGCTATTGCATATTAAAATCGGATAGCACTGACAGAGCGTCCGTGCATACGAGCTACTGACGACTCGGATCCCCCTGATACGTACGGAGGTGTGTGAACGAGTTCGTACAAATCGTATGTAACCGATTATTTCATCGTCCCTGCTGTGTTCCGTCCAGTGACGGGAAATCAGATATGTGTGGACAGCGCTTAAGCTTGCTTATCTCTTGAGCAATACGCTTGCTTATATCTCAACTAAATCATTCTCCGTATAAAAGTGGGAAATTATGGATGATTTGCTAATAAATTTGTACTAGTCAACAAAAAGTGTTGCATTGTTATTTATTTTTTGTTTACGCCAAAGTGTCGAACGAGTGTCAATTTTCGACTACTTCTCTTGCATTTGAGATGATGAACCGCCATGGTGATTCACAGTAATATGCCATTGTCATACATTAAATTCTTTTCTTAAAACGTTAGCCATGATTCTTCAAAGTAGCCCTTGTGGGCGTTTAAGACTTTCAGGAGGGCAGAAAATATTAGGGGGCATTGAGATGGCATATAATCGTGGCAATAGATGTTATAGACAATATGTAAAATCAAAGATGAGGGATCTAGAACAAAACAATCTCATAGTGGACTGTGGGCAAAATAATATTGAGAAACAATGTGTTAGACGGAATCGATTGGTCACTTGTCTAGGCACTCAGTACATCAAAACAAAGTATATTATCAGTGTTCTTCAAACAAACTTATTATGCTCAATTATTATGCTGCACTTCTGTTTAAGAACTTTAATTATGCTAAATATGCTCCATATGCACAATTTCCTTAAAAGGAGGTAAACATTTTTTCATCGCGTGTTACATAGATAAGCTTACCACACTGACAGGAGGTGTAATCTGGGAGCTCTTGTCATCTTCGCTTTTGACGTGAGCCACTAGGGTGGTCTGCGCCTGCAGTGGCAACACAGTTCCCGGAACTGACGCAGCTATCAGTCCCACGGTGCCCTGTGCAGTTTGCAGGGTCAGCTGAGGGGACGCGAGCGTGTTAGCGGCCACCTGTTGTATATGACACTTATTAAATACAACCAAAAAAAAAAACAATAATCGATGGCAAACTTGCTGCCATTAAAATTTAGAGTTGCGTATTTTTACAAAAGGACTGAAATATTGTCAACGCCGTTTGTAATAGAACAACTTAATCTATACTCGGTTTAACGTTATAAGATTTATTAGATAAAGGCTGTAAAAAGTATTTACTTCAAAATATCGTCTTTATCGTTATTTAATATACGTGAAAAGTACTATAGGGAAAGTTATTTAAGGTTATGTACGTCACTTATATGATCAATCGTCTTTTTCCTTCAAGGGGAAAAAATGAGAGGATTATAATTTCTATGCACAAGAAAACATATTCATTAGTATAAAGCAACTGGCACATTTTAAATTAGTGTAAACTTTATTTTTTTCTATTTAGCTATTAGCTACTTGGCATCTCAGAAATTACGTTTAATTTTGCAGAGAATACTTGACTAATAACTTTTCCTTACTGTTTTTCATGTTATGTCTAAAATCAGTTGCTGTAATGCAATATCATGTTTTAATTTAAATATAATTTCTGTTAAAAATATATCGTATATATTAATTGATGTTCTAAGTTAACTTACGTAAATATTTTGTTTAATTACACCCCAGACGGTATAAAATATGCAACAATCTAGCTAATTGATTATAAATATATAGGCAAAGCCGACCTTTCAGGCGTACTAATGCTAGCTGTACCTAATATATTAATTTTTTTAAACATTTGACTTTGTGTAACAAAAACAGTTATTTTCCGGATAGTTGCGAAATCATGCATTGATTAATCACACGTGCAGTAAGGTTTATAAATAAAAACATCTTTTTTTGTATTAGTAGGGAACAGGAAGCATGCGTATTATTATTAGGACAATCAAAATATTACTAGAAACGGTCATGCTAATATGATTTTAGAAAATGTTTTTTGTTAGATACATAATTATGGAGATGACAAACATATCTTCGCTAGTTAAATAAAGCTAACAAACATTACTTCATAACATAAATAATTATAGAATTAACTACCAAATTGAATCCAATAATATCCGTAAATAATAAACAACTTAATAATATATAGAGACTTTAAATTAATTTAAATTTATTAACAAATTGTACAAATCATAGACAACTCGAAATAATCCCACAAAAAAAGTTACGATAAACATGTAAATTATAGTCACAAACATAAATACACCATATAAGTAATAAATTAGTTACAATCATATAGAAAGCACATTCTGAAATTTAGTTTAAACAATGCGTTATTTATGGTCGTGACTGTGATAAGACATTGAAAGTGGCGAACATGATTTTGTAATGAATACGAGTTGTCTACCTCGTGGTGCAAAATCGCCGGAGCCACTTGTACGAGGGGCGAAGACAGTAGAGATGAACCGTCGAGCGCGATCGCCGACTGCCGACCATTATTACCAATAGCATACATATTCTACTAGATATGTGGGTAGGTGGTTAAATGTTTCAATCAGTGCTTAAAATACAAGCATATAACGAAAAATGGAAGTCATGTTAAAATAAGGACCATATTCTAACGGGATTTACTCCTAAGCCAAGCTATTATTTAAATAGAGATCCCTTTTTTCCTTATTCGTAGTTTACTTGGGCAGTTTCCGGATCATTATTCGTAGTTTATTTCGGCATAACGGGTTAGGCATAATTTTTAACTTAAAATAAACTCGCCGCACACGTGTGACGCTTCTAATCTTCTTGTGTTCTTCGGCCACTAGTGGCTGTACAGAGATTCAGTTACTTTTGCAGCCCCATCAGCGGTGGCGAGGGCAGTCTGTCCTCTTATGCTAATTTGTATTGCTCTAATTTTAATGCACTTAAAGTTATGAGACATAATCTTTATTCTTCTAATAAACTTTGTACTAATCAATATATTAGGCATAAAGATCGAAATGTTTTATTAGAATTTTGACTTTACATCATCTTTTATTTTATTAATGGTTATTAAAATCTTAAAAATAAAAGTAGATATTTCTTAGAAAAATGCACTGAAAAAAATCGACTTGCCTCAGGCGGGACCTGAGGCAAGTCGATTTTTTTCAGTGCATTTTTCTAGTATTATATTTACGCGTTTGTAAACGCGAAAATAAAATTATTCCATAGATATTTCTTATATAACTATAGGTTAAGTGCGGTGGGAATGGTCCTAGAATCAACTTTATGTCAGCCCGGAGACTTTTCGGAGTCGAGGCGTACACCGTGCGCCGTTCCCGAAACGTCCCCACAAAGGGCTGTGAGGTTGCCGATGATTTTTAGTGAGTATTCCCGGGAACCCCCGGAAGAGTCCCACACACGCCGCACTGTCTAGCCCACATTGCGGTACGGTCCATAAAGGATTACCCATCGAAAAAAAAGGGCCCACTCTATGTATGAAAATTTATCATTTTAGGGGGTTTAATTTTATGCCTAAACAGTTATACCGAAATATTATGCGTAACTATCATTTAGATACTTAAAATTATGCCGAGATAAGTTACTTATGACATATAATTTTATGGTAACAAATAGGGAACCATTTAAATAATAATTTCGTTTCTAATTTATTTCGACTATTTAGATATCATCACATAAAACGATATAGGTAGTAGTTATGCACAAATCGATATTAGAGTAATTGGAGTGTGTTTCAAGAATTCTAAGCAAGTCTTTATTTAGACGCTCCAATTACATTTTTGTAAATGCCTTTTTCGGAAAAGAAACGAAGCATGCAATCATTTTTATTTACGAAATTAGGTAGTACTAAATAATAGTCAGGTATGGTAATAGGATAAATCTAATGCTACAATACTTTTTTTATTAGAGTTTAAAATTTTAGTCCTAGTAAGAGAATAACATATACATTTTAATTAACTTTTGTGCTATTCTGATAGACATTACAATGTATAAAGAGTAAAATTAATGTGTTATGGTCATTATAACAAAATAGGTAGGGCTTAAATGTAAGTATATCGCAATTACTTCTACATTATGTCTATTGGTGTACGTACGTATACGTTAGTACGTACCAATGTACGGAGTCTAATAATTGTTTACCTGTTAAATAAATAAAGCTTATCAAGAATATCTCATTACTAATTTTAATATTTTTTCTATTGTTTCAGAGTGTTTATATTATTAGAACTACGACGATGTACCACATGTTGCCATTACTATAATCTTTCGAAGGTTAAAATACTTATAAATTTACTTGATTTTTTTTTAAAAAAACTTCAGAGTTTGAGTATAAGTGTTCCGAAAAGTCAAAGCTCATAAAAATATTACTCCATTAGGTATCAAACTCACTTACACACACACACACCTATGGCAAAATAGCAGCTATTGGAGTTTTATCTACGGAATAATTGAGGGTTATGTTATGTCATGACATTCAGAAAGCATTATTCGGATTATGTGGACGATGGGGAAAAAAGAGGACACTCCACCGTTTAGGTTACTTTGATTTGAAACAAAACACGTTTGTCAAATTGAGCTAAAAAACGAGCTATCGATTTCTTCTCATTTTCCAAAACAATTTTTGGCAAAAAGTAATAAAGGGAACAAAGTGATACCTTTGCAGTTACTATAAAAAAACTAAATCTACTGTAGTTAGTAAGTTATTAAGCCTATGAATTATTATGTTATTGGCTCAACACCATTGTTACTTACCGTTTGCATAGGTGTCGTATGAGCAAGACCTGTTGGCTGGACGGCCATGCCGACAGATGTCTGGACGAGACCGTTGCTCACTATTGTCTATAGTAGAAAAAGATTTACGCTCGGTAAAATAACTTAAAACGAAAGACGTAAAAAAGAAATATTAAGTAAATTAAAAACATAAATGATAAATTAAGCGATTCAAAAAGTTTTCATCAATAAAAATAATTAAAAAATAAATAAAAAACTAAAAGAAAATAATTAATAAAATCTCATCTAAGAGATAACGGCAACAAACCCAATTTCGCCCTGTTTAGCTCAACAGGAACTAGTGTGTGTTTTGACCAAAAGGATAACGTAACTTAAGCAGTTAAAAGAGATTTAGGTTGACACCAAGAATTTTATTACTAATTACCTGTGGTTGTTGTTGTATAGTCTGCACCTGCGCAAGAGATGCCGCCTGGGCCTGCTGAGTGGCGTTGATCTGCCCGACTATGGTTCCAGGTTGAGTCATCCCGCCCAACTGTCATTGAATAAATAAATATTTAATGAGTGTTTTAGCTACACCAGATGGCACTAGATGGCACCACTGACACAAGAGGTCTTGTTGTCAAAACACTTAGGAAATCTAAAAACTTCATGTCAAATGAGGATAAATGAATGAAATCTAAACAGATGGACCCTCGGAGGAATTCCTCTGAGGATGGACCTCATGTCAAAGTGCTATCACCTGGCGAATACTATTTTTTAGAAAACTCTCATTCTATTACATTCATGCTTCTAACATGCTTATCATCTTCTTTCGTTTATGATATAATGTGTATTATAGTAATTGCATGTATTTATTATAATAATATTATTAAGTTATACATCGCCATCTTCCTTCGAGCTCTTTAATTCCAAATTCTAAGTCTCTGATCCTGAAAGAGATCGCTCTAGCAAAAAGATTAATTTTAAGATTAAAATGTCTGTACTTTTGATTTGGTCGATGTACGTACAATAAAAATATATTCTATTCTAACATAAAAAAGAGGTTTTTCTTATGTCACGCAAATATTAAGTTCGATTTGATGTGAAAATACTCATAGTTTTATCTTTAGTAGGTCATCATCGTTATTTTTTATGACCAAGCAAGGTAGACTTTTGCCTAAGTGTAAAGGTATACCTAGAACATAAGCCCATTTCTTACTAGATTTTATTACTTTATCGACAAGAGCCGTGAATTATTAATTACGAAGGGTAAAAGAGATCAATATCAGCTTTTTTTCAGGGAGAGGAAAAAGAAAAGATGGACAGTTTGAGTGAGAGATGATATTCAAAGAAAGGTGTTAATGCTGAGATGACGGCTGAGTATATGGATGAGGAAACCATATGACACCGACTCCAAATAAAATTGGTAACAGGGCAGCCAAATGCATATAACTTATACCTTTTTTTGTCCTATGTTTTTTTTACTAATGAAATATCCATCGTAACGCCCAACGGTTATAATACGAATAGATGAGAATTATTTATATTATACTCAAAGCTTAATGCTCATATTTTTTTATACTTTAACGGTCTATCCACACCTTAGACCATTTAACACGGGACGTGGCATAGCGCAGATTTAGTACTGAAAACATTCTGTCGTTTTTCGCGGGGGGTGAGGCAAACACGCATAGCACACATTTACTCACTCGTGCACACTGTTGCAAAAATTTTAATCGCTATTATGAGCGCGCACTCGCGCGCTCGGCTAACCCGCGTACCACCATATCGCCTAACGTTGTTGTTTCTGTCGCAATATTTGTAGATGAAAAAATGTATTGTTATGTGAAACAGTAGTTTATTTGAATAGAAAATTACTTGCGTGTGATAATCAACTCCGTTTTAGGATAACATTCATGTTTCTGCTCGTCGTTTACAAAAAAACACTCCGCAACCAATAATTTTTACGAGGTCCGCTTACCGACAGATACGAGTTCAAAATGGCGGTCGGTCGTCGCGGCGAACTAGTTTTTATAAACTGACATGAACGTTTGTTCATGTACTTTGGCAGAGGGGAACGCGTTCGCTTACCACGTCCCGTGTTAAATTGTCTAAGATCCACACACATCATCGTGCCCAGTACGTGGCTGCGCCGTGTTGGACGAACGCAGCTACACGGGCGTGTTTGAACGAGTTCATAAAAAAGTACGCAATGATATTTTTGACAACCACTGATGGAACACGTCCCGGGCCTTGCCCGGACGTGTGTGGATCGAGCTTAACACTGTTGTCCTATATGCTAAAAATCTAAATGATTCTGAATAACTGAAACCAACATAACAAAAAACGATGATGCCACAATTGCCACATATTGGCTTAAAATAAATAGTAGGTACAGGACAGAAATCATTAGAATATCATTCGAATACGATGTATGCGCATTTAAACGTTCTATGCTTTGCATTGCCAATTCGACTTTGAGAAATATGTCAATGACGATCATTCTGATTTCCCAATCTTCGAAAGAATACTGAGAAAACTTTATGGTCTTGGCGCAATATTGGTATAAATGCGCAGAACATTTGAGATTTTGATTTATTCCTGATTAGAGATACTGCTGGTGACGTGTGGACTACTTAAATTTCATCGATTCATGAATAAAGGATATTATAGACAACAAATCGTTTGACATCATCTTTATAAATATAGTTTTTAAAAACAATTATTTAAAACGATCGGCGATTTTGAGTGTGGTCTGATTTGAGAGTGATGTTCTCGAAATGGGGGAGATATGTGTCAAGTTAAACAAGGAGACAATGTTTCTGCAGCATCTAATTAGAGGTACGATATCATTAAAGGGAGAAAATAAGCAATTGTTATAATGTACTCACCGGATGTATCTGTGGCACCATCGATATTGTCTGAGGCATGCCCGCCATGGGAATAGTTTGGGCGACGGATCCCACAGGCAAGGCCGCTTGTTGCATTCCCAGAGTCATTCCTATAAGTCGTAGGCAAAAACATGTTATCCATTGAGGTACAGTTACTAAACAATAACGCTTAGCAACAAAATGGGTCTAACTTCGCCTATTTAATCGTACTTAATAATTTGTAAGAAATCTAAACATAACTAAATCAATCAGTAGGTAGGTTATTAAAATCCAGCAATAACATACACCCTAATATAATATAAGTTGTTAGAAAGAACAAAATAGAATATACTTTTCCTTTAGTACTTTTCTTTATTTATGTGACATATTAATTTTGATATTAGAAACTTAAAACCACACTTTTGGACACTGCGGGTTTGGCACGGACTCGTACTCGCTTAGCTAGGACGGGATTATTAATTTGAGGAGTCTCTACCTTACACTAATTATCTAGAATATTAGATCTTTAACTATGAAATTGTCGTATCGTATTTACGTTTTTAAAAGAAATGCATTTACCATACTGCTTTTGTTTTACAATATCTCAACGACATCAATTGCTATTGCGACAAAGAATTCGTTTGCAAATCTATAATATTTTGGATACAATTCAAGTAGCAAAAAAAGATATCAATTTCAAGATAGTTTTATCAACGTTAGAATTACTAAGTTTATCATAAATAGGTAACCTTACTTTTTAGTTAATTAATTTGCAATATTTAAAATCAGCTTCATAGGCAAGGACTTTAAAATTTGTGAAGAACACAAGTTATAAATTAAAAAATATCTTACCTTGTTGTTGGTAATGCTGAACCATCTGCTGTGTTTGTTGTTGCTGCTGCTGCAATAACTGTTGCTGCTGTTGTTGCTGTTAAAATATTACGTCACACAAATAAGAATAAATTCAAGTCTTAACTCGCAAAAAATCATAGCTTGATGTGAAAATAAGAAAAGTATGGACGTTTAGGCATCAACTATATACCCTAATAACTAGAGCATGTTAATTGTGATCTCGGAATTTGCGGAATCGATGAATTTCAATCCCGCGGGATCTCAGAATTTGCGGGATCCTGCAAGTGTAAGATGAGCTGTCTGTTAAGTGTTGTGTAAAGAGAGAGGTATTTAAGTGTTGAAATATGATATGTGTTGAGATATGCATTTAATTAGAATACCCATAAAACGAAATATTTTAACGAATAATCTTCCTAAACCTAATTCCGTTTCTGTTGGAGGAAATGTTTACGAAGGAAACGAAGTGTCTAATGTCTCGTCTGCCAGTCTGCTTCGAGTGTGTGACCTTAAAGAGCCTGCAGCACAAAAAGCCATTTAAGCTTCCACACTGTTGGGTGGAATAAATTTAACAGCATTATATCCAAATGACAAAGGGCAAGTATGCCCATAGAACCCCGTGATTCAAACAAAGTAATTTCTTTTATTAATTATGGAGCGCCTACTGGAAGTTGTTTGTATGCTACTTTTGCTAATCCCGCAAATCCCGCTTATCCCGCTCCCTGCGGGATCTCCATTTCTAGACCACGGAATACCTAGATTGGGTGCACTAGACATAACATACCTGAATAGCCTGCTGTTGTAATATCGCTTGTTGTTGAATGGCCTTGGTGAGTGGTTGTTTGTCCCCCACACTCGTTATTTGAGCCATCTGCCCAGCGGTGTTCATTACGAGTAGCCTGCTCGAGTAGACAAGAAAAAATTAAGTTGATTGCTTCTGTATAGAGTACCAACGCTACATTGTTTAATTATAAATTAATACAGTAAAGCCAAGTTTTGTAAAGGCTTCGATTTTTATTTATTTTAATCGAGGCAATACGTTCGAGCTAAATTTATTAAATGACATAACTGTTCATTGTTCCTTTTAGTTTTAAAATGGGTTTTTGCGATAAGTGGCCACTTTTGATATAAACCCATTTTATAACTTAATGGAAGAACGTAAAGGAGTGTACGGTAGTTCAATAAATATTAGACCAGTTCTATGTGATCGTGGCCATTTTACAAAATAATCGGGTTTAAGTTTAGAAGTTATAAAATTAAATGTGTGTCGCTAGTTGGTTCGAGCCAGCCCTTTAACCCGTTAAATTGGTAAATAAAAAAATATTTTTCATTGTTTTTCAACCTTATCTCATAGACATAAATTTCAAAATGTGGTGGCAATATATCTGACAACGGGTTAAGACGTTTTATAGTGAAAAGATAGCTTAGATACTAACTGTTTAGGTTGCTGTAGTTGGTGTTGCATTTTATTGGTCTGGTTGGCAGCATCCTGCTTGGCTGCCGGCGCCGGCGACCTGACACCGGGCTTGCCTCGATGCTTAGCCTGAGGAGTTTCATCATCATCATCACAACAGCCTTTAGTAATTCGATCCACTACTGGGCCACAAGGCATCTCCTTGTCATCGAATGAGGTTTAGGCAGTAGTCCACCACGCTTGCCTAATGCTGATGGGTGGACGGAGTATAAGGTCATCAATACCCCTTTGCTGATCCATTCATCCAGTTGATTATAGGGATATGAACTTTTTTTTAACATAGGTAGATAGGAAATGATTTAATTTTTATAAATATGCCAAAAAGTGGAAATACCTAAATTTGTTAGTTGAGTCAGTATACTTAGGAGCCGTCAGCTTGTACCGCGCTCATATGACGTTATCACGTCAAAAAAGTGTACTTTAATGTTATTTTGAACAAAAACGTACTCTTCTAGTCTAGTCTGACATACCTAAAGTGGTCATGCCCGGCAGGAGCTTTCTGGCACGACCACGCATTATTTTAAGATAATATTGTTATCAATTTACGGGTATTAAAAGGTACAAATTGGTACTTGCCTGATTTTGGGCTTGATTCGCGCTAGTCTGTGTGGAGACAGACGAGGCTGGCCTTATCCCTGTCGAAGGCAGTATATTGGACAGTGGTCGCGGAGTCTTCGCGAGGCCGTCAGAGGAGGCCCGGGGCTTCGTCGCCGTCGCCGTTGCGCACGCTACGCTCACATCTGTTCAACAAAAGTTATTCGTTTATTTCTGATGACAATCTGAACACAGTTGCGTTTTTCATACATACAAACGCGTACACTCCCGAAATATGTTGAGCAGAGCCCTTGATGGTACTCGGTTACTTTCTTTTTTAATGTTGTTAAATTTCGCTTTAGCTTAAGTTGTGGTAATTTTATTTCCTGGACGCTATAATACACAAAATAGAGTTTTCACCATAGATTTATAATTACTGACCTAGATTGGCAATGAATCGACTAGGACGAGACCAAAAAATGCACAAATGTGTAAGTAATGCGCATGTGTGCGGAAAAATAGTACCGCAGTCTGACAGTTGCTGTCTTTTCTACATGACTGACAGGCCAACATAAGCGACCTGATATCGCTGTTCTTTCTCTTTTACATTGCCGATCTATAGTTTTCTATATCTATGGTTTTCACTGTAACATGTACTATCGGGAGGTCACATTGAGCAGGCATGAGGCGAAAATCGCTTGCGCGCTTATTGCATATGCCCTGCCCTCCAAATTCATTCATAGATTAAATAATAACGAGGGTGACGCGCAACCTCCTCTCTCTATAACCCCACGTGGCAGCTGGTTACCGCGCGTGACGTCATCTCGCCATTCACTCAATCCCCAAGCGACGGCCGACTGCCGCGTTTTTCTACTTGATTCCGCTCCTTATTTTAGCCAATTAGAGACTACTTTAATATGAAGTAGTTGGTGATTTGCGTCCTTTTAAATATATGGTTATAATATTATACATTTTCGTATTGGCCGTAGAAAAAAGTAGCAAAATACTACAGCCAATCAGCGACGAGTCCCCTCCGGCTGAATTTCACGCGTTAAACAAATCTGTTTTTAAGCTGCTCCAGCACGGAAGACGTCTATAGGTAAGTCCAGAACTCTTTAATTGAAATGTTCCAAAATAGTAACGTTAAATATTAAGGCTTGCTTACATTCGTTAGGGCGTTCGCAAATTCTTTGAAATACAATCAGCCGTATCGCAATGCTTTGCTTCGCATACATTATTTCGCAATAAGACAAATAGAGCTGCTTAGCACACACAAACACATATAAATCGTTGGCATTTATTATACATAGGCATATTAAGACATGTTGTGCATCAATACTTCCTATTTGGTATAAAAACAGATATATAATAATAATAATATACATAATACTAACTGGTATGCTGCACATTATTCTGCGGCGAGTGCTGTATGAACATGGAGGGTGGTGCGTCTGGTTGTGTCCCCCTGATGAAGATAGGGTTGGGGGCCAGTAGCGGAGTCCCTGCTGGGAGAGGCCCGGCCTGAATGCCCCCGGTCCACACCTGGGGCAAAGCCCCCGAAAGCTGCCAAGGCGCGAACTGCATCGTTTGACCACCGGCCTGCAGAGTGGTCATAAATTACATTGAAGGCAATAACAAAACTATTATTTATTAAAGTAACTATGTATGTACTGTATTAAATAATTATTTATCTTGTAATAAGTTTTTTTTATATACGTGGGGCGCACTAAAAGTTTCCGGAATGAATAAGAAAAAGATACTATTAAAGGTCAAAAATTAATTTATTGTTTCTCAAAATATTCTCCCGTTGCGTAAATGCACTTTTTCATTCGGTTAAACCAATTTTGAAAACTTTTGTGCCACTCTTTCGTGGTGACCACGGAAACGTGTATTTCATACGCTTCGACAGCCTCTTACCGTGTAATTAGTTCCCAATTAGGAACAGATAAAAGTCACAAGGTACCAGATCGGGGCTGCGCTGTATGCAGGATGGCTCATAAGTTCTAAGTTTTTCACCTTCAAAAATTCGTTTGTCTGTCTGGCCGTGTGGGAACTAGCATTGTCATGGTGCAAGATGATACGGCGCTTACGGTTATTTTTACAGAGTTCGTCAATAATTCCCGGCAAACAAATGGTCGTGTACCAGTCACTATTCATTTATTCAAAAAAGAAGCAACCATCCGCTTAGATGCACTTTTCACGCGCGCCGCTTTGGTTGGTTTCGGCTCATCTTGAAAGACCCATACGCTCGATTGCTGCTTTCTTTTGGGATCGTAGCAATATCAATTGCAATTCATGTTTCGTCACCTGTTACTATGTTCCACACCAAATTTGACGTACCTTCCTTGAATCTTGTAAGCATGGCACTGCACCAAGTGACGCGGTCCGTTTTTGAGCCTCGGTCAAATTGAGTGGGATCCACCGCGAGCGCAGTTTTCTCACACCCAAATGTTTGTGTAGGATTGATTGTATTTGACTCATGCCTATGTCTAAGGATGCGCGAATCTCATGGTAGGTCGCATGCCTGTCTGTTTCAATTATACGGCGGACAGCATCGATGTTTTTGTTGTTCACAGCGGTGGAAGGGCGACCACCGCGAGATTCGTCACTAAGATTGACACGACCGCGCTTGAATTCTGCAAACCAACTATAAATAGTCGTCTTGCACGGTGCTTCATCGCCAAAAGCAGATTGAAGATGAGCAATGCTCTGTTGAGCTGTCAAATTACACTTAAAATCGTAGAAACTCATACTACATACGAGGATTTTCCCGAGTTAAATCCACGCAATTTTTAAAATGGCGCCACAATATAAAAACAATTGACAGTCAGATGAAACAAACTGCATGCTACAGCCAAAGAGTCCCATTTTCAAATGTTGTAATTACTTTTTAAATATTTTTTATGTAAGTGGCCAATTCCGGAAACTTTTAGTGTGACCTATGTAATAGATACAGTTTTTAGTTTTTTTTTAGTTATTAATAGGCAAATCTCTAATCTTCTTCGGGAGATTATTGTAAAAACGTTTTTATTAGCCCACAAACATATCGTTTATTCTTTGGATACGAGTTTTATATACAACCAGATCGTATTTCTTCATTAAGTACGGTCGACGAGAAGAGATAATTTCGTAAAATTACCTTTCAGTATACTGGCAGTTGTGTTAAATATTTTTATTAATACTAAAATTTATAAAATTATGTAAAATTTAATGTTTTAAAATACACTCTGTATTAAGGGGAGCTCGGGCTTGTGCTTGGGCCATAGCTATTACCGATGCAAAGAGGCATTTGGTGCACCTATTTGCTGATAATTAAGACACAAAATACTTACTTAGTGATTAATTTTTAATTCTCCAAAAGAAATTAAACTCCGATTAATACGTAATATTTATAATATTTTAGATAATTCTTAGTCGAAACTTTTATCCAACACGTGCACATGTTAACACCGTATTGCTATGTACAAAAGGTTCAGAATCAAAAGGGGCGGTCACTATACATGTGTGAGCATGACAGGAACATAATTGCGCAAGAGCGACAAATATGCGTAACGAGGTGTCAATGTACGAAATTATCTCTGCTCGGCGACCACTCTTTAGTATTGACATTGGCAAAAGTTTTGTATAACATTTCTCAGAAAAAAAGCTTATTTTTTTCTTTACACAAAGTGTGTTTTGTGCTGACGGTGTATTTTGTGATGACACAGAATATTTATCTCCTTAAACTTTACTCTGAGGGAGTCACGCGGACCTAGTTGATAAATTGCTCGAACAACCCGTTTTCGCAGAACAAAGATGGTATAAATATCTGCAGCACTGCCCCAGAGAAGAATTCTATACGACATTATGCTGTGAAAATAACTAAATGAAACCATTCTAGCCGTATCTACATTAGTTAGCGGCCTAATAGTTTTAGCTGCATATGCCGCAGAATTTAGTTTACCCGAAAGTTTTACAATATATGGCATTTTTTTTGTTTTACAATATAATATTGCAATTTAGAGTCTAACTTTCTATTACTAAGAAAGTTGTTGTTGCTTGTGTAGCAACTCCAACAAATTGTTGAATCGGTTGAAAGGATTATTATTGAAGGGCAAAAATATTTTTGCGCATTTCCAACTTGACCCCGAATCCCTGAAAGGCGGTGATTGGATGGGAAGTTATTTCACAATAACAACGGTCCAACATGGAGTAGCAGGGTTATGGGGGCCGTTGGTAACAAACTCGTATCTTCCTTTTTTATTTACAAGATAAATTTTTGTCCGCTTGTTATATTGTAGTACTTTGGTTGACATTTAAGCCGCAACAGTTATCAACTGGTGAAACAGCCTTAAAATACTAAAGAATCAGTAGGTACTTAAAATTAAAACCGCATTACAGGAAAACCCAATAAATTACTGTTTGATTCCTTGTTCTAAAAAATTTAAGCAAAATTAGAAACATCTCTATTTTATGAATGAGACCACTCGAATTTGTCCTTAGTTAACGTATTATGGATAAGTAAGACATGTAAAGAACACGTCAAATTAAGGACCGAATTATTGTTACAAAGACTTTTCCCTATACAAGTCACAACTTAAAAATATCGATAAAAAATATAATATTAAAAACATGTTCAGATTTTATCTCTAATCCAGTGCTTTGAAATAAAAACAAGACACAAGAAGCAAGCACACATTAAGAGAGAAATCGTTCATAAATCACATCAAATAAACAGTCGCAACGCATTTCGCTCAGTTTGCATCAGAAAATTCGCTAATAGCAATCAATATGTACAAATAAACTATATAGTATACCATAACAATTATGTCACGATCGATGTACATAAGGCGGGGGCGATTAATATGCGATCAGGTTTTTTTACCGCCCGACGTGCGAAAAACATTTTATGTCACCCCCTGACCAGGAAGTGGGATTTACCGTACGCGTAGCATGCGAAAAATGCCGCTTACTGGTCAGGTGTGGCATAAAATCATTTACGAAATGCCATTTTGTGCTCTTGGTTTTCGGTAAAGGGCAAGTTTTGAAGATTCTAAAGCTTGGTTACATGGGCCCTAACAATTTCCTTTCATGCCAACAACCCTTTCGTTTTTAAGAAACTTACGTAACTACCCGAAGCAAAATAAGTCTGATATTTCATGATGGGACCACAAATGCACACACCGATCAAAACAACTGAAGATGTCGTCGAATTCATGCCTTTGAATATAATTTGAAAATCGTATAATAAATATATAGGTCTTAACAGCCCGAACCAATCTTGGACGATTTATATAATGGTCATTTACTATATACGTTTTATATGACCATTGACCTCTTTAAACTACCTAAAAACTCTTAATTCTTATTTCAAAATAAGGACGTTGTCGTGCAGTAATTTTACAAAATAATAACAAACCATTAACTCATAGGTAGGCAGTCTAACATTCACAATGTACAAATTAAAACATGCAATATAAAGTTTCTCCTAACAAGCCCATCTCAAACAAGCAACGCCATTCGCAATCGAATTGTTAAAAGAACAATTCCTTAAATACACACCTGTAAAGGACTGATGATTTGCGCTTGCGTGGGTTGTTGGGCACTGAGTACGGGCTGAGAAACTTGAACACATTGGGCTTGCACCGGGACAGTTTGAGTTCCCGATGCGCCCGCGACTTTCGTCCCGGTCACCTTTCCTCCGCTCATCACCTGTCAAAGAACATTTATTCAACTCTCCAACTCATTCAGTTAGGCCTATCAACCAATCGACACCGACGCTAATTTTTGCCGATTCACGCCATTAAAAAAATAACCAGTCCTATACTGTTCGATGAACAATGCTCCGCGACTATTTCATGTGACAAATCACCACGCTCCGACGAAGTATATTAATCTTACCCAGAATACGAACATAACACCACAAAAGCGTAGAACTCTTATTTGATTAAGATATCTCAAAGACTTTACTCCAGACCCGCGCACTAAACTTGAGTGGAAAATACTGCGGTGTCCTGCCTTTTTGAGAATCTCATTTTAGCCGGGTGACGTCAATGATTCATAAAGGTAATATACTCCTGCATAATCACAGCATAACCTCTAACAGAATAGACCAAGTATGTCAGCCTGTACGCAGATAAAAACGGAATTCATTATATCCAGCCACGATCAAAGTAGGAAACTTTGTGTAGGAAATATTTTGATAGGATTATTTTAATCTGTGACGTCTAGTTTGCCCACTTTATTTGAACCTATCGATACACCGAAAAATTCACGTTGAATTGAGTTTATCTGAAACCCATGAAAGATGTTAAAAACGGCTATTGACTGTCGTAACGCCGAACAGTTATGATAACTTTGCCGTGTGATAATTTCGTATCGCTGCGATATTGACAACGTACAATACACGGGACTCGAGTCGGATGTAGATCTAGAAACATCTTTGTCTAACGCTATCCGAAGACATATACAAAACAAAGCGTGCCATATACAAAGCCGTGTCACAGTTTGACAATGCCACTATTCTTTAAGGTAAATGGGCTATCTCGGCTTCAAGAAAGGAAAATTTTTTTCTTGGAAGTAAACTCATCCGTAGAGAATATCGGCCATCGTGAAAGTTTTGTCCACTTTTGATTCGTTATCTAGTGTTTGTTTCAGATGGACTGATCAAATTGGAAATAAGCTTATCAACGACATAAGTAATCTATGTAAAGGACCCTACTCATACATTGATTGATTGATGAACAGAATGTGCTATCAACGAATAATTCGATCGATATCAGTAATTGTGAAATTAAAAAACAGAAGAAAGTTGAAACCACCAATCGCAAATTAATTTGGTCTGAGAGTTAGATGAAAGAGTTAGTGAAACACGGATTTACATCAAAGTAGAACCTAAACCAGGATCGAATCCGTATAAAGTCAAACTTTGTGTTAGAGCCCCTTAACCTTTAGCTGGTAACAATGAAGAATTTTAAGAGTGGAAACAAAAAATTGGGTTACGAAGTGAAATAATATTTTCACAGTTAGGCAACGAAAGTGAATTTTCGCCGAAACTTTGGAACATTGTTTATTTCTTGTTATGAAATACCACCGGGATATAGGTACAACCACCCAGGTAACATAATATTTTACAGTTATACAAATTTTAAATGGTGGTGGTTATGGTGAATGACGAATATTATGAAAGATCGCATTTCTATATATTATTCTTATTTATGAGCATGGCTAGTCTATTCGAGTTTTTGAAACTCGGGTCGGCCGTCCAGGAGAAGTACAGTCAACAGCAGTTTGTAGCAGCCTGATGTGCTGTTGAATGTACCTCGACCTTACGGAAGAACGTAGACAAATAAAATTTTACCTTTTCTATTCCAGGCGCCTCGGCAAGGCGTCCCTCGACTATAGTCGCTATTGTGACATCTAATCATCAGGCGCGCCATAATATGCTTGTTTGTCACACTTATTATATAAAACACAACTACTGCTAAAACATTTATTACTTACCAAAAGAAGTCAGTAGACACAAAAGAATGAAAGGCGTGTGTAGAACTCCGATTTACTTAATAAATAACATTTAATCTAAAGTCAGCTATTTAAATCTATTTCTAGGTGTTTTGCTACACAATTATCTACACATCTACAATTACATCTACAAAATCATTAGCGTGAAGGCATTAATAAAAAAAAAATAACACACTGATAAATAATAAATACCTAATAGAGTTTAAGTCTTAATCTGGTACAGATAGTTATCACGTTATAACAAAGATACAAAGTTCAAACTAAAACGGAAACATATCTGCCGCTACCAGATCAAGATAAACAATTTATCTCCCAAAATGAATTCCAACTTACTTCCGAAAGTTCGGAACGTCTTCTAAACAACGCTGTCGTCACTATTCTCAAAGATAGAATTAACTTTTGGGTATTTTGACAGACTATTTGACTTTGTAATATTGTTAAAGTGTCGGGAGACGTATTCGAAATGATCTCGAAAACGTTGTCTCTCTTATATTACCTGTTATGTGGATGACAAAAAGGTGTTTATTCCAAGCCACATATTGGACATGACTTCCGTTAGCCACATCCATTTCATTTTGAAATGAAATCATTTAAAAAAACACCAAATTTAAACCCATGACGACTTAAAAATATGTTTTGATTTAATAAATTTAAACGTAATAATTCTAAGATTATAAATTACGACACCATTGCTAGAAATAAATATTTAGGCACATTTCAGCATTCGTTACTACTGAATTAATCGACATCTGTCAAAAATTAAAAAAAAAACTGTTGCAACCGATCCTACCACGCATAATTCATAAAACCTTTTCGTTGGTAAAATTATACCTTTGATTGCCAGAAAGCTTACCTAACATTATATCTCTTATTTTATATAGTTACTAAAAGTGGTCTGAAGTTATATCGATTGTTTTGTTTCTAATTTTGCTTTATTATATATTTTTTACAAATCTTTTATTGATTAATTCCTCAAACAGACGGACGTTTAACTGGGGAATTTGGCATAAATGTCGCAGAAGTATTGTAACGGACGGTAATACTTTGTACTCACCTTGTGCATATCTGCTTGCTTTTGTTGCTGGCCAATTCCAGAGACGGTAGGCTGTGAGTGTGCGGGAAGGATATTCGGCTGAGAGTTGATAACTCCCAACGGGCTGAACACAAATGTCTGGTTCTGTGTTGTCGGAATCGCCGGGATGGTCGTGTACCCCGGGAACGGTGCTATAACACGTACAGAATACATTAAAAAATATATACAATTACCTCAACCCTGGGTAACAATAGGAATGGCACAAAGCGTTTATTGTACTATACAACCAAATTCATCCCAATAAATAACCAGGCAGAGCAGTTATCTGCTAATTATAGTGATTGTGCAATTTCTATTGAAACTACGTACTAATATAAGCAATAATAAAATACTACCAACTACAAATAAAAGGGTGATGACGATTTCTTAACAACAAATGGTAATGAAACATCTAAGTCAACATGAGTTAGACAAACTTAGATATTTCTGACAATATCTATACAGTACAATGTAAACTTGATTTAAATATAGTTTCTATATTTTGTGCTATAGCTTAGCTTTTACGCTGTTATAGCACTGCTTACTCATAAATAAATAAAAATATTATAAGTTAAATAAGTTATTTACGTGCTATGGTAGAGCTCGTCAACATTCAATTATTGAAATGTGTGTACAAAGGCAGCTTTTCTAATCTCACAGCAATTTGTGCGCGTTATTAGAATAACGGCAAGGTTGCCTAAACTTTTTTGCATTCAGCTACGCAATAGGTATGGAGTAGCTAAATATTTATGTGACGAACTCAGGCAGTGAGATGCGTCGTAAGCCGAAAAAATAAAAAAGCTGTAAATTGCGATCGACAATGAGAAAAACTATACTTATAATAAGCCCGCTTTGCATCAAAACCGATGTTATTGTTTTAAAACAAAGCTCGACACGTTTCATCGAAATGCCAATTAAAAAATTAACGCCTTAACCAAACGTAAGAAACAAAATTTGAATCTGATAAAATTAAATCACATTCACATGATCCAATCACGAGACGCGAAACATAAACAAATCATTTTGAAAAATTTGTATAAACCTTGATCCTGATACGTCGTGAGACCTGTAAAATTTACTGAAATACTAAATAGTGAGAAAGTTCTTAGGCTTACGGCACACGCTTGCTAATATGTTATGAATAAAGAAACGATATACTAGATTCTTCATTTCCGACCATTGCGGTAAAAAGTGAGTATTATATTATATATCTAAATTTCTGTACAGCTAAGATAATATTTTATAAACTACCCAACGGGCTTGACGTCTTGATAGTGCAGCCTTAGCAGAGGCGATCATCGATCCACGTCGTATTGACTTTCAATTATCGGATAACATTTAAAACTGCGAGTGAACGTATTTAATATAGTTGACTGTATACGATGATCCCGCCATTTCAATTCTATTAAATGATTTCCCGCAACGTTCGGAAAAAGCTTCTTATCAATATATAATTTGATTTACATCTGAGGAGATTGAGGTGCATGAAAAGAATCGGCATATTTAAATTTTGTTAAGTATTATTTTCAAGAAAGCGTTGTAAGTGTTGCATTAATGATATAGATAGCAATGAATTTGCGTTATCTCATATACTTTTTTAGTGTGATAAAGCTAGTGATATTAGTCTAATATGACTAAATGTTTTAATGGTCTGTTGGTAAGCTGTGTTTATGCTATTTTATAGGTACTAGGTACATTGGTAAGTTGTTATATCAGATATTGTGTCAGATGCTCGCCTACTTATAATTATTATTATGATTTTCAATTTACTTTCAGATTTCAGATACAGACTTTGTTTTTACTTGTCATTTACAAAAATACTAGATTTGTATTACTTATCAAAAACACTGGCTAAATTACTTGTCTTTAAAATTTATTTTTAATAAGTATAATTATTACTGATTTGGGTATGAGAAAAAACACTTCGATAATCTTAGTATTATCACTTAATTAATTTTTTAATACACGTCTTTTATTATGTTATTAATTAAAATACATTTTACAATGCGCAGATTGCATAGGTGTCGTCGTATCAAAGAGGAGTTCGATAGTAGAGTTCATTGACCGCTGTAGTCTAGATTGCTTATAACAATGTAGAATGGTCTTATAAATCCCTTTAGAAATTGTATTGATCATTGTAAATCATCATTATGATTACTGAAACTTCTCTCAATGTTACCTTTGTGTCTTTTATATGTATATGTTAAATAAATATATAATAAAAAACAAACATCTAAATTTAAGGGTAATTTTCTTATGTTGAAAGTATACTATGCGCAGAGCTGCTGCAATACTAGAGTATAAATGACGATCCTAATTACTCGTATCTGTTCCGTAAAGTATATATTACTGCTCCGCAAGAATAGAGTATATTTTCAAACACAGCATATAAAAATAAAGACTATAAGTACAATACCACTACGACCACCGAGTATGCTTTACTAAGAGTAGCTAAATTTTCTCTCAAAGTGTACCCCGATTTGTCATAAAAACACATTAACCTATCATGGTGAAAATAGTTAAGCTGTAATTGCTAATAAGTAGCCAAGTACATTTAATAAACTTATTTATTACTTAATGAGGCGGAAAAACAAAATTATGTTTTATATTTTCACTCTTGAAAGTATTCTACCCTAATAGGTACAGTACAAGTGCGCACTTGCACAGTATACTTTCAATAAACGTCTCCTTACTCTATTTAGCAAATATTCTTATAAAGTAACAGCCTTATCCATAGATCGTTCATTATTATTAAAACGAAAGTGACATTTAGTTTCATTATGATAATAATTAAAATAGATATGTGAATTGTTTATGAATAAGGCCGTAAGAATATTACACTAAAGGCGAGAAAACTAGCGCCAACAATTTGTTTTATTGTGTTGCTACATATTCAGATCAATTTTTAACAATTTGGCGATAGGACCTATAGGAAAAACGCCTATAATATTTACTGAATCATTGTACAGTCAACAAAGTTCCAGGTATACCATTTAACAATCTGAATCCTTTAAACAGCTGCCAAATCAAGCCCCGCCTACGTTTACTCCGGCCAATAGAATATTAACGTAATATGTCGCAGCCAATAAGGAGAAGCGATCTTCATTTACTTTCAGCACTCGTAGCAGTCGCGGAAACTTTGCCGTACATAGTGTTGTATCCCTCAATTTTCTCAAAAAACTTTCTAACGACCAAAGTGCCCATTTTTTTTTGTTTTGTGAGTAAACTATAGAGCCAAAAGTGTACAGTTGCGGCGTAGGGTAGATTGGAACCCAGGTCGGCGGGGCTGACGCTTCAAGCTTTAATGAAAGTTTACACCGGCACTAGGACTGCCCCCCCCCCCCCCCCCCCTACAGTGGTTAAACAAATACTATAGGTGTTTTCCTATTATTAGCAATAAATTTAAATCGATTGGTGGCGCTAGTTTTGCTTATTCTTCACATTAACAGACATCAGTCGCAAAATGCTAGCCTGGAAAGAACTTTGCACTTACCGGCCTGGCCTTGTAAGACTTGTTTCCCTTGCGTGGTTAGCATATGGGGTGCTAATTGGTTACTCTGGAACGGCTTCCCGGCGGCTATGACCTGTGCAAAGGGATTTGGCTTCTGTTACCTGAGACCTAAGAGAAAACTAAAAACATTCTTAATGCGCTTATAATTGGACCATGTTGTGTAGCAATTTTCTGTTCGTAGTTTAGAGAAAAAAACATTTAATGCTTTACGGTACAAACCAATTAAAACTTGACAGTAACAACAGGTGATTGGCCACTTAATGAGTAACTTTTCTAGAAAACTCTGATTGATGTTTTAGCGCGATTCCAACTCAGTTATGTTAGGGGTAGCTGATCCAGGTGGTATTGCCCGCTAAGATTTCTAAGCATTGTTCCATTTTTATTTGAAACCTTAACTCCGCATACAAAACTTAATCTGTATTTGGGGAAATTTTATTTAAATGAAACCTAAGAAAACTAAACGTTAGGATTCCAGATTAACTTAAAGTCATCCAACATCTTAGATTAGATGAATGTTTATCGCATTATTAAATAATTTATGAATAACCAATATTCTTTTGAATGAATATATAAGATGTTAAAAGGGTTATACTTAATCACATTTATTTTTTAAAGGAATTTACTATTTTTGGTATGATCTACAAAAATTAATGAACCTTATTGGTTTTTTATTACCCGAATGTTTAAATGAAACAACAAATGAGTGCATTTAACTTTTAATTTGAACAAAGATTTCTTTCTTTTCTTCGAAATCTTCCTTAAGTCTTTGAAAGTTTGGAATATTTACTGGTGGTCAGATTACATCATTAAAAGTTCAGCTGGCCATAAGATCGAATTATAAATTAGTTATTTATTAATATAAGAAGTCGTACGTTGACAAATTTAATCAACATAATTGTCCTCTCTCAAGATAAGAAAAAAAAATGTATATGGAAGTCCGCCTTCGCCTCGTTCCGATCCATATACAATTTTCTTCTTGTCGACTAAAATAGAAAACCTTTTGAAAGAAGGCCACGTCAAGCTTACACGAAAGCAACAAAAGGATTAGATGGGAGTAAATGTAATATATACGGATCGTATAGCTAGTGGAAATAAGTGATCTCTCTCTACCGCTATTGTAGATAGACATAATTGACGTAACTGACGTAAATACACCGATACCTACCTAACATTGAGTAAAAACTGTTGTATTTTATACGCCTAAATAGTAACTACATTTTAACGCACTGCTTGAACCACATTGGCAGATGTAGTTTTATATTATAACCTATTGTTACTTAAAGATCAGTTTATCCCTTTCGGGGTCGTGATGTAATGTTAATATTTGTCAAAGGCACTAATATGATTTTAATACAGCCGGCAATGATTTTAAGTGAGAATAAAATTCTTAGAGAGTGTTTCTTTGTTCAACTTTTGGAAATTTAAATATGAACTTATTTGAGTTTTTCGTGGCATACCTGTATCTGCTGCGATGTGATCCCCGGGTGCAACGCAATATTTCCTGGCATCAACATTGGTCCCTGTGCATTATACAATTGCTGCAAGTATGTGCTGTTCTGAAGAGGCTGTTGTATCACTTGTACCCTACTGTGACCCCATTCGGTGCTGCAATAAGAATAGCGAGTTATTTTCCATTGACAAAAATTTCTAAATTATTAACATTGATTCCTGATTAAGATAACTACTGGAAATACGAGTCTATAACAATTTCGACTCTACCAAGACGCTTTTACTCCGTAGTACAAAAAAAATCTAGTTAAGACTCCCGGACAGAGATGCTTTAGAGTGGAATATCTACCTGGTTATTGGTATTTGTTTGTCGGATTACTGAAGGATTTCTACTTTTTGGAGTTAAATGTTCCGTTTGTGTAGGTGATAGGCTGGCAACCTGTCACTATTAGGCACTGCATGACCCATACTGAAAACGTGGCTTTATTTGTATCTAAATGTTATCTTACGCCTGCTAAACCCATTTTGGGAATGAATGAAAATACTTCTCAATCAATATTGTATTGTTCAGATTTATAATATTCGCGTAAATAAATAATAGGATAACTTATAGCGTTTTTTGCAAACAGTTTAAATTAACTATCAACTCATCACTGTTTAAATTAACTGAGGCACCGTTCAAACTTGATAGATGTTAGATGGCTTGATAAAATCAGGAGCTATCGTAAGCATTAAATACCTGATTTGCTGCGGGTGTTGTGTGTTCGGGGGCAAGCTTTGTAGAGGTGGCATTGTGGTGATTCCTGCGCTTGTTTGCTGCTGTATACCTGTTGCTGCTGCTTGCTGCTGTTGGACCTGACAGATAATATTAATTAATTAGTCCTATTAAACAATATTCGTATCAATATCGGAGCATAGACATTAGATAAAAAAACAGAGAGCAAAATTTTAAAAAGGCTGTGTAATAGATTTTCTTGATCGGCTATTTTTTAAATCTGCGGCAGCACCGGGTCTCTGTATTTAGAGGTAACTATTAGAGTAAAGATCAGATTTAAAACCAATATTATAATGATACGAAACGAAAAATCACGAAACTCATACATAACTATTCAAAAGAATTAATCTACAAAGAGCGATACTGTTTTTAACAATAACGAGTTTATACACAAAACAGAGAAGTGTAAACCGTATTTTTAACCCAGAAACATATTAAAGGGAACAAAGGAACCCTTACACAATGACCTCTGTAAGGTAAAGCCTTTAAGAATTCTGCTTTATAGCTCACAAATAACTGCGGTAAAAGTTTCAAGGATTGTTAAGAAAATTCAGTAGGTACTTTGAATGTGTATTAAAAAGTATGATAAATTCTCATGTTCATTTAAAATAAGTACTCTATTGCCTGTTGATAAGTTCTAGACTACAATGAAAGGAGGTAAGGTACTTAAAATATCACTTTGCTATAAAATGTCGTTATGCATTTTGGTATACGTAGGAAAATGCTTATGACGATACTTCTAAATAATATTAATAACATAAACACAAAGTAGACAGAGAATTTTGATCTCCGTATTGCGGCAACAGGAACAACTCGGAACTACCTGTTCACATATAACTTAAAGAAACTGCGCAGACATAGCAACATTAGTTGTGAGTTTCGATGATCAACATCGGTTTTTAGTTGCTTCACTAGAGGATGAATCAGTTTCAAATTGTCGCAACTGGCAACTGTAACATTTTACTAGTTGGGTCAAGTTGCTAGTTTCCCCAATCAGCAATCGTAACACGACGACCGATTTACAACAAGTGCTGCTTCTTAGAGATCCATAGTTATACTAACTGTTGACATTGAATTTGAAAAGTTTATTTAGTATAGTGGCAACTGAAACGACCTTTTCGTTGCTGCAACTGGTAACAAAATATATTGAACTAAAGTTGCTCTGTCTGCATATCCTAAGGAACAGTAACTTTTACTGTAATGACATATTTATTGGGAAATGTCATCGATAAGATGAGATATAATTTTTTTTAACCTTGTCACGATGGCAAGAGCAGATAAAGGCCGGAGGTGGAAGCATCAACCACTGATGGACTATCTTCCATATTATTAAACTTTGGATAACAATAATGGTGTTAACCCTATTATTATGGGTACAGACTTTGACTTATCAAAAGCGCACTTTATACCTACCACACCAACCAAACAATGCATAAATGTGTACTCCCCTCCTCTCCCCAGGAAATTCCGGTGAGCGAACCAATAGTCAATGTAACCGTTTACAATTCCGTAGACTATTCTATTTATATTGTAGTTCTGAACTCGGACCAAATTTAAGTAAGATTAAATAACATTTTATACGACGATACTTTGTTTTTAACATGTTTGTAACATTTTCTAATAACACATTTTTTTTGCAGAACCATTTAAAAAAGGGCTAATTTTCCCTTTTACTAATTAGCTGATAATGCTTCTTAAGGAAATTAAGGTTACCTGATGTGGAGCCATGGTGCTGGGCATAGACGAAACTACAGTAACTGTCTGATGATGCTGCTGTGACGGCTCGTGTTGAGCCATGCTCATCTGCTGCTGCACCACTTGAGTTTGGCCGTCGACTATCTAAAGAAAGAATAAACGTTGAAAGAAAAACACGCAGAGAAACCACTGCACAGGTCTGTAAAATACTGTGAAATTTCTACAAAACATCATCAACTTAACTATTTATTTAAAGGCATACATTTACATTAGATAGTATGTTACAAATTATAATAAAGTTGCACACAACATTTACATAAAATGCAGAATAATTAATAAAAATAACTAAACAATCTCGAAAGATATGCAAATACAACAATTTTACCTTTATCTACATACATAGATATAAATTTTAGGTGGTACATAATATTTTGCAATAAGGCAAAGGCTTTTTGCATTATCAGGTTCATAACGCAGTTCACTGTATCGGATCTTTAAGCACGACAATACCAACTATCTTGTTTTAGGTGTACAGGGTCTTTAGGCCCGATAATACCAACTATCTTGTTTTAGGTGTAGTGCAGATATTGTTGCTAGTATACATTTAATTAATGCGGCACGGGGCACCCTCCGCCTGTGAACACGGCAACAAAGCAACCGAAACGACTTTAAGGTACCTACATAGTATTCATACTTACTATGTTTATACAGTGGGCGTCTAGGCCGATTGAATAACGCAAGGGGAAAATTTTAAATATTTAATTTATTTCCGCGCGTCCAAACTGAAACGTTGGTATATTGCATATGAAATTGGCCACTGCAAGACCAGCCCATGCTTAGTGCACTGGCCGTATGATTATTGTACAATAGATTTAAGTTCCTGGAAAATAAATGATTATTATTATTATTTCAGCCGGTTTTAGAGTTTCTATCAATCTACTAGTTCAATTTCTTATTCTTTAATTGATAAACGATGTGATATGAAACATTGAAATGAAAGATTCCTAAAATTGTACACGAAAATACAGGTGATCAATAATAATTGAAGATTGTTTAGTCGTCATTTATAAAATATTTGCACTGTAATGAATAATTTGTGTACTCGCGGCATCTACATCGAACATCCTTTCATTATCGGACTTAAAGACCTGGTACAGTCAAGTTTGACTGTTGACTTTTTGTAGATTTTTTTGGCGCAACAAACTATACAAAACTGTAATTTTATACACTGTAAAGTGAAAGATCAATTGTAAAAAATTTACAGTTTTAGACAGACTATCGTGAAAAGCTTAAAAATGAATAAAAAATCAAAGGTTCAAAACGGTACTTAGCAGGATTAATTTTCATAAAAAGCTTCAATGCTTGTGAAATGAACTGGTACTGGTAGCTCGTATCGAGTATCCAATAATGTATTTACCCTAAAGTATATCCGTAGCATTGGTTCGAGCATCTTGTTGACAATTCAGACGTTGTGGCCAATAAACAAGGAATTCCAATATGCTCCACTGCTATTAATCAACCAAGACCTTACAAATTTCACACGTTCACGACTGTCCCACTTAGCGTCTATAAGTAACTAATGTAATGACAAACATAACTGTAGTATGCTGTAATTGCAAAATTTCTATCTCGTGTATTCGTATTTCAAAAAGTCGTTACGATAAAGTTACATAACAGTCGAATTAGCATGACTCATCACATCACTGAAGCGTCGGTGGCCAGCGATATTGAACCCTTTCATTAAATACGCCTTAAATTAAAAAGGCAAGTCAAGTGCGTGTTCAACACCCATACTTTCTGGGGTTCTGTTAGCCAATATAAACAAAAAACACAAAGTAGTTTTTGCATTTGAATCCTGTTTCTCATTATTATCAGTTAAAGCAGAGTTATTAGACCACCTCTCGTTCGTGTATTAATAAATATCTAGTTAATCATTGTGTTAGTAAAAATCACAGGACACATGATATTAAATATCTTAAAATTGTTTAGTTTTACACATCTCTCAATTATTTAAATAAAAAATTAACTCGCGCCTTAGGTTTTTTAAATTTGACGTCAGCATTGGAAAGTAATGTAATAAGTTCCATGTTTGTATAAATAATACAAAAAATATTTCTCAAATAATGTCAGACTGCGCTCGCCACCTGGATAAATTGGAGTGACAGAAAAGTGATTCCGTACACCGCAAAAAGGATATAAGGTTTCTGGTTGCCGGAGCGTAAGTACGTGTCGTTTATGCGAAACATGAACCCCCAGACCTACCGTCTGCTACCAATGCATTGTAAGTGCAATAAAGACCGGGAACATTACGCCTCAAATTACAAATCCGGAATTAGAACATACTTTCCGATAATTCCATTAAGTTGTTACACGATGTAGATATTAAAGTCAGTTACTTGCAATGTATCATTTATATTGTAGCGTTCCATTTTTGCTGATTCTTATTGCGAAAAAGGCAGTTGTGGAACAGTTTTAAATAAAAGTCACTGGTATTACCTTTTTGCTACAAAATATTTAAAAAAGAGTAAAAAAAGCGAGCGTATTTAACATAAACAAGAGAATTATTAAGTAGGCGACTAAACATCCAGAAATGGAGAACGCATCATTCATTAGTGGCTCATATCATGTTTTAGTATATTTTAAATACAGCATTTAGTATTTTTAACTGGGCGTTTTATTGTCCCAGAAACAGAGTATCGAGATTAGATGATTGTGCCAATATGTTTGTCTGATGTGCTGTGCTAATTGCATAAAATTATAGTATAGTATATAAATAAATAATGCACAGTACTACTCGTATAACATGCAACGCAAATAACGGTTCACAGTTTAGTAAGTAAGTACTACAAGAAATACCACATAAACGACGCCGACGCTATATCTTTTTTAATTCCGCCATTAAATAACACGAGGGCGACTTTTTTTTGAAATATTTTAATACCTGCAGGCATGAGCCCAATATTAAAAAAGAGAGCCACTCATTGTATACGAAATTCTATAGCATTGTTTAGAAGCAGCTAGAAACAATTCCCGTTACATAGCTACAAAATATTGTTATTTACTGGAGGTTCTTCGAAAAAAGCAAGGCTCTAATGCTATTGTTTGGTTTGCGATATTCGCATTAACTGTTAGCTATCTGGAGCAAAACATTTAGTTGAATAATATTCATGGAAATAAGTAGATATTAATTTAATAAGTGACTGACACTAAAATTAGATTCAAAATAACCCATAAAACACAGAAAATATTATTCATTTTAATAAGCTCGATTATGTTCTGGACTGATTTTAAAAATTCTTAGCTATAATTTTCCCTTGTAAGTAATTCCCCTGTGTAATCTTTTATTTGAATTAAAACTACGCCGGTTACGTCGCCCCGGGGCGCTTTCGTTTTATAATTTTGTGGGTAGGTATTTTTTTGCACGTTTTAATGAGTTACAAATTATAACCAGGGACGTCAGGGACTCCCGAGTTCTTGTTGCAAAATACGTATTGAGGAGACTTAATTTTTAACTACCGTACAATATTGTTTTAATTTTCACTCGACATTGGCAAACTGCGTAATATTCATGTGTCGCGAACGCCATTATTTTAAAAGAAGAACTTATAACCCTCTTGACATGTCAACATAGAGACGGCAAAACGTATACACGCACGATTCAGTAATTGGTTATTTTTTCGAATTAAGAGTATTTGTGTTGTTTTTCAACCCCCGACGCAAAGACAATTAAATAAACAATTATTTATGCAAATGACGGATACTGTATTGAACATACTGTCGCAATGTTATTTTACTTGTAAAGTAACAGATTTCATATTTCGAAATGTAACGTAAATTATAATAGGTACACCTAAAGCTTGAATTGAGATGATCCATTGGTGTTCTATTACAGTATTTTCTATTACAGCCATCTACTTTTTTATGCTTGACAGGAAAGCTCTAGTCTAGGCGACGGCCTCTCACCTGGTGGTAAGTGACGAAAGAGGTGTCTGTCCACTACAACGTATCATACCATGAACGTAATAGGAACCGTGTTCTTCACGGAAATTAACACGATACGAACTACTATGTTCACTGAAAGGTATCAACACCGTATCATACAAGGACCGTCACCGTACCGGCGCCGGCGTATGAAAAAAAAAGTATTCGTGGTATGGATTAATATCACAGTATACCAAGAACAGTAATACGTATTCATACAAAGTGGCCGCTATCCATTAGAATGAGTGCGTGCGTACTCGGCGCCGTGTACGCACGCACTGTGACGCACACATGACATAAAAATATGGGGGCATAAAGAGGTCTCGCCGTCTCGGTGTGATCGCGCGTTTTTATTTCATTGCACATTCGCTCGCCGCTCGTTCCCGCCCGGCACATTTACGATAGCCCTAGCGTCAACGCAGAGTAGGCTAATAACTCGCCGACAGCCCGCAGATAACCTACTGTTCTTGGTATGCTGTGTTAATATGAAACGCCTACTAGACCGGGCCGTTAACGACCATGTACGTGCACGTCTCGTGTCGGCACCAGAGGCCTTAGTACGAGTTTGTTAGTTTTCGAGCTCGATCAAACGTATCGTCTCTTTTCATACATTGCCCACTAGCGCCCCTAGCGTAAACTATCAGAAACAGTGGCCAATGTATGAAGAAAGACGATACGTTTGATCGAGCTCGAAAACTATCAAAACTCATACTAAGGCCTCAGCAAAATATTCTCGCCGACTATTTGTTGACGCTCGGGTATGATACGCTACGAGCAAGTTTGGTGACGGTCCGGTCTAGTGGGCGTTGCTTCATAGTAATTCACACAAATAATATTTGTTTGCCTGACACGTTTCTAGCACGGTCATGGTATGGTACGGTGTAGCAGAGACCTTAAGGCCGAAATGTAATCAAAAATATCGCTCAGAAAAGATTATTTTCGATCTCTGGGAATCAAATGTGTAGAAGGAAAACAGAAATCGCTTAACGACAAGTTACAAATGTTCCTGTATTTGGAAAAATTGCCGCTGGTAAATTTTAATTAGGTAGGTATTAAATTCTCTTTTTAAATTTTTTATTTAAATTTATCAACTTGTTGAATTATTTGTTGGTCAAAATTAGGTAATTAGTGAAAGTAGTATTTGTGGGATCACTAATCTTATAGTAATATGGATATCATGTTAAAAAGACTTACTTGCTGCGGTTTTATGTCGCCACTCATTCCGGTCTTCTGATTCTTGTCAAACAATAGGTTGACGTTGTTTTGAGGGGATGCCAAGAAGCTAAGGTTAATCTCCCCAATACCAGGTACGTTAAACTGTTGCGTGTGCACTGGTTGGTTGTTTACCACCTGATAAAGAAAAGGAATACATATATACATATTATCACACTCATAATCCCAAAAGCTTTATTTAATATTTCGTCACAAATAAAACCACACCTGGTATGGGTCATATGGTACTGCAAAATAGTGAGCTCACAGAACATAGATATAATATCTATGTTCTGTGAGTGAGCCAGCCTATCACCTAAATAAAAGGGGCACCAAACAAAAAAGTAACAATTCTTCAGTAAATAACCAAAATCCAATGACCAGGACCGATGTTACACTAAAAATCATTTAGTAATCCAGGCATTCCAGCAGGTCCAGAAAAGGCATGATATTTAAATTGCGTCATATGAATATGAGTAGTAGTTAATGACTACAACGCCGTATGGTATTTATTTACTCACATACACAGGCCATCAAATGCTCCTGCAGTGAAGCACACAGACACAATATGCATATTATATTACACAGTTATGACTCAGCTGCATTCTTGAGATAAAAATACTGGACCTACTTAATAAACCCCAAAGATTGAAAAATTATAGGGTTGAAATACTAGAGGCAATTTAGAATAGATTCCACTCAGTTACCTGCAAAAATTTTTGCTGTTCTTGTTGTTGAGCAACCTGTTGCAACTCTGTCTTTGGTTGTTGTTGTTGTTGCTGCTGCTGCTGTTGTTGTTGCTGCTGTTGTTGTTGTTGCTGTTGTTGTTGTTGTTGCTGCTGCTGTTGCTGCTGTTGTTGCTGCTGTTGTTGCTGCTGTTGTTGTTGCTGCTGCTGCTGCTGGAACTGTTTCTGTAACTACATGTTGTCAAGTTAATATTTGAATATTTTTTTGGTAAAGGTAAATTATTATGAACACTCATTTACTCTTACTAGTTCTTGTTGATCCTGCTGATTTTTTATGTGTTGCTGTATAGCCTGTTGGTGTTGTCTCTGCAAGGCTTGTTGCTGCAACTGCTGTAACTGTTGTTGTTGTATCTGCTGTATTTGTTGATGCTGCAGCTGTTGCAACTGTTGTTGTTGTTGCTGCTGTATTATTTGCTGTTGAATCTGGTAAAAATTATAACATAATTAATTTGATTAATAGCCTTTTAAAAAGTTTAAAAAAATTAGAGAAATATAACAAATATTGAACCTGTAACTTATCATCTTCCTCTTTTTGATTCCTATACCTATAATCTTCACCACTAGTTTGGTTATCAGGTTCAGACTTTGGCTGTTTGAGTTCAGGCCTTCTATATGTATTATTTTGTTTATCTAAAGCAAGTAATGTATTGGCAGCTTCGTATTTATCCTCAAAAGTAATACCAGCTTTTTCAGCGAGTGTTTCCAAGCACTGTAGGGGTCGTTTTACTGGTTTCAATGGGACCTTGGGCTTTTCCAATTGACTGCCGGGTGACTGTTTTGGTACAGTTCTTGTTATTGTAATACTATTTTTATTACAATCATCTTTTTTGTCATTTTTTGGCTCTAATGTAAAATAGTTTTTAGGATAGTTACTGTCTTTATCCTTATCACCATTGAGATTTCCGTTCTCTATTAATGTTATTGTTGTTGAATTTGCTACTTTTATAGTCTTATCTTTTTGGTCATCCTTGGCTTGGATCGGTTGTCCTTGAGCATGTGTAGGGGACAGTAATTGTTGAGCGGGCACATGCTGAGTTACTGGTGCATTATTTTGATCTGATGTACTATTTTTATCATTATTTTTAGCCAACTGTTGTTGATAACTGGGACTTTGAGGTTCCTTATCTTGTTCTTTTTTCTTTTGTATATTATCTAATATTTCTGACCTGCAAAAGAGGGATAATATTGCAGTATTGTTATAAGTCTTTAGCTAGGTAAGTACCTATTGTAAATATATATGTTTTAGCACAGAATAGCAGACATAAAAGATTATTAAAACAGTTATCGGTAATAATGTTTGAATAGTATGTCACATAACACTTTGATTGAAAAATAATCATGGTACATTTAATGAGCATCATTGTAAATAATTACTGTCTTACCACCCACAATTAAACATGAAGTAAGTCGGAAGTTGACAACTTTATTCATGCAGTTTGAGTATCTATTTTATGTGATAATAAATTGAAAAAATCAAAATTGTAAAACTAAATAAAGTGTGTTCAATGTTAAACTACTTTTACCAAGTGAATTATCAAAAGAACTTGGTGAGTTTCCTAGTACAAAATTATTGAGCGCTTGTAGCTCTGAGAAAAATTCCTAATAAGACAGTGAACAAATGTGTAAGTTTTAATTTGAATTAGTTTACCCATAATAATTTATTAGCTTATACTTTTAAGTAAATGATTTACTTATGTACATTATATGTAATATAAATTCAAAGCAATTTAAGTATTACACCCACCACATGATCACAAGCCACAAATATTAAAATGAACTATTGTTTATAAAATTTTGCAAGCTAAAGTCTAATATCTATCGTCAATAGGACTACAAACAATACAACTACATAATGTCTATTATTGTTAAATACATTATATTAATGTTTACTACCCATAATCGCTATTAAATTAATAAAATATACTTGAATAGGTGAATCACTACACCTAAATTCTGAGCTGGAAATGGGTATCTCACTTCCACTTATTTTAAACTAGGTATCATGTCGAAACTCATGGCATAGCATTTTGTACCTGGAATAATAACCTGCCATTATTGATAAAATATTATCGTATCAAACTGACTGTGTACCGATTTCAATAATACATTATTCTTTTAAAAAATACGATGCACACGTTGCATTTGCTGTAGAAAGTGATTTATCACTGTATTATTAATTGCACTTTAGATCTGATGACAGTACAGTTATAAATAGTATAGGCACGAGGATTATTAAAGTAAATAATAAAAATAAAATAGTTCAATAATACACAACACATGAACATGAACACAATAACTTCTTTAAAATGTCATGTTCATGTCAATGTCAAATAAATATTGTTTGTCTATGATTTACTTAATTTTGTTGTGGAACATTAATAACCAACAATTATCGATAAACACCTACCTATAAAGTAAAATCAATATCTTTTTTGTAAATCAATGGTATAAAAAATTCGTATTTTGAAATATGTTACTTATGAAAAAATGTCTATATTATACATATATCAACTGAGTAGAGAACAGGCAACTGATGATCATGATAAATATGTTTATTCATGTAATAACATAGTTCTTTAGATATAGTGTCTTGTAAAATTAATAAGCAACAGACTTATTAATTAGTATTGTTAGAAAATCTTCACAATAATAAAAATATGCTTTATAATCTTGTGAAACATAAAAGTAAAATATAATTCATTTTAGAATAAGGGTAGTAGTTAAGATCCCTTTCTTTTATCATGCATGTTTTAACAAATATAATATTTATGTCATGTTTGCATTGTTTATGTTAAGTAACTAGATAGCAAGAAAAAATATTATCATGTGTTGACAATTTAAAAGTTCACATAACATGCCTACGTATTTTTTCTTCGCCCTTACTTACCATTGTAACGTATATTACGCTATGCATCTACTTTAGGGCCCAACATGTACCTAAATAAAAACTGCTTGTCTGGCAATATTTCACAAGGGGAAGCAAAAAAATAATGAAAACGTGCGATAGAGAAGGCATTATGCAGACGCGTGTGGTGTGTGAAAGAGAGCATTTAAGTCCACTAGGGGAGTTAGAGCGCAAACCGGTTCTGCATGTGTGCAGACAGACGGCGCCCTCCCTCCCCTCGGCTGTCGACCCTCGGGTGCGAGGCCCCACATTGTCGGCTTTTCCCCAACCAAGGTATATTGCAATAATAATACCAAGTAAGCCCCCTTTCTAACTGACTATTTGTGTAATCGAGCAAAAAAGGAATAACTTAGGTAATTGCAGTGTCAAACTGAATTCAATACTTAGTAATGCTGTATTACATTTTTCATAGCTCAACCTGAGTGTCAGGTCACTGTCCATTATCTCGATAGATCATCGATTGTACGGGCTAATAGGAACTATAACCCATCACTTTATAGCATGCCACACGCGACGCATTTGCCAACTATAAATCGCAAACGTAAAGTAATAAATAACATAAAATACCTTTTGGTGTAAAAACCATAAGAACAACGTTCCATCGTTTCAAAATAAAGGGTTAACTGAAACGTAATCGCCGTCCCATGCGGCAGTGTTTAAAAGAAAAAACAAACAAAAAAGTAAGGATCGAGACATTCGCACGAGTGAAAGTAAACACAACACTTATTATCGACGAAAACGACATACAAACACACTTTATCGATAGTCCGGAGCCCGTCTCATTGTAACGATAACCTTCTTTTCGAGTGGCGAACGGAACACGACTGCTGCTCTGTAGACTAGAGCGAGTGCGCGATGCCCGAACGCGCCGCACCCATACCCCGCATCGCAACGCTCTCTATCAGCCGTCGCCAATGATACGCCCGCTACAATCCCCAGCCTCTCATTGGTTGGTTCATTTTACTACCGTTCCACAAACAAAACCGGTTGCCAAGAACGGCACGAAAGGGCGCGAGGGACGAAATTAGCGTTTGTGCGATTATTATTATTGCTACTCTATGCGTCTCTCTCAAGCTTTATCTCGAAAAAGAGACAGACTATGTAAAATATTAGCTCATCGTCGCATCACACTATTCCTTTCTTCTTACCGGTCATTTTTCGGTAGATCAACTGTATTTTATTGCAATACTTTTTATTTGTCTTAGAGGTTCTTTCAGGCATAAGAAAAAAGATAGTTTAAAATATTTGTAATTAAAAACTCATGTTAAGCAATAGTTTAGTTCCATGCTCAGACCAATAAAAAAGTCCATGTCTAATTATATACCCTTTGTATTAATATTTAAAAATAAATTAGATAAAAAATTAAATAGATTATTTAAAAAAATAATTGAATGGCACCAGCTGCGCGTTTATGTTTAAATATTAAATCGTGTAGGTAAAAAATATTTAAAAACCTACACATACCTACGTAAACGTCATGTCAGTAGAACTACATATAATTTAGGTAAACTGGTTCGACCAACAAATTTTAATGTGACATAGAAGTAAGTTATAAGCACAGCAAAGTGTACCTACTTATTATTAACTGAAGAGTAATGAAGGGTGCTTGTCGATATGATAACAAAGAGCCCCTAAATTTTACCTTACTACCCCAATGGCATCACTTTTCTCTCCCCTACTAATCGATTGTATGTGATATTGGTTCCTGGATTGCAGCAACACCAGCCACCAATAATAGATTGCTCATAATAAATATTTATGTAGTAGGTAAGTACTTAACCATTCTAAAAATAACTACTAAATTTATACCTATAATTAATTGAAATTTATAGGTAGGTACCAATCTCAGAACAATAAAAATTAGTCTAAGGTACCAATTTATAGAAAACTAAAAATTTGTAAATAAAATCTGGTTTTTCATATTTTTCGTTTTTGTTGGTATAAAATTCAATCATATCTAAATATGCCAAATAAAAATACTAACAAAGTCAATGCTAAGAAATTAATTTTAAAACCGTGCCCTATGTGTTAGAGCATTTACCTAAGTATGAGATATATTACTAAATTACTCATGAGATTTTCAGACACGGTAAACAAATAAATATTTACTTAGATACCTACCTATTTCGACAATACAACCAATATTAAAATTCTACTTAAGATTTAATATTCAATACTCATTAGTACTAATAATACTACGTTATCGTTCGACAGTGTACTTTTTTAAATAATTTGAATTTTGATTTTTTGCATTAATGAATGCTTTATTTGTACAAATAAAGCATTAAGTGCTTTATTTGTGCAAAAAAATCAAAATTATTTAAAAAAGTACACTGTCGAACGATAACGTAGTATTATTAGTACCTATCTTTTTAAAAATGGGTATTGCAACTAATACCATCTATCGGCAAGATCGTTGATTGTTCGATAAAGAAGGCTGCGCCATCTATGGGAGAAGCAGAAAAATAAAATACACTACATACAAACAATTTGAATAAGGTATTCATTCTGAGTGTTGAAGACTGTACTATTATTTATGTTTGTTTTTATATCAAATCAAATCAAATAGCTTATTTGCGTAAATACAATTCTTGATGTAACTATTATTTTTCTGTTTGTATATTTAACTTAGATACTTATTACCGAAATAAGGTAGGGGAGAAGGAGGTAAGACGGGGTAGCAGGAATTTTTTTCAAGCATTAATATTTACGCGTTTCTAAACGCAAAAAGGTAGTTTCATCTTAACTGGGCGTCAAATATTTGCAAAAATATTTCGTTCGGGTCTTAGAAGTGCAAATTTCAAAGATTGATGTAACAATGTTTACCATAAAAACATAAGCACCAAGCACTGACAAATTGCGACAGCGAAAAGCAGTGTCTCGGTGGCGTAATTGGTCAACGTATCCGCCCGGATTGTGGAAGATGCGGGTTCGAGTCCCGCCTCAGGCAAGTCGATTTTTTTCAGTGCATTTTTCTAGGTTATTATAAATTAACAAAGCCATATTAAAAGTATTATTTTTAAATATGAAAGAATGACATGGAGGCTGATATATTCGTTTCATGACTTGCATCCTCGTTAGAAGCGACGACACACTTTGCCATGTTGCCATGACTCTACAAGACTACCGGAAACTTCAACACGCATGTGTGCGTGTTTATGAGCGTAAAGAGATGTATGTGTGTGTGTCATCTCTTATATACATATAAGGATGCGGTGGTATATTAAGTTTTTTAAATAAAGGTCTACAACTATCCAAATATCTCGCATTACATTTGTACGCCTTACACAATTTTTTTTACTCTGAACGTCAGTGTCGACGGAGTTTCCCCAGAGGATAACCCGTAACTCAGACCTGCGCGACTCGGAACTCTGTGTGTGAACCATTTGTATCTTTAGAATAAATCATTAATTAAAAGACCATTTTTACTTTATTCTGAACCATAAGTACCAAAATCTGTGTACGACTACAACACCGTACGCGTACCCTATTATTTTTGTTTTACCCTATTATTATTTGCTATTATATGTATACGACTCAATCGATACTGTTTGTCTCATTTTTTTAAGAGCAAAAACGTAACGATCTAATCTTTTACACACTCGATCAATATGTTGCTTCACATTACGATTATCCATTGTTATTTATAAGAACACATGTGCATCTACTTCTTCTACACTACAATTTACGTGTAAATCATTATTATTTAATCATTCGATTATGTCATGGAGAGCTATTTTAATGTCATTCTGGAATGTATCTTTATTGTAATTTTTTATTATTATAATGGTCGTGTCATCAGCGAAAGTTAAACACCTCAGAAAACACAGTTTGTATGCTTTTATATAACTCTGTACTTTCCAGACACAGGATTCTTTGTTTAAGGTACTTTTATGAAGTCTGACAGTTGTGAAAAATAAAAGTGTTTGTCAAAGCCTTGAGCTTAGAATTATTCGTCCGTTATTCGTCTGCACGTAGTGTATTATATAAGTACTCTTTGGTCTGAGCTTGAGCTGGTTGTTTCACTGCTTATATCAGCTACGCCGACCAAGGACTTAGATGGATTTGAAATACAATTACTTACTTAGTTTTATTGTACTTTTATCTTGTGTAAAATATAAGGGAGAGAGCCGTTTGATTGATTTTATTTTTTATTTTTATTTTGTACGCCAATTGTAAGTTTAGATTTTATCCAAATTAATATTGTATTTTCTCTTTATAAGATATTTATTTCTCAAAGGATACTCTTTGAGAAATAAATATCTTTGACATAGAATTTGTCATAGTTTTTGTGTTGACTATTGGACCTACTAACCAAAATTTCATTATTGCATATTAGGTAATGGCAAGTTCAAAAAAAAAATTACATTATTTTTGTGTTCGTGGATGATATCATTATTTAATCCCCAGTGAAATTATCATTTCAACAAAAAGTACTGAACCAATTTTGGTATAATTTATACGGGACCATCTCTGAAGAATGACCTTCCAACATAAAAAGAATCATCAAAATCAATTAATAGTTGACGGAGTAATCGCGGAACATACATACAAAAAAAAAGAAAAAAAAACAACATATAGTCGAATAGAGAACCTCCTCCTTTTTTGAAGTCGATTAACGGAAGCCGGTATTCGATAAAAATATCCTATTATACTGATTAGAACGCCGCCAGGACTAATAGGTAAATTAAACGTTTGGAATGTTAGTTCAGCTATACGTCACTAGATGTCGTTTTCATTAAGTGAGTACTTTCATCGGCGGTTATAAGTCGCACTAAAAAGTGGAAAATAAAATAATAGTTTAAAAAAAACTAAAAAAAAACACGCTTTTATGTTAAATGAAAAAGTGAAAAGTAACTTTTTTTTTTATTTTTCACTTTTTAGTTTTTTATTTAACATAAAGGCGTATTTTTTATTTTTTTTAACTATTATTTTTTTCTAATAACCGTAATGTCGCAAATAACCCTACGCTTCGACATAAATCCTACATACAACACGATAACACAGATAAGGTTCTAGTATAGATTGAATTCTTCAAATAAGTAATAACAAAGCACAAATATAAAATTAATAATACATACTAAGTAAACCCCGACACAAAAAAACAATTTTTTTTAAATTTTAACACCATTAACATAACTGATTAATATTTAAAAAAATAAAAATTTTCACTTGGTATTTTATCACCATTGAAAGCAGTGGCGGATTTACAAATTGCCCGCCAGTAGGCTAGTAAATTTTTGCCGCCAGTATCTAGGCTGATAAATTTTTGCTGCCAGTAGACTAGCAAAATTTATTATTTTTTATACTTCTTCTGAAATTACCTTACTTCCATCACGATACCACGGTAATATTAATATTACCGTGACGATACCCCAGTTCCATCGCGCATATGCCTAGTTCACAATCATATTAATTACATTTGCAACTTTATTTTGCTCTACATTCCTCATTACATCAGCTTTTTCCTTTAATTAAAAAAATAAAATTTTCGGAGCTCGTTTTCTGTACATACATAATAAAAAAAATTGGGCAAAATTTGCCGCCCCCTAAAATCTGCCGCTCTAGGCTCCAGAGTCTTTGGCTCCAACCTACTCAGCCTATAGTAAATCCGCTACTGATTGAAAGAACTTTTGCGTCAGCGGATCGCTAAGCCTCATTCTAAAAACGTACCTATTGTTTTTATTTATTATCTGAATTAATTTCATTTACTTACCGGCAAAGTGCATCTTAAAAATATTAATAGGTTCTTTTTTGAAGTTAAAGACAGAGTGAAGATTTTTTAATTTTTAGATATTTTGTGTCGAGGTTATATTTCATTATTTTTAAATTACTTGCGGACCCTAATTCCGATAGAGATCTACTTTTTAATCACATTTTTCTTGAGTATTATTCAAGAGAGAGTTGATGAACTCCTAAACAGATTTTAATTAATTCTCCATCTCGATCACGTCAGTTTACGAACAAAAAAACCGCATTAAAATCGGTCCATTCGCTTAGGGGCTACGATGCCACAAACGGACACACAGACAGGTCGAACTTATAACTCCCTCTTCTCGGGTCGGGGCTTTAAAAGATGCCAATGCCTTTCTTCGTACTCTTAATATCTCAGACCAAATAAAAAGTTACTTTTTAATTTGGTTTGAGATTCGTACAAAATATCACGGCTACCAAATGAAGTCCCGTGGCTTCGGTTTCGTCATATTGATGGTATTCATAATGTCACGGTGGTCACGGCCAATTTATTACGTCACATTTACACCTACAAAAATTGACACTAGAGCCGTAAACTGGTCATCTGGAAACTTTCTGGAAACGATTTCATAGTCGACAGGGAATTGGTCAAATGGAACGATGCTACTTTCCCCGTCATGCTCAAAACTGACGTCATTGCCTATTTGGAGGTCGCTGTGTATTTATTACATTTTAAAAGGCGACAGCGACAGGCTGGCAAACTATCGATGGTGAGATACCTATTGCTTTATGTCTAACTGAATGCTACTTAAGGCTGAGGTTCGGGTCGGTAGCCTAAAATTGTGCTGAAAGGGAATTAGCGAGGAATGTATCTACTTTTGCAGATTTTCCTTTTGCAGACTTTCTTAGGTGGCTCACACAGACCTCTCTACACCCATAACTGCCGACCAGTAGCGTGTAAGCGACGCGCGCGTGTAAACAGGCGAAGGAAAACAACGTGTGAAAATAATAAAAAAACACAACGAGAATCAGATGTAGATTTTATTTGAAGCCTCGCTTGACTGTTTCTATCCTATTCATATTATAAACGTGAAAACTTTGTATGGATGTTTGGATAACAAATAGGCTACAATTTTACCGACGTTGAAGGGAGCGAAGCCGCGGGCGACCACTAGTGTTAAAAAAAACATAATTATTATTACCTCATATAAAAAATCGGGAGTGGTCTCCCCTTGACTTTCTCGTATACCGGAAACGACTCAAAAGTTGTTAGAAACCTTATATTTTGATGTCATACAATACATGTTAAATTTTGGTCACCCATCCGAGTACCGACCGCGCACTTGATTGCTTAACTTTCGTGATCGACGACTCAAAATGTGGCAAGAAACCTTATATTTTGATGTCATACATGTATGTTAAAGGTTGCAATAAGTTAAAGCATACTCGAGTTATCGTGCTAATGCACAGACACACAGACGACCAAAAACGGTATTTTTGGACTCAGGGAGGTCCAAAACGTGTAACTCCGTCAAAATTTTGAGGTTGAATTTTTTGACAATTACAAGACTTCCTCTATACTACGTATACGAGAAAGTAAAAACAAAGTTTTGCTACATGAACTTCAGACAGAATTGTAAGAAGAAAGTAAGATAAAGAAATCCCACGGGCTATAGAAAACAAATAAGTAGGTACTTCCTTGGCCTTTTTCAAACGCCAGGCGTCTAGAGAACTAAGTTAAAATTTCTCCAATGAAGATGCTAACAATGTCCGTTTGAATGACTCTTTCGGATGGTATCATAATATACAGAATGGTTTTTTTTCACATTTCACTAGTGAGACTCCGGGCTCCAGCAGGTGATTTTTCAAAAACCTTTAAATGCAGTTTCAAATATTTTTGAAAATAAAGGAATGTTTCCTTTCATTACGTACTTTTCCTCCCACCACGATATTTTTTTCTACCCTGTATATATTAAAATAACAATAAGTAACTGGTAACACAAACACTTAAAATAATAAGTGCGAACCACTTTACAAATCAAATTGAAAGAGAGTAAACAATCTGCATCACCCACAATCGGACATGACTGTCGCACCGTGACGTCATATTACGAGCGCGAAGGAAGGCAAAATTAATAAACCGGTGAAACTTTACACCGCTGTATCTTTGGATATCCTGGCCCGATTTCGATGAAACAAAAACTATTATTATTGGCACGAGTAGGGGCATTAAATGTAGTAACATTTATAGTAAACTTTTAATGTGTTGTGACTCCAGGATGTTTCTGACGACGTTCTCTGCGTCATCGGGGTTTTTTGTTGAAGGCGAGGACCCAAGTAGAATCTCCCCAGAGAGGGATTCTAACCAGTAGGCATCTCCCTCGGGGGAGTCTCTACTACGAGTACAAGGAGCCCGTTATTATTTACACCCGGGCGCTACATGGGCTAGAGACGACTCTGAGTTGAGCTACCAAAGAGACAATCCAGGAAATTATCTCTGCTTGCCAGCAAACATCAAAAGTAAAGAGGCATCAAGGGTCATAAATTACCTTCTCCTATATCCTGGATTCGCAATGCGGCAGGTAACTATGTGGTGAGGCCGGTGTTTGAATATATTCTATGAAGAGATACAATGCCATTTTTTTTAAAGATTAACATAAGCTAATTATCAGGTATAATCTAAGCTAATATGTTATAGTTATTTTTTTAATTGGTGAAATAACAAACCTGCAAACGATATTGTTAATTTGTAAACGTTTGCTGTCACGGAACACAGAAAGCACGTCACGATTTTTTTCCCTATTCTTACCTAATAATTTTATGAGTCTAGTTATGAGACCTTTACAATTAATTAAAACACAACATTAATTAGCTCCAATTTGCAGGACGTTAAACAATTTATTAGAACCTCAGCGGGATGTCACTTTGGTCGCCATTATAGTTTGGCGCGAATTGGTACGCATTACGTTGGTATGGCAGCTATTAAAGGCCAAAAACAATACCAAATACAATAAGATAATTCAAAGTGATTTTTTTAATTTTAGGTAGGCACTGTTTCTTTTTACTTTTAAACAAATAACAAATTTTAATTTCAATCTAATTAATGGAATCTCACAAACTACTTTTTGTTATGTGTACCTATAGGCAACTACTTAATTCGAAACAACTCCACTCAAAGTTTAAAATGTTATGCAAAAATACTGCCACAATGACGGATGCCAAGATTTACAAGTTGAGTTTTATCCCGAGTCCTTGTTGTAAAAACCCGTGTTGAGAAACTCCATTTTTAACCAAAATCTACCGTACAATTTTTTGTAACTGTGTAATTAAATTTTCACTTGAAATTGGCAAAATGCATAATCTTTAAGATTTGCGAGTGCCATTAATTAAGAATAGAATAGAATTTATTAGTTCAGGACAAGCTGCAGAAAAGTTCACAATTTTTCCCATGGTTAGCGTCACAGAACAGTTACAAGAGGTCTTCTTTTATCTGTTCTGTGGTTAGCGTAATTGGCGTCGGGTTCTAAAGAAAATTGTTGAAAGATTTGTAAACTTCTCTCCAGTATATTTTCACCTTTGTCTAGTTACAAAATAAACTGTACCTAACTGTTTTGATTTTATTTTTTTCATTTACTTATACGTTTTCAACAAATTGATAGCAGAAAAGAAAGAAAACGAAAACAGTATAGTATTTAACATTTTAGCCTGATGTGCTCTTGACTATACCAAATCTTTACGATTTTAAATTAGCAGAATATCTCAGACAAGACACTGTTATTTTCCGTATTTTTATTTTTCACTGACTCCGATTCCTTATCTCACCGACATTATTTGTAAATCAATAATTTAGACTATAAATAAGTCTGAAAATGAATTATGTGTATAGGTACTTAACCTATGATTTGTAGGCAACTAGCTAACCAAAATTTTTAGTTATTATTCTGCACCGACCACATTTTAAATCTTCTTTGTGTTTCCCCTATCTCACTCCCGCACACTGCATTTGTTGTGTATCTATCTTTTTCCCTCATGCGTGGGTGTGGATTCATAGGGCTAGGACAATGAACCTTAGTCCACAGCTGTTTTAGTCAAAGAATAATCAGGTAATTACGCAGAGGTTCCCTACGCGTAGTGAAAAATCAGTGAACCGACAGGTAAAAATGAGCTATCCGTAATAGGCCTTACCACCATCATTATAAAAGCGATTCAATTTCCACATGGTTGAGTATAGGTTCGTAACAGTTCGTAAACTGAATCGTATTATTTCGTACCATCATCATCATATTACCTACTGATTAGCTTTTGCAACGAAAGAATAAATGAAAGTTGTCGCTGGTTGTTTTTTTTTTCGCCCTATTTTTAGGGCAGGCATGGGGAATTAAAGCCTATAGATACATACAGCCTCGTCCTTAGTATTTTTAATTCAATATTTATTAATACTTTTCATTTGTTTTATTTGAATTTTATTTTTATTATTTTACACTTAAGAATACTTTTGTGGATTTAATTTTGAATTTATCTTTTTTAACACTCTTTTACAAGCTCCATTTTATATAACGCAAAATGACAGAGAGGAGCGTGTCACTCTGAATTGAATCGCTGTCGAAATTAGCGCCAAAACTGAGTCGCGTAGATAGCGTCATAGTAAATACGAATTAACTATTCTATCAGTTTAGGTCTTAAATTCGATCGCGATAAAAGATGCTGGTAAGGTAGCTGGTAGGGAAAAATGAACATTTATTTATGAGTCATGGCTAAACCGTCTCTATCTAAAGTCTAGTGTTTCGATCACCGGAATGAGATCTATTATCGGTCCCGACCCGGGTTTAATCCCCAGGAGAGTACAAAATGACTAGTTTTGAAGTCCACCTACCAAGCTACCAGCATTTTATCAATTTTTGTCGCCATAACCATAATAGTAACAACATTTTTTCCCGCTAGTTTTGATAAATAACCAGTCATTAGTGGTGGAGGGTTCCGGTTCCGGGGGTCGGGTGTATGTATCTCACTTCCACCTTCACCTTACCTAACACCAGGCGATATAAAGGCAAGAGATTGAAAAAAGTTTTTTTTTATTCTACGAGATCACGGTGATACCTACCCAGACGACTCTACATTATGGTTCTACCACCAGTGGAATGCAAAATAGCCATAAGCTATAGCATAGCATTATCCCGAAATAATTATATGGTTAATTAAAATATTGAGCTTGAAAGAGCAATGCCCATTTTCAGCCCAACTCGTTGGATAGTACCAGAAAATTTAAATGAATTTTGCATTAATTTACATTCAAACTAATTATAGTTTATAGTTATTAAAGTGCACCAGCTGTTTTTTTATAAGTTCAATGAAGGAACCAATAACATGGCGGACTCTTTGTTATACTTTGTCATTTCAACATAAGTATCTACGCAAAACAATAAATTCTTGCGCGATATTTCCCTGTACTCTTTTTTGGGTCTGAAGTTGGAGCATGGCCATTTTTCTTTACTTACAGGTACATATAATGTTAATGAAGAAAAATATTTCATCTATATTTTCCATTGACCTAGTCCCAATATTTTCTAGGAATTTAATTTCTAAGAATCAAACATGTTAGTAAGCGTATCATGGAGGCAAAAGGAATACGAAATAGAACCTACTGAGACGTGACTCGGAACTATCGGATCGGAGCAGGGTGTAATAAAATGGTTAGAACTTAGTACAAGTAGACAAGTCAAGTCGATGCATCAAGCCTGGTTACATTTTCTTTTTCATACTTTGTTAGCATGCTTTTTAAAGTACTCACTAAAAAGCACACATGTAGCAAACGTGAATGTGTGCTATGCTTTTAAGCATGCTAAAAAATGGCAGCGCACTGCACGAGAACGTAACGGAGAGGTTCTATCTAACGCGAAGTCTAAAATGCAAATTGTTCAATGTATTCCTGGATTTATTCAATTTAATAAAGTTTCACAAGTAAACTGTATTGAATTTGTTTTTGTTTAAATTTTAACAATCTAGAACGACACGGCACCTCTACCATAGGTAAAGTCATAAATTGCACAACTGATGGAGGAAATTCAATATATGTATTACGGTAGCCTAATATTCCTAATTCGTTGTAGCCTAACGAGCCGTTCATTTACATGTTAAGTACACAAATCTTCGATGTTTATTTTAGATAAGTCCTGTAAAAATAAATCAAATATTATGGTAGAGGTGCCGTGTCGTGCTAAATTGTTAATCAAAAAAAAAGTAGGGACTAATGGATCAGAGGGGTTTTGATCACCTTATACTCCGTCAACCAATCCGCAATGGGCAAGCGTGGTGGTCTACTGCCTATGCCTCCTTCGTTGAAAAGGAGAGGCCTTGTGTCTCAACAGTGGGTCCAATTATGAAGGCTGTGATGATGATGAAAATATTGATACATGTTGCTACATAAGTTCGAGCTTACTTGGCGAGACTAAGTAGAGAGGTCCTCTAATTTATGTGATAAAACCGCCTCTGAAATAGGACCAACCTCATAAAAAAGAATCATCAAAATCGGCGAGTAGGTAACAAACAAAAAAATCAACAACAACATACGAGTATAGTCGAATCGAGGTCCTTTTTTGAAGTCGGTTAAAAAGATCCACAACCCTGCTACGATGCTACAAGGAAATAAAGAATTGAAGTTGTGTTTTCGTCAATATATTTGCTATAATAACAGGGTTTACCCTTTCCTGACTCGATGGACCCCTCACTCAGTAATGAGTTCTCAACCACATGAAAAAAGCAAAAAGGGCTGTAAGAATCTAGTAAGAATTGCGTATTTCTCCGTGTTTTTTTGTTGTGAGACGTAAACATATAAATTAATATTATAAGGAGGAAAGATTTGTCTATTATGTTTGTAAGGAACCAACTCAAAAACTAATGAACCGGTTCCACTAACTTCATTAGAATGCTACATTATTCGTAAGTTAGGTTCGACCGATTTGGCTAATTTTTTTTATAATATTTCTAGAAGTCTAGGGAAAGATTAAATCGTGCGAAAATATGGAAAAACGCCAGGAAAATAGTGAAAACCATAATTTTATTTTCCTATAAAAACGACACATAAAGATTACGCTTGTTGCTAATGTCGAGTGAAAATGTACATACTTAAAGTAAAAAAATGTACGGTGGATTGAGTGAAAAATGGAGTCTCTGAACAAAGGAGAAACACCTGTTCCTACCTTTAAATATTTCATTTTCGTCCAGAAATCTACTTCGTCCATCTGTCATTATTTAGTCACAAAAGTGCGCGAGAACTTTCTTTACTAACTTTTGGCTAATTTTCGCTATTACCCGTCCACTGTTTGTTTTATGTAACTCGGAAACTTCTAAACCTATTTTACTGATGAGATATGCTTGGTCCAACTTAGACTAGTAGGTATATGTTTGTTAGTGTTTATCTTGATAATGATAAGTAGTCTTTTTTGCGAATTAGCCACAAAAACATGTGCCGGTCAGCTGGTTCTTGATATAATTTGGAACGCATTGAATTTAATGATGTTCTGATAAACACGACCTTCTTTTTTACGTATATAATACCTTGTAATTATTTCTCTTATACATTTTACAGTTACCGTCAATATTGAAAGGTAAACTCTCGTATAACTACAGGCAATTTACAGAGCGATTCTTTTTGTACCTTGTCATGTTAAACTCTGTAACAGATAGGTACAACAAAGACAGTGTATAATTCAACTGCAACAATATCGCAGTATAAATGTGTGGTAGGTAGTAGTAGTACTTATTTAAAAAGACACACGATGTGCTCAACGTACGTTTTCAGTCTGTTTTGCGGTTGTGCGGTTAGCAAGTCTTGACACACAGGCAAAAAATTGGGGTCATAATGTAAGTACTACGTCATCGGTAACGAAAGATCGAAAGCTCATTCTGAAAATTTGAGTCCATATGGAGTGCTAGTTATTTTTTTATTCTTTTTAATTAACTACCTTAGTTGAGTACGACAATTTTTCTTATACCTACTCCTTGAGCTTCCGAGAAAATTATTTCTTTGTTTGGCCACGAGAAAACCCAAGTCTACTGTAGAGTCGCAGAGAGGGAACCTTTTATTGAGACAATACAACAAAGAAACAGAAATAGAAATATATAGAGACCTAACCTCTGTTTTGTATAACAGGTTATACAATGAGTAATAAGAGAGACTCACTTTTACCCCAGCCATACTCATCAAATCAAGGCTCTCATTTCAATTCAACCTCATTTAGTTTGATCCCGTGCCTTTTCTCTCACACCCAACTGTCACTTTCATACATCATTTTAATAATAAAATAAATAATTAAAATCAGTGGTGGGACCAGCACAACCTCAGTACAGCCAGTCGTGCCTTTAACACCTTCTGACCGCCAAATCCCCAAGGACCCATTCACTATTTTGCCATGTTGAAATTTATGATACAATTTTAACTTTTCATAACACCATAGTAACCATAGTAAGCCGGCTTATTATTGAATGTACTAAACAAAGGTAGTTTGTTAAAGGACGTATTACAAATGAATGTGTAAGCTTAGAATTTGATCTAAATATATAAGCTTTCAGAATATTGTAACGATGTTTTGTATGTTAACGACCCAATCAAGCGTAAACCGTTTAACGGATGAACATTTTGACATGGTAAACAAGCGGTAAACAAATTAATATGCGAACGCTGTCTTAACAATTAATCAAATGTCTTTCAGCCGAATTTCAGGAGATGGACAAATTTTCGTTTTTCGGAAACCAAAATCGAAATAAAAATGTAGGTATATACAGGTATAGGTATCTACTAAATACCAATATAGTGTTTAAAAAGCTGCGCAGCGTATACTAACAATACAGAACTCGATGGAAATTGAGTTCTGTTTTTTACAGTGTTTCAGTTTTATATAGGTCTACTTTGCTAATATTATGTATGAGTTCATGTAGGTAGTTCCAAATAAGATAGATAGAGTATTAGTAAAAATAATACAAGTATTTACCTATAGATACAGTGTATTTTTTATACAATTACGAAATCTTAACAATGAATTACAAGTTTCAAGTAGGCACTAAAGTTCGCTTGGCACATTGCCATTCTTTATATTTAAAAAATCGGGAGTGGTCTCCCCTTGACTTTCTCGTATACCGGAAACGACTCAAAAGTTGATAGAAACCTTATATTTTGATGCCCTACATGCATGTTTAATTTTGGTCACCCATCCGAGTACCGACCTCGCACTTGTTTGCTTAACTTTCGTGATCGACGTCTGAAAAGTTGATACAAACTTTATATTTTGATGTCATACACGCATGTTAAATTTGGTTGCAATACTCGAGTTATCGTGCTAACGCACAGACATAATTCCAAAAAAAAAATATTTTTGGACTCGGGGGGATCCAAAACGTGTACATCCGTCAAAATCTTGAGGTCAAATTTTTTGACGATTACAAGAATAATTCTTCTATACTACGTAACGAGAAAGTAAAAAGGGCTAAGGTTTTTGCAATGAGCAGATCAGAAACCACAAACTGTCTATCTCCAGTAAATTATTAACCTTATTTTACGTTATTTAGAACTCAAAGTCTATTAATAGAATTAGAGAGTTTATGGTAACCTGATGTGCCTTGAATGTACTTACAATAGATCATCATAATCATAACAACCTTTATAATTCGACCCACTACTGGGACACAAGGCCTCTCCTTGTCATCGAAAGAGGTTTAGGCAATAGTCCTCCACCACGCTTGCCCAATGTGGATTGGTGGACGGAGTATAAGCTGATTAATATACCCTTTGCTGATCTATTAGTCGCCTTCTACGACCCCTATTGGAGGATATGGGGTTATGCTATTTCTACTCTGCCGGCATCACACGGCTAGAAATAAATCGAATGCCCCTAATTGTATAATTTACAGAGTTCTGTTAATACTGACGAAAGACTAGGTACCCTAATTGAATTTCAATAGTGTATCGTACCAATGAAATAATCTGCAAAATGCCATTTTTTTTATAAAATTTTGTCTTATTCATTCCTGTAAAAATACTCATAACTTCATTCATACTACATTTCTAACATTGATAATTAATTTTCTAAATTAAATTCTCCATTAAATATGCAATTTTCAAAGCATGTGTAAAAGTTTCCTTTTATGGGTGTTAGGAATCGCTTTAGTTGAGCGTTAGTACAGTCAGCATCAGATGTAGCTTAACATTCTTAGTACCATGACGTACCTACATATCACATATCAACGGCAGCGCTTGTACAGTAATATTTGCCGCCATTTTACAGGATTATTTGAAAAGCATCAATAATTCAACAACCTTCAAACCATTTGAATATCTCATTACAAACAACTTTTTCTATAGAAGCAAAACTGGAACCGCGAAGAAAAATTTCGTTCGATTGTAAATTTGTATGGAACAGTTAAAATATTTTCACGATTTTTTTTCATAGTAATTTTTTTTGATGAGATCTTCAAATGCTAGGTATAAGGTTAATAATAAATAATATATTTCCGCGCTCAATAACAATTATCTAGCCCAAATCAAGTTCCTATCATAAGAACTTGTGTTATGGATACTAAATAACGGAAATATTTAATATACATAGTAGTGTACAGGGTGTAAAAGACATGAACAGTCAAACGAAAACCATGTATTCTACTCACCATCATAACATTTTTCTTCCTTTAGACTATACCTGGGAAATTGATAGTTATGATTTTATTGAAGGTCAAAGTCATAAATTTTTTTTTTCATTTTTTTATGACATCGTGTTCTATACGTTATTTCTTAATTATTGTTCACAGAAACATTATCATTTTTTTTAGTTTTTCGTAACAAAAAATGGCTTCAAAACGTAAGCGTTCAATGTAGCTCACTCGATGCGCACGGACACTAACGAACGGGGCCGCCGCCGTCTGGCGAAATTATCGCGGTTTTGCGAGTTGCGTGCGAGTTGAGCCCTTTACATTGCGCGGTACAATTTGCAATTTTTTTGAACACCAAAAAATAAAAATCATTTCCCAGCAATATTTTTTTTGAAATATGTCTTATTTTGATGTATAGAATACATGGTTTTCGTTTGACTGTTCATGTCTTTTACACCCAGTAGATATTTTTATAAATAAACTTAAATTAAAACAAACAACCATGACTCTTGGATAAATGTTCGCGTTCATCACACAAACATTTGCTTCTACCAGTACTCGAACCTGGACCGCTTGATGTGTAGGCAGCGTTACTGACCACTCCACCATTAACGGTGTCAAAGTCACGAAAGGTTGTTGAGACTTTACAAATAAACCTGTATAATAATCATTATTATAACAAGGTACTATGATGTTAATCTACTTCTAATGCTGACTGTACTGAGGCAGTTGCACTGTTTAAACGATATATGGCATGAAGTTTTTATTTTGAAAATTGCAATTCGTTTTAGACAATAGCCAAACCGGGTATGAAATTCAGGTGGAAGCAGAAATACATTTGCAAAACATCAACCCAAAATTCATATTGTGAAATTGTCAACAGTCTCCGACAGGGTGCGCAATAATCGCAAAAAAAACGTGAAAACGGTCGACGTCGACGACTACATCAAAACTGACACTAGACCTAAAAGGCCATAAAAATCGGTACAGAGAAACAATTTGAATAGCTGTCCGCCAACTTTGATTTTGCAAACATTTTCAATACGAGGCATTTCATTTACAAGCTCTCGCTAAAGTTTTACGTTTTGCCATGGAATTCCTTCGTCCTTTTTTTTGATTGGCTACTGCGGGTTGTCGCTGATGTGATGACATTTTCTACGTCACCGGGTTTTGAATTACTTCGTCCGATAGCCTGACTTGTCCTTTAATGATAGAACTGTCTGCGATAAAATAAGATTAGCGTGAATAGAGCTGTTACAGTAAGTAAGAGCATCGAATATTCGCAAAGCTATAGTAAGAGTAACTAACTGTATAGGGTTAGAAACGCTTACTGAAATAAATATTTTCGATAGAAATTGAGCCTAGTTGAGAATATAAATATAGTTGAGATGAGAAATGTAGGTATGCACTTTAAAGTTACATAATTATAATTAATTAATTATATACATTTTTCATGTCACCTTACTACGCCTAAATTATTTTGTATTCATTCATTCAATGAAATGAGAAAAATGTTTCCTCTTACAACTTTTTGAGCAAGAATATTATCTAGTAGTTTTTATAACATTTACATTAGAAGAATTCAGAGAAATTAAGAAGCTCAAAAAGTGACGATTTTCGGAAAATACTCGTAAAAGCTCTTAATAAATTTTGACTAATAAATTGTTCAATATTCATCACACATGAGTTGGTTGAACAAAGTCTTAGGTGGCCTTTTGTAAGGTACCTTTTATTTTGTTTTTTTTTGTCGACGGGGAGGTCAAATGCATTTACGCATCATTCCTGCGGAGTGGTGCCAATCGCAGGGGATATGTGGGACTCGAGGTAAAGGCGTTCCCTCCATATCCACTAAACATCCTCCCCGGCCTGACTTCCAGTGCGCTATTGCGGGACTGCTCAGGATCTGCGCACGTGAGCGCAACTACACCGAGACCGTCCCAACGCTGCTCGTCTAGGCACTCCTTGTGCACCAATTGGTGGCAGCCCACAGGGGCTACCGGGGCTACCGACTTACGCTAGCCCCTGTGGGCCGCTGGCCGACGCCGGCCTTATAGGCCGGTCCCCACCGACGGCTGCTCGACCTGGCGCGTCCTCCTGACGAGGACACCGGGAGCAGCTATCGGACTGCATCCGGGGGGCGCGGTCGTGGCCCTAAAAAGGGCCGTCCGGAACTCGACGATGGCATGTGACTTCGTCACGTTCGTTTGACGCCGTCGTGGTGGAGTGGTCAGTAGATATAGCTGCCTACACATCAAGCGGTCCGGGTTCGAATCCTGGTAGCGGCAAATATTTGTGTGATGAACAGGAATATTTGTTTGCGAGTCATGGTTGTTTAATATTTATTTAAGTTTATTTATAAAAATAACTTTAAAAAAAATATTATGTATATAAAAAAAATATGTCCGTTATCTAGTATCCGTAACATAAGTTCTTAATGATACTTACTTCGGGCTAGATAATTGGTGTGAAATATATTTATTTATTATTTACTTCGTATGCCAAGGGGACACACTTGACATCAAAAGCCACACACCCGCCGAGAAAGTTTACCCACCACGTTACCTACACATAAAGCCACATGTGGTAGTATGGGCCATGCAGTGCCTTCAAGTAGTGACGAGTTGCCAGCTTTTCGCCTACATAATTATACGGGACACCAAAGCCAAAAAGTCCTTCAGTAATCAATCTAACCCAAAAGCCAACAACAAAGAGACGCAGAAATCATTTCAGCAGTCCGGGTACAATGTTAAATGGGGTTCAATATTATTTACGTAAAATAATATAATAGGAATAACACAAAGATAAATCTTAGATATATCTTAGAGTTATTTCTAAAAGTACATAAAGCTGCATTAACAACCCTCGGGACCAAAGCAAACTTTTTAAAGATTACCATAGCGACGAATGGATGATGACTGGATGAAAATGCAACAATTCGTCAGATAGATTACCAAAAAAGCAAATAACATTAGACAAGTATTTTGGAGTTTACTCCTTAAGAATCGATTTGCATATATATAAGGGGCCCGGTATGAGAAAAATGTGAGGAGTAAAATTTATCGATGAATGACCTCGTTACGTTTTTGAAGGTCAAAGTCATAATTGGTGCGCATCCTATGTCGCGCAACTTTCTAATTGTCAAAACACGGATGACAGCAGGTGCGCCATCTCACCTGTCTCGGAGGAAACTCCAATCGTGCGTCGGAACTGACACACAGAATTTTTTTTTTTACTTAATCGAATCAGATATCTATAAAGATATAGATCTAAGTTCAGGAGTGGGGATTGTAGTGTCACTTTTCAGTTTAAAGTGTACGAAAGCGTGACGTCACATGACATTTCAATGCAATGTATCGTCGTCATTACTTGTTTTCGTAATAAAAGAAAAAATCGGGAGTGGTCTCCACTTGACTTTCTCGTATACCGGAAACGACTTAAAAGTTGCTAGAAACCTTATATTTTGATGTCACACATGCATACAAATTTGGTTGCAATAAGTTAAAGCATACTCGAGTTATCGTACTAACGCACAGACACACACACACACACACACACACAGACATAATTCAAAAAACGGTATTTTTCGACTCGGGGAGGTCCAAAACGTGTAAATCCGTCAAAATCTAGAGGTCGAATTTTTTGACGATTACAAGACTTCCTCTATACTACGCATACGAGAAATTAAAAATAAGAGTCCAATGTTTTTTCGTATACAGAACTTTTCGGTCATCATCCGTATTATTTTCACTACCATTTATTGACTGCGATTAGGTTAATAAAAAAATATAGCATGGCCAGTTTACAACGAGTACAGCGCTAAGCCTCACAGTAATACAACGATTAATGGACGGACGAGACGCTTTCGGTATTACGTTAGCACCATACCACAACCCAGAATTGTTAGCAGCCCTATGTGAGGTGAGACAGCAATATATGGGAAGCTGTGATTAGACCGAGATAGATAATTAGAGTAAAGATTCCTGCTGCGTGTAGATATTTAGATATCTAAATCACGTTGTAATTGCGATGGATGTTTGACAAAAAGGTGCAAGATAGTTTTTTCTACCTGAAATGGTTTTTCGAGTGGTTTAATTAAACCATAGATTACAATGAATTAAACGAAGTAGCATAGCGGTAGCATGGACTTGCGCCAAACTTTATGGTGAAATATTAAAGTATTATCAACCCTTATAATAATAATACATAGTAATTTGAATGAACTGGTGATAGCGATAGTTTTTGATATTTATGAAGTGCAAAATTAAGAAGACAACGAGTTTTAACATTGGAATACAAAAACAGAGAGGTAGGTATTAGAAGTACTTTTGTCACACAGCAGAAACTGGGCGAACACTTCCACCGCAACCAAAGCAAATACACTAAGTTGTAGTGTTGTGTCTTTGTCGAAAGTCCCACAGGGAGGCACAGCTTAGGGTTGTCAGCGCGATAGTAAAACGAAATCTTCTCTAAGTTACGGTGACGTAGTCAACGACACTACTGGATCACATCACAGGGGATCGCATTTTCTTAAAACCATACGCAGTAATAAAGTTATATACAACCTTAAATTAAGTCCATACGTGGGGCGCACTAAAAGTTTCCGGAATGAATAAGAAAAAAATAGTTTTAAAGGTCAAAAAATTATTTATATCTCACAATGCGTAAATGCACTTTTACTTTCGAATAAACTAATTTTGAGAACTTTTGTCTGAGGTCACCACGGAAGAGTGGCCTCTTCCGTGGTGACCTCAGAAAAGTGTTTTTCATACTCTTCGACAGCTTCTTCTATGGATGAAAATCGTTGACCGCGTAATTGGTTCTTAATTTTTGGGGACAGAAAAAAGTCACAACACAGGTCGAGACTGTATGTAGGATGGCTCATAAGTTCTTCGTTCTTCATGCTCAAAAATTCGTTTGTCTGTCTGGCCGTGTAGGGACTAGCATTGTCTTATGGGAAAATTGTAAGTTTTCTATTTCCTTCGCAAGTTTTCCATGTTTCCTCACCATTTTAACTATACCTAGAATTTCACAAATATTTTAAAACCAAAATTAACCAAATCACTAGAGCTGTTCTCGAGTTTTAGCGAGACTAACGAATACAAAATTCATTTTTGTATACCTACAACGCGGTAAGCCTGAAAGTAGTTTGTTACTATGTAATATGCAATTTGATCAATTTCAGTAATTTTATTTTAAAATAGGTCATAGTGTAGTAGAGTATATTTTTGTTTATATCGTAGGTATATTATATTTTTCTCATTAAATGATAGGAAGCGGATTTTTAACAAACTATTTTCTGGGTTTGTGTTATTTCTGTTTCATGTTGTATAGATTTGTTACATTTTTCAAATACACCAAGGCGTGCCAAATAAAAAAGTGTGTGTGTGCAATTCACACACGGCAAGTGAAATTTCAGAAAAGGTTGTCAAAATTTTGAACAACAAACTATCATGCATCACAACATCTATGCATCAAAAGCTTTTTGTTGGCGCTTTTTCGTTTCCAATTTTCAAATCACAACGGTGCTAAAGAAGTTTTGTTTCAGTATAGCTTAAACAAATCCAAACAATTTGCGTAATATTTAGTGATAGACAACCCTGTTCCCAGGGCAGCCGGCAGTCCTCTAGGGAAGCCGAAGAATCGATCGCGCGCCCTCTCCGCTCCCCGCGCATTACGTAGCGCGAATAACTGTCTAGTAAAATGACGTAACGAACATTGACCGAAGTCGTAAGACGACTTTGAAAGTTCGCGCACTCTGCTCGATGCTAAATGGAGCAAACTTTTGCCAAGCTTTTTTTTATTACGGTATAGGTGCGAGTTTTATCAGTTGTTATCTCTATACAATTTTTTTTCGTATGTTTTGCTTGTGCTTGTGGTATGAACGTAAACAGTTGTTCACGAGTCTTGGTTGTTGTTTTGTTGTTGTTGTTCACTAAAGTATCTATAGTTTCCACGGCATAAGTTCTGAAATATACTTAATTTGGTTTAGTTAGATAATGGGAAGGATAATTGGTGTGTTATAGTTCGGCTAAGATAAAATATAATTGGTGTGATTTTTGAACGCTGAAAGAATTTTGAAGATAAAATCTGAACGGTGTGATTTTTTTAATTATATTGAATCAAAAAAAAAATCAAAAAATCATTTATTTGGAACAAAACAATTGTACAAGATATTGTGCACGTTAATGTCTGCATTAGTATATAACTGTGGCGCAGGCATTAGCGCCCACCACCGCACCGGACATCCGAAGATTGTTTACAAAGCGTTCCATCTATACATGCATGTGGTTAAGTGTGAGTTTGTGTGTGTGTGTGTGTGTGTGTGTGTGTGTGTGTGTGTGTGTGTGTGTGTGTGTGTGTGTGTTTGCGTGCGCGCATGTATGTCTTGTATATAATATTAGGTATGTTGCTATCATTGAAGGGAGTTTTATTTTAAATTAATATTGGATGCAATTCAGTACTTCTCCCACCTTTTTATGAAACAAGAGTTTCCATCTCATTATATGTTAAGGTATGGAGCCATATATCCACTTTCTTCTTGCATTCATGTGAATTTAGACTGTAGATGTTAAGAATTCTATTTACCTTATTATATAGTCTGGGGCTTAGGAAGCGAAACTGTCGCCTAATTACGCTAAAGTTACAAGGTTCAATCCTGCATACTTTATCACTCCTGCGCTTTTGCTGGTGTAGAGTTGGAACAAATCCTAAGTTGGCATGCTTACGTAGAATAGTATGTAGTATAAAAGAGTGTCTAACTCTAGGTAGATTACATAAATTATATAAGGCATCTGTGGGAAAACGTATAGGTTTATAGGTCATAACCTTAAGCACAGCTCTTTGAGATCTTTCCAGTTAACCAAGAAATTTATAGGTAAAACTGGAACGTCGAATAAAAAAGTGAAGACAATTTTTTTGACCCCAACTAACCTTTGAATGTTTCCGTTTCCTACCTGTCTCTTTCTTACTTACCACTCAAGTAATAAACTCAAACTCTTTCTTTATTTATTTAGGTACAAATTGTGCACTTATGAAAGTTAAGTTTGATGCCATCGGTTCGAGAGTCTACCAGGAGGCCTTGTTCTGAGAAGAACCGGCAAGAAAACTAAACAAGTTTTATCCTCCCTTTACAGTTTTCATACATTGTCAAGTCTTTAATAATTAATCATAAATAATCATAATAATATAATAAAATAAAGACTAATGATTAAACTTACAAAAAAAAATGTATAAAAAATGTAATTTAACACATCTTCCCTTACAATATTGTCAATTAGAAAATCTGGGGGCACGGTAGTGCCCCCGCCAAGTCGAGCGCGAAGCAAACACTGCCGTACCATCCTTTACTGGAACCATTTCGCCGCATTTTCAGGCCCCTATTTGAGAACCTCAGGATAAGACCAGAACGCAGAAATTTTCGTCATCCAGTAAGCTATAATAACATACTTAAAATCCAAAATTATAAGTCTGTAGGTCATTTAGTTCCGAAGTTAAGCGAAAGCAAAGTTTCGCATTTATGACACTCACTCACTCATGATCATCAAAATAGAACTAGTACTTCCCATAAACTCAGAGAGCTGAAATTTGGTACAGAGTTAGGGTTTAATGGCCACATAAAGGGAAAACTATAAAAACTAGGATAATCGAAGATTTTGTAATAAAAAAAAACTACTAAAAAGAAAAAAAACTGTGTCAAATAAGAAAATCTAATAAAATAAATCAATATACGCGTTTCTACAAAAAGAAGTGAAATCCCACCAAAAACATTCTTTAAAAAACTAGCCAAGTCTCGATGGAGCTGCTTTATCTCTAAAAAGTAATGAAATCTAGTCAAAGTTGTGCCAAGTCTAAGGTTCCTTACTGCGATTTCTTTATTATTATAGTTAATGTTGTGTGACTTGGCCGTTGAAGGGTTTCAACATTACGTGTAAACAAAATTGACTTGTACCCACTAATGTATGAAGAATGTTAAACGGCCAAGTCACACAACATTAACTATATTGAAATTTTATACATATTGATAGATGAATGAATATGATGAAGTACGTATGTACGTTTGAAGTATTAGACCGTCAGGTCTAATACGTGTGCTCTAAGGTGTGCTCTATTACCCACCTGCATAAAAGACTTAGTACATGTATAGAAGAAAATTGCTCAACTGAAAAGATGGAAACAAGTTCAAATATAAAGGAAATCTTAAAACACATTCATGGTTTACTTTTGTTCAACATAGTAACATGCAGTCGGAGGCATAAAATTTATTAATCATTCATAGTGTTGTGCCTCCGACTGCATGTTGAACAAAGTTCTAAAAACTACTATAAATATAGGCATTTGATTTTGTTTCCATCTTTTCAGTTGACTAATTGTCTTTTTACGCAGGCGGGCTTTTTTAGTTTTTTTTCAAATGTTTTTAAGATGTAGAGGTCGTATCCGTTCGGGAACAACGCTGGCGACACTTCACGACAGTTGGTTTCACAGTATTGTGGTTTGCGGCACAAAATTGCGCAAAGAACGCATACTCCACTTACCATATGCATACGCATATGGCATACGCAACTTGACCTTAAAACTTCCCGTAAAACTCACTGCTAACAATATTGTTTTTGAAAAATATCGAAGTTCGACAACCCTTTGTTTACCCAACGAATGCTAAATTCACGGTCCTTGTTCTAATGGTATAAGCTCATATTTGAAAAGGACGTCTGAACCCAGTCTTCGAGTCTTGGTGTTACTTGAACGATTATTATGAAGAGTAGACGATAAATGGATTGGTCCTAGTTGTGCCTACTTTACGGTTAGGGATTTCAAAAATGATTTATCATTTGGTAGCGTTCTCATAAACACATGCAAACGTGAGAAGGTAAAGCAAAGCAGTAATAATTGATTGAAGTCTCACATAACATTTAGAAGCAACCGTGACGCAATTAGGGTATTTAGTAGATACTTAAGCAAGCGAGCGAGCATCTACCCGTGCTAAAATAGTTATATAAATAGTATGATCTTAATTTTTGAGATACTTATTTTCCGAGATCTGGCTCAGCTGGTGGTCTGTGAGGACTGAGGGACCATATTTTATGGGCTGTTCATGTCCTTTACACCCGTTATTTAGTCTACAAGTTTTTAAATTCGACCTACATTTGCTGTAAGTCTACTACTAAATATTTTGAAATTTATTTTGTGAAATACCAGTGTGGTCCGTCAGTTCATACGCACATTGGTTTATACACTATACAATATAATAATAACTCTTAATTTGTTCTCTCACACAGTATCCATCTGAGGTATCCACCTAATCATTATAATACAACAGATAATATAGACTATGTGACTAGACGGTGTCTGTACTAGGCGACCCTATATGACAGATTGCCAGCCTCTCCACATTCCAACTAGGCGAAATTATTTTTACGGTGTGTTTAAGATTTCAATCATTGTATTTAGTTAACTCAATACATCATTTTCATTTTTTTGTTTTATTTTACATGAATTTTTTATGTTTTTCTTTGTGTAAGTATAGAAAAATTAGTCTAACGATTGATAAAATTATATTATCTGTTCTCTGAATTAGAATAATATTACTTTTATACCCAGCTAGAATATTAAAACTTAGTGTAAAGACGGTGTAACAAACAAATTTTTGACATGAAAAATTTTCTCAAAAAGTGGTTGGACGTTTTAACACTACTGGATCGAATAATTATTGTAAAATGAATATCACTTTATTCACACCGTTCAGTTCAACGCGATAAATGGCTTTATCATATCGTGTTTCGGTGGTCATGCTAGGCGGGCTGGGGACTAAGATGATATGCCTTCCATGCCCTGTAATTACACTGGCTACCTTTCCCTTTAATCCGAAACACTGCGAACTGCTTCACTGCAGAAATAAGAAAGGCGGTGGTACCTACCCAGGCGACCCTAGTTATGGGTCTACCGCCTAGTGAAATATAAGTAAAGGTCCGAACTGTGGCGGTACCTCCTCTCCACCTCACAGAAGACCGTAGTCAATGGCTCTACTATTGTAGTTTTTTGTTTCTGTCGAGTTAGGGTTATAAGTATAGGCTAATGACTGCGTATTTGTCAACCTAATAGCATAAGAAATGGTGTGTAAAATATAATTTATTTTTAGATTACATTAGTTAACGCTAGATGTACCTAATGAAATTCATAATTTCGTAATTAGCTCCCTTTAGCTTAATACGTGGCCCGAGGAAAGAAGACCTTTCTTATTTGAGTTTAATTTTACCAAGCAATTAAAAAAAATAATACTACCTACCTAATATAATTCATGAAAGTTTGTGACAATGTTATTCTTAGCAAGAAAGAAAAATGTTTACTCGGCTAAATTAATGTACCATAGTACCAAGATAGTTAAAATGGAGACGACAGGAGATCGAGCTACCAAAACCTTTCAAGTTTCTTCAATGTTTTCAACTATCAAACACACACCCAGAAATTCTATGCATCCATACAGGCTTTCTCGTTTATAATGTTAAGTAGGATTCATGCGATACGGTTGACTAATTATGTGATAATTTTTTCCTCAATATTTTTGGTTATTGGTCTTGCATTCACCCATACATAATTTTTTTTTTTTTTTAGTGTTTCCTTGGTAACAAACCAGCTTAATATTTCTAAAATTTATTATTTGCTTACTGAATGTCAGTACTAGGGCTTTCAATACCGGTATTCCGGGATCCCGTAATACCGTAATCACGTTTTTTTTCTTGGTATTCTTCAATACCGGTATTGATCAGTCGATACCGTGATTTTACGGTATTACAAATCAACAATTCTTTATTAGAGTTATATGAATATAAGACGAAATGTTAGGCATGAACCTTACCTCAAAGTACAACTACAACTAGAGGCACTGATTTTGAATCAATAATAAGAGTAAATATGTGTGTCTTCGAAACCGGTGGGGGTGGTCAGGAAATATTTTTATCTGCAGCTTACAAATGTACTAGTACCTACAAGTGTAAAGCTGAGCGAGCTTTTTCTTTGTTGCATAAATAGTTGACTGTACTATTTATGCAACAAATTGAGAAGTTCGCTATCTGATAAGTCATTAAAAGCTCTGTCCTTTTTAAGAACACTTTCAGTTACAAAAAATTCCAAAATCTTAAGGTTTTATTGATTATGTATATATCGTTTTTTTTTCGTTTCTTTTGAATATTGTTATTTAGGATTGTTTGATTAGTAATTACATGAATGTTACAAGGTAAAAGAATATGTGATTGTTAAGTAATCTACCTATAAAATATTTTTTTAATGGTAATTGCAATGCGAAGTTTAATTAATGGGAGGGTATTTTTGTTGTATTTTTTTATTTTAATATTTATTTATTTACTTAAATCTACCATTACAGGGTTTATATTTTGTTTGATAAAAAATTTTGGGTCTTTAATTTTTAGTTCCGCTGAACTATTAATTTTATGAACGATTAGGGAACGGTAGAAACAATATGTTAGTAGATAACAAAGTAGGTATGTCTTAGAAGTGCAAATTTCAATGATTTGATGAAACAATGTTTACCATAAAAACATAAGCACCAAGCCATGACAAATTTTGACAGCGAAAAGCAGTGTCTCTGTGGCGTAATTGATCAACGCAGCCGCCCGGATTGCGGAATCGAGTTCGAGTCCCGCCTGAGGCAAGTAGATTTTTATCAGTGCATTTTTCTAGTATTAATATTTACGCGTTTGTAAACGCAAAAATAAAATTATTCCATAATGTATGTTTAATATTTTGTTAGCCTGTTTTGCATGTCTTTATTAGGTAACTATGTAACAGAAATAAAGACTGATTAGAAATAAAACGGGCATTTTATTTGCGTTCATATTAAATACCGTGATCCCGTGATCACGGTATTGAACATGCTAATACCGGTATTGATACCGGTATCGAAAAAATCCGGTATTTGAAAGCCCTAGTCAGTACGCATTACCTGTTTAACAAGGTTATTAACTCACAATTATTTTTCCACTCTTATATATTTAGGCTTACTCTTTTATTAGTAATTTCAAATAATATTATATTGCCTGTTTAAAGCAACTTCATGTTTTAGTAAAAGTTGTATTGTTTTATCTAATAAGTACTTTACACAATAAAATTAACATATTGTAGAAATTAAGTGGACTGTGACTATTATAGCTATTACACACCTGCTGACATTTCAAAACAAATTATTTTAACCCAGTATAGTTGACAAATAAGTACAGTTGTAGTAGTATTCTATGTTCAAACCTTGACTTTTATACTTTTCAGTTTACCGGTTGGTTGCTCTGTTGAGGGATATGCAGGCCATTACTTCATCCAGTGTGATGACCCGTAAAGCAACTGCGAAGGATACTGAGATGAAGCTTAAGCAGACCCTCATGGATTTGCGGGCATCCCGTGAGCTCTGTGATCGTCTCATGCAGGAACGGGATGATAGTGAAATAGAAATCATTAAGATCTTGGAAAAGAATAAGCATTTAAAATCTGAACTTACAGAGCTGCATGTCAAATATGAGGATGTGTTGGAGCAATGTAGGCAAATGGAATATACTCTAAGTAATTTTGCGGAATGCAGTAGGACACACGAGCAGGCTTTGAGTAGAATCAATGAATTAGAGGTCAGCTTGTGTATTGCCAATCGAAATATCAATGATTTAGACTCTGCTAATAAAAAGTTATCTATTGATAAAAACTCTGAAAGCTTGTTCGATGAATTGACTGTCTGCGGACCTGACTTCATCGAGGAACATTCGGTATTAGTAAACAGTTCAAAGAATAAATACAACAATAATAGTTTCTCAAGTGTAAGAAAACTGAAAAAGTATATTCGAATTAATAAATTTATAAATAAAACTAAAAAAACAATTAACAGATATAATAAACAGAAAATACAAAATTTTGGTCGAATGGAACGTTCAAAATTATTTGAAAAATTGAATAATATGAATAGTATTGCTGACAGTAACAAAAATGGCTATATTGATTACAGTAAAAACTTAGAATCAAAAATAGAAAATCTTGAACAGACATTGAAAAACATGTTAACAAATATTCAAAATTTGTCGCAAAAGCAATTAAATTACCAGATTGTAGCGTCAAATGACATGGTGGATTTATGTAATTATAATGCAGACCGTTTTGAGTCATTAAATAAAAAACGTTCATGTAGGTGTTCATTTAGTTTGTGTGACAAAATGACACAACCACCTAGTTCAGTCTTGGATAAACAGCTACACCCAAAAACTTGCAGTAAAGCCAAACTATGTATAACTACACCTGTACAAAACAACCACGATGAGGTTAGGACCGAGACAACATCTATCAAAGAAAACATAATTATGTATTGTGATGAGATTGGCAAAAATATGGGGCTCATAATGGAACAACATACAGGGCAACTGGTAACTAACTTATGTATGCCTGGTGCCAGCTACTCACAAATATTAGACAAAATAAACTCAAGCAACTACAGTACTAACACAACAATAATTGTTTTTGTAGGAAGAAGGGGTAATACCAATATAAATTGTTTGAAAAAATGTTTTGAATGCCTATGTAACCTGAATGTGAAGAAAATTATGTTATTTGCATTACCATACAGTAGGTCATTGACAGATACTGAAAATGAATATAGACATAAATGTAATGTAAAATTGCAGAACATGACATATTATAATAATAAATTTGAATTTATTGACACTAATGTATTCATTAGATATTTTTATTTGACCAAAGATAATTACTATCTTTCTAATTTTTACAAAAAACAGATAGCAACTTCGCTATCATATTTTATTTCTAAGCCAGCCAATTCATTGGCTAATTACACTGCCTTTATTGGGCAGGAAAGTAAAATGACATATGACCACATGGAATGTGTTCCAATGTCTTTAAATTAAAACACAAGACAAAAGAGGCATTCTCTGGCAATAACAGCACTACAAGTGCTGACTATAGTTGTAGTTTAATAGAAATTTTGTCAAAAAGTAATTTTTCTATCCCTCGGGCAGTCTTTTTTTTCTGGATGAAAGATGCCATATGTCCCTTTCTGTACCACTGATAATAATCGACGCTTTTACGGTGAAGGAAAACATCGTGAGGAAACCTGCACACACCTATGAAGAAATACTTAGGCTGTGTGTGAAGTCGACCAACCCGCACTTGGCCAGCGTGGTTGACTAATGCCTAATCGCCCCTAATGTGGGGTAGGCTTGAGCCCCTCGGTGGGGACATTATATGAGCTGTTGATGATGATGATGATACCACTGATGAAGTGTGTACAGAATTTATATACTTAGTTTAATCTCCAAAGAGTAACAAATAAACGAACAAACTTACAATCGTTTTTGTAATACTTCACATAAATATGCGGATTAATCGACAAAAAGTGCCGAATGTTTTACTTATTCATTCATATTTATAGCTCAGAATACAGTTTGTTCTGTATTCTGAGATTTATAGTAAATTTTACTTTTCTGCACTTCTGCTTTTTAGAAAATTTAAACAAATGTCTGACTCATTCATGCGCATAATGTGTAAAAGAGTACGGACGACCTTCTACATCTATACCAAAAAAATATATAAAAAACCATTTTTGAAAACCAGCTTTCATTTAAATGCTCTAATCAAAAAAGAGAATAAGAAAATTAAATTAAACATTAAATTTTAATGTTATAAAATCTTGTCGCAAGATTCAAGCATTATAGTCCATATAGATAGGTACTTCTACGTTTATCCCAAAATATTTACAAAATAAAATTGCCCTAGTGATTTAATTATTCTAGTGATTATGTTTCATCGGTCTATATTTTTTAAAAAATGTCAAAAGACTCCATTCCACCATTCAAATGCGAAGATAGATAATGTGAGAGATAAACTGCCGCGCTAGCTACCCTCGCATTGCCTGCAAAGTGCTTCTTCACGCCTCTTTTGATTAACCCAGGATTGTATGAAGGCGGAGGAAGGAAAACCTATGTACATACTACCCAAGATTTACTGAACAAAGTTTTAAAAGGTAGATTGATTGACGTAGGTAAGTCATTTGAAACTTATAACGGTAATATAATCTAAGGTAAACTTGAGAATTATTGACAGAAAAAGTCTTCGATGATCAGTCAGTTCCACTCCTACGCCACTGCTTCCGGCTTCAACTAAAAATTCGATAATATTATGAAATAATTAGGCAAGTAGGTAGGTAGGTACAGAACATGTACTTACAGGAAGGATATCAATAGATAAAATATGATATAAAGCTGTGGATATTACGAATTTGTAAGTATTTTTCTGTTAATTATGTATGACACACGACGGCAGATCAGGCTGTCAAATTTCTTCAATAGACCTTGAACTCTATAATTATATGGAATAAAATTGAAAAAAATGAAAATATTTATTTGGAACTAAATGTTGTACAAAATTTGTTGGAGGAATTCTCTCTAACCTGTACCTAGTATAGTAAGAGTATAGTATTATATTATCTGTGCCTGTACTGAGAGGATTCCGCTCTTCAATAATATGCGACATTGATGTGAATATAAAAATCAATACTAAATATGAAATGAAATGAAATGAAATGAAAATGAAATGAAAAGCTCTTTATTTAAATGGACTTTGCTAAGTACTTTTAAATCGTCAAAACCCTACCACCATTTCGGGACGATAGTAATATTATGCTGAGATGGAGAAGAAATGGCGAAAGAAACTCCACAGCTTACAATTTGGTAATGATTTCAAAGCATCATCACAGGTCAACAGACAATAATAATATAATCAAAATTACAGTTTTACATGCGTAAATTTTGGGCAGTTATTACTCCCACGCATTTGGTTCACTTATAATAATAATTTATGTTGTAAAAGCTTTTCTATATAATTCAACTAATCACATTAATGAACTAATTAATTTAAGTCTTGATACCCACCACCATTTTTTGTTATTGTTAGATAGATTTTGCTCAATTTAGGTGCTAAGCATACATTTATGATCCTTTGGTTAATAAATATATCTATAAGAATACAATGTGTGCATACCAAAAAAAAAAAAAAAAAAAATCCAATACCTAATATACATTAGTTAATTTACATTACATTACATATACATTAGTTAATTTACACAATATCATAACACAAACAAAATTATCCTATTAATGGCATGTGTCATACAATTATCCATCTAAGAATAAACAACTACATTGTCTAACATTTACATCAAATAAAAATAAAAAGTTCAAGAAAACATGAGATGACCAGGTCTCATTGGCGGCACCTGTTCACAGGCATGACGCAAGAATCAGCCATCGCATCGCTCAACCATATTTTAGGGAACGTAGCGACCCGACGCAAGACGACACCGCCACAAGACCTTTTTAGTGAGAGTGACATACACATGCTTCTTGATTATAATCTAGAACAAATTTAAATTATGTTTCTTAGTTAACTATAAGACACAAGGTTGATAATCTTGTAATTAATATATTTTGGATGCATAGATCATGAACAAATTCACCCCCAAGCGTTAGAATCATTTATGTAATCAGTTATTTTATAGTAAGCTTTATTATACAGTTTAGATTTAATAGCAGTTTTGAACTTATTAACAGGTAGATCTCGAATATTATTTGGGAGTTTGTTATAAAAGCGTATACATTGCCCCATAAAAGAATTGCTTATTCTGTGGAGACGAGTAGCATGTACCACTAGATTATGTTTTTTTCTAGTATTAATATTATGAGTGTCACACTTTTCAGAAAAGTTTGTTATGTTTTTCCTTACGTAAATTAGGTTTTCAAATATGTATTGTGATGCCACTGTTAGAATATTTATTTCTTTAAACTTTTCCCTGAGTGAAACCCGAGGTCCTAATTGATAAATAGCTCTTACTGCTCGTTTTTGTAAGACAAATATGGTATTAATGTCCGCAGCATTCCCCCAAAGAAGAATTCCATACGACATAATACTGTGGAAATAACTAAAGTATACAATTCTGGCTGTGTCTACATCAGTAAGTCGTCTGATAGTTTTAACTGCATACGCAGCTGAACTTAGTTTACCAGACATTCGTTCAATATGTGGACCCCATTGCAATTTAGCATCTAACATTATGCCCAAGAAAATAGTCGATTGAACAGGTTCTAATCCTATACCATTTATTTGTATATTTGTTTCAACCCGTTTCACATTGGGTGTGCAAAACTTAACTAATTTGGTTTTATTTTCGTTTAAAAGCAAATTGTTAATGTTAAACCAATCTACTACTTTAGATAGTGCGTTGTTTACTTCGTCATAATTAGTCATTCGTCTGTTTATTTTAAATATCAGAGATGTATCATCTGCAAACAACACTATATCATGACTTTTATTTACACAGTAAGGTAGGTCATTAATATATATCAAGAACAGAAAAGGACCAAGAATTGAACCCTGTGGAACTCCTATTGTAACAGCAGCTCCAGAAGATCTTTGACCATTTATATCGACCCTTTGAATTCTATTACTCAAGTAAGATGTCAAAAGGTCGAGAGCCCTATTTCTAACGCCATAGTGATGTAATTTCCTGACAAGAGTATCATGATTTACACAGTCGAAAGCCTTGGATAAATCACAGAATACTCCCAAAGCATCCTGTGAATCCTCCCAAGCTGAATATATGTTTTTCAATAATTCAACTCCTGCATCAATAGTTGACCGACCCCTCGTAAAGCCGAATTGGTTTTTATGTAGCAAACTGTATTTTACGAAATGATTGAGGAGTTGATTAAGCATTAACTTTTCAAAGATTTTACTAAGTGTTGGTAATATAGAGATTGGTCGAAAATTCGTAGGGTCCGAAGCATCTCCAGACTTAAATAAAGGTACGACTTTGCTATGTTTCATCAAGTCAGGAAATACAGCCGAAGCTATACTGCTATTATACACGATAGCCAAGTAAGGGGCAATTATATCTATTATACTTGAAACAGTTTTAACAGAAAGTCCCCAAAGGTCCATGGTTTTCTTTATATCGATGGATTTAAATATCTTTATAATATCTTTGTAGTTGACAGATGTGAATTCAAAATTAGCATCGCATTTACATACACTTTCCATAAGTAGTGTTTCAGCTGTTGTCGAAGATGAACTTAGTGTTTTAGTTGTTAAGAAAGGGATTTCTGTGAAAAATTTTTCAAACTCAGATGCAATCTTTAAATCGTCTTTGATATTTACATTGTTTACATTTAAATTGAAATCACGAACGCGTCTGGGAGCTCTACCAGTTTCACTATTAATAATATTCCACGTTTCCTTAATTTTATTTTGAGCTCTGGTTATTTTATTTTTCAAATTAATGGACTTAGCAGTGGCACAGGCTCGTCTAAAAGTAATAGAGTAATTTTTTACATAATTAATAAACGTGGGGTTAAAATTGTACGATTTTTCACCGTACAATTCATATAATTTGTTTCGGCTTTTATATATACCAGCAGTGGCCCACTCACTGAAGGATGGGCGGTTGCCGATTGTTATTGTTTTTGTTGTAAAGTTTTTACTGAATTCCTCACTAATAAGTTTGAACAAAGCAGTATACAAGTACTCAGTACAGTTCTGAAAAGGCATCCATGGTAGTTTCTGAATCAAATTATTTTTAAACTTTTCTAGTCTACTAATAGTCACAGGAACAAAATTAACCTTGGTTCTTTGAGAGGTAGGTTTTTTCCTATAAAATGAGATTAACTGACCGCAATGATCAGAGTGTAACAAATTAATTATGGATTTCTGATTAGGCTTAATGTTAGAAAAAATGTTGTCAATGCAGGTAGCACTTGTGGCAGTAATTCTCGTGGGCTCGTTAAAACAATTATGTAAGTCATAGGACTTAAATAAATTTAAAAAGTTACTCGTCAAGGCACTTTTTTCTAAAATATTAATATTAAAATCACCACAGATAACAATTGTTTTATGACTACCACTGATTTTAAAAAGGGCATCCTCCATAATTTTTTGGAATGACTCATAGGGCGCACATGGAGGTTTGTATACACTCATAACAATGAAATGCTCAAACTCGATACATGCTATTTCCGTAACTCGCTCAACAGACAAGCTCACAAGGTCAATTCTTTCTTTGGATTTAATATTATTCCTAGTTACAATTAAAGAACCACCATGCCTCAAGTTTGTCCTGCTGAATGAGCTAACAACCTGGTGATTATTAAAATTGAACATAAGCTGATGACTTTTCAACCAGTGTTCAGTGATACAAAAAATATCAATGTTTTTACAATTCATAAATAACTCTAATTCTAATTCTTTACCTGAAATCCCTTGAATATTTTGATGCACCAAGTTAATATTATTACATTTTACAGTCTGTGGATTAATTGCACAAATTGAAGAAATAATGGAATAATTTTATTTTTGCGTTTACAAACGCGTAAATATAATACTAGAAAAATGCACTGAAAAAAATCGACTTGCCTCAGGCGGGACTCGAACCCGCACCTTCCACAATCCGGGTGGACGCGTTGCGGAAGGTGCGGGTTCGAGTCCCGCCTGAGGCAAGTCGATTTTTTTCAGTGCATTTTTCTAGTATTATATTTACGCGTTTGTAAACGCAAAAATAAAATTATTCCATAATGTAAGGTAGTTTCATCTTAGCTGGGCGTCAAATATTTGCAAAAATATTTCGTTCGGGTCTTGGAAGTGCAAATTTCAAAGATTTGATGAAACGATGTTTACCATAAAAACATAAGCACCAAGCACTGACAAATTTCGACAGCGAAAAGCAGTGCCTCGGTGGCGAAATTGGTCAACGCGTCCACCCGGATTGTGGAAGGTGCGGGTTCGAGTCCCGCCTGAGGCAAGTCGATTTTTTTTTTCAGTGCATTTTTCTGGAGAAATAATATTTGATAAGTTTAACCCGAGCGAAGCCGCGGGCATTTCCCCGTACTATTATAACCAACCCTTTTCTAAGATAATGTTCTGATTAAAAATAATGTGCCAAGATCAAATCACCGTCAGCTAGTTGCCTTAAAAAAGTTATCCTTTAAAACCGGATTCCCAAAATGCGTATTCCGGAGTTAATAATAGTCGAGCAGGTAAAAAGGGGACAAGAGATCTTTGCTATCTCTAGCCACACACAAAAGTTTATTTGGCAACGTCGCTGCATCAGGGGTGTGAAAAGTGGCAACGTCGCCTCGCATTAAGCTATGGTCTCGAAAAGTAGGGAATTGTTTGGTCATGGTCATGTTTTTTGGTATCTACACCAGCTTAGATAGATTTGTGTATGGCCTACAGTATGGTATTTTTTTCTCTAGTAAGTAAACCAAGAAGATTCATTGGGTCAAAAATAATCAAGGTCGAATTTTAAACAAATTTTATTGCAAAAAATTACAATGAACCTAATTTAAAGCTTCATTATTCCTAAAGACAAGAAAACCCGGGCCGCTGAAATTATTTTGTTTTGAGTGTACCTACATCTGTCCTACAGGCTTACTCGCAACTTTTTTTGACAGATGAAAGTGATAATCACCGAGTAAATTACATATCCATTGCTATTTTACACGACAAGTGTCATAATAGCATGTCGTAAAACAGCAATGCATACGAATAGCCGGCTGGTAGTTGGCTTTTGTTTGTTTTTTTTACAGAAGAATTGTTAGTTATTGAGTTTGTTTACATATTAATCTATAGGTCTGGTGCCATTTTTACTTTCTCGTATAAAGTAGTAAAGAGGAAGTCTTGTAATCGTAAAAAAATTCGACTTCGAGACTTTGACGGATTTACACGTTTTGGACCTCCCAGAGTCCAAAAAACGTTTTTAGAATTATGGCTGTGTGTCTGTGCGTTAGCACGATAACTCGAGTATGCTTTAACTTATTGCAACCTTTAACATGCATGTATGACATCAAAATAGGTTTCTATCAACTTTTGAGCCGTCGATAACGAAAGTTAAGCGACCGAGTGCGCGGTCGGTACTCGGATGGGTGACCAAAATTTAACATGCATGTGTGACATCAAAATATAAGGTTTCTGTCAACTTTTGAATCGTTTCCGGTATACGAGAAATTCAAGGGGAGACCACTCCCGATTTTTGTTTATGCGACAGCCTGGTAACCTGTCACCTTAGACCAAATATGCTTTTTTATTTGTTCTGAGCCTGTCACTATTTTGGGTTACTATATGACCCAAACAGCCAGATGTGGCTTTATGTGTAATCTAAAGCTCTGCTCGACCCCTTTTAGGATTATGAGTGTGATTATGTGTATGTATGTACTCCTAAGTACCTACATATATCTATGTTAGAGTTCGAGTCCGGTAGTGGCAAATGTTTGTGTCACGAACATTTGTACAAGAGTCTTGGTTGTTTAAATATTTATTTAAGTTTATTTAAAACATATCGAAATTTTTACGTATATTTGTCCGTTATCTAGTATCGAATACCTACCTTGCAGCACCTAAGTATATAAAAGTAAACTAAAGTAAGTTAGTATTTTAGTAATACACATTTGCATAATGACTTGTGATGGAGAGTTTTGGTGGGAACGGCAGGCAATGTTGCTTTACACTTGGAGATCTAGGTTCGAATCATGTGAGCGACTTTTTTTTATGATAACACTTAGTTGTTAATGTACCTATTTATTTCAGTTTACTTGTAATGATCTAAGTTTGGTACTCCCGTCGATATTCCTATCGTAATGATACATAAGTAGATAAGTCATTTTGAAACTAGGTGGCGTGAGCGTAGTAGGAATATAGGTATATACATAAATTACATACATATAACCACGTCGTAACTTTAGGTACCATTTAGTTACACATAAAGCCACATTTAGTAGTATGTCCCATGCAGTGACGCCGTTCGTGGTGGAGTGGTCAGTATAGCTGCAAATATTTGTTTGTTTATTACGACTATTTGTTTGCGAGTCATGGTTGTTTATATGTTTAAGTACTTATATAACTTTATATCTATAAAAATATCTAAAATTATTATGTAAATTGAAAATGTCCGTTATCTTAGTATCCCTAACAGAAGTTCTTAATGATACTTACTTTGGGCTCGTGGAAATAAATAAGTAATTATTATTTGCCAGCCTGTCGCCTCCACAAATGGGAAACCTTACTCAAAAAATCGGGTGTCGTCTCCCTTTGACTTTCTCGTATACCGGAAACGACTGGAAAGTGTATAGAAACTTTATATTTTGATGTCATACATGCATGTTAAATTAGGTTGCAGTAAGTTAATACAGGAATCTTACCAAAGCAACAAAGATCCGGTTTTACCCATATTTTTGTACGCTGCCGAGACGTGGATGTTGCGTGAAATCGAGAAGAAGAAGATAGATGCTCTAGAAATGTGGTGCTGGACAAGAATGCTTGGAGTGTCCTGGACTGAATTTCGTACTAACATTTCTATACTCCAAGAACTCGATATCAAACAGCGGCTATCTAATATAGTTCGGACTCGTATTTTAAAATAATTCGGACACGTCTCGAGACGTGATGCACAGTCCATTGAGCGCCTCGTCGTGCAAGGCAGAGTGGATGGCACTAGACCTCGAGGAAGGTCACCCATGCGAGGGACCAATCAAATTAAGGCTGCAGTGGGCGGTCCCTTGCATGAGTGTACCAGGAATACCACAAACAGAGAATGATAGCGGGACATCGTGAGACGAGCAACATCAGCCCCCAAACCACCTACATGATTACCACGACCACTCTGTCAAGAGTGACACGAAAGAGAAGAAGAAGTTAATGCATACTCGAGTTATCGTGCTAACGCACAGATCACGCACAGACACTCACACCGACACACACACACAGACATAATTCCAAAAAAAATGTTTTTGTACTCGGAGAGGTCCAAAACGTGTTAATCCGTCAAAATCTCGAGGTCGAATTTTTTGACCATTACAAGACTTCCTCTACGACGTATAAGAGAAAGTAAAAAGTAGCGATCGTCCAGTATCCAACATACAAATACCAACAACTAGGACAGACATTCCACTCTAAAGGATATTTGCAGTCCGTTTATTAAGTTAATATATAGGAAATAAGAAGGTAGGTAGGTAAATGGGAAATTATTATTTTGTTAAAAGTAAGCTTGTGATATTTATGGTAAAGCTGCGTGGGTAGCCAATCAATATCTGAGTGTCTTGTTTTCGTAAACGATAAATAACAAACATCTTGAACTTCAAGATGTTTGTTATTTACTGTAGGTACTTAGTAAATAAGGTACATAATAGATAGGTACTTAATTTTAGACATCCGAATTTTGTTCTTATGTTTCGAAGAACAAGGAAATTCTTATTGTAATATATCTTTAAAAGATAAATTACAATAAGAAATTCCTCGTTATAATATAACTTTTGCTCATTTCCTATAAGAGCATTTAAAAGTAAGTACCTCTACATCAAAACGTTCATCATCGAGGGGCGTGTTATTAGTGAGGACCTTTTCTGAGGTGCGGATATATTTAACTACCCACCTACTCAGGAATATGCTATCTCTCGAATTCTGTCAATGGAATTGAGTTATCAAAATTTATCAAAAAAGATGAAATTAAGGCCAGCTCTGTCAAGGATACAAAAAACACTTAAGTAACTTCATAATCGGTAGCGACCAAAAATTTACCAAAAACTCGACTTTCTTCGTTGCTTAAACTCAAGTTGGTGGACCCGGCTGCCCTGTTATACTCAAATATCAATGGCAGCTAAGCAACCGGGTCCAGGTTTCTAATATCAGAATCGAATCTATTCCTGGTCGTGTGGCTTGACTTAATTCTTACAAGAATTGATAGCTATAGTAGGGTCCGATCTAGCCATTTCGCCGGTCTGGGCAAAATAATATTCGCCGCCCCACTTTTTCCCCTAGGATGTGGTTATATTATAATAGTTGGGTCATAGCTTAAGGCCAAGCTAGCAAGAATAGTAAGACCGACAAATACGTAGATATTAAATACAAAATTACAAAAAATTTAGATTTGTGGTTCCTTAAAAAAATCGCAAATATATTTGTATGGAAAAATGAATTTTTGTTAAATTCTCCATACGAAACGGCAATTTAATACTTAAAGCCCTAGTATGTTGAATTGAATATTAAAAAAGGAAAACATAGGACATACTTATCATATAGAAATAGAAAATTGAGAAAAAAAGCACTTGTCTTGGAAAAATAAGTAGTGTAAAAAGTAGATAAAGTAGTGTATTTATTTACTGCACGTAACTTGGTATTAAAATACTCGCGGATACTATTAAAAAACTCGCCAAGGCTATTTTTTTAAACTCCCGTTCGTGGTTTAAACCTTTTACATTACATTGAGAGCTTTTTTTTGGAAAAAGGATAACGTGCAGACTTAATTTTTTAGTATGTTAAAGATTCCAAAATATCATAAAGGACGGTTAAGCATTAGGGGTATAAAACGTTTTCTACATTTGTGTTATTTTGTATGAAGACGGTGCTCGCCGTCGTCGGTACGATGGGATGGTGATGAGAACAGTGTCGGTTTTTCGTCTGCACATCAAAGGTTCAGGCCAACTATATGATAGCATTGCTGATGAATTCACACGTGACCCATTTCACAGTAATTTATTCATCATCATTTTCTTACCTTGCCCCCAATTTATTTTGGAGTCAGTGCAGTATGCCTATATGTCAATACTACTGGTTAAGGATTTGGTATTAGATTTTTTCGATCGGCCGTCTGCCTGACACCATTCCTCCTTAGGAACCACAACTATCTTTCGACAGCACCCGGGACAACCAGCTTAACGTGCTTTCCGAAGCACGGAGGAAAATCGATTTGAAAAATTTTCGGTCACCCATCCGAGTACAGATCGCGCACTTGAATGCTTAACTTTCGTGATCGTTGCTAATAACGCACGAACGCGGTGCCAGCGACCTAATCGACCGACAGTGGTAACATAAGGTCGTAGACTAAACGTAGCGCATCCTTTTACTATGAAAAAGACGATGCGCTACGGGTCCGTAGACGTTTCGTAGTCGCTGTTCCGTAGCGTTTTCATAGTAAAAAGGAGTTCTTCACTTTGCGCGCTAGTAAGTCTGCTACGAATTTTAAATTGCCTTTGTTCTCATGATATTATATTCACGGAATATTATATTCTAAAAATATTACACAATGGATAGTCAAAGACAGAATAGTTTTGGATTTACTTGAATTATTATAGTACCTACTTATGCTAAACATCTCCTACATAGTTATGGTGGCCTGGTACTTCAGGTTGGAAGAACATTAAATTGACTTACTGCGTTCCATGCCGATGGGTCTTTAACATATTGCATTTCTTCCTTCGTAATTTCTTTTTGTTAATTTTATTATTGTGCACATTAAGTGCATTAAGTACATAGTACGTGTTGGTTACAAAATATGTTGTCGGAGCGGCTAAGGCTTCCACGTCCATCGCGGATGATGACGAGATCACAACTGACTGAACGTCGCCATCGTGTTACCACCTTCGCGTGGCCATGTTGTTGCGCTGGGACACGTGTAGGTAGAAGCAGCCATGACGACGAGTTGTACTTCTCACCGAGCCGCGAGATAATTTTCCTGTCTCGACCTCCAGGCAGCCCCGTGGCGCGGTCTACTGTAGAAAAGTTGCGTTGTCCAATTGTGCCCATTTCGAGGTCGTCGCCGTGGAGGAGGGGTCAGTAACGCTGTTTACATATCAGACGGTCTAGGTTCGAGCCCAGATAGTGGCAAATGTTAGTGTGATGAACACGAACATTTGTTCACGAGTCATGGTTTTTTATAAATTTATTTAAGTTTATTCATAACATATCTAGAGTATTATGTGTATTATTTGTCCGTTATCTATTACTAGCTGACCCGCGAGACGTCATTATGGTTAATTTTTTCAATAAATTTTCCAACAATGCATTAAATTTTCTAGAATGTTTTTAGTAATTATCCAATTTTTTGCGCATATTTCATAATTTTTCTTTCCCTAATAACTTTTTACAAACTATTAGAAAACTTTAAAAATAGGTAAAATCGTTCTGAAGTTTTGCCGTCAGGGATTAATTTTTACATACATAATTATAAATAAAGCTGTTAATGATACTTCATTTGGGCTAGATTTGGTGTGAGTGTAAGAAAAAAACCTAGCAAAGACATTTCGATACAAAGATAAGTTTCAAGATCTACACCCAACTGGAGTTCCGTGCCTAGTGCTATTGCGGGATAGAATCATGGAAAATTCCGGGTAACATAAAATCTATTGTGGATTAGTTCATAAGGCTTATATGAATATTGTCCGATCGGTTTGGAGATCCTTGGGAGGCCTGTTTCCAAAACTGGGCGCCTCTAGGCTGGTGATAAATAGTATCAATATGTCATGTTCTACACTCGTTTTGGTGTTCTAACATACCAATAATATGAAGCGAAAAGATTTGTATGTAGGCATGTTTGTAATGAATAGGCTCAAAAACTATATACCTACTTTATAGGCTAATATTAAAAATTCTTTCACTGTTAGAATGCTCTTTGCTTGCTTTACTTGTATTAAGATAATAATACTTATACATTTTACTTTTCTATTTCCTGTATGTTTTATGTTCCACAATCTCCCTTAGAAAGACAACCTGCATTCAACATCAGATATGTAGCATTAATTACAGCTATAAATTACATACATGTAATTTGTAAGTCTCAAATAAATTATCGACAAGTTATTTAAATATAAAAAGCAGGGGTCAAGTGAGATTTAACAGCAATCGCAAAGGGTCGCGCGCGTCGAACAAGGTTCTGTATTAAAATAGGTGTGACGTCTAGCTTAAAGAGGCAGCAGCCACCTAAAGACTGGTTTCTTTTGATTGTTCATTTTTGAAGTTATTTCGGTTTTAATCTTTTTTAGTCGTTAGCTTAGTTATATTTTCCAAAAAGACGCACTGGTCGTTCTGGGGCCTAACTGTCGTGAATATCATCATCGCGTCGAACTTTTCCAATACCTTCACTTTCAACAACTTGGAACTGGCAGTTTAGTGTGACTAACGTGATAACTGACTACGGCAGTCCGTCGGTTCGTATCACGTATAGGTATTTGATTGACAGTGACAACATTCTGTACGTGTATTACAGTTATTTATAATACAAAATAGATCATGCATAATTTATAGTCAATCATTACTATCTACTACAAAACGTGACAAAACTAGATGCGATGAGGAATATTTTTCGTAGCTAAGGGATTTCGGTAAATGGCTCCTTTTCGATATTCGACAGACTGCACAGTGGTGCAACTAACATCTTTGGCGATATAGGTCTCTATATACAGTCTAAATTTTCGACCGTAACAAATTGTACGACAGTTCTTCAGACCACCTTGTCTTTTTCCTACTTTGGAACATTGGTGGAAAGGATATGAAACACTGTCGAAGAAATATATTGTCATCGTTTCGTCGTAATTTAAGAACTAACTCTCTATCCAACCCTCTCTAAATCAGTTGTATTGTTTTTGTGATTTACAGAATTATAAGCTTCGCCATCTCCATTTCAGCACTTGACTACCACAGGAATTTTATCTAGTTTGCATTTTCTTTTCTGAGAAATAACAATAATAACAAAATATTAATTTCGATTATTTAAATTCAAAGGACTTCCAAAATTCTGTCAAGCTTGCTTTCCTATGTTTAATATATAGCATTGACGACAAGGATGCGTGAATATCTTCCCTTTTGTAACGTAATAGAATAGGAAAGGTTGGAACTTTAAAAAAAAATCGTTCGGAATGATCGCGATAATTTTTTTTGTGCCAGATGTGGTTTAACGAATTGCTTACTAAGGCTCTGCTCAGCCCGTCCCAAGAGGGGCTGAGCAGAGCCTTAGATTTTAGCATAGTTATGGTCGGTCGCTTTCCTAACACGAACCCTGCTTGGGGAATGCTGTAGGGGGTGGTTCATATGACACCGCCCGAATGTCCGAATGGTATGCTCGGGGTTTAGAATTTCCCTCAGTGATGAAAAGAGGTATCTAGGATGAAAAAGAAAAATCTCCGAAACTACAATAATAAGTGCTTGGAAGAGATCTAATGTAGGTATTGATAAGTTCGCCCTTGCATAGGTACCTTAAGTTTATTAAATGACCTTTGTTGTGCAATAAAGTTCAAAAATTTTTATTCAGCTTTTGCTCGTGATTTCGTCCCCGTGGAATAGTTACATTGAACAGCATTTTAATTTTTGGTACTTATTTTTATTACTAAATTACTTTCAATGTTTAACTGAACGGCCATATACAATTTTAGTGGATTTTACTTTAAAAATGCCGGATTTCCATACAAACTTTCATCCCCACGTGCGTTGAAATTTTAAAAACGCTATACTAAATACGTATTTATTTCTTATCAAGTGCCTAAATTCAAAGTTTCGTGGTTTTACCTTCGATAATGAGGAAAAAAATACCCATGTTGATATTCAGACTTTGTCACCTCCTTTTGAGAGTTGTATTTATCAATAGAGTACTTCTGCGAAGTTTCGACTAAAGTAGTCTAACTAATCTTGTTCCGCCATACAAACTTTCTTTCCCTTGTTTTACCCGCTTAGGGATAGAATTTCGTAAAATCCAGCCTTATCCCTTGTTTACATCATAAAAGGAACCCTTGAGCAAAATTTCAGCTATCTAGGTCCGGCTTAGGGGGCAACTCGGACACAAAAAATCTGATCCACGGCCGAATTGCGTACTTTAAAATTTTGATGTAGACTTTTTGGCCAAACTTTATATTTCAGTGTCCGAGATTACTTTGTTTATAATTTCGAGTAGTAAATTCGGACAATTCTTTATTCTTTTTACACAAGTAACTTAAAAAGACATACTAACAATAAATAATAGCATTTTTTGTTTTGATCTTATTAAAAAAAACGAAATTTTTTTAAAGTAGTCAACTCGGTTGTGGATCAGATATTTTGTGTCCAAGTTGCCCCCTAAAGCCTCTAGTCCTTACCATTTCAAATTTCCAACTCTACGTCCCTATGAGGCCATATGCATAACCATAACCTCTTTCTTAGAAACCTTCAAATAGGGTACTAATATAGTACGGTGACTTTCCAAACATTCTAAGAGTAATTCAACCTTTTTGAATAAAATCGGATTGAGTTTTAAACATAAAATAAAATGTAATCTAAATCAAAAGCACTAAGGAGTAATATCGACTTCGAAGCAAATCTCCGCCAAGCTACCAACCACTTTTTAACCCCTTTAGGGGATGAATTTCAATAAAATATGAAACACGTCTTCCATCAATTATAAGGAATCACGTTGTCCCATACAAACTGTGCCCCTCCTTTTTTACCCTCCTTAGGGGTAGAATTTTGGAAAATCCTTTCATATCGGATGCCTACGTCATAAAAAGAACATACCCTCCGAGTTTCAGGTCTCTACGATCAGGTGTGGGCTGTGGGTTGATCCGTCAGTCAGGCAATCAGGACAACGTATTTTATATGTAATAGAATTGTTACATACAAGCATCATACAAACGACTAAAATACACCTAGGTTTAATCGGTGTTAGGAGAGATACAGTAACTAAGAACGAGAACCGAGTAATGTGTTACTAAAGATAGAGTCACATATACAAAGGAGTGAGGAGTGAGATTTCATTAAGTTTTATTCAATTTATTGCTAGGCGATACTCGCATCAAAGGCACGCCAATATTAACCAACCTATCCAGCTTTATACTGGTTTGTGCCCGTTCATCACGTGTCCAGTGTTATAATAACGATGTTTCCGATGGTTATTTAGAATCAATAAACATGCAATTTTTAATTACATTAAGACTGTAAATTTTGACAAAATATACTTGTAAGACTAGACTACTTACACAACAAATTATGTAGTTTGCAATGATATTATAATATCATTGGTAGTATGAGAACATTCCAAAATTTGTTTATACATTTTAGTGTATTATAAAGAATCTTGAAAATATGTCTTTCTAAAACAATAAAGTGACATCGCTCTGAAATTACGGGAGTTTTTTTCATAAAAAATTGTTGATCCTGTAGATAATCTGATTATCTAAATATTCAAGCGAAAAAGTAATATTCGTTTTTTAATATTTGTGTAGTGTGCTCTTATAGTCGCTTCCATGAAACGTAATTGTTTAGGATTGTTATATTGTGATTGTGACACTACGTTCGTCAATCATTCAACCTTTACAATATCATTGACCTTTACCCAACGTAGGTAGGGTTCCTGAGATGGTCTAATATAAAGCTTGCGCCAAACTTCTAATTCGCTTTGAACTTGTTTTCGCTTCGTTCGCACAGCCCTACCACCTACAAACAAGGTTCAATTTCGCACTACTCAGGTATTCCCCTCGTGTTCAGAGCAAACTAGAAGTATGGCGCTAGCTCTACTAATTAAAAGGATTTAAAAAGAGAAGGTGAGCACTGTTTGCATACAAACGGAGAAAACGTTTTACTACCCCTATTTTATAAGTATCATAAGCAATCTTTATGATATTTTAGAATGTCAAATCTTTTTTAATTATGCATAAGAAAAGAAGTTTTTTTTTCAGAACTGAATGCTTGAATCTAACTAAATGAACCTAACTAAACCATTCTCAGATCTGTTCGAACAACAGACAAAATTTCATCATAATCACATCATAATCGTCTAGGAATATTTCAGCGACAAATGCAGGAACTATTTTATAAAAAGAAAAGTCACTGACTGATCCCATTGGACCTCTATAGTTGAAAATTTTCACAGATTTTCCTTTTATAAGGCAAGGAAAAAGGCCGGATTTTTCGAAATTCAATCCGTAAGGGGGTAAAATAGGGGATAATAGTTTGAATGAAAATCCGTTATTCTTAAAGTAAAATCTATAAAAATTAGTATAGGGCCTTTCGGCTAAAAATTAGGAAATGGGAATTTTAGGATTTCACGAAATTCAACCCCTAAGGGGATGGAATAGGGTATGAAAGTTTGCATGGGAAGTCCGTCACTTTTATAGTAAAATCCATAAAAATTGACTATGGTCTTTCGGTAAGATATTAAGATATACATATTTTGGGATTTCAGGAAATTCTACCTTTGGGTATAAAACAGGTGATGAAAGTTTCAATGCGAATCCGTTATTTTTATAGTAAAATCGTGGTAAAATCTATAAAATTTGTTATACGGCCTTTCAGTTAAATATTAAGTAAGAGATATTTTAGGATTTCTCGAAATTCTACCCCTAGGGGTTTGAAATTTTCATTGGTTTTAAGTCCACATATTGTTTTCAATTCGAGAAGGTGCGCTCGATAAGAGTCGTAGCACACTTATTAGCTCGGAACTGTATCGCCTCTTTTTAATATGAAAAAGGCTCTACGGTCCGTAGCCGTTTCGTAGCCGCTGTTCCGTAGCATTCATATTGAACAAGAAAAAAGTTGGAAGTGGATCTAATTTAATTTGCAAGATTAGAATCGGGAGAGGTGAAACTAAATAAAAGCTTGTAAAAAGATGCGTTCGCTTTCCGAGCTGATAAGTGTAAGTAATTTGTTTTTTTGAACGAACTATTTGTATGGAGATTTTTTTTTTTACAATTTAAAGTTTTTAATGTCACCATAGTATTTATATGACTATGTTAGCATGGGTAGGTGCCGGCTTCATACCCCATGTACCAAACACCTTGTAAACAAATTGTAGGGAAAATTAAAAAAATATTTTTACAATTTTGAAGGGTCTCTAAGGCTTCCGTTAAAAGAAAAAACTGATTGAGTGAGTGACTTATATATCAACACACAGCCCAAATCACTGTGTTTAGAGATTCCGGCATGTAGATTTTTTTTGAGAATTTTCAATGTTCATTCCCTGCGGTGGTGAAAAGAGGTCCAAAGTTTGTATGGGAAAACAAAATTAGTTAGACTATTCTTATTGGAAACCTCACATAAGTATTCCTACTGTTATATGAGTATACAAGTATTTCAGGTTTTTTCAGAATTCAGAAAATGAGTGAAAAAGTCTGAAAATCAAATGGATATTTTTTCGTCAATATTGAAGAAAAAACCATAAAATTTTGAATTTAGTCACTCTATAAGACATAAATAAGTATTTGTTCTATTGTTTTTGAAATTACGACTCACATGTGGATGAAATAGAAGAAAGTTCGTATGGAAGTCCAAACAAATCTACGATGTTACTTATATTTGTTGGAAACATGTGTGTGTACCTACGAGTAGTAAAAAACTAAGTACTCAAAAATATTGCTGCCCAATGTGCCCGATATTCCACGCGGACGAAGTTGCGGGCAAAAGCTAGTTTTTGTATAAAGTAGATGATTTATTATGTAACATTGATTTGTTTGTTCTAGTATCCATAACACAATTTCTAATGATACCTACTTTAATTGGTGGAAATATAATATAGGCTAGTATTATATTATCTGTGATATAGGTAAGTACATAATTCTCAGAACTTCTCCTAAAAACGGTTCATAGATTCGAGGATTTACTCACAGCCCCATGATCCCATAGATTTTTTTTTAACTGGATAACGTCTGTCGGGTCTGGTAATTATTATATTATATTCATATGACCTTCGTGAAATCACAAGTTGTTAGAAGTTTATTGGCTGACCGTACCAGATTATCGAAAAACCTACCTGTAACTGTTTGTGTATCGCACTCTGGGCGCAGACAGGATGGGGTAGGATCCCCTCCCCGCACATTGGGGCAATGACCTCTAGCACAGAATTGAAACTTAACTCATATCGATAGGCGGTGCGAATCATTAGTGGAAATGTTGAAATCGATAACGTGTATCATTGCACAGAAATTTTGCGGTTAAGGTATGCAATGCAGTATGATGTGTTAAATAAATGTAATTATTAATTCAGCATAAAAACGTTCCAGCACGGTACTTCACTCCATTATGACACTAATACACCCGGTCACCACCGTACTGTAAGTGTGTGTAGCTCCTGTGTACGTGTATGTATGACAGCCAAAACAATCTTTTTGAAACTTGTATTTTTGAAACTAGGATTTCATCCTGTACAGAATGACAGTGACTGCTTTCTATGAAATTTTATTGTATGTATTTTTTACTTTAACGTACGTATACGTAGTAAGTACGTATAGAGGAAGTTTAGTAATTGTAAAAAAATTCGACTTCGAGATTTTGACGGATTTACACGTTTTGAACCTCCCAGAGTCCAAAAATACCGTTTTTGGAAGTAGTGTGTGTGTCTGTGCGTTAGCATGATAACTCGAGTATGCTTTAACTTATTACAACCAAAAACATGCATGTAAGACATCAAAATATAAGGTTTTTATCAACTTTTGAATCGTAGATCACGAAAGTTTAGCAACCAAGTACGCGGTCGTTACTCGGATGGGTGACCAAAATATAAGGTTTCTATCAACTTTTGAGTCGTATCCGGTATACAAGATAGTCAAGGGGAGACCACTCCTGATTTTTGTTTTAAATGTAACTAGATAGTATTTGTAATAAGGTAATCGTTTCCCAGTTGACTACAATTAACACGGAAAAAGTAAGACAGAGTTTTCGGCGTACCGATTTTTCTTTAATAGGACAGTACACAGGACAGTAGGTACTACATTGTTTATTTCATCGTTGTGCAAACGGCATTTTGGCCTACTTCAGCGGAAGGGCTTTATTATTGGAGTAGATTTATGGAATAAGCTCTGTGGAGTGTCCCCTCAATTTCATCGTATTCATCGTACGCCGGAGGAGCCTCGAGACTACGTCGAGATCGATGCAGGTCGCAGACGAGAGCATAATAATCCCCCGGCGCGCGCACCCTGACTCTGTGAACAGTCTTGCGCACAAGGCTACCATAAATGATTTTGATGTCTGTACATTTTCGTACTCAGTTTTTCGCTTTTGATACGGTAATTTAAACGCTTATGTAGTCTAGTGAACTTACTTAATTCGATCCCGAGGTTCCCAGGGGCGTACCAATTTTTGCTCGTTTTTTTTTATTAAAAGGTCAAGCAGGTGACTTCATTGCACCTGATGGTAAGCAGAAATGGAGTCCAAATGCGAAGATAATTAGTGCAAGAGATAAATGGCCGCGCTTAACGTCCACCTGACTTGAACCAAAGTCGAGAATAAATGTAAACAAAACATTGTCTATCTGGACTGCTAAGATGATTGAAGTGTAACATCTGTGCTGGTTGTAGACTTTTGCGTTTGGCCCCTTTTTTCTAGGCAACAGACTGTTAACCTGGCACCATTTGGAGGCACTACATGGCCCATTCTGCCATTGGGATCCGATATAATGATAAGATAGCCAGTCTCCGTGGTCAGGGGGATAAAGCTCGCCTTCAACTTCCTTCTTATCATCAGATGCGATGCAGGTCAAGGGGTTCCAACTCAGGTAAAAAAAAAAATTTATTTTAATTTCAATTTCTCGTAAGTACGCAGTAAATACAGCGGAAGTCTTGTAATCGTCAAAAAATTCGACCTCGAGATTTTGACGGATTTACACGTTTTGGAATTATGTCTGTGTGTCAGTTAGCACGATAACTCGAGTATGCTTTAACTTATTGCAACCGTCATGTATGACATCAAAATACTTATAAGGTTTCTATCAACTTTTGAGTCGTCGATCACGAAAGTTAAGCAACCAAGTGCGCGGGCGGTACTCGGATGGGTAACCAAAATTTAACATGCATGTATGACATCAAAATATAAGGTTTCTATCAACTTTTGAGTCGTTTTCGGTATACGAGAAAGTCAAGGGGAAGACCACTCCCGATTTTTGGTTGTAAAATTCCTAGCTATGTGCTGAATTCTTTCTCATGTTATGTTTATAATAAAATTACTTATTAGATTTTTTATTAGAATATTGTTTTTCTCTATCAAGCCATAACGCCTTGTAGTGCACCCGCAATTAAGTGTCTTTTGTTCACTAAAATTTTACATTACCACTAATTTTTTCATCTCTGGAATTTCAAATGATCAAAAATGTTTAAAAAAACTTACTAGAAATTTTACCATAAATATGTTTTTGAAGAAAAGAACTTTTTAACTTGACGTTTAAGATCTTGGCCTTCATCTCGCCTGATGATAAGTGATGATGTTTTTGCTGTTGCCGAGGGTCCATAATGAAGTCTGGATGCTTAGCTTTAAGACCTTAAATTGCTTGTAACATTATGCATACCTACATACATATAATCACGCTCACAAACGCAAAAGGGGTCGAGCACAGCTTCAGGTAACATTCGGTAAAACACATAGCCACATCTAGAAGTGTGGGCCATACATTAGGGTATCTACCTCAAAATAGTGACGTTGCCAGCCTGTCGTCTAAACATGATGATTTGCAATAAATTATTGAGTATTGAGATACCAAACTAGCAAAGAAGTCGTATAAATACAGAGTTTTACAACTTGTAGTCATATATAAGCTTTATATGACCTTTATCCCGACCCCTTAACCACTGATGGACCAGCTACATCTTTCTCCTACCCTCATCATCATCATCATCATCAACAGCTCATATAATGTCCCCACCGAGGGGCTCGAGCCTACCCCACATTAGGGGCGATATAGCCTTAGTCAATCACGCTGGCCAAGTGCGGGTTAGTCGACTTCACACACAACTTAAGAATTTATTCATAGGTGTGTGCAGGTTTCCTCACGATGTTTTCCTTCACCGTAAAAGCGTCGATTAAACGTACCTACATATGATTTCAAAATTTTAATACACATTGGTTCATATATACGTAGCGGGGATCGACTCTCGAGTGGGAGACGACGCTCTTACGCACTACGCCACCGACGACGCTTCCTCTCCTTCCCTGCTTCCATTTTAGTCGGTGCAGAATGTCTTAATATCGACAATATTGCTAAAGAATTTGGCATTTGATTTTTCCTTCCACCTGCCTGTCTGACATCAGCCCTCCTTGGGGACGACTTCTATCTTTCGACAGCACGGGACCACTAGCTCAACGTCACGCCAACAGACTTTGCCAAGATAGTGGTAGCAAGTCAGATAGAATTAAGAAACCAACCACATCCAGCATCCAGTCTAGCAAATTTCCGATCAAACTCAGATCCTCTAGATTTCATGCCCACCAGTATGAAGCAATTCCTTTCTTCACGAAATCTGTAGACTTGTTTGGGTCATTGTAAATATTTATAAGTTTAAGAACAATAACGTAGTAAATACGTATTTCAAGATAATATATTGAGATGATTTTAATTAGGTATATCTTATTTTGCAAATATCGATATAATATCTTACTAACTTTTCAAACAATCGTGGCTATATCTTACTTAATAAACGGGTAAATGTAGCTTCATGATTTCAGATTGGCTGAATGTATGGATGATGAACCCTTTATTAGTTGCTAACAAAGTATTCTTCTAAATCTAAATGACAAAAAAACATACTTTTAAAATTAATTTCCAATGTAAGGAACAACTTACCAATCATCTCTTCTTTGTTAGATCATTGCAATGACACGATAATCTCAAATATTATATTTTGGTCACCTTACACTAACTTGCCGTTCTTCCAAATTATTATCTTATAATATTCCACAAAGCTTTCATTGCTCTCTGATTATCCACTACTTATATTAGGCAATACCTATAAACCATTAATCAATCTCAGATTACAACTGCTTCTAAAATAACTTCACTGTATTTTCACACTTAGTTTGTCTGGGAATTATTTAGTTACTATTTTTGGCATCATAACTTCAGAAAAAGTCACCGTTTTATCCGACTGGGGTGTCTGAGTTAGAAAAAGGGTAGCACCACTCTCGTCGGGGGCTGGACGGCAACTGCAGTTTCGACGTCGAATAGTCTGAACTCTGGACCTTATCGGCCCATGCCAATATGCTTTGCTTTGCCATCACATTCAATGATATCTTTATTAGTTTTAACAGCTCCATTAAACTTATTCAAATTTCATTCTGCATGTTTTCTGCCTCCAACGCTATATTATTACCATACGGATCGAGTAGCGTCCGCAACTAAATATTTAGATTGTAAACAATAATTAATAACTTATTCTGCACGAAACTTATGCAATGTGTAACAGAAGTACCTACGCATACGCACACACTGAAAATAGTCGCCCAGGCTATGCGTTTGTAATGAGGATACATAATTCGTTTTTCAAGTAGAAATGTTTAAGTAAAAATAACTTTTTGCATATTGCAGTAAAAAACTACATTCAGCATGTGCGTTATTTCAGTACCTACAATAACTTACGTAGTAATAATTGAATAATGAATTACAATGTGTAATTTGTAATGTGAACCGTTGAATGCAATTAGCGGGGGATTCAGCTGTTGTCATAACATGGAGGTTGCTTATTTTAAGCATCGTCGTTAAGTAGTTAGTAGGTGCAGCACTTAGACAAAGAACAGGATTCTTTGTCTAAGGTGCAGCATAATTTCTAATATCTATATTTTAAAATAAAAGAACATCAAGAAGTCCATAACCAGTGGCGTAGCGTGGTCTAATATGAACGTGGGCGGAGGCGCATCAGCGAGGCCCTTTCTTTTCAGTACCTATTAGCGACCCTACCATTTTTTGTGATGACGAAAATGAAATATAATTTAACAGAAAACATGAGTCATAATAAAAAAAAGAGTTTATTACTAACTTGTATGATTTAATCTTTACAAAAAGAATGCCTTTCGGCTCTTTGCTTTGCTAAAGTCTTGAAGTAAAGATTTGTAGTCGATTTTTGACGCTAAATTAAAAAACTAAAAATATTCAAACAAATGATACAGTTATTATTATTAACTTATTGTGTATTTAAATTATACACCTAGTGATAACGATAAGTGTCCACGACCAATTTAATCAGTCACACACAATTTCACAAGACGAAATGCACACACTTTAAGTGAGTAAGTAACTAGCTAGTTAGTAACTACGTCTGCCGGGTCGTATTGGACGAACGAAAGTTAGACAGAAACAAAGATTGGGGAATACCCGGTGCATCGCCATAATGCTGCGGCCGCACACATCGCGATGTCGCGAATATTCGCGTTATCGCGATGTGTCTAGCCAAGTATTCGCGAATACTTCGCCACTTCGTGCGAAGTCGCAAGGACATCGCGCCTTTGTCAGTAAACTGGCGCACATCAAAGCGTTTTTATCGCGATGTCCTTCGCTTGCGTGACCAAACTTCGTGGTCTTCAGTCGGCGCACAGACATCGTGCACATCGCACGTATTGGTTTAAATTAGTTTTCTACAATGGATTGGAATAACGACAGGATTTTAGAACTTATTAGCAATTAGGAGTGTGAGTCAATATTGTTTGGCCTTGAATTTTTCTTAAACAATAATTCCTGACAGAATTAAAAATCTTTGCCCTAAAATATAGGCCGACCGCGGCGTCCATTTTGCTTTTTGCGTAACATCGCGATCACATCGCGACAGACTTTACAGCGCGCAATGTGTGGCCATGCACATTCGGGGTAGGCCGAAGGCGAAGATAATCGGACGAATGTTATCGCGATGTGTGCGGCCGTAGCATAAGTCAAACAAAATCCTGAGTCTAGGGATGAGAACGCAAAGATCGATATCGAAAATGTTCGATTCCGTCATATCGATATTAATAATTTTGTTATATGTAGGATGAAATTATGAACATTAAAATATAAACTAATTTACATCAAAAAGAGATTTTTAGTAACACTTGCACATAAAGGGGCCTCGCTCTCGCGAGGCCCCTTTATGTGCGAGGCCGCGGGCGAGGGGCCGCTTCGCCCACGCCTAGCTACGCCACTGTCCATAACTACAATAATAATTTAAAAAAAAGTAGATAAATACTTACAAAAGTGTTAAAAATAAAGCCAAGATGTATTGAGTGTCTTGGAAGAAATAAATTTATTTTTGATTTAGCCAGTATTAGACTTTCATTAAAAACACCTTTGTCCTCGCCAGCTGATTGAGGCAGTATAGATGTTTTAACATAGACTTTGGGTTTATATTTTTACCGAAAATAGGAACTGAAACCGAAACCGAGACACCCACATTTTAATACAAACTTCAAGAAGATTTTCTACAAGTATTCACTGGACATCGCTGTACATATCTCACGGTTTGCCGTATGGTTACATAATGGACGCCATTACGAAGCTGGAAACGGTGCCGTAAATGCGGTTTTATGAGCAAGAGTGTTGAAAAGAAAGTCAATTCAAAATTTTTGTAAAATTGTAGAGTTCCAGATGTGGCTTTATGTGTGATCAAATTACTAGGTCTGCTCACCTTTTAGGTTTTTGAGGGTGATAGTACCTATTTAAAAATATGAAAAAGTTTAGGACCAAATTTGTGCAAAGCACTGCTCTGTTCCATAGTAGTAAAATACCTTATTTCATTTTCGACTGTTTTGCTACCAATACCGCAAATGCAAAGTCATTGCAAGGCTCACCTTACAGCGGCGGGCACACCGGTGGTCGGTATTAAAAATTCTGCGAACTAAATGGTCCGATAACAAAACTTACAATCTCATTATGACTTCTACTTAGTAAAGATACTTCTACTATATTGGTGTATAATTGTATTTACAGACATTTTGTAAGATTTGACGGGGGTTTGGTCAGCTACACATCAAGCGACTGGGTTCGAATAATCGAATATATTTTCGTTCTGTGAGTTAGGCAAGCTATTTCAACTGCCCAGTCGGTGTGCAGTCGACGTGCAGTCCTAATGCAGTTGCATTTGAATTGCAATGCAATACAGTAACAAATATACAGCGATATTTTTCAACAAGATGCCAATGATAAGTTCATGCAATGAATTTGGAAATGCAAAATTACTGGAGAATTCTGGGGGAATTTTGAATTCCGCTGGCTTTAAAGTGGCGCACTCTACTACACAAGTGGTCGCCTGCGCAGCCAAAATTCTAGATGATTCTCCCTGATCAGTGTTTAATTCTTACTAAAGGTTGATAAAGAATAATAATGGTGGGCCCGTGGGGGTACACAGGTGCTACAATCGAGATTTTTGTCTTTAAAGCAGAATGAAGAAATAAGTCTTATTCGACTTTAATTATATACGTTCACTACTTGAAATATGTTTAGAATCTTACAAGTTGTTAACTAAATAACTTGTAAGAAATTTGCCAATTTGATAAATGTAACAGTTTTTACAGTCACAGTTTTTAATATCTTTACTGTTTTGATTTAACTTATATTTTTTATAATTTTCATCATTCCTAATTCGTTGAATTTTCACTAGAAATGTGCCGAGTCAGGCTGACTGAAGTTCCTCGAATAGGTACAGTCAACAGCACGTCGGGCTATACAAAACTGTCAAATTTAACCAAACGATTTCCAACCTAAGGCTATTCAATATAAAGTGCATATTCTATTCTTAATTAATGGCGTCGCGTCGCATTAAGCGTACGCATTTTGCCAATGTCAAGTGAAAATGTAACTAAAGTAACAAAAATTGTACTGTTGATTGAGGTTAAAAATAGAGTCTCTCAACACGTGTTTTTACAACAAGAACTCGGGAGAAACTCCATAAAGTGCATAATCGATTGGGAAAATTTGACAGTTTGTGGTAACCCAATGTGCTGTTGTCTGTACTTAATAGGTCAGTACTCATATATAGTCGAATTCTGATGCATGATGTTCCTACTCGTCGAATACAGGTTTCAAGAAGATACTTTATACCACCTAAATTTTTAGAATCCCAAATTGGATAAGAGGACTGAAATGTTTTGTTTGTTTTTTGGGCTGTTTATGGTAAAAAAAAGTGAAAACCAATACTCGAATCCTATGAACACGCCTATGAATTAGTTTTTTAATGATTCTGTCACATCAAGTGCTTTTTGTTAGCCTTTTTGGGACTGACTACCTAGTCAAATTAGTGTTTGGTTTTTAATCGGGTATGTAAAATTTTATGACGATTCGATTCTACTTTATATTGATCTGTAGTTATATCTTAAAGTCATTCTTTATCTCATTGTAGCTATAGGAGTTTGTTGAGCGTTTCTTCTTCGCTAGTATAATTCAAATTAGATTATTATTAGTGGTGGTAGAGTTTTTTTTTCATTTAAGACTAGCATACTTAGCAGCATTATTCCACTATGTTCATCCAGGTTAAAAGACTTTGTGAATTTGATTTGATTTTACTTGATTTCAAGATTAGATAAGGCTAAAGCACTGAAATAATTAATTATTTATTATTAATTATTTCTGTGCTTTAATTGAATTAATTATTATTATTTCTGTCAGTGGCGTGCATTAATTTATACATTAGGTAGGCATTTAGATCGAAGTCTCTAAAACTCAATCTGAAACGCAACGCGGAAATAAAGTCGAACCCGCGTCCTGTACCTACCTACGCTTAAATCTTTTCTACGCAACAGATGTTAATATAATTTTCAATACTTATAGATAGAGTGATTTAATAACAAGGTTTACATGTCTAGTACCATGTATAGTTATTACAGGATGGTAAAAATTCTAAAGTCCACGCGAACGAACTCGCGGGCGGCCGCTAGTAGAAAATAAAATCTTAAAAACAATTAAGTACTTACAACCTTACAACAATATATTTCAGGTTGTTATATGTGTAATAGTTTCATAGTTATTTGTAAATAAATAAAAATAACTACCTATCTTTAAATAAAAAAATCTTACCTATGAAATTTGGGTTTCTTAAGCAGTTTTTCTAAGCAAATTGAATTATCAGAACATTGGGAACACTGCAATTTTTCCACCGTCGTAAATGCGATACAACACAACACCATAAAAAACACTTTTATGTAGATAAATATTGTAAAGAAATTAAGATTTGCACTAAAAAAGTATTTAACATTCGCGCGCTTGAGTGACATGACAGTCATAAAGATTTGGATTATAATAAAAAATGGCTGGCGCTGGCGTATTCATTCATTTTAAAACTATTTCCTTACTTTTATAAGTTAATCACGTCAAGGTGTGTTTTATAACAGTGAAGTGAAATAAAAAGATATAAAAAGAATTTTACAATTCAAATTAGTAAAAAAGATCTTATGTAAATATTAAGATTAAAACTACTTGCTTTGCTCTTATTCACAGAAACTAGCGCCACCTAGGGAGTACTGGAGAATAATCTTGCGAATACTTTTATTTAATAAAATTTATTCCTAGTATTTCATGCGACGAAAGGTTACTTAAATTTCGTAATTCATTATTTATTGATGAAAGTATTTTAAAATAATCCTATAAATTAATCGGCATCCTAAACAATATCAAATTGATAATCACAGTCGGTCGAGTAGGTCAGCCTACTTAATACGGCTAAATTGAGAATGTCACTTTCCTAGTTATAATACCTGCTAGTTACTCAGAGTAAACAGGACTGGAGTAGCCTTTGCCTAACATTACCCCTCTGCCAAACGCACAAGCATCGGATGCCTGTGCGTTATATAAAACTAGTTGAGCCGCCATTTTAAAACCACAATAATCAGAACGTCTTACAGTGCAGAGCTCCCACGAAAATGCCTGCCTGTGCTGTTTTTTTACTGTAAAAAAAGTCTAAAACATCTAGTATGCAAAAAGATGGCGTCACCTTTCATTTATAAGTATAATTTTTAAGATTTGATGATTATTTACTCATATTTTCATATTTTAGCAGATTACAATTTCAAATTTCGCGCTATAGTCTCGTGGGGAGTGCGGCCGTGACGTTGTCAAACGAACTTCGGGCGCACTCCCCACGAGACTACCTAGGGTTGACCATTATCGCATTTCAATGAATAAGACAAAAATTAGAAACAGTTTGTTGGTAATAAATAACTGTAATTTTGTATTCATTAATTACCAATAATAATTTCGTTTTAACAATGTACGTTGCGTGTTTATCTTTAGTTTAGTATTAAATACATACCTATACTTTTGAGGCTGCTTGAAGCCTATTGTTTGCCACACAGCATGGAAATGTAAAATAATAAATAAAATAAAATAATAATTAAACTATTTTGCCTTTTTATTCATGCTGGGCGGAGCTCATAAACATTAAGAATAACTATCCTGTAGGTATATACTTCCAGCGTACCTGACTTTATAAAATAAGCACGGGTTAAAGGGTAGGTATCATCGCCTAACCAGTACTGCCGATCATTTCTAAGAAACCTAATTTTTTTTTCGAGCCATTGGACAAATTGTTTTTTTTTGTAATCAGCAACCCTAATTGATTTGCACATTTTTGCACAATAATTGATTTGCACAATAGTGATGTCAACTTCATCGATATTGTGATTTTACGAGTAAGTAATGAATGAATGAATGAAAGTAACATACATAAATTGACAATATGTATTATGGTTTAAATTTGTATGTCGCAAGGAAATTGTATAATTCCGCAGTTTACATCGTCATCAGTTTAAAAAACACATACCCTATTCTTAGTTCTTCTTCTTATACTTGTCGATAATAAAACATAGCTTAGACATATTACAGTTGGTTTCAGCAACCAGGTAATAATGATGATGTCAAAATAAGAATAAGGTATGTGCTTTTAAACTAAATGCATGGGGAAACTTGCCACGGTCTTCCAAAGGAGATCTATGCAATAATCCTCTGTGCAATGAGGATTATAGAACGTGTTAAAAAAAACAAGGTTGTCTATATCCTAAGCGACAGTCAATCAGCGCTCAAAGCCCTCTCAAACCCTCGTATTGACTCGGATCTAATACTCAATGCTGTCAAGAGACTAAATAGGGTCGGCCAGCACAATAAAGTAGAGCTGATGGGTCCCAGGTCACGAGGGGATTAAAGGCAATGAGAAAGCTGACGAACTGGCAAGGAAAGGATCAAAAAACCAATTCATAGGTCCTGAACCTTTTATCCCAATTTCCAAAAGCTACATCTGCAGAGCCATCAAAGAATATGTCCATAAAAGACATCATATGGAATGGAAACTGTCGCCTGATATGAAGCACTCTACATCCTTCACAGGAGACTGTCCTAGAGGATGGAATAAATTCATATACGGGGTGGCAGACAACAGGCCCGCCGGATTTTAGGTGGGCTTACAGGGTACCACGCCACAAACCACATGCTCCAAATGAAAATTTCGACAACATCGAATTGCAGAGCATGTGGACACGACCGGGAATCCATGGAATACTTGCTATGTGACTGTGATTCCATAGCCAGGATTAGAATGAATATCCTGGGAATAGCCTACCCAAGGTCAGAGGACTATAGACTCTTCAAGCCCATGGACATAGTAAGGCTGATGGCCTACATATTCAAGGAGCGACAAGAGTAAAAAGACACGGCAAATGTAGCGGCAAATGTTTGTGTGACGAACACGAATGTTTGTTTGCGAGTCATGGTTGTTTATATATTTATTTAAGTTTATTTATAAAAATATCTAAAATTATTATGTATATTAAAAAAAATGTCCGTTATCTAGTATCCGTAACACAAGTTCTTAATGATACTTACTTCAGGCTAGATAATTGGTGTGAGCGTGGAAATTATATTATTATATTATTGGCTGTTATTTCATTAATTTAGGACATATTAAAGTCGGAAATACCCTTATGCTTGGTTTCAAATGCTTGTAAATTAATAATTATACAATGTTCTTTATTCAAATTAGTCTTAGATTTTAGTTAGTTTATCTAGGAATCTAAAGATATACCACATGCGTGGTATTTATTTATAAACAAAGGAAGTTACACAAACCAAAAACCCGACCTGCTACCCCTCCTACTCTGCTCGGCGGGGTGGGTGACGTCATCGCCTGGCTGTTGTATAAGACAGCTCTTTTGACAGCCGCCAAGCGATGGGTTAACTTTTAGCACTGTGTAACTACGTATGTGAGCATATCTTGAAATAATGATAAACGTCGCAGAACAGCCATCGTGGTTGTCTAAAAGGTCATTTAGCATCCATATACCCACATACGAGAGGAATAAAAATGAAGGCTAAAAACTCCCAAAAGTATTTCCGTTTCATGAAAGAGAACAGTTTTCTATGTTACGGAATGGATCCAAGATAAAGAGTGGTATAGGGGCAGGAATTGATGCCAAAAGGTACAAATATTACCAAAGCTTGGGCAGGTATGCAAAAGTTTTCCAAATGGAAAGATAATGCAATTATTGCCTACAGAAGAACATAGATAGGATTTGGATGTTTTGCGTATGATTATTGTAAATTACATTTTCAAATTTACAAAACTGCTGTGTTTAATAAATATATAATGCTTACCTATTAATATTGATTATGAACTATTTAATAAATATATGTGTGTAATACATGTATATTGGATATGTTGATGTGTTCTGAAAAAATAAATTTGCTTACCTGTTAAGTTTCACACATTTGATTTCTGATTCCGTAAAAAAATCCAGTTTACATACTTCCCATATCATACGAGAAAACTAACTATATTCACTATCGCTTTGTTATAAATATTGTTTAAGTGTTCCTCCTTTCCATTATGGTTATAAGCGAAAGGGTCCACAGTGAGTTCTATATATATTTAATAACACCTATTGTAAATACCTTTTAAGTGCAATAAACTATTACGTATAAATTTGTGTTTCATTGATATAGTCTTCGAAATCTGTCAAAGTTTTATATAGACCTCATATATATTATATTACTTATATTAGTCTTTACAATAAATATCGACAACTGACTGTTGTAGCGTGTAATATCATCATTTAATTTTTAATAATGTAGGTATACTAACGTAGTAATACATTCATTCATTGAACGAAACTGATTTATCGATATCGATATTCTCATGCTATGTCATGTTACTTCTCACACAATGACATTCGTGTATTAGAATAGAACGTTAACACACTATTTTAAGCACATGTGCGTGAAATTTAAATATGTGTGTCGTATTATGCATGTGTGCGTTTGTAAATACACAAAAAGTTTTTGTTTCTGTGTGCTGGTATTGAGTGTAGTAGTAACCTCACCCCCCGCAAAAAATGGCAGAAAAACATGTAAGAGAAATTGACTAATGGCTACTCCAGTCCTGTTTACTCTGAGGCTAGTTATAATATTTCAATCTTGTCGTTTAATACTGTCAATCGTTGTGTGTTTCTGAACAAGTAAAAAATATTGTAGTGTGTGTGATTTTTACAAGCAGATGAAACTAGTGCTTACCGCGCATATTGGCGCGTAGGTGTAGTATACGTTACACGCAGGCCGCCTGAAGCCCATAGGTTGCATTTTTTTTTGGTAGGAAGGACGTACAGTCTATAGTAGTGTATGAGTAATATATTGAGGTAGGCAGTGCTTAAATGCCTTTACTATGAGACCGCCCCTGATTTCTGTGGGCTAAAGGGAGAATACCTAGGTACTACCTAGTCCATCCGGCATCATCGACAAATTGAGAAACTGGCTATCTTCGCTCCAAATGCCGGAACACTACAATTATAATTATTGTTGCTCGTTAGGCGGACTTGTAACAAATCATACCACAAATTTTATTCGCTTTGAGATCGCGCCCTTGACCTCTTGATGAGAGAACAATTGTACCAAAGGGATGGATACGAATGCTCCAATTGTTCGAGTAGGATCCTCCAGACAAGTAGTTTTTCGTGATTGTACTGTTAATAGCACATCAGGCTATATTTAAATCTGTAAAAAAATCGAAACGATTTTCAACCTTTTTTATGTACAGTCGACCAAATTGAATCATGACCCACCTTAAGATCATTTTCCTACAGTTATTCTATACAAAGTAGGTTGAAATTCGCTTGAACATACATATCTTAAGTAACGAACCTGTTATCAATTTATTAGACACTGACAGTCACTGACAAGGCATCATAGCGCTATGATAAATAGATCGGAGTATTTGAGTATTGCACGAAAAAGTTTGTACGAATTGAGCACTACAATCCGAGCTCTTTGTTTTACCAAATTGGCCATTATACAATTTGTTTATAATATTGTCTAAGATTTATTTTATTCAATTCAATTTTGTTTTATGGCTTTAAAAAAAATTCAGACTACTTCTTGACATCTAACACATAACATTTTATTTTAATAATATTATAATTTTTCGTTATTCTCAGTAGTGAAAAGAGTTTAGTTTATGAACGACATCTTATTTAAAATTCAAACATACTTTAGTGCAGTGATAACAAAGATTAAAATTGCATAGATCTCTGACCCATAATGACACATTTTTATTCATATTTAAAACGTACTTATCTTCGCTATCATGCGTGTTGCACTTAGTACGTTTTAAATATGAATAAACATGCGTCATTATGGGTCAGAGATCTATGCAATTTTAATCTTCATATATCACTGCACTAAAGTCTTAATTGGAATTTTAAATAAGATGTCGTTCATAATCTAAACTCTTTTCACTACTGAGAAAATGGAAAAACTATTATATTGTAAAAAATATAATGACGTTATGTGTCAGATGTCAAGTAGTAGTCTGAACAAATTTTAAAAAGCCATATTTATTTGACACTGTCAGTGTCTAACAAATTGATAACAGGTTCGTTACTTAGAAATGTACGTTCAAGCGAATTTCATCCTACTTTGTATAGAGTGACTGTAGGAAAATGATCTTAAGGTGGGTCATGATTCAATTTGGTCGACTGTATCTATCTATCTATATAAATAAACATGAAAACTGACTAAATGAATGACGCATCAACGCACAGCCCAAACCGCTGCTATAGAGATTCCAAATTTGGTACGTAGGTTCCTTAAGAGGTCCAGGGGTGCACTAAGAAAGGATTTTTGGAAATTCACCTCGAAGGTGGTGAAAAGTTTGTATGGAAATCCATCATTTTTAAAGTAAAATGCATAAAAATTGGTACATGGCCTTTCAGATAGAAATTAAGAAAGAGGTATTTTAAGATTTTTCGAAATTCAATCCGTCAGGGGGTCTAATCTCATAAGGGATGGAAATTTGTATGGAAATCTGACATTTTTGTAAAGTAAAATCGATGAACATTGTTATATGGCGCTTGGGTTAGAAGAAATAAGAAGAAAATTTAAACGCTGCTCGAAATAACTATTCTACGCGGACGAAGTCGCGGGCAAAAGCTAGTATTTGTATAAAGAACAAAATTGATTAGTAAAATTTGTATAGACCTTAATAGTTAAGAGGAATCATTGAAATAAAGGTTTATTGGCGTGTATGACGTTGAGATTTTTACAGTGGGATTTCCACCTCATCAGTCGCCATCATCAGGTTTCTTGCCATGCATTTCTCGCCAAGCAGTCCCCAGATTCATAAAATGTATAACACCCACATTTTAATGCGAACATCAAGAAAGAAGACAGAAAACTGAAGACAAGGGCTAGATCCATTTCATCATCATCAACAACAGCTCATATAATGTCCCCACCGAGGGGCTAGAGCCTACCCCACATTAGGGGCGATTAGGCCTTAGTCAACCATGCTGGACAAGTGCGGGTTGGTCGACTTCACTCACCACCTAAGAATTTCTTCAAGGTGTATACAGGTTTCCTCACGATGTTTTCCTTTACAGTAAAAGCGTCAAATAAACGTACATATGAATTCAAATTTTGAAAACACATTGGTATATACGTGGCGTGGTTCGAACCGGTGCCTCCCGGGTGGGAGACAACGCACTTACGCACAACGCCTCCGACGCTTCTTTAGATCCCTTTGCCGTCCCATAATAGGAAGAATTTACAAAAAAAAAAAACTAAAACAGAGAATCTCAGCAAATTTTTAGTTCCCATCCTCTTTCTACTAAAATTTGTTTTTCTAATAAGGTCAACATCATACGAGATTCTAACTAGAATACATTACGTAATAGCGGGGTAATAAACGGCATACAAACACAATGTTCCGTACTTTCGTATTGGACCGTCTAGCTTCGTCCGGTGCAGCCACTGTCTCTACCGACAGATAATCGATTTTACAATGAATAGATACCTACTTGCAAATGTATAACGAACGATAAGGTGTTCTTTCATCATCTTTGTTGAGAATAACTTTTATGCCTGATTTTTAGTTACACTTGACTTGTTGAATGAAAACTACGGTGAGTGTTTAAAATTAATTTCTAGGATGGATTCTTTCTATGGACTTTCGTAGAACTTAATTTCGTTGTTATAAGTAGTCATATTTCCATACATTTTCAATAATTAAAGTCAAAAAAAGTAATTAAATAAAAAAGTAATAGAAAATTTATGCTTTTATACCTACCTATTGGAAGTTCTAACAATAGCTTAAAAGTACTGGCAACTTAGAATGGGCGTTGAAAATGACCACACTACTCAAATGCACGAACCTATTAGGTATACCTAGGTGTACGTTGGGTTACTACAAACTGTCAATTTATCCCAATCCATTATGCACTTTATATTGAATAGCCTTAGGTTGAAAATCGTTTGGAGAAATTTGACAGTTTTGAATAGCCCGACGTGCTGTTGACTGTACAAAGTCCTTAGGTATGAAACTAATCCCGTCTTTCTAAATGCAGTACAAATAGCATAGCTAGCATCATCGGCATTATATTATCAGGTTAGAACCACTTTTTATTTGGTTTCTTAGAACCAACATTTTTTTACTGATGATACCTACTTATTATTATTACTATTGAGTTTACCTACTTACCATCTGTCTTGTAGGCCTAATTTTTTAGTTACTTATCCACTCAGACCAATGACTGACGAGCGGCCGTCTTTATATTGCCGGATCGTCATCATATTACTTGCCTCACTTTTGAGCGCGGTTAGCTACGTCTAGACTTTTTTATTGGTCTGAGCTTATCCATTGCTGTTTTTACATGACAAGTGCTATAAGTGTGTCCTGTAAAACAGCAATGGATATGTAATTCACTTGGTGATTGTACTTTCAATCTGTCAAAAAACTTCTTCCTTACTTCCATGTATGTGGCTTTTTTGTATGTATGATTCAGTGGCATCTTAGTAAATTCAGAGTAGGTACCTACTTAGTTAACCGCCCTTTGTTTTTTTGCAACTAGAATTCCTATCTTGCTGCAGTACATACCTACCCATTAACTGTAAACATTTCAAAGTAGGTCGTTAGCATAAACATCCATTGTTACTCTTTTCTCCATAATATGTAGGTAGGTAGACCTACCTACACGCGATACTTAAACGTGGATGCAAATTATTAGCGAAAATAATAGTTAAGTACGTACCTACCTAATAATAGTACCTACTTGGTTATGTTCTAAACCTACACATACCTACCTACCAAAGTATAAGTTTAGTCAGCTCGGTTCAGTAGGTGCAGTGACAAAATCAAGACGACCATCTAATCAGCTGTTCCTTTCAATGTCGAGCCACTTGACAAATGAAGTGTCCTAAAGTGGAGAAATAACGCCCTTTCGCATGAATAAACAAACAAAAAGTGCGTACACCCGGAATAAAGGTCGACGCACACAGCCGCATCGATCACCGTACGCCGGTTCAATGACACGGCCCTCTACGCTACACCTAGCGCCATCTATTGTCGTACTACGGCAACGATAATTGTGTTAGCAACAAACTACTCACGTGAAAACTCAAGATGGCTTTACGTGATGCGTCCGCCTTTCCCGTCTATATGGCTTAAATAATCACAAATAAACACATTTGTTGACAAACAAGTGACACATGAAAATCGCGCCGATAGCGCGGTCCTACCAAGGGCCCGGTTCGGACTGCCCGGCAGTTTGCTTGCAGAACGGTCCCTTCCGCGCTAGGACCGCGGCTCGCTCGCTCGCACATTGGCTGCGGCACGGGCCAATCGCCGCCCAGCGCGCTGCTCCGCCACTGGTTGCGACAACACGCCGGAAAAAGCGGTGGGGAAAACGAGAGATGAATTCGCCCACGCTAGCTAACTAGCTAGCAGATCTCCCGCCATTCGTTTCACACTCAAATTGATGTACGAGGCCACACCGCTCTATGCTAAAGACACCAATCGGCGGCAACGATTACTCAGCAGATGATGAGATCGCTGACGCAATATCGATGTGATTAGTCGTGTCTTGATGCCTGACTGATGCCTGGCTGGCTGCAAAAGGCCAATGTAGTCATCTCTATTTTATTATACAACATCTACATCTACAACGTACCCATCTCTGACTCTAAGGGCATTTTTTTGTATTATAGTACCATATTATTTTAAAGCATAACTAATCGTCCTTTCATAGTCACACGAATACTTTACTTGACCTCGTCAAACGTGGCTCTAAATTAGTTCCGCATTGTTGACAGTAGAGTCACTCAGTTCAGTCATCCATCACTGTTTATTTACTTTCTCCCAAATCATCTAGATATTTATCCTATTTGGCGAGACGATAAAACATTTAAATGACCTCGAGAATTATTATTCACCTCCGAACTCAATGTTATATCAATCCTTCTCACAGTGTCCAGTATGCATGTAGAGAAGTAACTTTGTGTTTATCGTGTCCGTAATGTAATTGTGTACAAATCTGTTATGGCTAAAAATGCGCACTGTAGGATAGATTAACTGGAAAACTTAGCACTTTGTTATTGTTTTTTTGTATAAAACGCACTTAATAACGTAATCTCTTAATGTACTTACAATAACTTTAAGGCTTCAGACTCACAGAGGGTCACAAATATCGCCTATGAACAACGACTTGTTGTCACAATTTTTATTATAAAGGGTATTCGACGAAATTATAGAGAACTAGCTGACCCGGCGAACTTCGTACCGCCTATTTTCTTTTCTGTTGAAACTTTTCCTGAATTTTCTTTGCCTCACGGAGCCCGAGACCTTTCCAACGAATGCAAAACCGTGGAAATCGGTTCGTGCGTTCTGGAGTTATAGCGTCAGGAAGAAAAACCCGACTTATTTTTATATAGTAGAGATAAAATTTTCAGTCAAATGGCCGCCACGACTCCACTGCATCCTGGGGGACCAAATTTAGATGACATCTTTTCATAATGGGGCTCAATTTCATGAAAAATGCGAGTTATACCTTCGGTTGTCTGTGGTTTGTCTGCATAGGCATTTTACGTAGCTCCACAGAAACGCTTTGCTCTACATTCGTAACTGAAATTTAATAACCAACAGTAATCGTTGAGTACACAGAAATGAGCATCAACTCTGAAGATTATTTTTATTTCAGAAAGCAGAGTCAGCCGTCGAATGTTCTAAAGCCCAATCAGCGAATAGACGGTGCTGTCTGTGGTCGTTGGGTTTCAGGTTTTGAGTATGAAAACCCAAATCTCGATAAAATCCCCAAGTTGATGTCGCAAAAACACAAGCTCTTGCGCACGAGTCACATGACGCGGAATGAACTATCTGGGGTTTTCTTGCACACACCCAAACGGCAACATTTTTCCAACGATTCTTTGGTGTACATGCACTGTCTCAACGACATTAAGGTGAACTCTGCAGGACGGTCTTGGAATCCCATAAATTAAACGCGCGCAAGGAATTAGACGAATAGAGATTTTGATTAAATTTGAATAAGTTCTACCTGTTAATGGAAGTCAATCAATTTCTTTGAGCCCCATTTAGATAATATGAGGTCCAAAACCCAGTTGCGTTCAAAGACAATAAGATTCTCCCGTTTCTCTTCGGTTTCATTCGTCCAGCTGCTGTCTGTCTGCCCTAAATTCTGCATAACAATGAATGCACTAATATGCAGCAGAAAGAGCCATCATTCACGACAAACTGCGATTAGCATCTTTAGACCTTAGACCAATTATTCTCTCTAATCTGTGTTTGCATCTGTCACAAACAGAAATTATTATTTATCTTATTAATCTAGAGATGAACAGGTAGACCGTACCCAAAAGTTTACTATTGAAATTGCGATTTTAAAATCTGAATTTCTTCGTGAAATGAAGATTATGAACATTATTTTTTTCAAAGCAAATGTTGCCTAATCGTAATACCAGTGAAGACCAAAAACTGCAGTAAATACTTTCCAAATATTGAAATCTAAGATTGTTGCTTTTTCAAAGTTCAAGTTTCTTGGTCGTTCTTGGAGTTTCACAAATTAACTCAACAAGTTTTGTAACTTTCTTTGTTTTAATTTACCACGGTTAAATTTCTTCAGACTACACATAAAAGTTAATAAGTGATGTAAAAACCACATTGTTTTTGAGTACCGACCTTGGCAAGGCAATAAGTAGGTAGCGTATGCCTGTCTGAAGTAACTTTAGTCGTCTTTTGATGTGCAAATGTATTAGAGCATGAGATCCTTATCTATATGATATTGGGACATGCACATTGCGAGGAGGATTGACCACCGTTTTGGCCGGAAATTTCCTCGTAGAGTGGCCGCGTGCCGGGAGACGCGGTATTGGTACACCCCGACAAGGTGATAATTTTGAAAGTTCGTGGGAAGCATTTGAATCGAGAAGCGCAGGACCGATGAGGTTGGAGATCCTTGGCCTATATGTCCAACAGTGGACTTGTTGGGACAAATAGTTTTAGGTTTGTTCTGTAGGTAGGTGGTTCAACTAAATTTAAGGATGTTGTGGAATGCGACGTAGCACATTTAGACTAAAACGATTAGGTAGGTAAGTAGTAAGTAGTTTATGGAATTTCCGAAGACATACAAGGGATACATAATTTTGTTGTGGTATTTTGTGTTGTTACACTTAACTGACTTTAAACGAAAAATTCAATATAATTATTTGAGTATCAACTAATTTTAAACGTTTATTTTCCTGTTTGTATGTCAAATGTGTTCTGTATATGGCACACACACGAATAAAAGAAACAAAGCTAGTTTAGCTAATTAGGTAGGTATACTTGTATAGATAGACATACTAAATTTACTCGAACCAAAATATAATACGAGGGTTCGTTGAAAATATGTAATCAAACACGATTGTGAAGACCATGATGATGATGGCAGAAGTCGAGTTTAAATGCGAAGATTAGCTAGTGCAAGAGATTAACCGCAGCGCTGGCCATCCTCGCCTTGTCGACCTGCAAGGTGCACTTCACGCTTCTTTTAAATGCCCCAGGATTCTAGGAAGGAGGGAACACGTGTGCTGACAGTGAAGTGAATTCCATTTCGTGATTGTGTGACAGAGAAAGCTACTTCTTAGCGCCTCTAGCGAAAAGAAACGTAAATCTTGTTTCCTATAAAATTGAGCTCGAGTCATAGATTTAGGCTCATCTCGCAAATAAAATATTAAGTCTTTACACTAAAAAACTTATAATACTAGAACAGTATCTAGGTAATCACGGCCGGATTTAGGGGAGGGCAAGCGGGGCTACAGCCCCAGGGCCTCCACAAAAGAGAGGCCCCCACAATAGAGACTTCGGAAAAAAAAAATCAAATTCAGACTAGTAAACACCAGTAAACAACTTTTTCTTTCATATTTTATTTCGCGTTTTACCTTTAATAATAATAATATCTTTCTATTTTGTTCGTTGATTAAAGGTCGTAAAGAAGTATGCCAATTTTTAACCGAAACTCGATTGAAAAAAATTGTTCATTTTATTTGGAAAATAATTTGGGACTAAGGGGCCTCCACTCCTTTGTTGCCCCGAGGCCTCCAGACCTTTAAATCCGGCCCTGTAGGTAATGATCCATAAAAAACGTGGATAGGTGAGAATCGCTACTTTTGGAGTCGATTTTTTTAAATTCCTGTAGGTATTTTTTATTTTAGTTGTAATTAAAATAACATGCTAAAGGCCGGCGGCAAAAATTAGAACATCGCTAGTGGTGAACATTCAAATGTCAACACATTTGACAGTTCACCAACAGCTACACCACCAATGGGACCCCGGGCAATGACGGGCCAGATAACTTTGTGGCAACGACTCATTTTCGTAGTGACTGATGCACATTTTACTCTCTATCTAAAGAACTACTGAACCTATTTTGATGAAACTTGCACAGATCCCTAAGTTGGACTAAAACTAGTCTAACAAAAAAAGAATATTTGCAATATGACTTATAGTTTTTGACATGGGCATGGACAAACATACAAACTTACAGACAAACATACACTCAGAAATTTGGCACCCGTGTTTAGAAGTTGGTACCTATAGACCACGGAGTTGGTATCTTTAGACAATTTTTTACTATTTTGAAGTCAATTGAGAAATAATAGAAAAGTTTATAGAAGAAAGATTCGTTTTATTTTAGAAGATCACTCGCTCACGTAAACTCCATTCTCAACTCAACTCTGTGAATAACCATTTACCTACCTACGTAATTCACGCTAAATTCTTCCTAAACAAATGGCAACACAGCGTCATCGATCCGCGAGGTCGTGCCGTCCTCTGCGCAGGCGCACTCCATCTTCTTTCTCTCGGCCAGGGTAGCAGCGTCTCCAGCGGCGTTGTTCATCTCCCACCAAATCGCACCTCCAAGCACGTTTTGGAAATATGGCGGGACACAGCCTTCGCGGAGCAGGTATCTGAACGAAAGTAAAAAAATCGAGAACAAAATAAAGACACCATACACAACAAGACAAGTAACTATGGGTTCGCAAATTAATTTGTTCCTTCTACATATATAGTTTTAAACTTTACTAGACCCATATGTAGGGTCATCTGGGTAGGTACCACCGCCTTTCTTATTTCTGCCGTGAAGCAGTTCGCTGTGTTTCGGATTGAAGGGAAAGGTAGCCAGTGTAATTACTGGGCATGGAGGGCATAAATCATCTTAGTCCCCAGGATGGCAAACGAAAACTTGCGGTGTTAAGTGATTTACACTTAATATTGCAAGTGTCTATAGGCGGCAGTGACCACTTAACATCAGGTGAGCCGCAAGCTTGTTTGCCATCTCGTAACATAAAAAAAAGTGTCTATAGGCGAAGGTAACCACTTAACACCAGTTGGGCAACAAGCGTGTTTGCCATGTCGTAATATAAATTTAAAAAAATAAGTTATACCCTGCACCAACCCTGCACAGCACAATCATAAAACACACATAAAACGAGAAAACTATTGATCTTTTTAACAAGATGCTACTTTTTCCCATAGGAATATTTAAAGATTGAAATCGAAAAACAGTAATTTCAGAGTTATGTAATTTCTTTTGGCAAGACCTCTTTTCAAGATTTTTAACGCCCACAGTAAACCGTACAAATTTTGGAATGATTCCATACAGATTTGTTGTTTATAGGTCGTAGCTCGGAAAGGGAACTTTTTTTTACTATAAACGCTACGAAACAGCTACGAACCGTAGCGCATCGCGCCACTGTTTCATAATAAAAATAATAGTTATAAAAAAACTAAAAAACACGCTTTTGTATTAAATCGGAAACCATTGCTGCTATCTTTCAATTATTGGTACGTAGAGACCGAGAGTTTGTATTCTTTCATGTTATTCATGTGAGCTGCTGATGGACGGTAAAACGGAGTTAGTTGATAGGTAGTTATTATATACTCTGAATACTTTAGATTGATACTTTAAATTGCAGATATAGTAACTGTATTTTAAAGGAAAGAAAAAATATGTAAAGCTGAGGATTGGATTCTTCAATTGATCATACTTAATGTTGGAGCTAATCTTAGGAGTTCTAATTTAGATATTTACAACAGTCACCTTCATTGCATTTCGGGCAACGCTTTTTCATCACGTGGTTTCATAAGCAATTTATTTTGGGCTAAAGTCACAAAGAGCAATAGGTACCTTTTAGTGTCTTAGCGCAACATAAGCTTGGCTTTTGTGAAATTACTCAAGTAACATGAAGTAGTCCAACTTACTAAGTACCTACCTACAGTTATTTACCTACACTAAAAATAATAATAAAAAAAAGTGTCTCGAAGTGTCGTTTTATCAACTATGCGTAGATGCCATGGCTTAAAATATGTTAACAACTGTCAGTCTTTACTTGTAAAACTGCTCCTCCTTCTGTTCTTCAGCTCGCCGTCGCCAGTACCGCACCAGGTTAGGGCTCATATCCTCAGCAGCTTTCACTTCTTTCACTAAGCTCTCTCGTTTCTCTTCGAGGCGACGTTGTTTACATGACTCTTCAGGGAGACAGTCTTTTGTTTTTATCCAAATTTAGGTACCTATACCTTCCTATCCTATCCGATTAGTCGTACATCCTAAATCAAATGTGTTCTCTCCAATCAGATTGAGTGCAGCAGTGTACCTACACTTTTTCGTTTTAGTATGGCTCCTACGTTGTCTAATCTACAAAAAGTAACAGTATCAATATCATGTTGGTAGTTACGTGGGTGTACGCTTTTTAGCTATTAAGTGTGAAGTTGTGTGTCCGACAATTCTACACAGCGTCCGTCCGATTTAGGATCCGATTTTAGGAAAGGACGGTCGGAGTACCGATTTAGTAAAAGTTGGGACTTTAGTCAAACACATTAAGAATCAAAAACAGGATTCTTTTAAGAAAGAATAGAAAAATCGGATCCTAAATCGAACGATGTGTGATTTTCAGACACACAACTTCACACTTATTAGCGCAAAAGCGTACAACGTACACAAGTAGGTACAATCTAAGCTACAAAAAGTAGTTAAGATTTCCGTAGGAGCCATGATAAATACGATACAAGTCTATCACATTGCGTAACTGCTGATGCTGCTTTAAAACAGATTTTAGGAATCACTTGTCGGAACAGAGCGTGGACAGAACGTGTCTGATTTGGGATTTTCGACAAATCGAATGGGATAGGAACGTCTAGTGGCGCCTTTAAACAGCAAATCGCACGCGAAAGTGCGTTCTTGAAGGAGGGAAAGGTCAATACCACGCGCCGCGCCCGTCTGTTACGCGCGTGATAGATTATACGCAAATTTACGTTCAAATAAAGTCTATTTCAATCAGGAATAATGTACCATTCCAATGCTGAAAGGATTTTTAGAATCGGTCCAGTAGTTTTCGAGTTTATTCGTCACAAACATACAGGTCTTTCCTGTTTATAATATTAGTATAGATATATATTTAAAATATGTATTTATCATATTCGATCAGATTATTATTATAAAATAATAATAGTTAATAGTTTAACACAATAAAAGTCATAGTTTGAATAGCACGTGGCTAAGCTACGCCACGTGGTCGGTTGTATAAAAGAGGGCCGCTGCGAAGCGACAGCTCAGTTACGTTTGAGCCGGCGAGGTGTAAGCATCGGAGAACAAGGTATGATAGTTTTTATTATTACTCACGTTATTATATGGGTACCCATCCATGACTTGTATACTTTGTGATTTCTTGTATATAACGCTATATACTTTGTAGTATATAGCGTCAAATATATAAGCAGAATAATGTATGGTTCAATAACTATGTAAGAGCGGACGGACAAAACGTTTTGTAGTCAATTACGCTGTATTACAGAAAGTTATAGCTAGGTGGAAAGAGAAGCTGGGGTAGTGAACGGTGAGCGTTGTTGCAATGTAAATGGGCCCGGTAAACCTACACCTGGGGTCACAAGTACCAGGCACTACCCCTGGCTCGCCGCTTTTCATACTCGAGTTGTTTTACATTAAGTCGTCTTCAATTTATGCAAATAAGTGAATGGCGCTAATACATACATAGTAAAAGGTTCAATTAAATTCTAAACTAACGTTATACATTAAAGAATGTTGAATTCAACTAAGGCATAAATATAACACGCGCAATCGCGTCTTCAAAGGTTTCCTTTTCCTATAAAAAATTTTCGCGTGCTCTTTCGCGTATTCGTGCAACCTGTAAAAATTTTTCGCGTGCTCTTTCGCGTATTCGTGCAACCTGCGTGCAGGCTTTCCCGCGTGCAATCCTGTACGTATACCCCTGAGAAGGCGCGATAGAACGAACGTGTAAACGTAGCTAACAGATTGTGGGAATGGTGCCGCGAACACACGTTGTCAGTAAACCCTTCTAAGACTGAACTACGGTAATGTTTACAAACCAAAGAACTATATATAAGCAAGCAGCCCCACTGTACCCATTATTTGGCACTACACTTAGTCTATTAAAAGAGGTGCGATATCTAGGTATGGTATCTACCTACTTGATAAAAAATTAAGCTGGAAGAGTTAATATTGAATCCAAAATAAAGTCAGCTAACATCGTCTTGTGGCAATGCCGCATAATAGGAGGCAAGCGATAGGGTCTCTCCTAATAAATTTTCAAACTGGCAGAATACCGGGCCCGCTTCCATCTGCTCGCCGAGGAGCGGCTTGGAGTTGCTTGGGAACCTCAAGGCGCTATGCGACTTCCTAGTAGAGCTGGGATGGCTGGAACGATCCGCCCACACCGATACATAATAGGCACCAGCCGTCGAGTTGCGGATACTGCCCGTACAAATACGAAGAGCAACGGATTGGGAGGGAAATCCAGAAATTAAGCGTAGGTACTAAGCTTAGTAATTTTTTCACACTGCCGGCTGTGTTAGCTTAGCTCCTTTTCCTACAACGACGCTAAGAACGCGTCGGTTGTTTTTTAAGAAGTATTGCTGCGAGTCTCTTCCGTCCGGATTCTCTATATCAACCATCGACCATATCTATGGGTCTCTTAAAGCGTTCGAGGCGGAAAGGATCGGCAAGCCTGAGGGTGCCTCTGACTTGGACGAAATGTTACATAAGGCTCTGCTCAATCAGGTTTGTGAGGGTCATGTATGTCAACTAAATAAATAGTGACATGATAGAATCTTATACAAAAACCTATACTTATTTGTCTAACTCCTGCAGGTTGACCTTTCCTGCGGGTTTTTTGAGAAGGCGAAGACCTTGGAGGGACCTCAAGCCTGTAGTCTTTCTAGCGTCCCTAGGTCGTTTGAGCCGGAAAAGAGCGGCATGCCCGTGAGTCGTGGCGGAAAATAAATTACTAAGTATATGTACTTACTTTACAATATTGCACTATGAATATCCTTGCTTTGTTTTTCATAATCTATACCTATCATAAAAGTGAGTTATGTTGCAATGGTTCACCTTCTTCTATCTCGCCTTCCAAAGATGCTTCGGAAGCGACCGGCGCAGGCCTAGTGGTTATAGAGGCTTTAGCGTGGCGCTCAACGTCCTCAGCAAGTCGATGTTTCAAATCTTCGTATATTCTATTAAAATAATAGGTTATTAATATTTCAATTTCGTTATAATTATAGGAATTCTGATTCTGACATTTTCATAAATTAAGTTGCAATAATAGTACAGACAACAGCACGTTGGGTTGCCACCGCGCGCTGCCGTCGCGTTAGCAATAAATTTTCATACAACTTTTCCTCCCGCTAAACACGTTAGAAATGGAATTTCATACAACTTTTCCTTCCGCATATTGAGGCCGAAGAAAAGATCAACTTTCTCTTTTCAATTTGAGGGAATAATAGCTACTGTTCCGATCAGGTGTCGTATAAAATACTTAATCTATCAAAACATTTTATGCAAATAATATAATTAGGATTACAGACGGTTATACTGTGTAATACATGATGGCTGGGCTGGGCTTATCAAGAAGGATAGAAAAATAAAACATATTAGTTAGATACAAATATACATAACTGTACCTACCCTACATAAATTTGGCAAATGAGGAACAAAAGTTTTAGATTATTTTCTGACTTTCTATGAATTAATTGCAATTGGTATTTTTTATGATAAAGCTGTAAAAAAATCCTTTCTTTAACATATAAACTACATATTGTAGACCGTACAATATGTAGTGCCAAAAGTCCTTTCCACTTGGTTATAATACCACATTATAGTGGTTTCGACTGGTCATACTGGGTCATACGTTATTTTCGCATGTAAGCTTACTTGTCGTAGCGTTGTGTATCTGAGCGTGCGTGTCTGAGCGTTCCTGTCTGAGCCTGCGTGTTGAGCGTGCGTGTCTGAGCGTTCCTGTCTGAGCCTGCGTGTTGAGCGTGTGTGTCTGCGCGTACGTGTCTGAGCGTGCGTGTTTTAGTGTTCGTGTCAGAATGTGAGTGTGGGTTTGCACAGTAAGTGGTTACATTATACGATATTACCTACCTATGTCCTAAAGCTTGTATGATGTCGTCGGTACGCCTCTCATTCTCCAACCTGCTATCTTTAATGGGCACGTGCAGTATATTTTCACAGTCCGACTCCATGACGCGGCGGTAACGTAAAATGGCATTTAGCAGTTCCGATGCGCCCTTTAGATTTTGCCTTTCATTTTCTTTCCATTGTTGTTCCAGCGTTCTAAGATAATTAATTATATTTTGAAAAGTAAAATCACCAAGTTTCTGAATTTTATATAGTCACAAATCTGAAGCAATGTCTACATCTACATTACTCGCAGTTCCCCGAACTTAAAAATTTTGACATATTTTTCCTACGACTGGGAATTGCTTCTTGGTCTTCATTTGAACTTTTTACTTGATGTCAAGATATCATAAGACCGAACATACGGAAGGGCTCTTCATCTGGAATTAACAGACTACGTAGCTGGTTACTCCTTTAAATATTATTTATCTAAGGTGGTGGTCGCTACCGCAAGCCAAACACAAAATTGAAAATGTTAAGACCAGGTGGAATACTTGATCTTCGCACAAACTCACTGTCGTCGGTTTTTAGCGCTAACTGGATCCAGTGATCTGACTTAGGAAAATATCTTAGTTGAAGTAAGAATAGTTCTTCAATTACAAGGTGCAGATACCAGCAAAAGTAGATAGTGAAAATAAAGATAAAGATATGCAACAAAAACGTAAACCGATTACACCAATTACCCACTGGATACGCCAATCATATTCATCATCACCACAGTCTTAATTTTTTTCTTTTTATCATCTATTTCGGTTGTTAATTTATTATGTATTCGGATTCTGGGATGTATTAAACTTTCGAAGGAGGGAATTCTTTAGCAGCTTATAGAAGGTTCGTATTCCTTCGGCGAGTAAGCTCACCAGAGATTATCGAGGTAAAGTTATGATAGTGACACCAAAGCTACGTAAGTTGAATGAAACATTGCGAACCTTAACACGAATGCCCTGGGTAATCTTGGTAGCGGCACGTTATCTGGCTTCATGGGTTTAGGCTGGAATCTCTCATACGGTCTCATCCAATGGTAGAACCCTTTGCCATTATCTTTTTTCAAATTCTTGTAGGTCAAGTACTTTGGTTTGTTAGCTAGTTTTGATTCCATTAGCCATTTCTACAAAACAAACAGCTGTATTAAGTTCGAGTAGACACAGAAAAAATAATTAACTGTCCAAAAGGAATTTTGATGGAGTAGTACAAAACAATATTGCAAGTCATAGTTATAATATTTTGTAATATGCACCCCTAGTATTCTATTCTAATTCATGGAAGTTGTTCGTTCTATACACGCCGTCGAAATCGCAAAAATTAAATAACGAAGTGCACGATTGGTAATCTGTTTGACGACCAACAATTTTTCATCTTGAATTCCCCCGTCCTTCGCAATCCACGTTAAGTTAGTGCTCTCAGCGGCTCGGTAAGGTAAGATAAGTCATGAAAAATCACGTCGTTCTGAATTAGTGACTTTCGACGTTCTGACAACACGCAAACCCTGTACCTATCCAGTTAATAATAAAAGATAAAGACAATATTCAGGAACTCCTCGAGCAGCTTCACTTACCTCACTTTCGGTGAGATGTATTGGTGTGAGTATAGAAAGTAAACTACGATGATCCCCAAAAGTGTCATACTGGCTAATGGAGCACCAAGGCTGCCAGCGGCAAGTCTTCTTGTAGTAGTCTAGCAAGGCGCGGTGGACCAACTCGGAGCATGAAAGATCACTATAACAGAATATTTTTATGAGTTACTCGTACTTAAAACGACTCATTTATGATTTAGTACATTTACGAAGGTTAGGTTTATGACCAGTTCCTACAACTTTCTATGGATTAAATATATGCTAAAGGTACAGACAACAGCATATCCGGTTACCGCAAAATGACAAATTTCTTCTATGTTCACACACTTACCGGTTAAGAATAAAGAATCTGAAATTTTTAGCCTGGTACATCTGTCTACACTTTCCATGGGATTGTGAAGCAAGAGACAATTCTGATTTACTGTCATGACGCTTCATATCAGCAACTTCGTTGCAATCTTCGACATTTGTAGCTTCTTCAGAATGACACATATCTGTTGAATGTGGTTCCTCCGCCATTGAAATATGACCTTCTCCATTAACCAAAATACTCTTTCCAAACGAATCTCTCATCTTTAACCAAGGTTGATGCATTTTTGTTACACTACACATATCATCTGCGACAACTGTTACTGAAGCTGTGGTAATAGAACTACATTCAACACAGGCCTCATAATCAACGTTTAAAGTTTGTCCATCGAAAGATGCCATAGTAGTGTCATCAAGTGTAATATTATAATTATTACTCAAATCCATAACGACCTTTGTATTATTAGGTGAATCGACAGTAATTTTCCCAATTGATTTATCTATCGAGACAGTCGTAAAATTTTCATGTTCTATGGTAAATATTATTTGCACAGAAATGTACCCATCGGATCGTTCTATTTCTTTTATTTGTTCTTCTTCCTCAATAATTGAATTAAATCTTTTTGAATTAGAGCTTGCTACACTTCTACTATGTGGATATGTGTAGCTTTTTTGGGATAATGAATTTTTAGATTTTAAGGTATCAGTGTCTATAAAGTCCCAATGTAATATATCAAAATATTCTTTCTCTTCTTCTGTCCATTCAGGATATATCTCTTCGGCTTCAATAACGTATTGAGTGATTATTCTAGTATTATTCGGAAAGGTAACAACATTGAGACCATCTTTATTGCACAAAGTGTTTGTTCCATCCATACGTCTCGAGTATACTTCACGTAGGCAATAGTCTGTAGCGGTCCTAATCAATAATTTTTCAATGGTGTGTGGAATTTCATTAATCCACTTTTGTCGTAATCCATTGAATTCAATAGTTTCAAATTCTTCTATGAACAATTCATATTTAGGCGATTTTACTTCTGATGGTTCCTCGTAGATTACGTTTTTGGATGATTTTGACGACACTTTGCTTACCTTATCCTTATTTATTTCTTTTTCTTTGCCCCTTCCTTTCTTACTTTTATCAGAACTTGTTTCACTAGCCATATCTTCCAATGGATCTGTTTGAGCTATTTTCTTGCCGTATTTCGTAATTGTAATAACAGATCCATCAGGTTTTAATACTTCAATAATACCCGAAGGTCTGAAAATTATCACCTCACCGTTCAAACTGACACATCTCATGTCCTCATCAATTTTGGATACGGGCTTTATGTAAAATTGCTTTATATGAGAGATCTCCGGAGAATTATCTAAATGCACTGACTCAGTTATATGTCCATTTGGCCAAGTAATCAAGAGCGAGTGAAAATGTTTGTTTTCAAATATTTGCACATTTTCGTCATTATCTTTATCTACTGAGTTCTTTGTGTTATCTTTAATTTTTTGACATTCATTAATAGACGGTGACATGAGCGGCACCTGATATACTTGCTTCTTAATATTAATTAATACTTCATCTCTACTAGTAATCCTAAAGGACTCACACATATCTTTTGATTCAGGTGTCACATATTCACCTAAAGTTTTGTGTAACCAAAATTCATTAACTTTGTTACCTGGTACAATATTTAATATAATATATTCTAAATTATAAGGTATAGTTAAGGTATATTTAGTTATAACCTGTGTACCATCGTCAGAAAAATATGTCGAATGTTGTCCAAACACTTCCACTCTTCTATCGCCTAAATCATAACCAATAAATTGGTTACTATGAATTTGATCAGACGTGTCAGAAGCAGTTCCAGTAGCAATAACTGACTGTATTAAATTTTTAGGAGTAGACGCTGGAGTAGACTTAGCTTTTCTGCTACTCTTTGAATCTTCCGCTGATGTGGGTGATATAGTAGTTTTTTTAGATGGTGTATTAGCATCAATGTCTTCCGGACTCGCAGCGTTAATTTCTGCCTTTTCCAAATATTTAAGTGAGCCTTCCATTAAAAGTTCCACATCTACATCTATATTTTCGATACAAGATGTACCAGCCAGTGGGTTGATAGATTCTTTACACTCAGATTGTGCACGAATAACACAATTTTCATTGTATATTTTTTCCTCATTTTGTATCCAATCATAATGTTCTTCGAGAACAAAATCAAAGAAATCCTGTAAACAGCAAGGGGTCGATATATGACTACGCCATTCATCTCGTGCAATGCCGTCTTTGTCGTGACTGTTGTAAAACATAAGTACAAAACAATCAGTAACCTCACAGTATTTGTAATCAATACAGTTGAATTTATTAAAGGCATCTAGAAGAATTTGAAAAGCGCTAACTCCCGTAAAGTCTTCAAAATGTTCATAATCATCGATCATGTGACTGATAGGCTGTCCATTGGCAATTTCTGCAGCTGATACTAACTCACTTATATCGGGACAGTCGAAAAGAAACTTTATTCGAGATGTTTCAGGTTCATCGCCATATGACAAATTCGATAAGTTATCACTCTTTGTTATTGATGGAAATGATCGTGTCGAAGAACTTCGATTTAGAACAGGACATTGCGGTAGAGGTTCAGCTAAGACGCTACGCTTTAAAAAAACTTTCTTGAATTCAGAAATCGTAGAAGATTGTAAATGCTTTTTGTTTAGTGAACTTCTATTGTTGAATAATTTTCGACAAGCTAAAATATGTATTAATCTTTTAAGTTCTGCGGTTTCCACATCATCTCTTTCGAAACATGAAAGAAGAACATTAACATGAAAATTTATTTTAGCTTCAAGTTCTCCTTCGATCCGATTTTGATTGTGCCATAAACCATTAATAGGCATGCCCAGGAGAGTGCTCCAAACAATATTGTCTAGATTAATATTACCCAAATGAAAGGTGCTTAATTTCGCTACATCGCCGTAACTAATAATTATAGGATCTGTGTGATATTCGTATTCTTCGCCATACGTGATACGATAGGATTTTTTATTGTCATCAGTTTTACAAAGAGTATTAAAAATGTCTTTAACAAGTTTCTCAGCCTTCGTAACTTTTTCGTTCTCTTCACCAAGCGGGTGTTTTTTTATAGTTAAAGCAGTTGATAATGAAGTTTTACTAGGTTTTTTGTCCATTCCTTGGTAATTCGAAATGGTTTGCAATATACAATCTAAGAGAGAGTAAATCGTAACAGACTCTAAGGGCAGTTCTTGGATCTGTTGCTGGTAACATTTAGAAATCTTATCCTCATTCAGAATGTTCACAGGAATATTAATTATATCCATATTTTCTAAATAATGACAATGTTGTCTGGTTAAGTCTTGTATGTCATACATCAGATAACATAATTCATCATATATTTTAACAGGGTTTCCTGTTAAACTCTCTGAATCCCAGTAAGGAGGAGAAAATATTAAGAACGCTGTATTTTTAAATATATCTGAAGTGAATTTATGAATGCGCAGTTGTTGTAAGTCTTCCCAAAACTTTATTGATTTTTCGGTTAATATTTCTGTTTGACTTTGTCCTCGCTTGGTTGAACGAAACAGATTTGATGGTACTCTTGTTGTACTAGAATCGATACGAACTTGAACAATAGCTGTCAATGGTACACCAATTTTTAAGAGGCATTCTGCTAGAAATGGTTCCATAAAACCAGTAACAGCGACATAGAGATTCGGTCCATCTTGAGGGAAATCATCAATATAAACTTTATCTCTCCATTCTTCTCCCCTAACTCTTAGCGAAGTATTATATTTTTTTCCATCTGCTAACTCTGAAATTTGTGGGGGTGCCTCTGCTTCTCCTTTTTTACTTTTTCCTTTAGGGGAGAGTACTGATACTTCAGGACTTTCGGTTTGTTTACTAACAGTTCCTTTTACCTCAGTTTTGTCAATAATCGTTGTAGATTCCCTCCTAAGGCCTTCTTTAACTTCAAGTCGTTGTCGCTTTATGAATAGATATTCGTCTTTCATTTTCAATATAAGGTGTTTTATTACCAACGCTATTACCTCCGGTGGTATGTCCTTTTTATCTTTCAAATAAGCTTGTGCTTCCTCAAAGACGCGAAGATTATCATCCTTTATTTTCTTCTCGCCTCCCAATTGGTTAATCATAAATGTTGCTTCAGTTTTGCATATATTTTTTATTACAAATCGTAGTTCTTCGGCAGCAAATAATTCGAATTTGTTTAAATAAATACGATCTTGATCACTGCCTGCAGCTTCAATTAAAACTACTTTTACTTTCCAGTTATCTTCATCAAGAGGCGCGTCTTCGATACATGTTCGCCAACAGTTTTCATCGACCGTGGCGTCCTTTCCTTTTTTTGGGCCCATTTTTAAAATAAATAATTCAATAATATAGCTTGTAACGTAAATATGTAAATAACAAGTAAATTATCACCTATTATGTCAAACGAAGTGTCAAACTGAAGGGGTGTCAAGGGAGAAAAAAAAGAAAAAAGTCAGTAGGTAACCCCCTAGCACGAAGTAAAATATAAGCTCTTTGCCCCCTAGGAACGGCCGATTTACAGGCATGAGGACCCTCAAAGGTCTTCGCCCCCTTAAAAACCCGGTAATGCAGAAAATGCCATCAGCGGTAATCTGCAGTAGTCAGTCAAAAAAACAGTTGGGCCGCGGTCCCAGAGCCCTAGCTCGGCGGAAGATCTTTCCTTTTCGCTGATGATGTGGTGAAACCAGCCACATTCATATATGCCTCATTTGGAGTAAGCACTATATGAATCACTTAGATATATGAAACTGTAGATCGGCAATGTGAAAGAGAAAGAGCATACTAACGCGTTTATTAGAGCGAGATAGATAGATGAGACCATTTCACGTACACACAGGCGGCCTAAGTCGGCCTGTCAGTCACGTAGAAGAGACAGCAACTGTCAGACTGCAGTACTATTTTTCAGGCGCATAATTATGAACATTACTCACACATTGCTACATTTTGTTTGGTCTCGCCCTAGTCGATTCATTGCCAATCTATTAACGTCAGTAATTTCATATCTATGGTAAATACTAAGAGCAAATATTTGCACTTAAGGTGAATACTTAAGGTAATGACGAAGAAATACTCAATCCTCAATAGAAGATACATGCATGCACGCACAGTCTCTCTAACACACACAGACACTATGTGCACGAAGGTATATCCACACAAACAGACATGGATCACTCGCGTTCATGAAATAAAAATACTATACCTACTTGTAAAATAATACTAATGAATTACTAAATGAAACATCCAACATAAAACATTAACTAAAATTTATTCCAACAACATTTGATTAACATTCTACAAATTAGCCGCCCACTCTATGAATAATGTCACTGATCGTAGGTAGATACTGTTGCAAAAAAAATGTATGCAGTTTTTCGGATTCAAAATGTTTTACAATTCAGATTTTTTTTTATCATTCTATTTACATGACTAATAATTAGGATACGAATCAAACACACTATAGATAGGCAAACAAAAACAAACTCAATTAACATAAATTTATATGATGGGAATTCACTGGGATGGTACAGTAATGTTACGAAGTTGTTACAATATAAAAATTACAAATCAAATCAAATTACACGATTATAAGAATCGATACCTAACAAATCACTTCAGAGTTATACAACATGTAAATTAAATAACCAACACCCTGAATACAGGTGGTTTGGGATAGGCTTCTGAGTTGATTTCAATGTTTAAAAAAAAAGTAAAAAAAAAAAATTAAAAAAAAAATTTGAAATCAACTCTGAAGCCGATCCCAAACCACCTATATTCAGGGTGTTGGTTATTTAATTTACATGTTGTAGAATACAGAAAACTGTTGGTCCCCTAGTGCGTATCATATAAGCTTACTTAGCCGATATTGCAAATAGGATAGGCGAGACGTAAGACTTAGGTACCCACTCTGCACCTGCATCAAACCTGCATACATTACATCTCACTGTCTGAACATACATTCCAATAATTTAAAACTAATTACATATGTATTGAGATTTAGTCCACGTAGAAGCCTCGAAATTTCTGCTACAACATTATCTATCATCTAAACTAATCACTTATAAGTACCAAACACATAAGCATCGAACTGGCACTAACTCATGTTCTGTTCCACCACGGACCAGGCGCGACCAGTAGGTAGAGCTACACTAGAAAAGAGTTGCCAAGCAACAACAAGGGACCAACCACATTAATTCAGCTTTTCTCCATAGAAAACAACGATTTCGTATGCAACGCGTACACGTCCGTTCAGAGGCCTTAGTATGAGTTTTGATAGTTTTCGAGCTCGATCAAACGTATCGTCTTTCTTCATACATTGGCCACTGTTTCTGATAGTTTACGTTAGGGGCGCTAGTGGGCAATGTATGAAAAGAGACGATACGTTTGATCGAGCTCGAAAACTAACAAACTCGTACTAAGGCCTCAGCTGCCGAAAGATGAGCGGACGTGTACGCATCTCCACACAAAATCTTTGTGTTCTTTGGAGAAAAAACCGGGAGTGGTCTCCTCTTGACTTTCTCGTACACCGGAAATGACTCAAATTTATATTTTGATGTCATACATGCATGTTAAATTTTCGTCACCCATCCGAGTACCAACCGCGCACTTGGTTGCTTAACTTTCGTGATCGACGGCTCAAAATTTGATAGAAACCTTATATTTTGATGTTATACACGTATAATACTAGAAAAATGCACTGGAAAAAATCGACTTGCCTCATAGGCGGGACTCGAACCCGCACCTTCCACAATCCGGGTGGACGCGTTAACCAATTTCGCCACCGAGGCACTGCTTTTCGCTGTCGAAATTTGTCAGTGCTTGGTGCGCTTATGTTTTTATGGTAAACATCGTTTCATCAAATCTTTGAAATTTGCATTTCCAAGACCCGAACGAAATATTTTTGCAAATATTTGACGCCCAGCTAAGATGAAACTACCTTACATTATGGAATAATTTTATTTTTGCGTTTACAAACGCGTAAATATAATACTAGAAAAATGCACTGAAAACAATCGACTTGCCTCAGGCGGGACTCGAAATTTCAAAGATTTGATGAAACGATGTTTACCATAAAAACATAAGCACCAAGCACTGACAAATTTCGACAGCGAAAAGCAGTGCCTCGGTGGCGAAATTGGTTAACGCGTCAACCCGGATTGTGGAAGGTGCGGGTTCGAGTCCCGCCTGAGGCAAGTCGATTTTTTTCAGTGCATTTTTCTAGTATTATATTTACGCGTTTGTAAACGCAAAAATAAAATTATTCCATTATACACGTATGTTAAATTTGGTTGCAATAAGTTAAAGCATGCTCGAGTTTTCGTGCACAGACACACACACACAGACATAATTCCAAAGAAAATATTTTTGGACTCAGGGAGGTCCAAAACGTGTAAATCCGTCAAAATCTCGACGACGAATTTTTTTAAGATTACAAGACTTCCTCTATACCTACTACGTACGAGAAAGTAAAAATGGGGCCTGAATAAAGCTGAACAAGTGTGGTTAGTCCCTAAAGGCGCGATTCCATTAGGCAAGTCTTGCGTGCAATTATTACGTCAAGTTGCAAATTGCGCCAGCTACCCTCACCTTGCCGACCTGCAAAATGCTTCTTTACGCCTCTTTTGAATGACCCAGTATTGGAAGGACGGACACGTATGCTGGCAGTGAATTCCATTTCTTGATTGTGCGACAAAGAAACGAGTTGCCAATTTTCTATGATGGTAACTTCATTTGATCGGTGACACCATAAACCAGCTAGAGTATAATCCTATTTTAAGGACTATACGCGTGCTGGAAGGAAGACGGTGGGATGGATTACGGAACAAAGCTCCTGAGAGCACTCGCCGTGGTAGAGACGGTAGATAGAACGTGCTCAATGACGCAACAACGCGTCCCAATTGGAGAGGCTCAAGATGGTCAACTCTTTGTCGCCGATTATGCGGGACGCGCGACGCTGCAACTTATCCAAAGCATCGAGTAGGTACTTGGCGGAGCCATCCCCAGGTGCGAGCAATACTCTACGCAGGACCGTACTTTCGTCTTATATAGCAAGCACAGTTGGTCTTGCGTGAAAAAACGCCGCACCTTGTTCAGGACTTTTTTTTTCAATAATATTATCATGTAATATATTATTATCACAGAAATGACTCGGCAAACAGCACCGACCAGAGCAGCTCGTCTTCCCATGGCTCAATTGTTGAACATCTCCACCTGTACGTACGTAGACCCCGCATGTAATATGCACACTATCGAAAATATGTTTCCAATGCAAGCAGCTTGTACGCTATGTGACGTCATACTTGCATGCAAGGCTTGCCTAATGGAATCGCGCCCTAAGCGTTTAGTATAAGGACCGACGCACAATGGCTTTCTAAGCGCGACACAACTTAGGCCCCTTCCTAACTGGTTTGGTGCGTTTTCGTTCCTGTGCAGATTTATTTACCGGGAATTATTTCTTGATTGGCTCAGTTTCGAATTTTCTTCGGCTTAAGACGTACTTAGTGTAAGTTTGAAGCTCATGTGTTATGCAAACAATTTTAGCACAAGTTATTGTTCGGCACGTGATTTTATTACAATCCACAATAATCATATCTCTGGCAAGAGTTTCTCTATCCATTCTCTTATTACATGCATTCCTCTCTTATTTATAGAGTGACCAAGTCTCTCCATGACATGAAATTCGCCGTCTACTCCGAGATCCTTCAATTTGGCATAGGTAGATTTACCCCAGCTGATGTCGACTAAGTCATCACTGTCCCCATGTATCTGGAGGAGTGGTGGCACTGGAACAAAAACAAAGAGGGTAAGTAAGAGTAACTAGTCGGAGTATGTTAAAGACCATGAATACTACCCAATAAGATGAGTCACCTTCCTTAAAAGCATAGGAAAGTATTTTTTACAAAAAAATAATAATAAGATAAACACACGAATTTTCGTATATCCACATCTTACCAAATAAATAAAATGCTTACGATAATGCACAAAGATCTTCCTAAAAACAATGAGAATTGGGTGGAAGAGATGGCCTCTAAGCTCCGTATTACAATGTGGATTGCGCCTTACGAGCGCCAAACAGTATATGACAGAATACACTATTTAAAACTGATTGAAAATCAATAATTGGGAAATATATACATTTTTCGTTGATCCACATAAAACTTTTCCCCCATACATTTCGAATAAAATAAATAGGTACATTTCGTGAATATGAATTCCGTTAATAATAACCCTAAACTTTCAAAACAAATCACATTTGAATAATGGACGCGAACTTCGAGGTACCGGGTAAAAAAAATGCCCAATAACACCTTTTTTAGAGTCTTAATTTAAGGTGTAGGTATAGGGTTGAGGGTAATAGCCACGCGGTATCTTGTTGTGGAGAAGCGTTTCCAAGTGTAAGGGCCGTTTTTCGACAAAGCGGAGACGAGATATGTTTTAAGTAATCAATAGTATTTCTTTATTTACGTGTCATCTCCGCTAACGTTCAGAAGACACGGTTGAGCAGACCACAGAAGAGATGTAGATACGGTGCCAGCTTTTTAGTATCGCATCATAACTCATATAGATATTAAGATAGATTTTAAACATTAATTCAAATTGAAATAGGTACCTTTGGCTCCAGAGACACTTTTTAGCTCCTCATAAACAACAGAGTTATCATTCAAGAAGGATCCAAAGGCAAAAACTCCAGCCACATTTCGATCCAATCGATAACCTGTATGGAATGCTAAGCAACCACCCATTGAGAAACCACCTGAAATAAACCAGTAAATACTTAATAAAGTATTTTATAAATGTATAGACTAAAGTAAGTACTTCTCGTTGTACAGAACACCACACAATAAGTAATGTCTGCCTGGTAGACAATGCTTACAATGAGATTAGAAACCTCAGATGAATAATCTATGGTGTTTTAATGTACTTCAACTTAAAATATGAGATTTTTTTTTATGTCGCACTTGAAACGGCTTCACAAAAAATTTTAAAGATTCGTAAAAATGTCCACTTGATAATTTTTCCTTTAAACTTGCATGCACCTGCCGTGACATTTTCATACTCATACTCACTTGAGCGTCTTCCGGAAATGACGACTCGAATGCGTAATAAGTTAATACTCGAGACTGTGTTTTAGTTATAGATATGGACCATATTTGTTTATAAATAAAGTGAAATAAATAAATATTTTTAAAAAGGCGCCGCAGCTTCTTCTTATAAATAAAATGAAACCAGAATACAAATAAAAATATAATGATAAAGTATGGATTAGGTTTATAACATTTATATAAATGTGGTGCGGACGAGAGCAGGCGGCAAGCGCTCTTGAGTACACATCTTTGAATTTTAAGTTGGCTTTTTAGTTTTTATTAATTTAGGTTTTTTTATTCTCAATTTTCACACTTCACAAAGTAGATTTGCTATTAAATATAGGTAACTTTTATGCATTTAAGTAGATTTTGGTTTATTATCTAATAAACCATTGATATTTGCATCGGTATTGCCTATTATTTACAACAATAATCGGTATCAGTTATCCATTTGTTGTGCCAAACATAATTATTGTGTTTGCTAACAAAACTGCTTGGGCACTCCCACATATTATAAGATGACAGTGTTGCAAGTGACCAGGCTTTATACTAAGAAATAAAATTTGTATCTCACTGCAACAAAAAACTGTTTAAAACATATTGTTATTGAACACTTTTAAAGATACCTTCAGCACCAACCTACAATTATTCTGTTGCTGGGTATGCCCAATTCATTTTCCTTTTGTATAATATTTCGCACTTCCTTTTCAATTGATGCTAATGAATCTAATTTTTCTGGGACTTTAGGCGATACATCAGCACGATCAAACCATACATTGCTCATCATTCCACCAGCTGGACTGTATGGCTGCAAAGGAGCTGTTGGGTACATTACATTAATGTGAGGAAAGGCAAAGTTCTTCAACATCAATCGCACCCATTCTTTCATGTCTCGTCCTGATGAACCTGCAAATTAGGGAAATACTTTTAAGTCACAATCACATAGCATTTTCACAAAATCTTGCATGGAAAGGAATCCAAAATTTTGCTTTTGTGCAACATCAAATAAGAAATTAGGGAAGTCCACAAATTATGTCATTGTAGTTAGAATAATGAATCGAGACTCTGTATTAAGAATGCTGTGTAAACCCATAAAAGGCTAGCGCATAACGCGTGTCATAACGCATAATCGTAGTCAGAGAATTGAGCTACGATCTTGGCTTTAAAGTTTTACAATTGCGACTTGAGATTTTGACTCAAGACCAATCTTAGACCTAGGAAGCAAAGGTTTTAATGTTTTTTGTCAACTCTTGTACTTTTCTGCTTCTTAGGATAAACTCTATACAGGCTACATTTAAGTTTGTATTTGCCTTGCGTTATTCACTTGCTAAATACCTCTTCTATTTTTATTTCTATTAGCATTTTAGGTTACCTACAGAGAAAACGTACTAACCTGAGCCATGAAAAAATATTACAGTCGCTGAATGTTTTGCTCCCGTATGTTTGGAAAAATGCAATGCACCAAGTTTTGACATGGTCACGGTTGCGAAAATCCCGGTTATTATTTCCTACTATAACTAACTGTTTCTGAATACCTTATGTGCTTCGAACCGAACACTTTTCCTATATTATCAGCTGTCTGTCACAAGGGTCTGTTACTTCTTTTTTTCTTAAATTTTCCCTGTTACGGGACGGCAAAGGGATCTAGCCCATACAGCCAAGTCCTCAGTTTTCCATTTTTAGCCGACTTCAAAAATTCCCAAAAGGAGGAGTTTCTCTATTCGACTGTATGTTTTTTTTCTTTTTGTATATATCTTCCGCGATTTCTCCGTCAATTATGAATCGATTTTGATGATTCTTTTTTCGTTGGGAAGGTCATACTTCAGAGGTGGTCCAAATTATACCGAAATTGGTTTAGTACTTTTTTTGTTGAAATGATAATTTAATTGGGGATGAAATAATGACATCGTCCACGAACTCAAAAATAATGTCATTTTTTTTAACTTGCCTTTACCTACCTTATATGCAATAGTGAAATTTTGGTTAGTAGGTCCAATAGTCAACACATAAACTATGACAAATTATTTTATGAACTTAAGTTAAATAACTAGGTTCTCTTTAAGTTTTAATGCTTCATGTTCATTAAGTTACTATTAAAACTATACCATTCATTCATGAATGGTAGGCATTTGTAATAAATAAATTTGAATTTGAAGATCAGAGATGGCCCGTATTCATTGCATCGATATAAATTCGATCCATTTTGCACAAATCATTAATAACAAAAAAAAAAAACACTTTAAAGTTAAAGTTTCCGTTAAGTTTTAATGAGCGCTTAGTAGGTCTATCCATTTTCAATAAAATATACTTAATTTCCACTAAAAAATAATAAAATAAAATATTTTTAGCCATAAAATAAGTACGGAAACCGACTTCAAGACGTACATACAAATTTAAACTAAAAAAGTAAGAAATAAATAATATTTTTATTAATAAGTAGTTGAAAAGAGCGTCATAGAAAACCAAGGATTAGTATTGATACACATTTATAATTCTTTATTTATAATTCATACTTCGATATATTTGGAGTCGGTCTTTCTTGATTTTAGGATTAAAATGTGGGGTATCACATATTTTAGACCCAGATCACTTCATCTATTCTAAAAGAGCTGATGATCTTCAAACGTCTTAGTCATAGCAGCTATGAACTTAACGATCAAGTTCCCTTTTAAACAAAAAACAACCCTAGTAGCATTTAGGGCCTCCGTCCACGTTTTTGTTGGCCAACCGTCAGACGTGTCACCCCCGGTTAGGCCCTAGCATCTCTATCCACGTTGGGCCAACTGTATTTTTCAACAGAGGCCCAACTGTTGGATTTACGTCGAATTTTCAATTCCAAAACAAGTTGGGCCGATGATAGCGACCCAACGTCGGCGCTTCCACGTTTCTCCACGTAGGGCGTATAGTAATTGATACAACTTATTGTAAGTAGTTTTGAAAAACACCAATTAATTTCATCAGTGTTTCCAGTTTTTACTTGTAGACTTGTGTCTTGTAGCTTTATAAAATAGGGTCCTGGGGGGCTATTCGCTATCTTTTTTTGACAGTTGAAAGTGATGATCACGCGAATTACGTATCCATTGCTGTTTTAAGCGACAAGTGCCATAATAGCGTGTCGTGTAAAACAGCAATAGACGTGTACCTAATTCACTCGGTGATCATGCACGGTGATCATTCAACTGTCAAAAAAAGTTAGGGAATAGGCCTACAGGTCGGGATGATGCCGTCGAGTGTACCGAAGAACCAGGAAGCGTCGTCACGATGCTGCGATGTAGAGGATGTGTAGGTCCGGATGGATACGCATCAGCGGACCTGCATCACACGCATTAGTGATGGATGTATATCTAAAGGCCAGTTGATGCCAATCCCCGGAGTTACATTATATTAGGTATACAATAGGGAACTGAATCACGCAAATCACGGCCGTTTTGTAAGACCTCCGGACCCATATAAGTCCGACCGACGGACACGGAAACTGGATGCAGTATGCAGATGTATAAGCCTTAGGGGAGAAGGAGGTAAGACGGGGTAGCGGGTAAGACGGTGTACTCAGCGAAATTTATAGTTCAAATTGACCAATCACACTCGTTCATTCATCATTCGACGAGCCACCATGAACTTGTCAGTCGCCCGGTGGTTAGTGGTTCAAAATTGCACAGAGTCGAAAAAAAATCAAAAAAAGGGTTTACTGCAAATTGCTTATCATATTTTCTTCTGGTTTGACACGTGACTGTAGTTTGTTAATCATCGTTAGCTGGTGAGGTTCTGCTGTAATTGACGCTTAGTTGGTTTTTTATAAAATGGCTCTGCAGGCGAGACGGGGTAACGGGGTACCCCATCTTGCCCCCAATGAGAATAATTTTGTTCTAGTTTGTTTTCTGTAAATATCGAAAGTAGCTCTGTTTTGACTTCTCTAAAACAACTCTTTCTACTTCCGCTTGCTAAAAAATCCTCTCGTGTTGCTAAAAGGCGTCGAAAAGCAGCAATTACCACGTCGTGTCGTCTCCTACAAACCAGAATTAGATGTCATCGCCCATAAAAAAAATGCTGAACATAAAAAACTAGAAAAAAATGAAACAAAAAAGAGAAAAGATGAATTTAAAAAATAGAAGAAAACTACTACAAGAGCTCAACATAAAAAATCAAAGAAGAATTTACAATAGAATTCAATAGAATTCTTCTTTGATTTTTTATTTTGAGCTTTTGATTATGAGACTGTTCGTGGTTTTATTGTTGCAAAACGACAAAGAGTCTCATCATCTGGAGATGAAAGTGAAGAAGAGGAGGACACACATGTATGTATTATTGTGAGAAAGTATATTCCGTTTCCATTGAAGGGTGGTATTATGTGGAAGATGGGTTCATAATAGCTGCGCAGCAATAGATGATGATGATGACAAAGATATCCATGTCTGCGAGTTCTGCCAGCTCAAATAATCATCTTTCTCTGTGATCATTCTCATCACCCCATCTTACCTCAGAGGTGTACCCCATCTTACCAGCACCATGGGGCAAGACGGGGCAAAACACCTTTTTTTTTCTCTTAATTGTGTTACCAAAAGTTGCTAATAACACCACATATTAGAAAAATAATAATTAGTTCTTAATTAAAAAAATAATATGATTCTTTCACCATGTATTTTTTTATATTATTGACCTTTAAAGCTTAAGTACCCCATCTTGCCACCCTCTCCTCTACATGTTCGCAGTTTCGATAAAATTTCAAGTTGACGGTTTATATCCAATAATTTTTGACAGTTTAACGCGATAAATGGCTATATCATACTACTATAGACTTCGGACGCGGTCGTGGCCCTGAAAAGGCCCGTCCGGAATCAGCCGTGATGGGAAAACAAAAACAACTTGACGATGGCATGTGACTTCGAATGCCAAGGCGACACACTTGACATCAAAAGCCACACACCCGCCGAGAAACTTTCCCCACAGCGTTACCAGGGTCCGCCACGAGGAGGCTTCCGGACGTAGACCCCAAGTACATAACAACCTATTTATATTGTTAAAATAACAATTAGCTAATTTAATGGAGTAAGGCATCTACGAGTATGATAAAGTTTTATCTGCCTACCCTCAACTAACATGTCGTTAAGTTTATTTGTTGTATATTTGATAAAAACGTCAACAATTATGTCGTAGTTGTTTATCAAATATACAACAAATAAATTAATAATTAATAATATGTTCTTGTAAGAACATCAGTTAGCCCTACCTCATACCTACGGAAAGAAATCCTCGTTGGTAAATCCACCGTAGAGCAACTAGGCCCGCCGTTAAAGGTTTGTGTGAAAAACAACACTAGCTCTACACGATTGGACCACTGGTGGAGCTTTGTTGGCAGACCCACTACCACCCCCCAACTTAATACCAACCGTTGGCAAAGACACCCCAACGATAAATGTATTGTACCTAGATAAAGTAATCGTTACAACAGCCATGTCCACTTTACTTCAAACACGATGAAAACTCTGAGATCAAAACCGTGCAAAAAATTCGTTGCTAATAATAATCGAACCAGGGACCTCCGGTTGTGTGACGAGTGAGCTAACCACTAGACTACCTACATAGGCAGAACTAACACAATACAGACTGAACTCCTAACTCCAATTTAAGAATCTCGTAATTAAAATTCAATCAAACTTTTCACAATAAATTACTTATACTGCTGGGTCTAGAGATTACAAATTTAGTTCCTTATGAGGTCTAGTGGTGCACTAAGAAAGTAAACAAATTTTTTGAAATTCATCCTCTAAGGTGGTGAAAAGGGAGGGGGTGAAAAGTTTGTATGGAAATCCGTCAGTTTTGAAGCTGAATCGATAAAAAATGGTATTTAGCTACTTAGTTAGAAATCAAAAATGACGTATTTCAGGATTTTTAAAAATTCAATCCATAAGGGATGGAAGTTTGTATGGAAATCCGTAATTATTTAAAGTAAAATCCATGAAATCCGTATACGGCGCTTGGGTATGAAAGAAATAATAAGAAAATTTAAATGCTGCCCCAAGTAACTATATTCTAAAGCAAAACAAAAGCTAGTATATATATACAGGGTGTAAAAGGCATGAACAGTCAAACGAGAATCATGTATTCTGCTCACCATCATAATTTTTTTTCCCCTTTAGACTATACCTGGGAAATTAGATAGTTACGATTTTATTGAAGGTCAAAGTCATAATTTTTTTTTCATTTTTTTATGAAAACGTATTCTATACGTTATTTCTTAATTATTGTCCAAAGAAACATTATATATAATTTTTGTTAGTATTTCATAACAAAAAATGGCTTCAAAACGTTAGCGTTCAATGTAGCTCACTCGATGCGCACGGACACTAACGAACGGGGCCGCTCCGTCTGGCAAAATTATCGCTGTTTTGCGAGTTGCGTGCAAGTTGAGCCCTTTACATTGCGCGGTACAATTTTCAATTTTTTTTAACACCAAAAAATAAAAATCATTTCCCAGCAATATTTTTTTTTTGAAATATGTCTTATTTTGATGTATTAGGTTGGGGAAAAAGTCTTTTCGCATTATAGTATCTATAAACTTGTAATAAAATCTCTTTGGCTATACTATTTGTATCTGGCTGGTTTTGGTATCATTGAAAGTTTAAATTTTAAAGAACATAATTCCAAATTCAAATTAGGAAAATGTGTGATTTTCATTTGTTTTTCGTACCGCCAAGATGAGTGAATCTAATGAAGAAATTCGATACATTTTAAAATTTTACTACAAAAAAGGTAAAAATGCAACGCAAGCCGCGAAAAAAATTTGCGATGTTTATGGACCTAGTGCAGTGTCTGTGAGAGTAGCACAAATTTGGTTTAAGCGTTTTCAATCCGGAAATTTTGATGTCAAAGATGCACGTCGCTCTGGTCGCCCTATTACAGATAAAATGGATGCCATTTTTGAAAAAGTGGAGCAAGATCGGCATGTCAGTAGTTACGACGTAGCTGAAGAACTGGGAATTGACCACAAAACAGTTTTGGCGCATTTGAAAAAAACTGGGTACACAAAAAACTCGACATTTGGGTACCTCACGAGCTCACTGAAAGAAACCTAATGAACCGTGTACTCATTTGTGATTCTTTATTACGACGTAATGAAACCGAACCATTTTTGAAGAAGCTGATAACTGGTGATGAAAAGTGGATCACGTACGACAAGAACGTGCGAAAAAGGTCGTGGTAAAAGGCCGGTCAGGCTTCACAGACTGTGGCGAAACCCGGGTTAACTCGCAACAAGGTGATGCTGTGTGTGTGGTGGGATTGGAAGAGCATTATTCATTATGAGCTGTTACCACCAGGCAGGACCATCGATTCTGAACTCTACTGCGAACAACTGATGAGATTAAAGCAAGAAGTTGAGAGAAAGCGGCCGGAATTAATCAACAGAAGGGGTGTGGTTTTTCATCATGATAACGCTAGACCTCACACATCTTTAGCCACTCAGCAAAAATTAAGAGAGTTTGGCTGGGAGGTGTTAATGCATCCGCCGTATAGTCCTGACCTTGCACCTTCAGATTTCCACCTGTTTCGGTCTCTTCAGAATTCTTTAGGCAGTGTCAGGTTAACATCACGAGAGGACTGCCAAAACCACTTGTCGCGGTATTTTGACCAGAAGTCCCAAAATATCTATAGCAATGGGATCATGTCCCTACCTCAAGATGGCAAAAAGTTATCGAACAAAATGGTACCTACATACTTTAGTTAAATGTAAATAAACTATATTAAAAAATGTTTTGAATTTTCTTAAAAAATGCGAAGAAACTTTTTCCCCAACCTATTATATAAAAATTAATACTGACTGACTGACTGAATAATTGACTGATTGACATATCAACGCACAGCCCAAACCACTGGGTCTAGAGATTCCAAATTTTGGACGTAGGTTCCTTATGAAGTCTAGGGGTGCACTAAGAAAGGATTTTTGGAAATTCACCTTCTAAGGGGGTGAAAAGGGGTGAAAAGTTATTTTTAAAGTAATATCCACAAAAATTACTACATGGCCTTTCAGTTCATTTGTAAACCTAGCTTTGTGATTGGGCCTGGATATTGCGACTCGACGGGCTTAATATAATAATATGACATAGGATGTAGAAATAGAATAAAATAGATTAAAGATAATAGATATTAGTTTGAAATATGTATAAGTTATGAGATGTGTAAACTCTCGATAACGTGTTCTAAAAACCTTAGTGGTTTTTTTTATGATAACGCTTATAAAATTATACATTGATTTGTTCAAACGTTAATAAATGAAAAAAAAAGTTACAAATTAAGAAAATGTATTTTAAAATTTTTGAAAATTCGATCCCTAGGGGGTAAAATAGGGAATGAAAGTTTGTATGCAAATCCGTAATTAGGGTTCCGTACCTCAAAAGGAAGAAACGGAACCCTTATAGGATCACTTTGTTGTCCGTCTGTCTGTCTGTCTGTCTGTCTGTCAAGACCCTTTATCTCAAGAACGCGTGGACGTATCAAGCTGAAATTCACATGAAATACTCAGGTCTATTGTCCCTTTAAGCTGTGAAAATATCAAACTTCTAAGCCAAACCAATCAAAAGATACAGCCGATTATGTCGATATTTTCAACAAATTTCCGACACTCACAAAGGAATCAAAACCTACAGGATACTTCAGGATACTTCCCATAAACTCAGAATCTTAAAATTTGGCATGAAGCATTGTCATATAATGCAAATATAGGAAAAATTGCGAAAATCAAAATTTTTTAGTTATATAATAATAATAAAAATATTTTAATAAAATGAAACTTACTACCTTATTTCTCACGAACGAATAAAGGTATCAAATTGAAATTTATACCAAATACCTAGGTCTATTGTCCTTTTAAGCAGTGAAAAAATCAAACTTCTAAGTTTACGCGATCAAAAGATACAGCAGTTTATACCGAGGAACCCTCGGTGTGCGAGTCCGACTCGCACTTGGCCGGTTTTTTTTTAAGTAAAAATAGCAAGCAACCAACTAAAAGTTACCACCTACCTACGCTTTATGGGCTTTCCCCTAATCTTTAAGGGTACAGTGGGGAGCAAATAAATTGTAGAATTTATGGAGTAGATAAGTAAACATGAGAGAAAGATCGATAAGCAGTACCTCCAATAAATATAATACAAATTTTATAAGACCAAATATCACAGTCTCACTTTAATACGTACCTACCTATTATTTACTTGACATATTAATCCTACTAATATTAAAAATGCGAAAGTTTGTATGGATATGTGTTGTTACTCTTTCATTCAAAACCTAGTGAAACGATTTTAACGAATCTTTACATAAATATAGATACCTAGCTCATACATCATTTACTGAATATATAGGCTTTAATTTGTAGTAATCTTGCGCAGACGAAGTCGCGTGCAGAAGCTTAATTAATAATCTTGGCTGGATATTCATTACGGTTAGTAATAATTAAAAAAAGCAATTTGTTGCTCACTGAAAGAGATAAATTTCGACTTATCTAAATAACAATGGGGGCAACTATTCATTAATCAGTAATTATTGTTTTACATAAAAGCCAGGTGTTGGATTATCAATTGTTATGTGGCACCCGCGTTGGCGCTCACTTGGAGACACGTAGCATTACGTCGCCGACATGTTTAAACGATAGTGTTATGATCGTACTTATTGATGATTTTATCGATAAGGTTATATTTATCGACCAATAATTTTTTACTTACTTTATTAAATTTATTTTATCTACTGCAATATGTTATTTATATAGGTACCTACATTAATATCTTTTTAAACTAAGCAAATCAAGAAGTAGTCCTATTTTATCAAAAACATCAAAAATACTGATCGCGAAGCCAAATTAACCACATTAGGTAGGTACTACTTATTTAAAAGTGGAGCTCTTTTGAACGCATAATAAGTATCTATTTTACGCACATAAACCTATTTAATTTTTTGAAAATAAAGTTTTTAGTTTATTTACGTGAAACACTTTTAAATTCATTAAAAATCGGGAGTGGTCTCCCCTTGATTTTTTCGTATACCGGACACGACTCAAAAGTTGATAGAAACCTATATTTTGATGTCATACACGCATGTTAAATTTGGTTGCAATAAGATAAAGCATCTCGAGTTATCGTGCTAACGCACAGACACACACACACAGACACACAGACATAATTCCAAAAATATTATGTACTCAGGGAGGTCCAAAACGTGTAAATCCGTCAAAATCTCGAGGTCGAATTTTTTGACGATTACAAGACTTCCTCTATACTACGTACGAGAAAGTAATAATAATCCGATAGGCTCAAAAGTAGGATCCGCCTATAAGCAAAGCTTTAATAAGCAGTAGGTATTCGACTCGGGTTCTCTCTCTCTCTCACACACACACACACACACACACACAAATTATGTGTGTGGTTGATAATCAAATCATATTTTTGAGCTACGTTATAATGGCAGTTGTAAAAATGATTGATAATTTAGTCCTTAGCAGCATATTTTGTTTATTTCTTCTTTCTTCTGTTTTAAGTTCATCAAGGGAGTGCTGAGATTAATATTCTATCGTAAAGTAATATATTTACTAAGTATATTTTCTTAGAAATACGTACCTAAATATTAAGTTGTGGATGTAGATATGGCAGCTAAATCCACTATCAAAAAGATTTTAGGCGCTTAAAAAAACTCATAGCCTGTCATAACTAACAATATTTTTTTTTTCAGTGCATTTTTCTAGTATTATATTTACGCGTTTGTAAACGCAAAAATAAAATTATTCCATAATGTAAGGTAGTTTCATCTTAGCTGGGCGTCAAATATTTGCAAAAATATTTCGTTCGGGTCTTGGAAGTGCAAATTTCAAAGATTTGATGAAACGATGTTTACCATAAAAACATAAGCACCAAGCACTGACAAATTTCGACAGCGAAAAGCAGTGCCTCGGTGGCAAAATTGGTCAACGCGTCCACCCGGATTGTGGAAGGTGCGGGTTCGAGTCCCGCCTGAGACAAGTCGATTTTTTTCAGTGCATTTTTCTAGTATTATATTTACGCGTTTGTAAACGCAAAAATAAAATTATTCCATAACTAACAATATGTTCCAAATTATCCAATAGTCTACAAATTCACCCACTGCCTATTTGTAAATAAATTAACCACCTTTGTACCATCGTATCTTTGTAATGTTACTAGTATAGTATTATATTATCTGTGGTAATGTGTAATTTAACTCAATTTTGTGGGTACATAAATAAATAAATAAAAATAACCTAGAACGTTGCTTATATTATTTGATTATAGGTACACGGTTATATCTATGATTAATTTATTTTAATTGACTATTTCTTCGAGCTATCGATAAAACAACGCGCCTCGCTATATGTACCGATTGTGTGACCGATTATTTTTAAATATTAAAACCATTTCTTCGCCTGCCGGCGCGCGATCAACTCAAAATGGCAGCCGACACGATAACGGTACGTAGAATAATCTAATCTACTTCTTGATTAAAGTTAAAAGAACAAATTTAATTAATAGAATGTTAAGTAAGTATTTCATATTTCAGACTCGTAGCATAAAAGCGTGTAAGAATGAAGCGCCAATTTTAAATGTGGGAAAGACGGGCAGATGTTGATAGAAATTAATAAGTACCTACAGAATTAAAACTATACTTAAATAACTATTTAACATATTTATTTACCTATATGCTTGCGAATTAACTACCTTAACTTATTTATATGCAAAGCGACATAATATTTTGTAAGAGATCTACATAATAAGTGCCTACATTAAGACTTGTCGAATTTGCGAATGTTATTTTTTTATTAAGGAGAAGATAGTAAGTAGATAATTCCATCCCAAAATATATTTTTTTAAAATCACGTGCATGATCAATTATTTAACAGTAGTTAGGTACGTACTTATTAGCTACAACCCGCTCACGTCCACAATCACATTGCTGATAGATTTTTGTTTTACAACTCCGTAGGTAGGTAACTCCAAATCGGCACGGACTATAAAAAATACCGTGGCCCCTAAATTTGAATTTAGGAAAACGTGATTTGAGCTTCTTTCCAAATTCCAATTTAAAAGGCAATTTAAATTTTACATAGTACCAAGTACCAACCAATGATATTTTTATACTATAATATCATTGGCACCAACCTTGGTACCAACTATGTAAAATTTAAATTCCCATGGAAAAAAGCTTATCACGAATTTTGTAATTTATGTGAAATAATGATGATGATGACAAAATTATAGCATTCTATTACTCTACCATAGAGCGACAGTTCTAAAATGATAAAGGCACTTTAGTATGTTATTTGTATGACACTTTGGTCACGTTAGTGAAGCGATAAGTTTTATTATAATTCAACGATAGTTTATCAAAATAATAATCATCATTATTAGGTTTAATATAGCTTTATAATCGTTTTTACTTTCTCGTGTATACGTAGTATAGAGGAAGTCTTGTCTCAATGTTAAGTAGGTAATAATGCATTTCCTGCAATTGGAAATACTTTGTATATACAACTACTACTCAGCTACAATGGTCTAATGGTCGCTAGTTCGATGCTCGGGCGGTTTTGTGGTCCATTGTGTTTTTTACAAGACCTTATTTCATAGGTACTTACTCTGCCGGCATCACATGGCCAGGCCACTTACAAAAACTTCTTTCAATTATTTAATATATATACTTAGAAAATAACGTGTGCATTACTTTGTTTAACAGACTAACTACGATAGGGCTCGTAGTAATAAAATTGGGTATTACCATGTCAGTAGTTAATAATGTTGTTTTCACTGTTTCAGTGGTGGCAATGGCTGGTGCACGTCAATGACTTCAAGCAACTGTGGATAGCGCAGCCGACGTACATCCTCTCCCAGGCGGTATACATTCTAGCTGGTCTAATCACACTTATACACGGTATAGTATACTTCATACTTACTTGTCAAATGTGGTCAAGATTTCTTTTGACTCATATTTCATGTACATAAAATAGTCGGTTTTATTGAAATTTCAAATAAAACTTTTCTATAGATGCAATATTATACACATGTTATTTAGCCAGCATTATTATTCAAATATTTCAAGGCGTAAAAGTGCCGACATATTGAAATCTCAAAAAAATCTGCTGTTCCATATGTTTTCGTTGCGGAGGTACCTATTGCACTTTTATATGGTGGTTGTTTGTAGTCCAACTTGAAATCAAATGTTCCTATGCAAATAATGCTAACAAAGGCCAAATTGTGTTTTCTACAAAATTTCAAATAATTTGATTGGTACACCTCAACCAGCAGAAGTAGAAGAAAAACTAGATTTTAAACTTTCGCGTTGCAGCAAAAACGCGAATTAATGCCATTAAAAGGTCATTTAATCGCGTTAATTCCCGTTTTTACTCATGTTAGAAGAAGAAACTCAAAATTGATTCCACTGAAACAGAGAGCAGCTTTTACATAAAGATTCATACATTCACGTAAATGAGTAAATTACAAATAGCAAAATTCATACACTTTGTTTATTAAAATGTTGTTTAATAATCATTCAAGAAATGTCTTACAGGAATATTTCTGTACATACTTTTCTTTTCCCGAACTGCTGTGGTGATTTTGAGCGTAACACTGTCCGTTTTTGTTTGTTTACTGAAGGATTAAATTGTCACTGTTTGGGTTTGGTGCTCCTTTTGTATAGGTGACAGGCTGGCAAATTATCACTATTTGGAGGCAATGAATGGCCCATACTGCCAGATATGACTTTATGTGTTACGAAATGTTACGTAACGCTGTCTCTTGAGTGAGATTACGATGTATGTACAGACAACAGCACGTTGGGTTACTACAAACTGACAAATTTTCTCAATTGATTATGCACTTTATATTGAGTCTTAGGTTGAAAGTCGTTTGGAGAAATTTGACAGTTTTGTATAGCCCGACGTGCTGTTGACTGTACTTTTCTTTTATCGATTTTAATCGTCTACTTCTGCTGTTGACTGTAGGTACCGTCCAAAATTTAAATTTTGCACAAATTTTACTATGTAAATGGAAAACTGGGAATACTATGAAAGTATAATTACAAAATATACTATGAAAGTTTAAAATGCTAATGTGATGGTAATCTCATGGAGTAAATTGCTTTATCACATTAAGAATAAACATTTCTTCTATGTAGAATTACAAGGTCTTTTCTTGTAGTGGTAATTGAAATCGATCTTAACATCACTAATGTTTTAACGAAGATGCTTACGAATCCCACTTACAATTCTTAAAAACAAAAAACATTGTTATTTTAAATACCATTACCTTTTTGTATAGCTTTCAGGAAAGGCGGTAGATGGCCATACTTATGGCTGGGAACCGTTCTCCACGGACTTTACGCCGACAACTTCTGGCACTTCGCTCTGCCAGAATATGACAATTTCTGGCATTCTCAGACCCCCATTATCTTCCTGGGCTTAAGGTTGCCATTGCATATCATATTTTTATGTAAGTATGTTTTACTTTATGTTATTTAGTAGATATTTTATCTCGAATCGATCGAATAGTTGCGATTGAGGAGTAGTGACGGGAATGACCTTAAAAGCCTGTTGTTTAATTTCAAACAAATTAGACCTAGATCGATACATAAGTCAACTAACTAGACGGCATCTACAATTCTACATCAGCTATAAAATTTACCGCAAACAGTAGTTAGGTTACCTCTATGGTACACCGGACATTTAAGCCCTACTCTATTGTGTTTTTTGGTTTAACTTTTTATGGGCAGATTCGTTAGTGGTAGCACAGATAATATAATATACTACTTATGGTTGTACCCCCATAGATATATTTGCTTAGCAACAGATCAATGAAGAATTCGACTAAAGTTTATTTAAATTTTTATTCACAGACCCCGCGTTTCTGTACCACGCTGCATACGCAGTGTCCAAGTTGAGGCTCCCTCGCTACGCTGAGCCTTTGGCAGTGGGCTTAGTGACAGTGCTCATTGATCTTCCTTACGACATCGTCGCCGTGAAGTTCGTCCACTGGACGTGGCACGACACGGACCCCAACATCTACGACCGCCACTATTGGGTGCCCTGGAACTCTTACTTCTTCCATGCCTCCTTCGCTGCTAGCTTCTTCTTCATCTTCACCGCGACGAGAAGCTGGTTCTCCCCGAAGGTCGCTCAGTGGGAATCAGCCGGGTATGTTTTATTTAGTAGGAATATTGCTCGCTCATATAATTATAAAAGTATAATAAACTCATGTTCATTTTCTAGTTTATATTGAGCTGTAATAATAAGTAGTCATTACAAAATTGTGTGATTAAGTAGGTAGGTATTTGGAAACTTTTTCTACTTATTAGCTGCAGTGCTTAGTACCTAATTCATATGCCTTTTCATTCCAGCAAAAAAGCCGAATGGAAATCTTTGTTGCTTGCATCCCTTCTGGGAATGCCTGGAGGAGTGGCACTATTTGCGGCCATCTACCATCCGCTCCACGACGTGTTCCACGTTCACTCGGAAATCACCTTCTTCATATTGTTCGCCATCTTCGGAGTTTTTATTATTAATGGTCTACTGAGCGAGAGAGAAAATGTAAAGGAGAGGTGAGTTATGTTTATTTAATTACTTCTTATACACATAAGTATGACAAATTATACACAACTTTCCAACTACTCTCGCGAAGCGAATCTTATATTTAAAACACACTGAGGCTTTGATTACTATCTATAATACAGAATGTTTGGTGCATTACAATGGTAATGCAATGGCATTACATACCTATGCTAACATCATAGTCAACAGTAGATGTTGTCGAAATTTATATATTTTTGGGCATGTGGTTAGTGTCATAAGGCCCTGTAAGTCCACCGTAAGGAATTAGGCGGGATTGTTGTCTGATTTAGGTACTCCATCCTCCAGGATAGTATCCTATGAAGGCATTTGAAGTGTTTCATAACAGGCGACAGTTTCCATTTCATATGATGTCTTTTGTAGACATATTCTTTATGGCTCTGCTGATGTAGCTTACAGAAAACGTACTTAAGGCAAGACTTATTTTTTATCTATTCCATCTCACGTAGGTCTAACAATGTGAGATGTGCAGAGAAACGTGAATGTCGTGTGTATACCAATGACAATACCTATATATTATTCAAATTTTTAAAGAAGTAATAAACAAAACCTATAAAACTAAATGGGATACATATCAAAGTTGTGCATTTTTCATTCATTTAGTAATAAAATACATAAATTAAAATGCATTAATAATGGCTAGATAGTTAACATTCAATGTAGGTAGTTATGCTGTTATGAAATAGGTACTCATTTTAATTCTGGCGTACGCAGCTGTTTAAATAGTTGCATAAATGTAGGTATACTGTCTCAAATTTTAAATAAAGTCTACGTCGACTAGCTTCTGAAAAGTAAAAGTATAGGTAAGTAAGTAGATAGTAAAATAGGACACTTAAGTACCTATTTAATTCGTGATAATAATAACGTTTTCTATCTTCAATCAAAATATACGTTAGAAAACATTTTACAAAGAACAATGCCCATGCGCTATACATACACCTTCTGGCGCAAAAAGTGATCAGGGCAATAATTCGCTAAAGAATTAATTGTTTTACGCACAAAAATTCTTAAAAATGACACAGGTACCTACATTGAGTCCGCCACGTTTCATACATTGGTTCCTTCTATATTTGCAATATAAGTTAATGTGAACATCTAATTGAAATCTAAAATTAAAACAGCTGGCTCACTTTTATAGTTAAATAGTAAATTATTTACTAAGGGAGCAAATACAAAAAACTATTTCAAAAGTGAGCTCTTGAGGCTGTGTAAGATTTTTAGTACTTAGATTTAAAAAACGTTACTATTGTAGTTGCGTTAAGAGCTCAATTTGTATGGGAAACGTGATATGAGCTTTTCTCCGCTAGAGGCGCTATTCGCGTTTCCTAAAATAGTCACGTATTTCATAATAAAAAACTTACACTACGGGTAAGGGTACCGATTCAAAGTAAGTAGGTACTTACTATCGAGCTATAAAGTAGTGTTTCTCCCGAGGTGGTCCTTTTATCACCCTATAAGAGAAAATAAGTGAATGTAGCTCTATTACTTTCTCAGCGTTTCTCAGCGCGGGGTTAGTTTATTATACAGCCTGTTACTTGCTCATTAAATCTCTTTGGTGTATTCCTTGTATTCAAATAAATTAAAAATAGGTCTCTCCAAGATAAAAAGTGACCATACCTCGGAAACTTAGATTATTTACCTGTGTCTAAGCTCGGAAACTACCCTAGCTATTTTCATAAAACTAGCTTTAATCATCTTGTAGAGATAATTCATTATTTAATGAATACTTTAATGCCATTATCTACAAGATGAATAATGTTCGCTTAGATTTGCGCGAGCACTACACATTGTATAAAATAATTAATAAAACAACTTTTACGGATTTAACTCGCGTGTAATTAGATTTTACATGTTGTTATATTGCCCGACGTTTCGTAACACTTTGCAGTGTTCGTGGTCACGGGATGACAGGCATCCCGTTTACCCATTACACGCGAGTTAAATCCGTAAAAGTTGTTTCATTTACAAGATGAATAAAGTTTTATGAAAATAGCTTCCGCTAGCCATGGTCACTTTTCAATTATTGCAAGGCTATTATTTATATCTATATGTATACTGTATGTATGTATAAAAATGAATACTGACTGACTGACTGACATATCAACGCACAGTCATATGCGAAATTTGGTACGTAGGTTCCTTAAAAGGTACAGGGGTGTACTAAGAAAGGATTTTTGGAAATTCACCCTCTAAGGTGGTGAAAAGGGGGTGCAAAGTTTGTATGGAAATCCGTCATTTTTAAAGTAAAATCCATAAAAATTGGTGTATGGCCTTTCAGTTAGAAACTAAGTAAGAAGTATTTAGGATTTTTGAAAATTCAATCCCCAAGGGGGTAAAATAAGGGATGGAAGTTTGTATGAAAATATGTCATGTTTTTGAGTAAAATCGATGATAATTGATATATGGCGCTTGGGTTAGAAGAAATAATAAGAAAATTTAAATGCTGTCCGAAATAACTGTTCTACACGGACGAAGTCGCGGGTAAAAGCTAGTCTAACATAAATGCGAAAAAGTATAATTTTGCAAAATAAATAGCATTCGCGTTTCCTGTTTGTTTTCTGAGCGCTATTCAGGCTCGGAATCAACTCGGAATGCTCCGCTCACTATGAGCAAGGTCATCACTTATCGTCGCATTAAGGTCATATGGTCATAGCACACTTATCCGCTCTGAACCGTATCGCCTCTTTTAACTGTGAAATAGAGGCGATGCGTTACGGTCCGTAGCCGTTGCGTAGCCGCCATTCCGTAGCGTTCATATAGCAAGAAATTTTATGGTTAAACTGGAAGCCGCACTACCAATAAAAAAGAGAAGTAAAAAAAAATGTCCTTGAAACCGATTATTTCCTCTTTGTCCCATTCTAACCTCTAGATCACATATATTAGACGATCACGTGACCATCTAATACATCATACGTACTCGATACGTTAGAAATGGAAAAATAGGAAGTAATCGGTTTCAAAGACAAATTTTTCGTCTTCACTTTTTTATTGGTAGTGTGGCTTCTAGTTTTACCTATAAATTTCTTGGTTCACAGTAAAAGGGTATTCCCTTTCCGAGCTGATAGTGTGCTATGAATTTTACTCTCTCGATAGGTTGACAGCCATCGACTACGTGCTGATCCTGCAGCTGGCCGTGCACTACCTGCTCTACTGGTCGTTCGTGGTGTTCTTCCACCCAGAGAGGGAGTGGTCTTTGGGCTTGCATGAGCCGGTCGGCCCTTGCAACGAAATCGCCACCATCGTTACTCCTTTCGGCCAGGTGAGTCTACAAGAACATCACACAACGACTAATTTTAAAATAAAAATTACTAAAATTGATTAATTTCCATATTTTTTACTAGGTGGTAGACCCATATGTAGGGTCGTCTGGGTAGGTACCACCGCCTTTCTTATTTTTGCCGTGAAGCAGTTCGCTGTGTTTCGGATTGAAGGGAAAGGTAGCCAGTGTAATTACTGGGCATGGAGGGCATATATAATCTTAGTCCCCAGGACACTTAATATTGCAAGTGTCTATAGGCGGCGGTGACCACTTAACATCAGGTGGGCCGCAAGCTTGTTTGCCATCTAATAACATATAAAAAAAAATTATAACAAACCTACCTGTTTGAAAGAAAGAAAAAACACTGTTTCTACTATGTTTTTAGGCTGTACGTTATTTCTGCCATACGTTGTATATGTCGCAGGCGGATCGTCTAACACGCCGTATTACAAAACGGCGCGATAGATTGCAGTGTGTGAGAGTAATGAGAGTGGGACAATAGTTCCTCTCCGCTTGGTCAAAAAAAGAACAGCCTGAACCTACCAATAATAAGCGATCCCCATTCAACTTTAACAATATGAGGAGAGGAGTAGATTTTCCTTTTAATCCCTATTTCATGCCTTGGAAGTTTCTACACAAACTCGTGTTGTGGTTGTTAAGCAACGAGAAAGTGATTAGATAAATGTTTTCTCGTTGCTTGGCAACCGCAATAAATGTTAAACATCATGGATTAGGTACATTAGCGTGGTCATGATCATACGTACTACTTACTCATATGATTATTATGTTTGTAAATTGTGGTATTATTTTTATTTATTGCTCGACAGACATTGCAGAAACGCAAGTACTTCTGCCCCGAGAACTATGACGAGGGCTATTTTGACTTTGGCTGCGTGGGTGGGCAGCTGCCTTCGCATGGCTCCTCATGGTACGTCATCTGTGGCACTCCGTTCGCCAACCGCGCGGAATACATCGTGATACTGTCTACTATCCTCGTGGTGGCCACTGGCGTCTTCTACGGCTTGTATTTCAGAACCGCCCCACCAGCGGCGCCGCAGAAGAAAGTCAAAACTAAATAGATCTATATTTATAGTAGTAATGTAATTTATTTCAAGGTTTATTCGTTTGTACTTGCCGCTTTTCTTCATACCAAATGCAAATATCGTTGCCAATTACAATTTGAGTTCAGTCTAAAGATACTATCACAATTATCGGCTCGGTAAGGGAACGCCTTTTTGTTTACTATGACGCTACGGATTGGCAGCTACGGAATGGCTACGAAACGTAGCACTCTTACTATACTAAAAACGGGCGTTCCATTTCCGAAACGAAAAGTGTGCTAAGACCATTAAAAAGAAATTTACTGAGGCGTAGACTAAAAAATCGTTTGAAATATCTTATCGACTTGGTAAATTCAAGATTAGTCTAGTAGTTAACTGGAAAAATCTGAATCCAGTTGCACACCAATTCGTAATTTTAAATTCTTTAAATGTTAAAGCTCCTTAATTACTGAATTCATCATTTAACTCTGACTTCATTAAAGTCGAGTTTTAGACAAATTATGCAATTAATTGGATAGGTACCCTCATCTACACTAGTATCTACATTCGATACTTTAACGATTGAACTAGTTCAGCTATAAAAACATCAACTTATTGATGAATAGAAATCTCGAATGTTCTCTATTGTATTTTTATATGTTTTCTATTTTCTTTCGTCTTTCCCGACTCCACTTGGTCATAAGAATAATAAAATAGCCATAAACTTACCGATGATAAATAATTTTTATACGGGATCATAAATTACCTCCTTTATAAGATCCACTAGTTGAACCGTTAAACTATTTGTTTATAGGTACTAGTGGGAAGGATATTTAATGCACATAATAGTGATTGTAGGTGGATAAGTGATAGTTAAAATAAATGTCTTTTTGTTAGTAATTTATTGTAATATGATGTGTAAAAGCCAAGGGAGTGCAATGATTTAAAACCAATTTGAATACAATATAATTTAATCACTTCGAATGATATGTTCGTTTCGACATACAATCACAATAATATCTTATAATTTAATCACTAACGGTTAGTGCCAATACAGTACCAATGTAACATCAATGAACATCAAGAGAGTCAATACAGTTGAAAACTTCTAATATTCTAATATTCGCTACCTTCTTCTAAAAACTTGTTCGCTTTTAACAAAAGAAATGGTAAAAAATATTGTCTGTTTAACTGTATAAAGCCACCTAAATGATTTGCTTACGAAAGAGCTACTATAGTAGGTTAGCCTAGCAAAAATCGTGTAAATTTGTATACGTTGTGGTGTACTTTACATTACTCTGTCTACCAACGTAGGCGACATGCTTACGTTGATAATAATGTAAAGTATGTGGAATTATGTTTTCTAAAATAAAAATTTCTAAAAAAAGTTATCGTTTTGTAGTGGTGGATAGGACTTGGTTCTCTAAAAGCGTATTTCATATGTTACTAAATCTAAAATCAACAGTATTTTTTCAAACTAACCATCAATAGAATGTTTTAAGTGAAAGAAACTTGTTTTGTCTTAATTCGGCAAATGAAATTTTTATTTGGAATAAAAATATTGCATGTAAGCAGCAAAATGTTGTTTCTTTTAATTTATTTATTATTCTATCTCCTAAAAGCCCATAATTCACCAACACTCTTGTTATATCACACAAAATACTAACACTTAACACTGTATTTAATTATTGGATATGTTACCGGCCAAACCCGAATTTAGGACGAACTAGTTTTTCCTAGGCCAAACCAATTAGTCCTTTATGCGATTTGGAGATATCTAGTGATGGGTAGGTTAGGGTTATTTTTTATATGACCAGTTTTTTTGGGAGAGTCTTGTGTTTTATGCACCTACATGGCTGAGTGATGGGTAGGTTAGGGTTATTTTTTATGACCAGTTTTTTTGGGAGAGGCTTGTGTTTTATGCACCTACATGGCTGAGTGATGGGTAGGTTTGTGAACTGGTTTGGCCTAGGGAAAACTAGTTTATCCTAAAATCGGGTTTGGCCTGTAAGAGATATAATAAATTACAAAAATGAATAATGAACGCCAAATCTTTCAAGAAAAGAATATCGTGTTGCTAAATATGCGATTGCCCATTTTGATTGATCACCCTGTATGGTCAATCCAAATTGGTTAGTAGAAAGAAGCTAGAAATTATGACTTGTATTGAAATTTGTTCATAAGAACGATGGCGTCGATTTTAGATTTAATGATAATTGCATTTTTTTTAATTCTTTTACATAACTGGGAATCGAACCAGGTCAAAATCTCTGTAGACAATGTTATAAATTCTGCAAGTGTGTCATTGTTATGGGCTAATGGGGTGAATCATAAGTCCCAAGGAACAATTTAAAGGAATGTTGTTTAAATAAATGAAAGAAAAACTCAAATAACAGATAATTTTTTATTTAAGTAAATGTTCAAAATGGTAGCCATTTTTCTGGATGCATGGACCAGGTTCGATTCTCGGTTATGTATGTTAAAGTAGTTAAAAAAAAATTAATGCCGTTAAATATTATTAAATCTAAAATCAACACCATGGTTCTCAAGAACAGCCCCCCGATCGCGCTATTTACGAACGTTAAAACCAAAACCAAATCGTTATCGTTCTATTCTTAATTAATGGCATTGCGTCGCATTAAGCGTACGCATTTTGCCAATGTCAAGTGAAAATGTAACTAAAGTAATAAAAATTGTACGGTTGATTGAGGTTAAAATTGGAGTCTCTCAACGCGCTCAACACTTGTTTTTACAACAAGAACTCGGAGAAACTCCATCGTTATCGTTCTTTATACGCTTTAACAGCTGACAGCTGTCAAACTGGTGTCAATATGTAAGTAAAAACGTTGTAAATAGCTATTCTCGTGTAACTGCACAACACGGGCCCTGATCGCGGTAAATCATTTCAAGTCGAGCGCAGATGAAACACAAACGCTGTCAAAGTTACGTTTCTGTTAAGAGTTGTAAACATTCGGAAACACCAAACCTTATCTTCCGAACTTAGACATTGGCTAAATCATAGTGCAAGCCATCAAAGAAAATCATTCATTCATTCTTTGTGAATAGCGCGATAAGGTCCCAGATTTCGCTACATCTAATAGTTTCTTATTTCTACCTACCTACCTACCGACCCATTTGGATTAGTCATTCTGTATATGTATATCAATGATATTATAAGTATAAATATAATATCATTATATAAATATAATATCATTGATGTATATTAATAATCTTTAATGCAAAATCATCGCATTCATTTAGAATTGAATAGGTAAATAATTTTCGTATTTTACGGACCATTTTTTTCCATACACACAATAAATAAATTTATCGTCCAGTGTATTTCGCTGGACCAAATATTGATTTTTTGTCTCAAATTAGGCAATAACTTAGAACTAGGTCCTACATAATGTCACACATTATTTTATGTATATTGTGCATTACAAATAAGTGCAGAGATTACACAACATTTTAATGATATATTTAATGACACATTCATATATTCATACTATAAAATAGCTTATATTTTACATTTGTAAACATCAAAGGGTACAGGTGGCAGAAGCATCGCGAAAATTACAAAATAAAATGTGGTAATATAGTTTTCCCCGAGTTTATTTTTTTGGTTATAAATATGTAGTACATGAACTTGAAAAATCAGGTGTTGATTTCCTAATTACGATATTAATCAGTTGGTTTTTAATTAATATTTTGACTTTTATCTCTGTACCCTTCTTCACAGATTTTTGTTCTCATGACTTTTAATAAAAGACATGTATGAGATTTAAAATTAGAAAAACATTCGATAGAGATAGCTGAGCCATAAAGCTAATATACATAATATTTAAAAGAAACAAAAATAAAGATAGCAGAGTCATGAGCAATAATATCTATAGGTCCCTACGTAGTAATAAAAGCTGCGAGCCGATTAATTTGGATACATATTATTGTTCGTGACTATACATAACAATTATAGTATAAAAACTCTACTATTGTCGTTGCGTCAAGAGCTCAATTTGTGTAGGAAACGTGAATAGCACCCCTAGACGAAACAAGCGTAAATCATGTTTCCCATACAAATTGAACTCTTAACGCAACTACAATAGTAACGTTTTTATACTAAAATAACTTACACTACGGTTACCTTTTTGTTAGGTCAAATTTTGCCGATTTACTTCAAACTTTAAATATAGGTAGGTACGTTTTTTTTATATAGGTACATTTACGCAGCTCATTAACTAAGCAACGCTTAATATTGTGTATACATGTGCGTGTTAATGATAAACATCCATCAAATGGATTTTACATTTTGAGAACTTAGATAAAATGTTAGATTCTACTAAAATTCCGATAACATAAATTATGGATAATAAATAATTTAACAGAGTAGTAAATTCGGTATTAATAATAATGTAGGTTCTAGAGGATTACTACTTACCCGAAACAATAAATAAAGTTTTTCTTAGAATTTAATAATTCAAATTATTCGTAGCTAGAAAACTACTTACACGCAAAACTAAACGTGGAATGATAAAATCAAATTAATTACTAAACAAATTTTACATTAGGTAGGTACTTTGTAACTATGTCACAATAAATTTTCACACCATTGCCCGATTATTCACTTTTAAATTACAATCATAAATTCTTCATAACCAACGCTTAATACTCGCAACCAATAATTTATGTGTTATTTAAAATCAGGAATTTCTAATCAATTCGGTAAAAATATAACATTTTCAAAAAGTTTAAAAAACTTTTATCGATTATGATATGATATTAACAAATGTATTGTGTCATTGAGGACCAGTAGAAGCGCATAGAAGTAGAAAAGTATTTTATGGATTTTACAATTTTTCAGAGATAAATCCCTCTCTCTCAACTCTCTCATTTTTCCCATCAACGCAATAAGCTTATAATCACAGGTTTATATTGTTACCAGGACCGCTGAGATGATGACCGGTTTCAATTCAATATTAAATTCACATCGCCCTAACAGGGTTTAGTTCCTAAGCGACCGCTTTTTTTAGTAACTAGGCAACAAACTTCAGTAAACTTATTTTACCTACATACCAACAACCAACGTTTTTACCAAAACCAAGTCGTTATAGTTTTCATACATTTTGACAACAGTTTGACAGATTTCAGCTGTCAAAACATATGAAAACAATAACGATTTGGTAAAGGTTTTGGTAAAAACGTTGTAAAAAGCGCGATCGGGGGGTTGGTTGTTGGCTTTGTTTGTTAGTTTACTTAAGGTTTTGTAATGTTTTTGGGTTTAATGCCCCTGATGTGACAGACTAGCAAGCTGTCACTATTTTGGGGCACTGCCTGGCCCATATTGCCCGATGTGGCTTTGTGCGTAACCAAATGTTAGGTAACATTTGGTTACGCAGGCTATAAGGCGTAAGGCTCTGCTCAACCCCTTTTGGGGTTTTAGAGCGAGGTGATTGTAAGTGTAGGATGTTAGTTGTTAAAAAAACATTGGCATATCGATTTCAGAAAAACGCAATATTAAACATTGTGGTTTATGTTGATTTAATTTGAAACTGCATGCAATTTTCATATTAAAGTGAGGGAAGTATTCAAAGTTCGTTACCATATCGGAAATGATATTATAATTAATTTTAATTTAATATGTGATTGTTATTGTTTAAATAATCTTATCTGTGTGGATATGGAATGCTTGTAGGTAACTTCCCAGTTTTTTTTGGTTCTGTTTGTAAATGAAAATAGCACAGTCAGGTTTAAAACCTCATTTAGTAATAGTTTTTGTTGCTATTATTTTGATATTTTTGTTTTAACCTAAGTACCTTTTTTTTAGTTATTTTACACATGAGACATTGACGTCTCTTAATTTTCTGAGAAGTATTACTGAGACACTAATTATTTAATATCTTATACCTACTGCCTGATTGAAATAATAGGTACTAATATCTACCTGATTGAAATAATAGGTATTATGTGTACCTAACAATTGTTTGGTTGTTTACTGAAAGATTGAAAATTTCATGAAGGATTTTTAGGGGTTGCTCAGTTAATGAGCTGCTTCAGATGAAATATTTCTACTATCACCATACAAGTTGTATCATTCGCACACTTTGTAGCTTGGGGCGATAAGGGCTAACATGCAATTTAGGAAACGAAGAACGTAAATTTAGAAAAAATACACTAATTAAACTTACACAACACATTATACATAGAACATTTCAGCAAGTTTTAGTGTATTGAAAAAAACATGTAAATAACGTCCTAGTTTACCAAAACAAAAAGGTACAAAGCTCAGAAACTATCTGAGTTATTTTCATGAAACTTTAGGTAGGTATTCATTTTCTAGATAAGTTGCATATTTTCAAGAAAAATCGATATTTTTTTGGTGTCCGATGCATTAACTTAGTGTGTTATGCACGCGCAGGTTTCCACTCAGTATTTATTTATTTATTAGTAAGGCCAAGATCCAGCTCTTATAAAAAAAAAACAAGAAAGCAGCGCCATCAACACCTTAAAATGTAACACTGTAGGTAATTCAAAGTTACCCAATGCGACTATTGACTTAATTAAATACGTTTAAGGCTTTTTTAAATTTTAATTCGCCTTTATCTCAACGGAGCATTACGTTTCATTCTGTGTCAATGAAAGTAAGATGCCGATTCTACAATATTTTTACATTTACGATTAAAATACAATTTGTCTCAATGCTGTCACTAATCGAATATTCCGTCATCTCATTTTAAATCTAAAACTAATGTCCTACCTATTTATGTGAAGTTAACAATATCTATAACTATATGAATCAAGCAATCATTAACTTCAATATAAATCAATATAAGTCTTTCTAACATGGTTATAAATATTATGTGCTATCGTAAAATTAAGAAAAAAAAACTTTTTGTGCTGAATCTCTTTGTATATTTTAAAATTCGTAATATGAAGTGACTTAGTCAATTGATGAGTCTGTTGTGAATTACGAGTTTTACTTTCAATGAAAGGTCGGCGACCATCAGTTTAATTTATTTAATTTACATATAATTGCTTTTTAGTGGTCCTTCTATCCTCCTCGAAGGACCAGACCAGACGTGAAAACATATGAGAAGGGAACGTTGATGTTTTTTTTAGTTTTAGTTTATAAATTAAATTAGGTAGTCGTAGACGATCGTAATCTAAATAACGTTCAAAGACCTCTGAATATCCAAACTATACAATATTTTATAAATCTACTGAACAATTGAACATTAAACGTTATTGTATGACCTACAATGTTAATCTACTATAAGCCTGGAGAGTAGACTTCTAAATGTTCAAACACAGTAAGCGTAGTAGGTACCTAGTTAAAAGTATTATGTTAGTACGGTTATAGTTGTGTTAGATCACAGAACAGATATAAGAGGTGTTAGATATTCCAAACTAACGATTCGATTCGAACGAAGTCTACTAATATTGCGGGCACTTATCGCGTTTCGTTAGTATTCTTAGGTCGCTACCTATACAGGGTTACAGGAAAAGTCGACCTAGATCCATTAAGGGCGTGTAGTACACATCATTTCTGAATGATTTCACTATGGAACCCCCCATCCTAAACTTAACCGTTTTCGAGATATTCGAGTTTTAATTTTTTTATGAAAATGCCCAATTTTTCGGCTATTTAATTGAATATTTTGATTTCTTTTTATTCTAATGATTATTTTTTTGGTTTTTTACATGAAGAATGAGATGGTTAATGACCTCAATGACTAAAATTGCATGTAAGTTAAGTAAATAGGTCATTGCAGACGATCGAAACTTAAGAAAATAAGTACAAATTATAAAAAAATATTTTTCTTTTCTGGATATCTCCAAAAATTATTATGGCACTTGCTCTGCAGATGTGCTTAAAAACATCTACATTTTATCAGCTATCCAACGAGGTATAACAATCTAGGGTTGTATTTAAACTCATAGAAAAAAACATAGTTGAAAAGGTTCGCACAAGCTCGGACTGAGTACATACGACGCTATCCCGACCGTCGAGTACCTGATGTGAGCGTTTTCGACGGAGTTTACCGACGACTTCGTGAAACTGGCTCTGTTTTGCGACGACGTACGGACTTAGGAAGACCACGTGTCATTGATGACGACGAGGAACAAGACAACGAAATCAAAATTTCTTAAGAGGTGACTTAGGTGACCTACCAGATGATCTCCCATTACAATTACTGTGGGACATGTGGTTTCAACATGATGGCTGCCCTGCTCATTTCAGAAGAAGCGTTAGGGATTGGTTGGACACTAACTATCCTAACAAATGGATTGGACGAGGTGGGCCTTTACCCTGGCCAGCCAGATCTCCCGACCTGACCCCCATGGATTTTTATGTATGGGGGCACATGAAGAGCCTCGTTTACAGTGAGCTCAACCCCATATCGTCAGTGGAAGTTCTCAAAGAAAGGATAATTAATGCTGCTAACGACATAAGAAGAACATTAACCACTGGTGTAGTGAAAAGTGGACTACGTGAAAGAATTAGAAAATGTGTGCGAAATAGAGGTGGACACGTAGAACATGAACTATAAAATTTTATTCAAAAACATTAGGTGAATTACTGAATGATCTCCTAGGTCAGGATAGCGGGACATCGATGGATGCATGAAGATTGTACCTAGCCGAGGGAGGCCGTTCAGTAGTGGAAGCCAGTAGGCTGAAATGATGATGCTGAACTTAAGTCAAATTAATTAGATTAAATAAGTGCTATTTATTCTGAATGCCCCATGTAGCCTTAGAAACTAAGTTTCACCGTTAGACCTACTACCTGAACCTTTTCAACTATGTTTTTTTCTATGAGTTTAAATACAACCCTAGGTTGTTATACCTCGTTGGATAGCTGATAAAATGTAGATGTTTTTAAGCACATCTGCAGAGCAAGTGCCATGATAAATTTTTGAGATATCCAGAAAAGAAAATTTTTTTTTTATAATTTGTACTTATTTTCTTAAGTTTCGATCGTCTACAATGACCCATTTACTTAACTTACGTGTAATTTTAGTCATTGAGGTCATTAACCATCTCATTCTTCATGTAAAAAACCGAAAAAATAATCATTAGAATCAAAAAAATTCAAAATATTCAATTAAATAGCCGAAAAATTGGGCATTTTCATAAAAACAATTAAAACACGAATATCTCGAAAACGATTAAGTTTAGGATGGGGGGTTCCATAGTGAAATCATTCAGAAATGATGTGTACTACACGCCCTTAACGGATCTAGGTCGACTTTTCCTGTAACCCTGTATAATATAACCACAGATATATCAATCTAATATTATTAAATCTGTGAATATAACAAACGAACGAACTCTACTTATATTATATCGCGCATTTATCTCACTAATTTCTAAACGATTTAGTTATTTAAAGTTATGTAAAAAGAAATAGATACAACATGTAAATTAAATAACCAACACCCTGAGTACAGGTGGTTTGGGATCGGATTCGGCGGCAGAAAATGTTGTACAATATATTCTGGGTACTTTTTGTTTTGTTTTTTTTTTTAATTATTGAAATCAACTGGAGCTGATCCTAAACCACCTGTATTCAAGGTGTTGGTTATTTAATTTACATGTTGTATATATAATCCGTCTAGTTTATAATTTATTGTATGTACCTACCTACTTCTTCAAAACTAACGATTCGATTCGAACGAAGTTTACTAGTTTTCCGGGCATCTAAATAAATGTCATTATTTTTATAAACAGAATCCCCATAAAGATTACCATGCTTCAAACATACCTACTCGTAACCTGCCGGTAACTAACGGATCGAACAATCTACTCATATTCGTTTTAGGTGTTATTACTTAAAATTATGAAAATATAATTTAAAAAGTGTTTGTTTTGTAATCACGTTAAGAACATAGATAAAGCGCCATCTTGAGTGTTGGTTGATAGAACAAGAAGGAACAAGACATTATGTTTTGGAAGCTATATAAAATCTCGCTTCCACGTTATCCTGAAAAAGGTAATGATTCGAGGTTTATTAATACCGACCACCATTAGTGCAGAATAAATACCTACGCCTAAAAATATCCTACCTATTAATTCCCAATTCCAAGAATTTTTGTCTTATTGCTAACACTACTTTTTTGACATGCAGTACTTATACCTTAAGGCATCCTAAGCTAACTCTTAAAATTAAGTGGTTTAGTCGATTCGAGACTGACAAGTTTTTTCTTTAATCTAAGCTGACAAGTAATATTATTATGCTATTCTTCACTATGATATTGTGTATCTACTTACATGTGATGGAATATACCTAAAACACCCAACGAATTATAAGGATGACTTAAATTGGTTTTAGGTGTAAACGCACTACACCCTGAACTCTCTGTGGTTCCTCCTCCTCCGACCTTATCATCAATTGACATCCGGTGAGATGAACGAACAACAGAAACCAGCTTAAGGTAAGGCCTTTTTCGTAATTCGTAAAATTAACGAATTTTGCATTTTTAAAGAAGAATGCAGTAAGGACGGTTTCATATTAAAATTTGAATACGTATAGATTCGGAATTGCTAAATTGAGTTCTGTCTTAGTTTGATGCCTATAAAGTCAATTCTCCAGAAAGCTTTAGCGAGAGTTATCAAATTGTTTGCTAAGAATGTCTGCACTTCAAACATGCTTACTGCATTCGTCAGGAACTCTTTCTGTGTTCTGTGGTCAGGACTGTAGTGCTGAAAAAAACTTTTCAACAGGAGGAGTCAACAGAAACTTGTTAGGAGTAAGAGGACATACCAACTGCCTAAAGGTTAAGACAAACAAAAAAGAAAGAATGAACAAAGAAATTTCAACACCTGTGAAAACTTCTACACATCGAAATTATCAAACAGATTAACTCTTATACATATTTAACCGGTTACTGTTAACTTTTTAAAATTTCTCTCAATATTTTTATACCACCACCATTTCTACACTACGTTAACTACAAGAAGATTTTAAATACAACTAGTATCTAGTGAGACTTCAATGAGCTCGAGCTAGTTAGATATAGTATCTAAATTTACAGATCGCTCACTATATCGGGTATTATATTCTTCAATTATACATTTCATATCATTAAAATTATTATGAATTAATTAACTACCTATACCTACACGAATCACGCGGTTACAACCGACCTTTAATAATAATATGAGCTAAATGGCTTACGAACGCCAATGAAACTTAGAAATAATGTTATAAGTAGACTTCGAAAAAAGAAAATCGATGTATTAAGTGGCATACTCATATGGAAAGAAGTCAGGGTCTATAGGTACATAAGCCTATAACTACACTATACACCTGATTAAGCTACTTCAGCAGTGTTGAAAATCTAGTCTTAATTTTATAAGTAAAAACAAATCTTTATCTATCCCTAGCATACCTAATAACAATTTAATACATTTTACTACTATAATTAGCATCTCAGTAATATAATCTATCATTATAAGAATACATTATTAGTTAGTGACTAATAATATGTGTATTTGGCAAATCTTAATTTATCGCGGGGCCTTGAGTGTTGAGTCACCTTACAGAACACTTGACGCCTTCTTACCCTAGTCGCTCCTTGAATATACACGTATCGCCCATCAGCATAACTACATCCAGGGGATTGTAAAAGTATGTTATGTTCTGGCCTTGGATAGGCCACTCCTGATATTCATTCTAATGCTGGCTATGGAATCGCTATCACGCAGCAAGTGTTACATTGATTTCCTGTTATAGTCACTAGCTCTGCAATTTTATTGCGATTTTATTGAAAGTTAAATGTTATTGAGAATTTGGTGGCATAGCGCTCTAGACCAACCTAAGATGAAGCGTGCTTGTTGTATGCTACCTCAATTATTATTTTTTATTTTACTTCATATACGGAAAAACGAAGTAAAATACTCATTATTATACTTCGCTATTCCATGTTGGTTGCTAATCTTTATTCCTCATTACGAAATGATTCTTCTAAATTCTGTTGCGTTTATTAATAAGTTACGTGCGAAATCAATATGATGCTGTAGTACCAATTACGTGATTCAAGCTACAAAGGTATCAGTATTCTCTGAAAATTATCTAGTAAAATGCCTATATTAATCACATAGAAATTTTACCTTTCTACAACTTTTGAGCTTCCAAGTGTTGACAGCAATAGGAATTAATATAATCAATCTGAACGTAACATGGATTGGACTGCCAGGGACGGATTGCATTATGAGATACAAAAAAAAATATCTAAATGCTGTGGAGATGAGTAATCAGTAGTCACGAGTAATTATATATCTAATTGTGCCGCTTAAGGTCGGTTAACGAACAATTCGTCCACGACTCCGGGGTCTGCGAGCGTGGACGTGTCTCCAATGTCCCGTTCGTTCAGTGCTATCTTCCTCAATATCCTGCGCATTATCTTACCAGACCTAGTCTTAGGTAATCCAGGAGCGTACTGTATCACATCTGGTGCTGCAAATGCACCAATTCTTTCCCTTACACGTTTCTTCAGAGAGGTCACCAGATCTGGGTCAAATTTAGCGCCTTCGTTCAGCGTGATGAAGCAGTAGAGTGACTCTCCTTTAATAGGATGAGGTTTGGACACTACAGCTGCCTCTGATACTCTAGGTTCTTCCGTAAGAACTCCTTCTACCTCTGCTGTCGACATTAGATGCCCAGAAACGTTCAACATATCATCAATACGGCCAGTTATCCATAAGAAGCCATCTTCATCTCTACGGGCACCTGGAACAACAAGAACATATGATTCAGAATCAGTCTGCAAATCACGTAACGCTCTGTGCAAAAGGAGGCGTGCTAAATATAATTTGAAAGTTACGTTTCACGTGCTAATAAATGTCAGTCGTAACTACCGGTACAGAATTATTAATAAGAAACATAAGTGTGTTATCAGATTCGTATACAATACTGTCTATGTTGATAAGAGCGAGAAATTAGAACACGTAGATTTGATAACAAGAAAGATCCAAGCTCAAGATGATGGTAGGATAATGATATGCAACGAAACAAAACAATTTCTCACTAAAATGTGTTGTATTGCAAGCAAAACGGTAATAAATTATACACCATTTTTAACTAAAATACAATTTCATCTTGAAATGTTTTAAAATAATACATCATTACCAGTGAACATTTAGAAAATTTATTATTTATTAACTGTAGTTCGCTGTTTAATACGAGAAGATACCGATGTTGCTATATTTTATTCCCTTGTCAAAGGAATTTTACTGCATATATAAATAATTGTTAAGCATAAAATCAAAGGTAATGTTTTCTGAACAAAAAACAAAAACACCCTTACTATGTTAAACCTACCCAATACTATGTTATTAAATGGATCGGGTATAAGATGAATCTAAGTCTATAGATGCTTAAAAAATTGAAATGTGATTTGCGCGCTCCTAACCCTGACCCCAATTCTCTTTGTTGTCGAGGGCATGACAATAATTTGTAAAGAATGACTGCACTGCCGAATTTAGTATGAATAATGCATGGTTTGAGCTAGAACCTACCATCGCCCGTGCAATAATATCCAGGAAACTTTGAGAAATACACAGTCTCATAGCGACCGTGATCACCGAAAAGGGTTCTCATAATACCAGGCCAAGGTCGCGCAAACACTAGATATCCTTCTCCGGGGCCTTCTATCAGTTGGCCACTTTCATCCAGAAGCAAAGGTTCTACGCCGAAGAACGGGAATCCCTGAAATTCAAAATATGTTAATGTTAACCAACAATTGAGTTCAAAAACATTTAAAGTTTATTAATTTGATTTTTCTTCTAATTTAAAAAAATATTTGCAACAAAATTTGGAATTAAAATGACATTCCTCAAAGAAGGGATCGTCGTTTTTGTGTATCCAGGAAAATACTCACAGCAGATCCAGGCTTCATGGGAGTAGCACCTGGCAAGCTAGTGATGACGTGGCCACCTGTTTCAGTTTGCCAGAAAGTGTCCGCGATTGAGCACCTTCCATTGCCCACTAGGTTGTAGTACCATAACCAGGCCTCTGGATTGATCGGCTCTCCAACACTGCCCAATACTCTCAGAGTACTCAAGTTGTGCCTATAAAGAAAAGAGGTAAGTAAATACATATAGACGAACTGCTATAACATGTATTTTATAAACGAGGAAAATAACCTTCCTCAAAAACATTTGAAATATCAACTCAGATTACTGTATGCCATACTCGATATCAGTTTGATGCCTAATATTTATTGTCGTTAAAGTTTCCATCCGAAATATTATAAATTCGATAGTGAGTTTGTTTGATTGTTAGGCGTGAAACACCTAAACTACCTACTGAACGAATTTAAATAAAATTTGGTATGAAGATATTTTGAGGCCTTAGGAATAACTTAGGATACTTTTTGGCGCAATAAGAGACATTAATGCGAACGAAGCCGCCGGACAACAAATAGTATTAATATAAAAAGGCTAGATGGATGGATCTCAAGCGAAAGATCAAGCAATTTGTACCCCGTCCTTTTAGAAGATTAAATTTCAATGGATCGAGATCACAGAAATTACAACAAAGAGGACGAAATGCTGTAAGCGACGAACTCGCATTGAAGCATAATAAGAGGGTTGAAGGATGTATTCATACCTAGGTACTGAAAAAAGTTCTCAATAGAACCATATCAATTTACAGTATACGCCGAGTACCACTTCCTGTGGTGTCTAATCGGTTAATACGGGATCACAATTGCATCAAGGCCTGATGCATCGGTGCGTGTGATAGGTATCTATGCATCATTAACAGCCTCAATCCTAACGAGGCCTAAGTGACTATGAATTGTCGAGTGATTTCTGTATTGTACAACTAAAAACCATTTTACTCGATGCAATAGGAAGACTCTGGACTTTGCACAGAATAGTTGCCAAGCCAGATTGTTGGATGTAAATGCATTGCCCTATTGAAATAGAGGTTGCCAATTGACTCTGATAACTGAGAACCGCTACTTTATGAAGAATGAAATGCTCTGCTGCTTTTCATTCTGTAGAGAATATTGATTGACAGGCTAACAATAATAACGCACATTGTATTTTTTCTTAAATTACATTACAACTGAAATAAACTCATAACCATGCGATGATAGCTACGTGATGCCGACAGAGTAGAATAGCATCACCCATAACCTCCAATGGGTGTCGTAGAAGGCGGCTAATGGATCAGCAAAGGAGTATTGATCATGATCACATTACACTCCGTCCACCAATCCGCATTGGGCAAGCGTGGTGGACTACTGCCTAAACCTCAGATGACAAGGTCAAATTATGAAGGTTGTTATGATGATGATGAAACTCATAACCTAGGACCACCCAAATGTGTTCAATGCTGGCTTCAATAACTTATCTTTCTACACTTTTTACTAGGCATAAGATTTTGACAAATAATCATTAGGTCAAAATGCTACCGTTACCAAGGGAAACTGTTGGTAGTTATGTTTTAACAATGTAGGTATACTGACTTCACAAGACCTCTGCAAACCAATGAAGCATCTTAAAATTTAGCTGTGCTTGTTAGTAATCTCAGACCAATAAAAATAGACACTACAAATATGAGTTAAGGCGATACTGAAACAGTTATCTGTATAGCAACTCGTCATTATTTGATTACGATTCACTTTCAAGAGCCGGTGACTCGTGGTACTTAACATAATCTCGCTCGTGTAGTCGTGAGTGCCAATAATGACAGCCCTAATAACTGTATGTTTGTTGAACACGGTTATTTATTTAAGTTTATGTATAAAATATTAAATTTATTAAATATTTGAAAGATCCTCGAGTGGCGTCCGCGAAGACGCAGTGTAGGGTAGGACCCCCACAATGTGGATCGACAATCTGGTAATGGTCGCGGGAAGCCACTGTATGCGAGCAGCCCAAGACCGATCGGGTTGGAAATTTTTGAGGGTCTACGCCCAACAGTGGGCCTCTCATGTTGCTGAAATGCGGGCTGAAATGTTGATGATGTGGTGTGTATAAAAACTTACTTTTTGACGTATTCGTCCCCGAACTTGATGAGGGCTCTAATGGCGGTGGGTGCGGTGTAAAATTGTGTCACCTTGTATTTTTCCACCAGCCCCCAATACCGGTCGTTGTCCGGGTAGAAAGGGGTACCTTCGAACTATAAATAAATAATATCTATGTAAGTAAGTGTATGAGGACTATGATGAAAGTAGATGAAGCGAAATAAAATGTAAGGATCGTAGCAAGTGATCTCTGTCTATGGGAAAAAAGCGCGACTATCTAAAGTACGGTCGCCGAGCACTGATAATTTCGTACAATGACCTTTCTTTCAGTCTACTGGCAGTTGTGTTAAACATTTTTACTAATGGTCAAATTTATAAAATTATGTAAAATTAAATGTTTTGAATTACATTTTAGTATTTTTTCAACATTTTTACTGATAAAATACAGAATTCAGCATTATTCACAAATAGCATACTTTATGCCTCTTTGCATAGCTGTTACCGGTGTAAAGTGGTATTTGGTGTACCTACCTATTTGCTGATAAATAAGACATAAAATAAAATACTTCTTTACTTAGTGATTAATTTCAAATTCTCCAAGAACTAATATTATATAAGGTTCGATAAACCATCACATATTCTCGCCAAGGAACATCGATACATCCCAAGGATGTTACGCGAGGCTATTGAAATAAAGAAACACCCAAATTTCAATAGAGTAGATGGTTGGGCCGTACCACCTGTTTGGGATCCAGTAATTAAAATTATTAAAACTCAAGTAAACCACTACACAGCAAGACCTAATGACACCGTGAGCTCCGTTTGCGTAAAACGGAACACTCCAAATTAATAATTATAGTGACGGTAGATTTAACTATTTCATAAAATATAACTAAATATGTAGGTACATATTTAGTCATCCCGTGACTACGAACGCTGAAAACTGTTACGAAACGTCGGGCAATAATAACATCATGTAAAATCTAATTACACGCGAGTTAAATCTGTAAAAGTTGTTTTATTTATAAGGTGTAGTGGTCGCGCAAATCTAATAGAACATTATTATTTTCATAGTAAAAAGAGGCGATAAGGTTCCGAGCTTATAACTGTGCTATAACCTTTAGGAGCCAAAAAGAATACTGCAAGAGTAACTTACTATAACGGTTGTAGCGGCGTTCGCCAAGGGAGCGTACACCACGTACGTGTGGCCAGTGATCCACCCAACGTCAGCCGTACACCAGTAGACGTCCTTCTCCTGATAGTCAAACACGTAGCGAAGAGTTGCCTTAGCGTACATCATGTATCCAGCGGTTGTGTGGAGAACACCTTTAGGTTTTCCCGTTGAACCACTGTTGATAGAAGAAATTTTTACATAATAAGGGTTTACAGCGGTGTCTTATCGCGTTATTTACTACTTGTCATATAAACTAAAACCAAATGGTTACCGTTCCCATATGTTAAAATCTGACACTTTCAAACGGTTGTCAAAATGTAAACAGAAACACCAAGTAGCCAATCTATTCTATCTAACGCTTTACGAATAGAATATAAATCTGGGACCACACTAGGTTGAACTGAACTACAGCGGCCAAATATTGTTTCTATGCTAATTATAAAAATAGTATATACACGGCACTACGCAGCAATGGAACTGCGTGAATATGTTGATACTTCGTTTTTTACAGCTCATTAGGTGTGTCCTAAGCTACGAGCAACCATAAGGGACCGCAAATTTCATTATCTCCTTTATGGTTCCCGTGCAACGTTTCCGAAATATTTGCGTTTTTGTAATTAATTTAATTCAAATTATGCTTAGTTGAAGTACATACCATATAAAAACACTCAAAAATTGCTACACGCTAATCTTATTTTCTGAATCACATATTCATTTAAAAAGTTTAATATGACATAAAACAAAACTTTCCTTAGGCGTAGTGAAGCCACTGTTCTTACTTTGCTTTGTACTTGTAGCGTTCAACTATGAACCATAATAGCGATTACAATTTTTGCAACAGTGTGCACGAGTGAGTAAAAGTGTGCTATGCGTGTTTGCCTCACCCCCCGCGAAAAACGGCAGAATGTTTTCAGTACTAAATCTGCGCTATGCCACGTCCCGTATTAAATTGTCTAAGTTAATAGTAAACAAAGAGGCGTTCCCTGTGCGAGCTGTTAAATTGCCACGACCTTACGAGGTACTGACAAAACAAACACCATGGCGACTTTCTAGTGTCAAATGTTACAGTTGGCGTTGTTACCGCACAATGCTTTGTAGCGTTTGCCAGTTGTTTTGGTTTAACTGGGTTTATAGTTAATGTTATTTTAATTGGACGCGGTAGCTCTTGGCATATGGCCTTCACCTCACTCGATGGTGTGGTACAGTGGAAGAGTGCTAGACGAGTGGTATTTTCATCTATTTACACCAACAGTATAATAATATTGTAAACAGTAGGTACTGTTATGGCTAATAGTCTTTGATAAGATGGTGACAAATAAAAATTAATACTGACTGAATGACTGACTGACTGGCATATCAACGCATAGCCCAAACCGCTGGGTCTAGACTAGAGATTCCAAATTTGCCACATAGGTTCCTTATGAAGTCTATGAAAGGATTTTTCGAAATTCACTCTCTAAGATGGTGAAAAGGGGCGGTAACAATTGGTACATATGGCCTTTCAGTTAGAAATCGTGGACGAAGTCGCGGGGAAAAGCTAGTAATAATATAATTATATAGTATTTTTACGCTCACACCAATTATCTATTAGAGTTTGTGTCAAAACTGATAGCTGTTTTGTACTATTGTTTTTTGCTTCACTCTTTTGATGTCATTGCTTTACATAAAATATATTTATCATATATTTTACTTTTTGTGTTTCTCTGAAGTGCAATCACATTATCTCAGAATAAATAGGCTATTATTTAATCGACATTAACGCGAGTGAAGCTGCGGGCGGCCACTGGTATGAAATAAACAATCTTATTGTATAAGCAAATTATTTATTTTTAAGAAACCTTACCTTTATGCAATATAATTTAAATGTAATTATAGTATGAGTTCACAGATTCGAGCATCAAAAGTCCTTTATTTAAAATTTTACAGCTTAGGAAGAATTTTCCCAACCAGGAAGTACCTAACAGCCTTCGGGGTGTGACTAGTTGGGAACATGACATGTATAAAATGTTGTTTCAACGTGTAACACTGTTACTCATTGGGAAAAATAATCCCTACGGCTACGAGTACCTAACAGTGTTACACGCTGCGGGGTGACTCGTTGGAAACTTGGAAACAAACGAAAAAAAGGAATGTTACAATAAAGATTATATGACATGACACACTTGTGAACAATAACAAAGCAACGACTGTTGCATGAGAAAACGAAATGAGTAGGTATACTGACCTTGTGATACACTCAGGTTTGCATGTTTGACAGTGTTTACGACAATCGTCTCGATAATAAAATATTCGTCGAGATAAAAATGACTGATGAAATGATCAGTATCTAGATCAAGTAGCTTCTTCACTTTTGTTAAAATAAACTAAAATACATTCAATATAAAGAAAAAATTATAACCTAAAGATCAATTAACAGTTTTAGAATTTTTTGGTGCGTTTAGAATATTCCGTGGAATAAGAAACCAAAACCACCAATTGATTAGTTTTAATTATTAGAAATTGTTAATTTATTAAAGTAGCGCTCCGACGGCGGCTTCGTCTGCATGGAGTTTATTTTAAATCAAATACCAGCCTATATGATTCAGAAATATTGCAGGATTATAATAGTTAAAAATGTTTAAATCGGTTCAGTAGTTTTTGAGTTTATTCGTTACAAATCAACAAATCTCTCCACTTCAATGTATAGGTACGAATAGATAACAGCCCAGCGGTTACTTTGCAACCAAACCCTAGAAAGGCGATCAGTACCCTTAGTATGAGTTTTGAAAGTTTTCGAGCTCGATCAAACGTATCGTCTCTTTTCATACATTACCCACTGTTTCTGATAGTTTACACTAGAGGCGCTAGTGGGCAATGTATGAAAAGAGACGATACGTTTGATCGAGCTCGAAAACTATCAAACTCATACTAGGGGTACTGTAACTTTGAATCTTAGATTAGCAAAAGGGAAAATACAGCATCCCCCTTATCGCATCTTTCAAAAAGCAGGCCTCTATGCAGGTCAACTACATAGACAAACTGTGCTGAACGTGTCGCTCTCGTACGACTCTGCATTTTTTATCGCGCTCACCCAGGGCGGGATTTTAAGGTCTGGAGGCCTCGGGGCAACAAAGGAGTGGAGGCCCCTTAGCCCCAAATTATTTTCCAAATAAAATGAACAATTTTTTTCAATCGAGTTTTCGGTTAGGCTTACTTCTTTACGACCTTTAATCAACGAACAAAATAGAAAGATATTATTATTATTATTCATGTAATCATGTTTGTACAAAGTACCGTAGGTAAAGGTAAAACGCGAAATAAAATATGAAAGGAAAAGTTGTTTACTGGTGTTTACTAGTCTGAACTTGAATTTTTTTTTTCCGAAGTCTCTATTGTGGGGGCCCCTCTTTTGTGGAGGCCCTGGGCTGTAGCCCCGCTTGCCCTCCCCTAAATCAGGCCCTGCGCTCACCTAACAATGCAGCTGAGACGTAATAGGGCCATTGGTCTCACTTTTGTAGGCCCACTCGCGTAACATATCTTCCCTTTTTGCTTTTATCTAAGCTTTGAATAGAATAATAAAACCGGCTTAGTAACTACTATTCATTAAAAAAATTGTGTGCGTGTAACCTTTACGCGCGATTAAAGTAAAACTTCTTTGACGTAGATCACTGAAATGATTAAATTTTAACTGAAAAAAAAATAAAATATGACAGATACTTACGACCAATCGAAATTACTATTTTTAAATAGCGGAAACTACACAGACTATAGAATACTGAGCGTTACTTCCGTTAGAAAAATCTGAGTTACCCCCTAGTCGCGCCTAAAGAAGTTTTACTTCAAAAATAATTAATAGTAGTTAATTTATGATTTAGTCTTAAATTGTGAATTTTCGCAGCCTTGGAAAATATTGTAAAAGTCTTATTATTCTATTTTCCAATCGCTGTCGCGTGTTATTGATTGGGTAGTTATGTGCTCGACGTCGCGTGTAAATAAAGACAAGAGAAAAAGTACTTACTTCGTTTTAGAACAATAGAGTTCTCATACAGCTCTACATGACTCTACAGAGTTAAAAAAGTATGTTTCCCAAACTGAGGTCTTTACAAACATTTAATTCTCATACAACACTACTCAAAGATTACTATTACTCACTCATTACGCGTATAAAGGTCACATCACACATATCAAATCGGAAATGGATCGTTACCGTACCATCTTTCGCTTCGCCGTCAACCTTACGTAACTAAACGGCTCGTGTTGGCGGTGTTTCGGGGTTGCTATGTGTGCTGTGACCTTAAACTAGAAGTTATTCATTTTTGTCGACAAAATACATAGATTTTTGAGTCGTTTAAAGATAAATACTGAATAGCTTGAGTTTAGTTCTCTACAGCTCTAAAGAACGATTTTTATTCGAAAACGTTGGTTTACATACCTCGTGTAAAGCATGAATAATGGGTCCTCGGCGTCCATCCATTCTGGGGGGCAGATATTGGACTGCCCTTCCATCATTTCATGCCACCAAATGTCTCGACCGTGATTCCACTTATACTACAAAATAAACATACCTAATTAAAACCTATACGTCCAACTTCATATTACAAATATTTCTACTACTTAAAAGGTACCTACATCCTACATTAGTAATAGGGGTTAAAGTATGAAGTTGCCGTTGTATTGTAATAGATACTTTGTATTGACATAGAACCTTCATGGTTTGAGATTTTTAAGTGAAACTTTTTTCAAATGGTACCTATGAGGTTCTTCTTTTAAAAAATACGCAACATTCGATTATCAACTTTTAGTTGTTTTTTTTATAAATTCAGCTATATCACTCGAATTTTCGAAGTATCCATCTTTCTTGTTAGACAATTCGAAAATTCGAGTGATTTTTCAATACGAGTTCCAACGCGGAATTAACGCGGCAGAAACAGCTCGCAATATCAATGTTGCGTTTGGAGAGGGGACTGCTAATGAGCGCACCGTGCGATTTTGGTTTAAGCGCTTTCGTAATGGAAATTTTGATTTGAAGAACGGACCACGTGGAAAACCGCCCGCACAGGTGAATAACAATGAATTGAAAGAGATGGTGGAAGCCGATCCGAGCCAAACTACCCAGGAATTAGCGGCATGGTTTAACGTTACCTTACCAACAATATTGATTCATTTGCGTCAAATCAATAAAATAAAAAAATATGTGCCTCATGATTTGACTGATCTGCAGAAAGATACACGTGTTGAAACTTGTGTTGCCTTGTTGAATCGATACAGAAATGAAGGAATATTGGTGTTGGGGATAGTTGGACCTCCTTCAGAGGTATAATTTATGTTTGTCAGTTGAGTATAAAAAAAGAAAAGATTTGTTTGTGATTAATAAATTGTTTTTTGATTGTCATGGTAACGTATTTTTTTCAATAATATAATTTTTATTTTTACATTTTACGCTACCTTTTTTTCCTTTACTCTCTTTCCTGCACTCCATCGCGGCACTATCTACAACATCTGGCGACCGTGACAGGACGTGATGGAGAAAGCCAAGGCAGAGAGGGCTCTCTTTTTCAGACGCTTTGCGCGATCTGCGGAGCGCCTAGAGGGTCATCTCTTGAGTAAAGAAAGGACAGCTTTATCGGCGGAGTTTGAGCACTTTAAAGTGATATATGAAAAACTAGCAGTCGCTCAGAATAAGTATTTCAGTTTGTGGCTCGATTTGTCTGATCAAAAGGACTCTTCAGACGAGGTGGATATAGACGCATCGGAAGAGTATGATATTAGATTTTTCACACTGAAACAACAGGTAAAAGATTTTCTTGAATTGACGACATCACCTCTCTCTAGCCATAGTACAGTCACTGTCAAAAGTAACATGAAAGACAAGTCAAGTATTGGTTCTAAAAGTAAAGATGATGATAACGTGTCTCAATTGACGAGGTCTAATGTTTCATATCAGCGAGAGAAGTCTGTTAAGGAACGCCGTAGATATAGATTGCCTTACTTGGAGTTACCGAAGTTTAACGGAGAAGTGAGTAAGTGGATTTCTTTTTGGTCTCAATTCCGAAAGATTCACGTAGATGAAACGATCGACGATGATGACAAATTTCATTATTTATTACAAGCTATGGAATTAGGTTCATGTGCACGTGAATTTGTCGAAAGTTTTCCGCCTATTGGCTCAAACTACCATGTAGTGGTAGAACAGCTGACACAAAGATATGGCCGTAGCGAATTGATCATACAGCATTATGTTAGAGAGTTAGTTCAACTAGCAATACGTCAATCAAAAGAATCGCAGAAAGTTCCGATGAGAACGCTATACGACAAGATATCATGTCAGCTTCTTGCTTTGGAAACTTTAAATGTCCCTCAGGAGAATTGCTCTACCTTTTTATATCCGTTGATTGAATCAGCTTTGTCCGAAGATTTATTGCGTGTATGGAACAGAATTCGTGATGATACCGACTGTAAGACTAATCCACTCTCCGAGCTATTGAAATTTTTGAGAAAGGAGGTGGAATCTGAAGAAAGGATTCGGTTGGGACGTTCAGGATTGCATGAAAACTGTTCTTCTGCTCCAGCTTCTGCAACATGTTTTACTACAACGGAAAAGCAAAGCTATAACAAACAAAAACAAACAACTAGTTTGACTAGTGTCAAGCCTGAGAAGAGCTGTATATGGTGCGAGAAGACGTTTCACACGAGCTCTGAATGTGTACTTGCTACTAAAAAATCATTGGATGAACGTAAAGAGTTTTTAAAAAGTAAGAACGCTTGTACGATCTGTTTAAATATCGGTCACTTTTGGAGAAAGTGTAGAAAGCATCCGGTCTGTATTATTTGTGGTAAGAGACATTTTCCTATAATGTGCAGTAATGTTAATGCTACCAAAGGGCAAGATGACAATAAGGACGTTGTGAATCAAGCTGCCTCTCCGTCTAGTAATAAGACTGTATTACTACAAACTATAAAGGTAAATTTAATCCATAGTAATGGTCTTTTTAAGATTAGGGCTCTTTTAGACTCGGGTGCACAATGTTCATTTATTAGATCTAATGTTGTTAAGAATTTAAAGCTACAACCTATAGGTTCACGAGAACTCAGCCATAATTTGTTCGGTGGTACTGTATTAGAAAAACAGACTTATAGACTTTTTAATTTAAATGTTTGTAGTTTAGATGGAAGTCGAGTTTGTAATATTGAAGCCTTAGAGCATAAAACTATATGTGGTAACTTGCCTCGACTACAACAAAATAGTAAACTTTCTACACGTTTAAGATCTTTAGGTATTGATATTTCTGACTGTACTGATAATATTTCTGATATTAGTATGTTAATTGGTTGTGACTTTTTAGGTTCCTTGTACACCGGGCGGTCAACGCGCGTAGACAATAATCTGTTGGCAGTCGAAACTTTGTTTGGTTGGACAATACAAGGGCCTATGGTTGGTGTGTGTTGCTCTGTAAGTAACATTAGCACATTTTCATGTACATTTAATATTGAGGATTTTTGGAAGCTTGAAACAATTGGTATTAGGGATGAAAGTGAGGTTAAAAATACGAAACACTTAGAATTAGAAGTTATGAATTTTTTTGAGAAGACCGTGAGAATCGATAGTGAAAATAGATACGAAGTAAGGTTACCATGGAAAGACGTGTCATTTTCTCTTAAATCTAATTATGCCATGGCCCTAAAACGTTTAATGTCAACTACTTCTCGGTTAACTCACTTAGGTATTCTTAATGAATATAACGATGTTTTTGTAGAGTGGTTGAGTACCGGTGTCATCGAGGAAGTAGTATGTGATGACCCGGATAGTGGTTTTTACCTTCCTTACCACGCAGTGGTAAAAGAAAGCAGTCTTACCACCAAAATTAGGCCAGTTTTCGACGCTTCGTCCAAGGACCGAAACGGATTATCCCTTAATGTTTGTTTAGAGAAAGGTAAAAATCTCATTGAGCTCATACCACGTCTGTTAATAGGTTTTAGGAAGAACGCAATAGGTATAACCTCAGATATCAAAAAAGCATTTCTGCAAATATCATTACATCCTGATGATCGTGAATATTTAAATTTTTTGTGGTGGCACGACGTCAAGGATAAAAATAAGGTTTTGAAGGTTTTCAGACATCGAGGGGTGGTTTTTGGTATTACTGCTAGCCCCTTCCTACTTTCTGCAACTATCCTTCACCATCCTAACAAATTTAATTCGGACACGGCGACATTATTGTCTAAATCCTTTTACGTCGATAATTCTGTCGTAAGTGTAAAAAATGAAATCGAAATGAATAAATTTATATCTGAAGGTAAAGCCTGTAGTGTTCCAGTAGCTCCATTACCCGATGATCGCAATAGCTGCAGTTATCCTTTCGAAGCCACTAGGATAGATCTGGCAGGCCCTTTATTATTGAAAAACCGTACGAAATGTTGGATTGTTTTATTTACCTGTGCGACATTTCGAGGTGTACATTTAGAATTTTGCACGTCATTCTCTACTGGAGATTTTATGTTATCACTAAGAAGATTTTTAGCCAGAAGAGGAAAAGTTAGAGCTATTTATAGCGATAACGGCACTAATCTACCTAATGTTCTTGATAGCGTTAATTGGGAAGCGGTTGCAAGAAAGATTTCAGTTCAGATGATTGCTTGGCATTTTATTCTACCTTCAGCGCCTTGGTGGGGAGGATTCTGGGAAAGGATGGTAAGGACACTGAAAGGAATGGAAACTGTCATATGTGAAGCTGAAGCGGTTATCAATTTAAGGCCTTTAACTTACATAGTTGATAGTACGGAGAACTTGGTTCCATTGTCACCTTCAATGTTTTTAAACGTAAGTGGTTATGAGCACGATATTGGTTTTATGGATCATGTCGATGGTCATGTGTTAACGTCTCGTTGGCGTTATTTAAATAAGCTCAGTTTAGACTTAAAGCAACGTTTTAGGAGCGATTACTTATCGCTGCTAGTCGAGTATAAGAAGGGTAAACCGAACGAGCTTTTTAAAGTCGGAGATGTGGTTCTTATTGGTTCGGATGACATTAAACGTATTAACTGGCCATTAGGTATCATCTTAGAGATTTACCAGGGAGTTGATGGCGCATCGAGAGTGGCCAAAATTAAAACTGTGAGTGGGGAGCGTGTAAGAGCCTTGCAGCGACTGTACCGCCTAGAAGTTCTTGTGCATATAAATTAGTTAAAGCCACACACACCAATCCCATCCCTTCTACTTCAGAGACGCCACCAGTTGTTGTCACACGCAGTGGCCGTTGCGTTAAAGTACCGAACAGGTTGATGTATTAATTTGTTTACTTTTATGTTCCTTTTCTTTGCCGGGGGAGGATGTTGGGGATAGTTGGACCTCCTTCAGAGGTATAATTTATGTTTGTCAGTTGAGTATAAAAAAAGAAAAGATTTGTTTGTGATTAATAAATTGTTTTTTGATTGTCATGGTAACGTATTTTTTTCAATAATATAATTTTTATTTTTACATTTTACGCTACCTTTTTTTCCTTTACTCTCTTTCCTGCACTCCATCGCGGCACTATCTACAACAATTGGATCGAATAGTGACATGTGATGAAAAGTGGATTCTTTACGATAACCGTAAGCGAAAAATGCAATGGCTGACCCCAGGTCAAACGCCGCAACAGTGTCCTAAAGCAAAGCTTACCAATAAAAAGGCAATGGTAACTGTTTGGTGGTCTCAGCATGGTGTTATTCACTATAGTTTCTCCGATCTGGTCAAGCAATAACGGCAGATGTCTACTGTGCTGAACTCCGAACAATGATAGCAAAACTTGCAGTGAAACAGCCCCGACTCATGAATCGATCTTCACCATTATTGCTCCATGATAACGCGAGACCTCGTACAGCACGAGAAACCGTTTTAACTCTACAGGAACTGCAATTAGAAACCATTAGTCACCCTCCGTATTTGCCAGACCTTGCTCCAACGGACTACCATTTTTTTCGTGATTTGAACAATTTTTTACGTGATAAAAAGTTTTCTTCCCAAGAGGCAGTACAAAATGATTTTACCGAGTTTGTAGAATCTAGATCACCAGAGTTCTATCGCAAAGGCATAAATGACCTTCCTATTAGATGGTAGCAATGTATAGGTAATAATGGTAGATATTTTGATTAAATAAATATGTTAAATTAAAAAAAAAACGAATTTCAATTTTTCAGTTCAAATCGGCAATTTCATACTTTAACCCCTAATATTATGTGTGATTACAAACTACAATTACCTAGATATACTTATTCTAAATACATATTTTGTACGATCCCAATAATCAGTTTGTTTAAGCAAAACCGCCTTCAAAACTAAAAAAGGAAAATTAAAATTTTGTTTTACCATTGTTTGTATAAATCATTTTTTTTTTAGGTTGGTCCCAAATACAATTGACAACGTTTATTCCTAATATTGAGGTTGACACCGACCTCAGAAAAATATTTAGATTTTTGTAAGCATTTTTTTTACTCCGTTTTTAGTTGTGAAGACGGTTTTATTTTATTTATTTTTTCTATTTAGTGTTATAAGTAAGTATAAAAAATTTCAGGAAACTATCTCGAGAACTTTTAGACAAACAAGGAATAGAACAAATTTAAATGGGACCACATAGCACCAGCTTCCAAAGGTTGAAAGAAACTTCCAAAGCGGTACACCCAGTAAAGATTTATGATATAACAAATATAAAAACTTTAAAATTAGGCCTATACTATAGAGATATTAAAATTAAAAAATTTACCGCCTGAAACTAGGGAATTATCAATATAATTATCCTAGTTAGTTCAAGATCCAATTTGCAATTTTAAAATACATTTGTTATAAGTATTTAGGTATCTTGTGATATTTTTCGATAAAAAATAGCTTTATAGGAGAATCCGCGAAATAACTAGAGTGCCTAGACAAATGGAAAACGATTATATATTTTTTTTATGCTACGAGATGGCAAACAAGCTTGCGGCCCACCTGGTGCTAAGTGCTTACCATCGCCTATAGACACTTGCAATATTAAGGGTAAATCACTTAACACTGCGAGTACAATTGCCATCCTGGGGAGAAGATGAATGCCTTCCATGCCCAGTAATTACACTGGCTACCTTTCCCTTCAATCCGAAACACAGCGAATTGCTTCACAGCAGAAATAAGGCGGTGTAGGTACGTAGCCAGACGACATATAATTTAGGGAAATGACTTATATGACTGAGAATGCACTTTTCTTTCTATAAGTGTGAATCTGTAATTGGTTAACTAGTTTTAAATTTTTTGATAAGTTTAGTGACAAAACTGTTGATTAACCTGTGAATATAAATTAAATAAAAACAATAAACATCATTGCGACCATTGTGTTAAATGTTAGGATGGCGTTGGCAGTCGCAGAAACGTTTTGTAGCGTTTACCACTTGGGTAAGTGCCTATGTAATATTTAAGTATCTTATCTATTCTACGCATGTTTTGTCTAATAACTTTAAATTCACATTATGGCTGTTTATTATTATTACACTTATTTTCCGGCTCAATACTGTAACAAGGAAACACTCACCGGAGGCTTAAGATGCTCTGGCAACTCCCCACAATTAGTGACTCTGCCTAGATGGGAGACCACAATGCAAAGCTGTACTTCATGCTTGTGTTTGGCTTTGGCCTTCTCCAAAGCTTCGTCGCAAATGTTCTTCAAGAGCAGCAGCTTCTCCCCGCGCCACGCTCCGTCCGTTGTCACCAGCAGCTTAGCTTTGCAGTCAGCCATTCGTTCCGCTAAAGAATCCGATGAAAATCCCGCGAACTGAAATATGTGTATTTCAATATTTTTTATGACAATAACTAGTAAGTTTTTTTTTAATTTTGTCAAATTAAAAATAGCGGAGATAATTATACGAAATGGAAAGGCAATGAACTAGTAACGCATGCTTGCTGTACGAAACAGTTGGCATTTTTTTTTGCTCTTTTGAGTGGATTCTCAGAAATTTAATGCAAATAGTAGCAAAAATCATTGGATATAACCGCTGTCTTGAAATTTTTTGATATAATTTCAAGTTGGCGGTTATATCCAACGATTTTTGCCAGTTAAAAGCTATAAATGACTATCATATCGTGTTTCGGTGGTCATGCTAGGCGGACAGAAGTCGTGTTTTTGGGTGAATAGTAGTATTATATCAAATTCAATTTTTAAAAAAATATATCGCAAGGTAGAAAAATCCTAGTCGTATAGAATCCTCTACTAGTAGCTTACCACAACGGAGTGAATAGCTCCTATCCTTGCACAGGCGAGCATGCAAATCACCGCCTCCAGAATCATCGGCATGTATATGCAGATCCGATCCCCTTTAACCACGCCGAGGTCGCGAAGAGCGTTCGCAAACTGACAAACTTGGTCCCTCAAATTCTTGTAGGTCACCCGACTGTAGTCATCGGGGTGATTGCCTTCCCTAAAAATGAATACCTTAATTATAACGGGTGTAAAAGACATGAACAGTCAAACGAAAACCATGTATTCTGCTCACCATCATAACATTTTTCTTCCTTAAGACTATACCTGGGAAATTGATAGTTACGATTTTATTGAAGGTCAAAGTCATAATTTTTTTTCATATTTTTATGAAAACATATTCTAAACATTATTTCTTAATTATTGTCCAAAGAAACATTATCATTTTTTTTAGTATTTCATAACAAAAAATGGCTTCAAAATGTTACCGTTCAATGTAGCTCACTCGATGTGCACGGAACGGACACAAACGAACGGGGCCGCCGCGCCGTCTGGCAAAAATATCACGGTTTTGCGAGTTGCGTGCGAGTTGAGCGCTTTACGTTGCGCAGTACAATTTGTAATATTTTTTAACACCAAAAAATAAAAATAATTTCCGAGCAATTATTTTTTAAAATGTGTCTTATTTTGATGTATAGAATACATGGTTCTCGTTTGACTGTTCATGTCTTTTACACCCTGTATTACGAGCACATTAGCAGAAATATTTCGTTACCGAAAGTTTTATTAAAAAAGGAGGAATGGGGATAGAAGAACACAGAGGAGGTAAGAGTTATACCTACATATAGCCATGAATTTAAACTTTCAGCACAGACGGACAAATGCAAAATTAATATACAATCGCACGGCATATGACATCGGTCGATCCTGGCCCAACTGGGCAGATCGTGCACCACAATAATCGCAATAGATACATTTCAGTAAGTAGCTCAAAATGAAGCTATTATAGCTCTACAGCATAGCAACATAAAAACATAGCTATGAAATAAAATAGATACCAATAAAAAAACTATCTTCAAAAGTCACGTCCGCCATCTTGGATTTTGAAACAGACGTTGTATTCGGAATCAGAACCCCCGGAAACCACGAAAATTATACCCTCTATGGGTAAGAAAATAAAATATTAGATACCCATATTGATAGTCTATTTTTTAATAAAAATAATAAAATCTTGATTGTACCAAGAAAGTTACAAAAGTGTAGCCCGACTCCTAGTATGAACTGTATTTCAGGAGACAGTTCCTTCCCAATAAAGTTCACAATGTTATAATTCTTATGTACTTATAGCTTAATAACCTCTTGATGCAAACGGTGCCGCCGACGAGCGACAGTAGCCTTAATATAATATTAATATGGGTATCTTTTTTGTTCTATGGGTATCATTTTCGTGGTTTTAGCGGGTCCTGATTCCGAATAGTACATCTATTTAGAGATTCAAGATGACGGACGCGCTTTTTAATAGAATATTAATACGGGTATAATTTTCGTAGTTTTCGGGGGTTCCGATTCCGAATACGTCTGTTTCAAAATCCAAGATGGTGGGACACGAAATTTTAAAATAAAATCAATACGGGTGTTGTTTTCTTGGTTTTTGGGGGTTCCGATTCCGAATAGAACATCTATTTCGGGATCCAAGATGGCGGATGTGACTTTTGAAATGGAACTTCTTTATAGAATAGATACACTCTATCGATAAAAAAGGGTGATAAAGTCTGAAAATCAACATGGGTATTTTATCGTCATTATTGAAGATAAAACCAAGAAACTTTGAATTTAGGCACTCGATAAGAAATAAATATTTGTTCTAGCATTTTTGAAATTTCTACCCACATGGGGTGAAATAGGAGATGAAAGTTCTTATAGAAGTCCAGACAAATTTGTTTATATTTACTGTGTGTAACGTATATTTATTGGAGATATGTGTATGATTAGTAAAAAATTAAGTACTTACCCTTAAAAAAATAAAATACTGCCCAATATTTATCTATACTTAAAAAGCTTATATTTGATTTTTGTGTCAGATCTGGCTGTTGCGTTTTCAACAATTCAATATTTTGTGACTAAAATGTTAAAATAGAAATAAAACTCCCAAAAATAATTTTGACGTTAAATGAGAATATTATTTGCGATATTGTAAGTAATATGTTATATATAAAATAAGTTTTGTATTGTTTTACTGTAAATATCAAACTTTAAAAAACGCGAAAAATGAGTGCGTCAATTTGGAGCCACTTTGAAAAAATCCCAGAAACAAGCACTTATAGTAGTAGGTCGAAAATCAAACGATTAAGGTAAGGGTGTGCACTCGATTTATGACAAAATTGTCACATTTTGTGGAATTTTCAGACCTAATTTCGAAACGATGTGAACAGACTTTGCAAAGAAATTATGTATTATAGGAAGATAAATTCTTGATTGAAACCATTTTATAGAGATATTCTAATTTACACTTATAGTTTTGTAAAGCGAGGAGAATCTTATGGCGCAGTTTTACGAAAATGCAGTTCCAAATTGCATTTTCGTAAAACTATCTATCTTAGCTATCTTTCAAATAAAATATAAGCATTATAATGGCAAACTATACTTTGCGAAAATTCTTTTTAAAATACATTATTCTAAAATAAGTAAAGAATAAAGATATCATATTAAACATGGATACCAATAACAATTTTAATGAGATTTTTTATAACGTTTTTGAAATTATACTCATTTAATATACTGACTTTATAATAACACATATAATGCTAGATATAATAACGATATTATAACAATGTTATATGCAAGCAGATATTTATAATATTTATTTGAAAAATAGTCTAAATTCGAGCTCGCGGCTATTTTTCGATCGTACACCCCGGGTATTCCCAGCTAGCGGACCTATCGCTTTGCGAGCATTGTCTATGTGTGCATGGGGTCACAATGCATTATGTATGTAACAACAATACTTCAAAAAGAAAATATTATTGATAGGTACTTCAATGAATGCACACTCTTGTTACTTACATTTTATATAAGTATCAAATAAAAACAATCACTCGTCAGAATACATACTTTATTACGAAGCAAAGTGTAGCAAGTATGAGTATGTTATTAGGCCACTGCGGAAAAAAAACATTACCTGTGAAATTTTACATGTAAAATCATATGAATAAAAAAAACATTTAATTGGATAAAAATGAATGAAAAGTAGCAATCATTTCCATGCCTAGTTGGTTAAAAATGAGGCGTTTGCCCTCGGAAGGTGATAAGTGTGCTACGACCTTGAAACGGTGGGGAACAAAAGAATTTAATAATACGTCCTATAGTATTATTATTTTAAGAGTCCATTCAAAAGAACTTAATAATTCCTGTTCGTATAATATTAATGAATGGCTTATAATTAAGAGTGTAGGTATAAATATGTAATCTTTATATACTCTTATATAGCAGGATGATTTGATAAATCGTATTTTCGCGAAAATCCTAGAAACATTTGACTTTGTTAAAATGTATTATAGGTTTTTGTCAAGTTTTTCTTTGATACGATAAAGATCGAATACCTGCAAAGGGCTCTGCTAAGATGTGCACCTCGTGTTCACTTTGTTCTAATAACCCGAATTTCGCATTAACCCCACGACATACACCTATAGGGACATATTATTTATCGGACTACACAAAACTGTCAAGTTTCTCCAATTGATTTTCAACCCTTAAAAATTTTTCCCAATCGATTTTGCGCCTAATCGATTTTGCATTTTTTAATACCATGTGTATTACACATGGTATTAAAAAATGCAAAATCGATTAGGAAAATTTTACAGGTTGTGGCAACCTACAGTGCTAGCTGACCAAACACACGTTGTTGTGGTTAATAGAGAACTACTTTTCAAGATGAAAACTATCCTATAGTCTACGTTAGACCAAGCAAACCTCATTTACAAAATTTAGGTAATCAAAATCAGTTCAATAGTTTCCGAGATAATACGCACATCAACAGAATCTGATACTAAATTATTTACGACTTAATATAGTTTAAATTTTTTTTAGTTTCCATAAAAAGTTTTTATACAGATTGAAACCTCTTTTGTTCTATTTTCAAAATGTCAGTAAAAAACAATAGAAAATAATAAAATTCGGTCGCAAACAAGATTCCTACGTCATTGCAAACAAGAAGCTTATATTTTACCTATATCTTCGTGGTCGTAAAGTACAACTGGCTACAATTGGTAATTTTATATGAGACCTGTGCCCACTTTGGAGAAAATTGGGACCTATACCATTCGAAATGTCTTTACCAAGTGATCTCTACAAATACTTATATAATTATCTTGTAAGGCGACAAGAGAAAAAGTTATTTGAATTTTAAAATATGCCGAAATACCTTTGTAAATTCTCCCCATGCGCCACTTAGCAGTCCTGTTTTCGCCATTTTTCTGTTTGTTATTCCAGAAAATGAAACAAACTAGTCTATGCTCCGTATAAGGAAACGACTATAGTCGTAATTGGCTCTTATCCTGGTTAAAGCCCTGAAATAGGGAACTGAACGGGTACTCTCCTGAACATTTAACCGATTCAGTTTGATTAACATAGCAATATTTCTATATCTTTATTATTTCTAAAGGTAAGCTAGTGTTACTGTGTTACTATATAGTAGAGATAAAAGCTCAAAGAAGAAACATTTTAAATAGACGGGGTAATTAAAGAGTCGTAGAAAATGTCAGTAGACGAACAGGCGGGGTTTACTTCAATGACTGATGCAGAACAAAACAATGTACAATTTCCACAACAAATGTGTATGATCATTTTATTTATTTTTGGGAACATACAATCTAAAACACACATGAACGTATGTCACCGCGCATTTCCGATGTGGTGATGGCCAATGGCAGATTTACAAAGCCGCCAGGAGGCTAATAAATTTCTGCCGCCCCTACTCCTGAACTAATAACCTCGTTCCATCGAGCGTATGCCTAGTTCACAATCATATTAATTATATTTACAACTTTATTGTCAGTTTTTTCCTTTTATTAAAAAAACATTTTTTTTGTTTTCTCTGTGTAATAAAAAAAATTGGAACAAATTTGCCGCCCCCTAAAATTTGCCGCCCTAGGTTAAAACATACACAGGTGATGGCATTTATATTTTCAAAAATAAAACGAACGATGCATCCGATTCGACTATTTTGGCACGCCTGTTCGGTATTATACTGATAGAGACACTCTAGCTTACGCATGTTTCCTGGACCTGTCAAATGCATTTCATATTGTGTCATAAAATATACCCGAACTGCTGAGATGATTTCGAGAGTAACATTTGTTATGCTTGTTGGCTTTCTTTGTTACTTTACTGAAGGTCTTAATACTTTGTGAGTTTAATGCCCCTTTTATGTTGGCGACGGGCTAGCAGCCTTTCACTATTTTGTGACCTTTATGTGTAACCAAATGTTATCTAAGGCTCTGCTCAACCCCATTTGGATTTAACAAATTCGGTTAAATGGTCAGAAGAGTACTCTGATGTTTGTAAAATAGATTGTGAGTCAGAGTGGTATATCGTCACCCACTATTCAATCTCTATGCTAGTGGATTGATTGGCTCTACGAATACATATACCTAGAGATAATAAAATTGTCGAATTTCCCTATGACGGAGCTATGATCAATGTAAGAGCCAATTACGGCGGTAGTCAACGAGCAAGGAATAGTTAAAATATTGTTATGTTTCATTTCCAGGAATAATAAACCAAAAATGGCGAAAACGTAACTGCTGAATGGCGCGTTAAATTTAATTAATTAAATAATAAATTTAACTTCCCAAAAATTTTTCTGAGATCCTCATTTAGATATTGTACATAGAATTTATTTTTTGTGGTTTTAAAAACTTCTCGAGACGATTACGTTACAATTATTAACGTTAATATTGCTTGGGGCCACTGGTAGTAATCTTTTTAATCCATTTCTTCACATAATATCAGACGAGAATATGTGCAATCGCTTGGTCATTAATAAAAAAATAACGCCTGTCTACATTCAGGGTCAGCGGCCAGTTCAGACAATGCGTACCTATTTCCCTACTTTGACGGTTTTAATAACATATGCCAACAGTTTTCCTTTGTAGCGGGAGAATTTTGACGATTATAAAAATCACAAGATTTTGACAGATAAGCTTAGTAATAAGCATCACCGAATATCTCCCATGGGTGTCGTGGAAGGCGACTAATGGATCAGCAAAGGGGTATTGATACTCTGTCCATCAATCCGCATTTGGCAGGAATGGTGGACTATTGCCTAAACCTCCTTCAATGACAAGGAGAGTCGTTGTGTCCCAGTGGGTCGAATTATAAAGGTTGTTATAATAAAGCTTAGTAAGCAAAAGTGTAGATAGATAAGTTATTGAAACCGGCCATTAGTAACATGCAACAGCGCAAAGTAACATAAGTTTCAAGTTCAAGTTCACTTTGTAGGCCACTCGTGACTGTGAACTGTAAGACATAAAGATTAGTCCTTATCTCACTAGCAACCAGTGACCTACTGCAGTTTGCAAGGTCAAATGAGACATATCTTTGACAAATCTGAAGGGGCTTGCTATCATTTCATTATACGTGAAGCAATGAGGAGAGATTTCTTATATTAGTGCTTCGTATTTGATATACTTTTGATTAGCTAAGTAAGAATTGCTAGGTAGCGTTTTGTGTTTAATAAATACTTGGACTTCAGCAGACATACAAAAGTTATTTTTTCTATTATTGTCTCCTGCTGTTGGCGACACATGCCTTTCATTCCGTCACCGGGGTTTTAAGAAGGCAGACCTTGGTGAGCAGAACCTTCCTATTGGATTTAATTAACATATCGTATCTGCCAAGCAGTCTCATTGCCAACTAAAATGTCTTAGGCATAAGAGTAGGAAGAAAAAACGCCTCGACTACACCCTTTCCCTAAGAATCATTTGACGCAATTTAGGTACCTACATACTTACTCGTATAAATTGCAACTCGATTAGACTTTTATTGAATAATCATATAGGAGTAGGTAATATTTATTACGGAGTTTTCTGCCTCGCTCTTGTAGTGAATAACACCATATTGAGAGACTCCATTTTTACCTCAGTCTGCAGTTATTTTTTATCGTTAGGTACCTACTTTAATATATTTAACATGCATTTTTGCCCGCTATGCGTGTGGAAAATCCCACTTCCTGATCAGGGGGTGACATAAAATTATGTACTTACTTACCTCGGGCGGATAAAAAGAAAGCCTCTGCCTTGGATATAAATCGCCCTCGTCTTCAGCTTGGGCGTCAAATACCTGCGATCTGATACATCCCTTGCCCTTGTTAATAAATGTACTATTTCACTCTACATTGGCTAAATGCATAAGCGAAGCCATAACTAGGAAGAGGACGAATATTTATTTCGGTGTGTCGTGTCCATTTCCTATGCAAAATAAAAACTATCTGGGTACGAAATTACATCTTAAAAAGCATTCATTAATCTGAAATGGATGTCATTTAGATATATCACTTTTATGAAACCGCCACTAAAATGCACACTTGTTGTTTTAATGAAGGTAATTGGGTACGGTCTAATACTTTTTGAGAAGAAATTTTACTTATTTGAACAAACCTTTCACTTGCCATCTAGACTGTTCTAGCTAAAGTAAATATACTTTACAAATCTTTATTGCAAACTGTGTATTGTTATAAACAGAAATTATAGTCGCCCTTTACGGGAACAGGGATATCAATTTTACATATTACAATAGATATTAAAAGTAAATTCAGATTAAATTCCAGATCTTCGTGCGTATCGATATTTAGAAGGTAGTTTTTTTACTTATAATTTATTCTAATGCGCCGCCCGACGAAGTCGCAGGTAGAAGGCTAGTCTATTGCCTATATAAAAAGAAAAGTCCAGACTCACTGACTGACTGATCAACGCCCAGCCCATACCCTTGGACCTAAATAGCCAGGGATAAGGCCAGATTTGCCAAAATTGAACCCTTACAGGGGATGAAAGTTTGTATGGAAATTCGTCATTTTTAAAGTAAAATCCATAGAAATTGGTATATGGCCTTTCGATTAAAAATTAAGAAAGATGTATTTAAGGACTTTCCCGAAATTCAACCCCTAAGTGGGTAAAATAGGGGATGAAAGTTTGTATGGTAATTCCGTTATTTTTATAGTAAAAACCATAAAAATTGGTATATGGTTTTTCGGTTAAAAGTTAAGTATGAAGTAATTTAGGATTTCTCGAAATTGAAGGGGATGAAAGTTGTAACGAAATCCTTCATTTTTCAAGTAAAATCCATTAAATTGATATACTTATGGCCTTTCGGTTAAATTTTCTCGAAATTCTAATAAATTCTACCCTTAAGGGTGTAAAACAGAGGATGAAAATTTAAAATATCAAATTACAAATATACTATTCATACCTTATACGCCACCAATTAATCAAAACATGGAAGTGAGCCGCACAAGCCACTCTCGGGATAGACGCGATAACGAGATAAGGATTTTTCGAAATTCAACCCCTAAGGCCCTAAATAGGGTATGAAAGTTTATAAGAGAACAACAGAGAGGATGTAACGTTATGTTTTCACATTGCGTACTCTTTATTATATTTATTAATGTATTCCGTATTTAGCAATACATATTTGTACATGTATTTTAGGACTTCTATGAAATTCAACCCCTAAGTGGGTAAAATAGGGGATGAAAGTTTGTATGGTAATAACGTTATTTTAATAGTAAAAACCATAAAAATTGGTTTATGGTTTTTCGTGAATTGAATTATGGATAAGGAGGTGTTATATTGATTTATTTTTTACAGCAAATACAACACTGAGCAACTGAGCTGTCAGGTGCGACCGAATCGGCATGTTGGCACCGCCATCCATGTAGACACAGCGAGTATCGACATCGAGGTATCGAGATATCGACCGCGATCGCGAGCAGCTTCGGCATGTTCTTACCCTTAGTAACAATAAAAGAAAGTAAAAGAAACAAGGTTATTCATCAAAAGCTCATATAATGACCCCACCGAGGGGCTTGAGCCTTTTTTTTCGGTCGGGGAGGTTAAATGCATTTACGCATCGACCCTGCGGGGTGGTGCCAACCGCAGGGGATATGTGGGACTCGAGGTAAAGGTGTTCCCTCCATACCCACTAAACATCCTCCCCGGCCTGACCTCCAGTGCGCTATTTCGGGACCACTCGGGATCTGCGCACGTGAGCACAACTACACCGAGACCGTCCCAACGCTGCCCGTCTAGGCACTCCTTGTGCACCAATTGGTGGCCAGCAGCCCCCAGGGGCTATCGACTAACGCCAGCCCCTGTGGGCTGCTGGCCGACGCCGGCCTTATAGGCTGCTCAACCTGGCGCGTCCTCCCGACGAAAACACCGGGAGCAGCCATCGGACCGCACCCGAGGTCATCGGGCGCGGTCGTGGCCCTAAAAAGGCCGTCCAGAACTAGCCGTGGTGGGAAAACAAAAACAACTCGACGATGGCATGTGACTTTGAATGCCAAGCAGACACACTTGGCATCAAAATCCACACACCCGCCGAGAAAGTTTCCCCACCACGTTACCAGGGTCTGCCACGAGGAGACTTCCGGACGTGGACCACTGAGGGGCTCGAGGCTACCCCACATTAGGGGCGATTAGGCCTTAGTCAACCACGCTGGCCAAGTGCGGGTTGGTCGACTTCACACACAACCTATGAATTTCTTCATAGGAGCCTGCAGGTTTTCTCACGATGTTTTCCTTCACCGTAACAGCGTCAATTAAACGTACATATGAATTCAAAATTTGAAAACACATTGGTACGTGGCGGGGATTGAACCAGTGCTTCCCGGGTGGGAGACGACGCTCTTACGCACTACGCCACCGACACTACTAAACAAGGTTATATCTACCTATTATTGGTATGTCTAGGCTGACTAGCTTACTTCAAGTATGTACCTAACTATGAAGCCATAATCTGTTTCTAGGTTGATTCTAATCATTACAAAGAAACCGAATATATTATTAACAGGCAGTATTGATATGATTTATTCATGTTCTCTCAACTTCACGTGGTATCGGCGTTGTATATTATTTTTCTTCTATAATAACGTAATTATAAACATTTTGAACCAACCAATTTTTTTTTATAAGGTCGAGGTGGCTAATTCCGGCATACTTTATTTAAATCTGAAGTTGATCAAGCATAATAAAGAAACCTTAAAATAGATGCCAAATATTATGTGGCTATCAAGATTGGATTTTAAGTGACTTTTTATCAAAGTATAATTTATCTGAATCTCTATTAAGATTTTGAAATAAATGCCATTTTTTAAAAACCTTATCACTAGACGGATTTTCCCGCATCTCGGGGGCAAGTCCGTCATGTAGCGATATTTCTATGAATTTCCAAGCAATTTTAATATTACACCAAGTTGATTATTTGTTGGTGAACGACAGTCTATAATGTGTCCTACACAGGTCAAAATAGAGTCTATATATCATTTTAAACGCATAAACATTTTTTGGGGGCTATTCCGGCATACTTACAAAGCCAGGGGTAGTAAACCTAGTTTATGCGATGTACGAAGTGGAATAAATCAACTTTACATTTTAATTTTAAGTCATTTATTATATATCAATGAGATTTCAAGCGCCTGGTTGAATCTACATTAGTCTTGACTTACATATAAAATAACCTATAATACTCAAAAGATTACGATTAGTAAAAAAAGGTTTACAATATCTGAAATAGGGAAATTCCGGCACATGACGAAATTGCCCCGTTAAATATAGACGGGATTCGCCACTTCACGATTTTGTGGTTAGAAATATTTCAGATACGATTAGTAACTTATTAAACGTTTTATTGTAAAGCAATAACACATAATCGTTTGAGCAGGCTTTAAACTATAAATGTATTACTCTTTTATTACTAAAAATGTCATAATATTATATTTACCTTCGATAAAAGGTGACATGTCTTACTCACTTGGCACTTTCGAAACTCAACTGAACTTCTAACGACGTTTGATTCATGTCTATGTCAACTTTCGCCATCTGTCTGGCATAATTTGAACGACGATGTTATCCTGTTTTACCGACGTTATATAAAAAAAGCATAGGATTATTCCGTCAAAAGTAAATCGAAGCAGACGGTGACACCCCCTAGACGGATTTAGCCACCTTGACCTTAAATTGTTTTTTTAATAGGTCCAATTTCTACTCCTATAAGATGTCATGTGGTTACTGTATCATCAACAGCCTATATACGTGGAACACAGGCCTTCCTACATGAGAGAAGCACAATTTGATGAGTGTTGGACTGACGCTGGACCAATGCGAGTTGGTTAACAACCGGACCAAGTGCCTTTAAATGCCTTCTGAAACACGGAGTGTTCCTGTACTTTATGTTGGTAATCCAAAATCAGTAAATAAACAAAAAAAAATAACTTAATGTTTGTCAGAGTGTTTGAATAGCTCAGTTGGAGGAGCATTCCCTCAGTGCAATGCAATCATTATTTTAGGGTTTTTTCCAAGACTTATATTGTAAGTGTATGACACACGTAGGTAAATATTCGAGACCTAAGTAAAAAGATAATGACACAAATCGTTTTGTGCAATGACGTCAAATAGCCGATTAACTTTATCGACTCTACATAAACGTTCTATTCTAACAGTGGCCTTTCCGTGACCATCCCTTCTTATCAAAGAAACCATTTTAAAGAAAACTTAGTAACTAGACTTGCATTAACAACATAATGAAAGTACCGACCTTGTTGTACAGTATGCATTTTGTATTTAAAATGTTTAGAAAATGCAGTTGGAATTAACTTTTAATGATTTCCCAAATGATTCATTGCCCGTGCGGAGCTAACCTTTTTATAAAGTATTTGTTTAATTCTTTGTCAGGGTTCAAAGAAAAATAACTTAGTAATGTTTGTTTCTTACACCCGCAACAACTGAGTTTGTTTCTTTGCGGATAATTCCAAAGCGTCGATTAACTTGTGTCATGGTGCGGTTGCTCGTACATTACAGTAAAGTAAAAGTTAAACTTTAACTATTGTTAATTTTGACCTTGGTAAAAAAAGTTACGTCGGTTATCTTCGCATTCAGTTGCCCAAAGATAATTTTCGAGGTGGTTAAATTAGACGAAGGTTAAAAGGGTTGTCAGTGCAATTTCATTTCGTTTCCTTCAATTTTTGATGGGGAACTTTTTTTTCGGCTTTCAGCACTGTATTAACTGTCAATTTGGCATTGTTTGTTTGACATTGGTCAGAGGTTGTGTGTGACGTTTGGTAAATTGAAAATCGTTGTGGTGATTTTGGTTTTTGATTTTGAAATGGATGTTATAGCAAAGTAAGTGAATGTTATAGTAAGCGAGCTTCGATTAAAACTTACTTTAAGCCGCTAAAGAAGATTAAGCAATTTCTACGACCCGTCAAGTGTAATATACCCTTTCAAGATGCAGGTATATACAAGTTGGACTGTGTCTGCGGGCTCTCGTATATAGGACAAACAAAGAGAAGCATAGGCACCCGAGTGAAGGAGCATATAGCTGACATGAAACATAGGCACGATACGAAGTCTGCAGTGTTTGAACATACGCTAGAAGGGCCCAATCATTATATAAGGTTTGATAAACCACACATTCTCGCCAAGGAACGTCGATACATCCCAAGGATGTTGCGCGAGGCTATTGAACTAAAGAAACATCCAAATTTCAATAGAGAAGATGGTTGGGCCGTACCATCTGCTTGGGATCCAGTAATTAAGATTATTAAAACTCAAGCAAACCACCACACAGCAGGACCTAATGACACCGTGAGCTCCGTTTGCGTGAAACGGAACACTCCAAATTAATAATTAAAGTGACGGTAGATTTAACTATTTCATAAAATATCACAACCTACATCTTTAGTCATCCTGTGACCACGAACGCTGAAAAGTGTTACGAAACGTCGGGCAATAATAACATCATGTAAAATCTAATTACACGCGAGTTAAATCCGTAAAAGTTGTTTTATTTATAACATTGGATTAAGTTTGTTTTACTTTATAATTTAGTTTTAATTGGATTATGTTGTCTTATTTGTTAATTTTAGTTTTGCCTAATTTTAATGTCTTCCTTTTTTTATTCATGTCTTAAAATAAAAGAAATATATGTTTTTAACTATATAAAGATACACCTCTCAGCCTGTCTTCTATTTTTGTTTTATATTCTTCTGTCTGTTTCCAGCGTCATAAGTATTCTAATATCGATGTTAATGAGATATGTCTATGGAGCCAATACATGTATAATTTAAGTTCTTATTTTAGTTTCTTTTTTTATCACAGAACACATTCTGTTATTTCCCCAAAATAAAATAACTAAATTGAAATTAAAGAGACTGATTGATTAAAATAAATCTGTTTTATTTAAACTTTTATTTCACACTTAAATCACTTTAGTCATATTTGAATATCAGCTAATCTATCAAAATATGATGATATTAATTCGCCTCTTGTACTGTCTTGATTATTTGCATCTGTTTCATCAACAATATTTATCTCCTCGTAGACGCTTACTAAATCTGGAGGTTGTTCCTCATTCATGTTGGGACAAATGTTATGCAAAACAGCAGTTGCAATTATTATTGCTTGCATATATTTCAAACTTGTTCTTAATTTGGATTCAACTGCTGGAAATCTTCGCTTGCAGCAACCAAATGTCCTCTGAACAACATTTCTGGTTCTAATGTGGCTTTCATTATAAAGCTGTTCTCCTGATGTTGTAGGGTTTGCTAGTGGCGTCAAAAGGAATGACCTCAAACCTCAAGGCATATCCTCTATCTCCTAATAGCCATGCATCACCAAATTCTCCATCGTAGAACTGTAGAGTTAACAAGACCTGATCTGCAGATGTCATAGCATGGTTTCTAAAAAAGCAAATATTATTATGAAATATGTTATTTTACAGGTAAATTTAATATGAGACGAACCTATTATATCTCAAGAAATCATATTCAATCATTACCTATGGATAAAAATTGACTTACCTCTTGGTCAAACGTTTGAGACGTGAATCTAATAAATTTACAAGCATTTTAGCCAAATTTCTCGACACTCTGAAGCGTGCTCTGAAATCCATTTCCTCCCATAGAAAATAATCAGTACGTGGTCGAAAATTCCTCTGTCTTTGTGGGACTACTTGATCAAATATGAAATTATCATCGGAGGAACTATGTTCATTAATTAAATCCAAAACAAAACGCTCTGATCCCATTTTAATAACTGACTCACAACATTACAAATAATCTAAAAACGATAAACGATTACTATATTTCTACTAATGTCAAAATTTAACCAACCCAACCCCATCGGTTATTTTGACCGCCGTCAAATCTGAGATTTAACCCCTCGTTAAAATAACCGTTGCTTCAACAACGCTTTTTAAGTTACCCCGCCGGTTATTTTTACTTTAACTATAACTTTACCCTTCAGATAACGTAACCGAGTTTCGAGCAACCGGACCGGGTAGAGCTGTTTCAGCCACCTCATTCTTTTCTGGCGGTTCAAAAAATTATATCTACAATTTAAGAAATATATGTACCTATTCTTTCTTACCCACACGTCACAATCTTTACATACTACTTCACAAGACCTTTGAGGAGTAGCGTAGGTATTTCAATAAGTATATGATTTTATTACGTACCTAAGTACTGAGGCCCATCCCAACTTCGCACGGGTGGACAATTTTATTTTTAACACGCATAAATTTGTTTAATAACTAATGTAAGCACCCCACGCTTTTCTCTAAATAGTAATTATACTCGTACTTTTCGTTCATCATTTAGTTTCTATAATAAAAAGTTATTTTTATCTTTTTAGCGTGTTTTTTAGTATTTTTTTTATATTTTACGATAAGCATAGAGAGAATCTTTCATCATTTTATAATTGGATAGTTTTGTATGTTTGTAACGAATAAACTCAAAAACTACTAGACCGATTTTGATACTGATTAAACGTTAGGACATAGGCTACCTTTTATTGTAAAAAAAGGCGCTTGAAGTGGTAGAGGATGAATGTTTGTATGGCAGTTCGTCATTTCTGAAGATTAAACCACGAAACTTACAATTTAGGCACCTGATCTGAAGTAAATAAATATCTTTTCCAGCAATTTTGAAATTTTGACCTAAGTGGGGATGAAATATGTGTGGGGATGACATGTGATGAAATGAAAGTTCTTCGAAACGTAATTCTGGAGTTATACGGTCTTCTCTATTACATTACATGGCAGAGCTTTTGACCTTTTCACACATTTTGGCAACGATTTTGATCATTAGACTTGAACTCACATTTTCGACCGGAACTCACATTTTTTTTAATATTTGGGACAAAATACTCACGTTTACCATTATTGACAACACGAGGTCTGATAAGTTTATTTTGTGTCCGTTCAGCGGTATCTCTTCTATCTGTTTAGTGCTGTTGCTGCTACCTATAGACCCTGCACGTACCTTATCGCTCTATTTAAGAACGTAATTACCCTAAGTAATAATCACATCGTTAAGTTTTTCATATGACTTGATATCTGTACCCGTTGTGTTAGATTTTAATATAAAAAAACTATTTCATTTGTATAGGAAACGTGAATAGCGCCCCTAGCGGAAAGAGGCGCAAACCATGTTTCCTATACAAATTGTGCAACTGAAATAGTTACGTTTTTATGTTAAAAAAATTGGTTGTCTGTAAAGTCGGTTTACTGATGATAGTTGAACGTGACAACGTCTTTTCAAAAGAAAAAAATTGGTTGTCTGTAAAGTCGGTTTACTGATGATAGTTGAACGTGACAACGTCTTTTCAAAAGAAAAAAATTGGTTGTCTGTAAAGTCGGTTTACTGACGATAGTTGAACGTGACAACGTCTTAAGAAAATACTGATGGAATGGTAGCATTTTTCAAAAGAAAAATTTAATTTCATTTGTTTTGCCGGCCTTACATGGAACGCCTTAGAGCGAGGTAACGCCGCAAGCGTCATGTTTTTTCGTGCGTGCAGCCGGCTCTATCGAATTATAAGACGTTGTCACGTCAAAATTTCATTTCATTTCAATTGTTTAATAGATTTTGACGTGACAACGTCTTATAATTCGATAGAGCCGGCTGCACGCACGAAAAAACATGACGCATGCGGCGTTACCTCGCTCTAAGGCGTTCCATGTAAGGCTTGAAGTGCAAGCAAAAATCTATTAAACAAATGAAATTAAATTTTTCTTTTGAAAAGACGTTGTCACGTTCAACTATCGTCAGTAAACCGACTTTACAGACAACCAATTTTTTTGCTTGCACTTCAAGCCTTACATGGAACGCCTCAGAGCGAGGTAACGCCGCATGCGTCATGTTTTTTCGTGCGTGCAGCCGGCTCTATCGAATTATAAGACGTTGTCACGTCAAAAACTTACACTACGGGCAGGGCCGTATTTAGGAGACCCAAGCGGGGCTGCGGCCCCCACAATAGAGATAAAAAATATCCAAAATTCAACCGTCAGCTAGGTGTGTTATATTTATAAGAATGATTAGGGATTTGGGATCTCCGCCTCTTCATTTACCCAGTACCACCAACCCCTCGATCGCGCTATTTACGAAAGTAAAAAACAAAACCAAATCGTCGACTTTTTCATCTTGTTTTGCCATCTGACAGCTGTCCAGTTGTTGTCAAATGTATGAAAACAGAAGCGTTTTGGGTTTGGTTAAATACGATCACGGGGCTTATCTACAAATCCGGCCCTGGCTGGTGCTGCTTCGTAGGTACTGACAGCTGTGAAGCTGCCGTGCTATAGAAATTTTTCACCAAAAACTAATATTTTTAATCAATTTCTCTCCCAAATTATGTTGTTTTAGAATACCAAACTAATTCTTTTCCAGTTTACCCGACAAAACTAAGGATTTTCCCTAATATTTGATAAGTGAAATCGAAGTGTCAAAGTGAGGAGCACGATACGTAAAATATGAGTTTCTTGAGCACGATTGACTAAATGTAAGACTAATGAAAAACGAAGACTTATGGTTCTGGAAATAGCGCGATCCCGCGCCTCTCCTCTGCCTGACACTGCGCCCTGGCAGGGCGCTCAAGAGGAAAGCTATTCTCGTTATTTCATCAGTACTGAAGCGGTACCTCCTAATGAAATAAAAGAGCAAAGAGCGAATAATAAGCGTGAAAATGGAATTTAATTCACGATATTTACAGATTTACAGATCAGAAAATGCAAAAAAAAAACAATCAGAGTTGTGACACATTTATCAATTAAGTATCAATATCAATCTTAAAGCCATAGACAAATAATCAAAAACTATAAAAAGGTAAAACTTTCATATAAAAAGGTACAACTAGGAAGGCTCGGCAACAAGTACCTACCTATGTACCTTACAATATCAGCGCGTGGAGCAGATTTTATCAGTGCAAAGACACTGATTGCGTTTACAGCAAAGATTTTCTATGTAAACTTGACGCCTCTTGTGTACACGTGAATAACCATTACTAAGCTAGATATGTAGGACATTAATAATTAGGCACAAATTACATCAAAAAAAGATTACGCTCAACGTGATTGACTATTTTTAACACTTAATTTTTAAAATTTGTAATTAAGCATTTAGATATGGTTTTTATAATATGTAACTAAAACTAAAATAAACAATTAAATAATACTAATATTGTAATAAATTTTTTTTTTTAAAATAATATCATAAGTGCCTCCTCTTGTTTTCCAAGTGAACGCAAACGTTTAAAGGAACATTTCCTATTCATTTTATCATCAAAGGCAGATGCTAGACCTTCTAGGAAGGTGATAGCGACACCTGTAGGTATACCAAGATAAACGAAGTTAACGACGAGCTCAATATTCTATTGTATTCATAGTTAATGGCGTCGCGTCGCATTAAACGTAGGGTCATTACGCCTGTTATCGTCCACTTAGTGGAGTTATCAACTTTGAAAATAAAATTAAAATATTTCTTTATTATAATTTTATAAAATAACTACTGAAATGAATTCCTATATTAGTCTATTTGTAATTATTGCGAACGTGTTAGTTGTGACAGTCATGTTGTTTTTAATATTTTAAAATAAGTAATAAAATGCCAATATTACCAGTTTCCGACCGCAAAGTTCAGTTTTCGTCCACCAGTTGTCCTATTTTCGACCGCATCAATTGAGTATGGATTTCATGAATAAAAATATGTTTTAAAATTAAATTGTTAATCAAGATAATAACTGTAGTCTAAAAATCAGTCTTCGTTACAAAAAGTTGTTAATAGTTATCTAATTAAAAAAAATACAAGCGATCAGAATTAGTTTTCGTATTAATTAGGCATTTCTCTTAATTTAAATTTTGTTTTTATATCTTTACTCACACACTCACATGATATGAATCTCATAATACAGACAAATCAATTAATATACTTATATAAAACTTATAGAAAGACAACGAATATATGTTGAATAAGACTATGTCTTGTTATATAACAAGACATAGTCTTATTCAACATAAATATCATAATTTTCTACATCACAATCACGACATTTCTATAAAACATATTTTTAAAATAAATTAATAATAATATGTAATAATTTTTGCGTTTACAAACGCGTAAATATTTTTTAAAACTAGAAAAAATACACTGAAAAAGATTGACCTAAGATCCAGGCCAAAGGCCGAATCCAAGGCCGAATACAACCCGTTTTGCCTTTTTAAGCCCTAAAATATGATGTTAAACTTGCATATTTTTTCATTCATCATCATCATATCAGCCGAGAGACTTTAGGACATAGGCCTCCCCCAAGGATCTCCTAACCGGTCGGTCCTGCGCTGACCGCATCCAGCGGCTTCCCGCGACCTTTACTAGATCATCAGTCCACCTTGTGGGGGCCTACCAAAGCTGCGTTTCCCAGTACGTGGTTTTTTTTTATAAAAAGATCAAGCAAATGACTCTATTCCACCTGATCGTACGCAGAAATAGAGTCCAAATGCGAAGATAGCTGGCGCGAGAGATAAACTGCCGCGCTAGCCACCCACGCCTTGCTGACCTGCAAGGTGCTTCTTCATGCCTCTTTTGAATGACCCAGGATTATAGGAAGGCTGCTGTGCGTGCACTGGCACGTGTGCTGGCAGTGAATTCTATTTCTTGATTGTGCGACAAAGAAACGAGTTGCCAAATTCCTTAGTTCGCGTTGGAATGGTAGCCACAGTTTGTCGGTGACAACGTAGACCAGCACGCGTAGTCCTTAAAAGGAAGGGAGATGGTGGGATTAGGGAAAAAAGTTCCTCAGAGCACTCGCCGTGGTACAAACGGTAGAAAGCGCTTAATGACGCAACATTGCGATGCAATTGGAGAGGCTCAAGGTGTTTAGTCACCTCTTCGTCGCCGATGATGCGAGCCGCGCGACGCTTCAACCTATCCAAAGCATCGAGTAAGTACTTGGCAGAGCCAGCTCACAGGTGCGAGCAATACTCCTCGCAGGACCGTACTTGTGTCTTGTATAGCAAGCAAAGTTGATTTGGCGTCAAGAAACGCCGCACCTTGTTCAGGACTCCGAGTTTCCGTGAAGCTGTTATTGTTGCCAGTCGAGGACTTTTCCTTTCACCCCAATGGCCGTCAGTCCTCCTCGCAATGTGCCCTGCCCACTGCCACTTAAGGTTCGCAATTCTTTGGGCTATGTCGGTGACCTTGGTTTTCCTGCGGATCTCATCATTTCTGATATGATCACGCAGAGAAACTCCGAGCATAGCGCTCTCCATTGCCCTTTGGGTGACCTTGAGCCTTCTTGTCAGACCCATTGTAAGGCCCATTCATTCAACTGTTTGAATATTATTTGAAAAAATAATATTGTAAAATTTTATTACACTATCATAAAATAATCACTTTAATTTATTCTAAAATAACAAATTATATCGAAAACTGTGATTTTTTTACTTTATGTCGAATTTTCGACCGCATGCCATTTAAAATGTCTAAATATATACTTTATACGTATAAATGTATACTTTATTAAATCTAATAAGCGGACTGAAATTGGCCGTCGTAAATATTTTTTCATTCAATTGTTTTAATATTATTTCATTTAATAATATTGTAGTAACATTTGGTTGCAGGTATCATAAAATAATCACTTTTAGTTTGTTGTAACAGAGTATGTCGAAAACTGGGACGTATTGTACTTTATGCCCGATTTCCGACCATAGGCCATTTCAACGTATTAGGTTTATACTTTATTAAAACAAATAAGCGGACGAAAATTGGCCATCGCAAATATTTGTACACATAAAGTTCATATTGCTAAATAAAATTTAGTTTACTTACATGCCTTTTCGTATATCAGACAGAACCTAATTGACATGGCCGGGCCTGTTATAGACCACCCGGTCGAGATTAGGACATTCTAATAAAAAGGGCGTACCCTTTCTCGTCCACTTCGTTTTATATATTAATTATTGTAAATTAGAATAATAAACTATTCGTCCACACTATATTTATAGCAAGCTATATGTATAAACAGTAAACAAACCAAGAAACACAATAGAACTATTTTTTATTTACTGCGTAAGTTCCGGCACGTCACTATTTTTTCTGCATATTTGACACATTTTCACTCTTTCGCCGGGTACCATAAACTGCATAGCTTAATCCTAGTTAATGGCCGCGTTCCAGTGGACTGTGTAGGCATGTACTTACTGTGGAGTTATTCAGGTCGTAATACATAAATATTTTAAGGACCTATGTATAACCGTTTTGCTATTTTTTGGCGTTATATCAAGGAGGGCGGTTAAATGGACGAAAAGGGGAAGCGGTCGGCAAACAGGCGCAATGACCCTACGCATTTTGCCAAAGTCAAGTGAAAATGTAACTAAAGTAAAAAAAAAAATTGTACAGTTGATTTGGGTTAAAAATGGAGTCTCTCAACACGTCTTTTTACAACAAGAACTCGGGAGAAACTCCTTAACTAATATTTATAGAACCGTTTGTGTTTTTCGGCGCAACCCTTATCGGCGAAAGGTCCCTAATTCTAGCTCGTAATACACGCTGTTAGCATAGTAACACAACTCGACGAACGACGCCGAAATAATCAACGAAAATTTAACGTTAATTTCTGTAGACATTAACATACATCGTATTAATGTCATTGGTCATAGGAACAAGTCGCACCAAATGAGCAATTAGGACGCATATTTTATCTTGTACCTACCTATTGTGTAAGTAAGTACCTTGGAGGTCACATATTGAACTTTAAAAAACCGCCTTCGAACTAAAAACGGAGAAATTAAAATTGTATGTTTAAAAAATCTAAATGGTTTTTTGAGGTCCGTCCCAAAGACGTGATTACGTTTATTCCAAATATTGAGATCAAGCACCGACAAGAAAACATTTAGATTTTTTTAAAAATATGTTTTGTATTTCTCTGTTTTTATTATTGGAGGCGGTTTATTTGTTTAAAAATAATTAACTTATTGATTTTTAGTGTTGTAAGTATAGAAATTTTCAGAAAACTCGAAGACGACACGTAATAAAATGAAAACGATATCATCGATGTCAATTAAAGGTCTACTAGGCCGACTAGGTCGATGCGCTCGTATTCATTCTATTCATAATTATGTATAATTACAGTGCAACGATTTCCTCGACGCGTTTGGCTCGACTAAATGTGCGTCCACCTTGAATAGGCATTATTAGGGATAACGCAAAAGCTACTCGTCATTAGTCCCTCTTTAAACGGGAACACATGACAACCAGCTAGTGGTTGTCCAAATGTAAAAAGAACCAGTAAACAGTTATAAAAAACATACCTACATTCGAATTGAGAACCTCCTCCTTTTTTTGAAGTCGGTGAAATTTCTAGATACGGGGAAATTAATTACCTGAGTGCTGAACCCAAGTCGCCATCAATCTGTTCGATCTAACGGCTTACAAATTTTATACAATGTCTAAAACTGAATGTGAACGCACATTTATCCGAGTCGAATGCGCCGCACGATTCGAACGAAACGAATTTTAGAATTATTTATATGAAATCATATGAAATATTTATGTGAAATCGTCGGAATCTGGACGAACTTTACAGAAGAACCCAGACATTCTAGAGGAATTCGATTCGCCAATGCAGATTCGGCCCAGGGTGATGAGGTCGACTCCACCGATGCGCTCGCATTCATTCGATGCGAATAGGTGCGCGAGGCCTCCTTGAATTGCGATCGGAATGGATAAATGTGCGTTCACCGTTAAGTCGCGACAAGTGCCCTTAGTGTAAGTTTTTTAGTATGGAAAATTAAACTATTTTAGTTGCATTAAGAGCTCAATTTATATGGGTTACATGATTTGCGCTTCTTTCCGCTAGGGGCGCTATTCGCGTTTCCTATACAAATTGAGCTCACTACAATAGTTACATTTTGTTACGGAAAAACTTACACTTGCACTTGAAAACTCTAAAAATGCATCATTGGATTTTAAAAAACCAATAGATATTAATATTTAAGGTAAAGGTAATTAAAAAAGTATTATGTTAAAAATGAGCTCTTTCCTTAAGTTTGCCGTACCTATCTATGTCATTACTTTCCAGAATTGGTTCCTTAATAGCGACGCTATTGAATGGTGTACCTTACTTACCTACCTAATTCCCGCGGGCACAGGTTAGAGTCTAAAGACCCACGGTTGTGCTTTATCGTTTTTTTTACAAGAAGCTTATGTTTTTTTATCATCATGTGACATGAAGGCCAAGAGTTTACTCGTCAGAGATTAGAAAAAATAAAGTTATAAACTATACTCACGAAGATAGAAATATAAGCTCCTAATATGATCTCTATGATCTCTCGGCCTATCAAAATGACTATCATTTTGATAGACTCTATATTGGATTATTTGTATCAGAGGAATTAAACACATACATCCTCTGAGATCTTTGTCTCAGAGTATGTACCTATCCAAAACCTTCATTTCTCTAAATAAATTTACAAATCTTTTTCTTTAATATGTTTTATTTTCTCAGTCGTAGACCGTAGAGTTATCTTTTATGCAACTGTACAAAATTGGTATTTAAAATAACTCTTATTTTGGTACAGTTGCAATAGCTATTATGCGCTACTCTCAGAATACAGACTGTATTCTGAGGCGCTACTGTTATGGCGTCAAAATTCGTTATCATGGTGGTAGCTAAGACAGGTGGATTTAAGACAAATCCTATTACCCTACCACCCACCAATCGAACACAAATTACTCGCCCGGGAAACAAACCCGGGACTTACGGGTGTAATATTCCGGCGGGCAAACCACTAGACAACGGAAGCGATTATTCATAGTGCTATAGACAGTTTTGTGTAAGTACAACAAAGTTTAAAAAAAAATGCAAAAAATGCTAACCAAAAATTTTTTAAACACAAATAGATCCAAGCTTAGGAGCTTACATTCATCGAAGTACCTACCAATAAAAATTTTTTCGTAGTATTGTTGTTACATACACCATGTCTATGTGACCCCATGCAGACATAGAAATTGCTCTTAAAGCGATAGGTCCACTAGCTGGGAAGACCCGGGGTGTACGATCGAAAAATGACCGCGAGCCCGAATTTAGACCATTTTTCAAATAAATATTAAAAATAACTGTTTGCATAAAACATTGTTTTAATATCGTTACTAAGTATTCTATCATCATATGTATTATTATAAAGTAAGTATATTAAATGAGTATAATTTCAAAAACAATTTAAAAATCCTCATTAAAATTTACCAATTTATAAATATTTTTGGTAAGTATCCATTTTTAATATGTTATCTTAATTTTTTACTTATTTAGCCCTATAGTGGTTTGGAATAATATATTTTTTATTGGAAAAAGAATTTTCGCAAAGTATAGTTTGCCATTATAATGCTTGTATTTTATCTGAAAGATAACTGTTTTTTCGTAAAACTGCTCCATAAGATTCCCCTCGCTTTACAAAACTATAAATGTAAATTAACATAGGTATCTCTCTATAGTGGTTTCAATCAAGAATTCATCTTCCTATAATACTTAGGTAATTTCTTTGCAAAGTCTGTTCACATCGCTTCAAAATCAGGTCTGAAAAATCCACAGAATGTGACAATTTTGCCAAATCGAGTGCACCCCCCTAAACAAAACAAAGATTCGCAAAGCAAGTAGCAAAAATTCCAATTTCAGTAGGTACTCATGTTAACTGTGAATGCCAAAAGTCGAAAATAAAATTACATAATAGCTTAAGCTTTCCTTTCAACATCAACTGGGCAATGTTAAATCTGATGTTAGCGAAAATCAATAACTTCGCGCGCCGTCTCCGTGATGCATTCGCTCAGCTGACTATCGATTCCACAAGGGCAATGACAAAAAATCTTACCAATAATAGGCAATCTTGTCCCCATGCCCATTCCTCACGTTCATATCCAGCAGATTGAAACAGACATTGGTGACGGCCCCCTCCATCCACTTAACGAATATATTGCCCTTACTAATATCGAAATTGTAGGACATGAAATTGCCGGGTTGAGGCGGTGTTTGCCAATAAAATTCTTTCGCTATTTCCGACCAAAACGCTTCCGGATCTTCGAGAGACTTTTTATATTTTTCTTGGTATTTTTCAAATGATGGTAAGCGCGATTTTTCGACGACATAGTCGGAGGGTCTATACACGCGCGACATCGTGAGTGTGTGCGCTGTAACGGCGCACTGAAACCGAACCGATGTCTTGGCAGCTGTGCTCCCTCGCCCACCGAACACCGATCACTGAGTGAGGTGAACGTCGTCAGCCTATGCCGAGCGATTCACGGCTCGGTTATCGAGTGACGCACACATGTAGCGCGCATGCGTACTAACTGTGGCGCGAATGAAAAATGACTAAAACCATAATAATTATCATTGACTAAAACAATATAAATTATAAAATAGTTATACCCATTATTACCAGTAGGACCTAGAGTATTTATTCACGCATCTTCTTCTTGTTTCTTTATGGTGTTGGCATTATGGATTTCGCCAGTATCAAGTGTTCCGCTGAGATACAATAGCTTAGGTTTTTTTGACTCTTGCTTATTTTTGACCCGCTAAGTTTAGATCATGAAAGCACAAGTTGCATGTTTAAGTAATACTGTTGAAAAAATCTGAAATAGACAAATACAACATTAAGTTAGGATGTTAGATATGACAAACAACTTAAAGTCTAATATTATTAATAGTAATGTAATCACATAAAACACTTAAAAAAGGGGCAAATACGAGAGATAACAGGAACTTCATGTTGATGGGTAGATATGTAAGATGGAAGTACATCATACATTCGGATTCTTTGGGCAATAAAAAAGATATGATCGATGGATCCTTCTGGATGGATCTAGACTCTAGACCGCATTTACACAAAGGGCTATCCCTGGCCCTTATTTTAGCAAGGTGTACAGGCATGACGCTTTCTCTTCATATCTGTACCGGACCAGCAAAGGTGTGTTGATCAACTTATACTCCGTCCTGTAGGCCTATTCGCTAACTTGTTTTGACAGTTGAAAGTGATCATCACTGAGTGAATTACATATCCATTGCTGTTTTACACGACACGCTATTAAGGATCTTGTCATGTAAAATCAGCAATGGATAAGTAATTCACTCGGTGATGATCACTTTGAACCGTCAAAAAAAGTTAGCGAATAGGCCACCAGCAGTGGGTTGAATTATAAAGACTGTTATGATGATTATTTGACCGAGCCGTGCCGCGCAGTTCCGCTGCAGTGCAGGTTAACTTAGTGCGGTGTAGTCTTAACTTCGCAATAAACGCAAATATCACTGCACTTGTATAGTCCTGAAAAGATGACAAAATGTTGAAAACTACCTATAGGTATTAAAATGATATCATTGATGGAGAAACTAAACGAAATTGCACCAAAGTGTGACAACTGGGGCATTGCCGAGGAAACTAGAAGAAATGATAAACAAACTATTTTATTTAAAGCCTTTACTTTGGTCTGTTAGGTAGAATACCGTCAGCGCAAATGATCTCCATGTTTCTCATCCCCACTGTGTGTGGCTTTTGAGTAGTCCGTGTACTTAGCAAGTATTTGATAGTGTAACGGACAGAGTTCAGAGTGAAGAAATAACAACCAGCGAGTTTGGTCTCGACTGTTCGACGAGCGTTTTAATAGTGAGCAAACAAAATGGACGACGACAACTTTTATACTTTCTTACAAAATTGTGTCACAATAAACCATTTTATATAATACGAAGACTAAATACAAAGTAATTGATTAAATAAATATTATATAATTATTGGTTGCATTTATTTATAGATATATTAAGTATTATAGTTATTATTAGGCAAAACAATTATATTTTATGAACCGGAAGTAAGAACTGTATAACACAATTAAAGTTTAACTATATGTTAGATGTTTTTAATTAATCTACAGTTATTATAATTAGTATTTCACAAATTAATTATTAAGTGAAGTGATGAAGGTGACAATGATTATTTATTAGGTTAGATATAGAATTAGCGCGCTACAGGAAGCGGAACTTGTAACACTCGGCCATCCTGCATCTGCCGTGGTACCTCACGGTGTTTCTGATCTCCTCTGTCTCCAATTGATGTCGACACCTGAAATAAAATATTCCACGCACTGTATTTGTTTTATTAAGTATTACCTAATTTGAGTTATTAATTTAATTATATTTAAATTTGTTTAATTTCTACAATAGGTTCTGAATGTTGTTAAAACCCTTGTAGATTTATATATTAGATATATACACCACAGTATCAGGATAGATTTTATAGCGGTTTTATAGTATTTAATAAATCTATCTGTCAAATCACACAGTAACAATTGGTATAGATATTTTTTTTTGATTGTTTATTATTATCATTACCTAGTTGTAGTTAGTAGTCACACAGATATATGTGCTATTTATCACACAGTAGCAGGATAGATTTATAGATAGATTATTGTTAATATGGTTTAGTTGTAATTAATAGTCACACAGATCTATTCGTTATCACACAGTAACAGGATAGATTTTATAGATAGTTGATTTTTATTACTGCTTAGTTGTAGTTAACAGTCACACAGATCTATTCGTTATCACACAGTAACAGGATAGATTTTATAGATAGTTGATTTTTATTACTGCTTAGTTGTAGTTAATAGTCACACAGATCTGTTCGTTATCACACAGTAACAGGATAGATTTTATAGATAGTTGATTTTTATTACTGCTTAGTTGTAGTTAACAGTCACACAGATCTATTCGTTATCACACAGTAACAGGATAGATTTTATAGATTATTGTTATTACTTAGTTGTAGTTAATAGTCACACAGATCTATTCGTTATCACACAGTAATAGCATAGATTTTATAGATAGTTTATTGCTATTATTACTTAGTTGTAGTTAATAGTCACACAGGTTAGTATGTTAAATAGTTGTGAATGAAATTCATGTGTAGGTGGCTATGTACTTTGCTTTATTGCTCCAATAAGTTTGACCACAATACAAAAATACAATTTAAATATAAAGTGATTTTTAATAACATAGTAAATTCATCAAAATAAAGAATATTTAACTTTCTAATAAATCAATTAGATCATCTCTATCGACTTCATGGTCAGAATCGGTGGAACTATCGGACACTGACGATTTATATGGACGTAAAGAATCAGATGGTACTACTGCACTGAATTTTCTATAACCCTTAATACCTTGGATACTATTTATAGTATATCTATCAATAGTATGATCGGCCCTTGTGACTTTATATGGACCAGTATATAAGCTCCCTAACTTTTTTGTTACGCCTGCTTTGTGATCGCGGGCTAAACCACCTTTCCACAATACTAACTCACCTACTTGATACTTCCTACATTTTTTATGCTTTTTGTCAAACTGATTTTTCATGATTGTCATATATCTATCAATACGTAGTTTCGCTTGACGTCTACGATCATCTAATTGGTCTTGGGCATTAACATCTGCAGAGGACGTGGTAGGGTAGGCAGGCAAAAGGGGATTATCGTGGGAAAACATTAGTTTAAATGGCGCAATACCCGTTACTGCGTGGGGAGAATTATTTATACCCCAGACTACATCTAAAAGTTTATCGTCCCAAGTGCACTCACTTTCTGCAGTAGTATTTAGACCGTTTATTATAGTGCGATTTACACGTTCGACCTGACCATTTGAACGTGGACAAGCAATAGCATTTAAAACATGTTTGAATTGTTTTTGTGTCGCAAAATCTTTGAAATACCTACTTGTGAACGCAACTCCTCGATCGGTAATTATCCTGTGGGGGTTGCCAAATATTGAAATTATTTCTTTTAAATTCTTTATAGTTTCTATGGAACTTACTCCCCTAACAGCTTTAGCAAAAACAAATTTAGTAAAAGAATCGATTACTACTAATATATAGCAATTACCATTACGTGTTTTTAGAAATGGTCCTAAATGGTCTACATGCAGAGTGTGCATAGGTATCGCAGCTTTTTCAATAGGGTGCAACTCGCCTTCGGTTTTCCCATAATTACCTTTGCCATAAGCACAATGTAGGCATGCCCTTAATGTATTTACGGATAAATCTTGTCATATTAGGGAACCAAAAATGGGTTTTTATAACTTTTTCGCACTTATCGAACCCTAGATGCCCTACTTCATCATGATATTTTTGTAACAGTGACCATTTAGAAAGTTTTGGTATCACGAACCTATCACCATGAATTGTTTTTCGAAATAAATACCCATCAACTATTTTATAATTGTTGATAATATCGGGATTAGTCGTACCCTCAGCGATTTGCTTAATAATACCTTGGATAACATCGTCTTGCACTTGTAAGGTTAAGCGCCAGTCGGATTCGTCAATATGGAGCACTGGAACCGCTTCCACAGGATTCCGACTAAGCGCATCCACATGCTTCATGCGATCGCCCGGACGGTATTCGATTTCCATATCAAAATCTTGTATGGTGAGCCACCATCGGGCTATGCGAGGTATTAAATCTCTTTTGCTAAGGGTTGTTCTTAAAGCGGCACAATCAGTAACAATTTTTATAGGGATACCTGTGACGTATATGCGAAAACGTTTTAGAGATTCTACAACGGCAAGAGTTTCTAATTCGTAACTATGGTAGTGCATTTCTTCTGGGCTAGTGACGCGACTAAAGTAGGCTACTGGTTTTAGAGATCTATCGTTCTGATATAGCAGTAGAATACCACCTAACCCTACTTTACTGGCATCGGTGTGAATTTCCGTCTTTGCATGGGGATCGTAGATGGCTAAGACAGGTCGCTTTCTCAAGATTGATTTTAGGTGATTAAATGCATAATCTTGCTCGGGCCCCCAAAACCAATCTACCCCCTTTTTAGTTAAATGAGTTAAAGGTCTAGCAATTTCGGCGAACCCTCTGACGAACTTACGAAAATATGATGCTAACCCGACAAATTGACGAATCTCGTGTACATTTTTTGGTTGCCTAAATTGCACCACGCTATTAATTTTTGACTGCCCTGGTCGCACTGAACCTTCAGTAATTTCATGTCCTAAATAATTGACGCTAGTTTTTAAAAAAGAGCATTTTTTTAGATTTAGTTTGAGATTTGCTTGGGTAAGAAGTATCAAAACTTCTTCTAATAGCTGAATGCCCTCTTCAATCGTTATTGTAGGCAAGGTCACGTCATCAAGATAGGTGGCAATTCTATTATTCAAGGACCCTAATGCTTTACGTATCAGTCGCGAGAAAACCGCAGGAGCATTGGCTAAACCAAATGGCATTTTCGTAAATTCGAACTGCCCCGACGATGTTATAAATGCAGTTTTGTGTATCGAATCTTCAGCTACCCGCACTTGATAATAGCTTTGGGCCATATCCAAAACTGTAAAGTATACCTTCCCTGCTAATCGGCCTATTTGATCATCAATGTGTGGTAACGGAAAGCGGTCTTTAACTGTGCATGCATTTAAAGCACGATAATCAATGCAAAGTCGATAATCACCTCCTTTTTTTTTAACTAAAATCACGGGGCTTGCGTAATTTGAATTTGATTCTCTAACAATACCGGCAGATAAAAGTTCATCTACTTTCTCTTGTACGATTTCATTCTCTTTAAAAGGTAATCTATATGGCTTGGAATAAATAGGTTTGTCGGTAGTCGTAGTTATTTGCATTTCGACTAAGTCAGTACACCCTAGTTTAGCACTACATTCGGCAAAGCAATGTTTATAATTATTGAGTAATGTTAATAATGAGCGAGCTTCTTTAGGATCTAAATCACCCATATCCAAATCTGATAAAAGTATTTCTTTATCGGGGTTGGGCTGGTTATTTACACTAATAGAACAATGTTCATTGCTTACCAAAGATATATCAGTTTGTAAGAATATTTCCGCCCGAGCTACAAGCCTATTGGCCCCCCAGTGTATGCATGATTCTCCTAAATTAATTACCTTCAGTTGGAGGTTACCAGGGGTTATAATAGTTTGTGGTATAAAATACGATTCTTGGCCTAACGAATACAATACTGGTTGTGAAATAAGGAGATTACAAGGCAATAATTCTATTTTAGTATAAACATTAATAATGCTGCTAGTTCCCGGTTGAAGATTGACATCATCAGATAAAAGTAAGGGTACTTTTATAATAAAATGCTCGCTACCCAAAGATATGCTTGATAATGGACAGTTTGGCTCAGCGTTTTTTAATAACCTAACTGAGTTTGAGGTTATGACCAAGCTTACATCTTTATGATTGATTGTAGGTTGCCCAATAATTAAATCTGTACCATGTAAGTTAGTATTTGTGACCTCAGCACTAGTATTTAAACATAAATCATCAACATTGAGCTTGAAGTTTGTTTTGCCCAATGAATTAATCAAAAGTCCACCGAAACTTCTCATGATTACATTTGAATGTGTAATATGCAAGTCTAACTTTTGGACCAGGCTCAATGTTATAATATTAACTTTACTACCGGTATCAATGTATGCGAATGCTATGTGATCGTTTACAGTGACATTTTTTTTGTACAAATCAGCAATAACTTCGGTCGACACAAAATTAATATCACGTACCTGTATATTCCGTTGTGTTTGTGAGTCTCGCGACGTTCCCGCTGCATACCAGCAGGTGTTAGCAGCATGCCCCGGGCGCTGGCAGACCTGGCACCGCGTAGCACGGCAGTCACGCGCTGTGTGTCCCGTTCTTCGACAGTTGTAACAAATCTTCGGCATATTACCCGTAGATCCACGTTGCCACGTTGACTTCGTCTCCGATATCCTGTTTTCCACCTTCTTGTAATTTTCAAGCGAAGAAAGAAAGCCGTAGTATAGTTCATCGGGAGTCTTGGAGCAGCAAGCCTTTGCGTTTGCACGTAACTCAGTGGGTAGGCCGCGTATAAGACATGATATTGCATCTTCACCTTCTATACCACATTTCTTCATAAGAGATATCTTATCATGGTAGTAACGCGTCATGGTTTCACTACTACCTTTCACACGCGCCAGCATTTCTACAAGTCGATCTACGAAGTCCGTTGAACGAGGGAATGCTTTTGTTAATCTGTCCTTCCATAATATCCACGTTGCTTCGTAGTCATCGAGGTCATCATACCAATCACGCGCTGCGCCACGTAGTCGAGTTTGCATCACGAATATCTTGTCTCGTTCTTCCCAATCGTAGAGGTCACCTAACTGGTCAATTTTATGCAGCCATCCTTTTACATTTGTTGTTTTCTTTCCAGGATCAAATTTGGGTATGATTTCGGCATCCAGGTGAGTAATTCTTCGTTTTTTGGTAGGTTGTGGGTAGGTTTCTTCCAACGAGTGAGGAAAAAAGTCGTCATTTTTTTCCTTATTTCCATTTTCATTCGATGCGTCACTCGGCCTCTTCTTCCCCAAACCGTGATAATATGGGCCGTGGGGATACTCCATCCCACTTCTGAAGTGTAACGGACAGAGTTCAGAGTGAAGAAATAACAACCAGCGAGTTTGGTCTCGACTGTTCGACGAGCGTTTTAATAGTGAGCAAACAAAATGGACGACGACAACTTTTATACTTTCTTACAAAATTGTGTCACAATAAACTATTTTATATAATACGAAGACTAAATACAAAGTAATTGATTAAATAAATATTATATAATTATTGGTTGCATTTATTTATAGATATATTAAGTATTATAGTTATTATTAGGCAAAACAATTATATTTTATGAACCGGAAGTAAGAACTGTATAACACAATTAAAGTTTAACTATATGTTAGATGTTTTTAATTAATCTACAGTTATTATAATTAGTATTTCACAAATTAATTATTAAGTGAAGTGATGAAGGTGACAATGATTATTTATTAGGTTAGATATAGAATTAGCGCGCTACAGGAAGCGGAACTTGTAACAATAGCCCTGATTCATCGCAGTGGCCATTCGATGACCAAACACACACAAATTACTATAAAGTCTGTAATTTTCAATATTATGCCTATTGGCAGTGGATAAAATATTCTCAATTAATACACACCGCACGAAAACGGCAATTTAAGCAATTCTGTTTTCGTAGCTGGCTGCAAAAATTGTGTAACGAACATGGACCAGAGGAATTGAGATTGTACTGTGACATGCTTTGTTAGAAAATTGGCGCAGCGGCCCCGGCTTTACATATACAAAAATGTGAAATAAAAAAAATACTTGTTAAGATAAGTAATTCATTTTTATTGCAGATTGATAATAAATACATACATGGACGTTACAGTAATAAGTGATAGTAATTGAATAAGTTACGTACACATATCTTAGAGGAGACCGAACTATTAAACGTACTAGAAATAACACCAATGCAGTCCCAACAATCACTCAGTCACAGTATTATGTTTAAATATAAATATACGTTGACAATAATAGAAAAACTTAAATTGTAAACACAAGTAAAATATCCTAGGAACATTATTTCTTCTTGATATTACTTTGTAATTGAAACTTACATCGCTATGATATATTACATTTATCGATAATCACCACAAATAGATATATGTATTCTATATTCTTCCACATATTTTAAACTATACACCTCACATAGGTAATAATTTTATTTACAAATAGTTTAGAGGCTATCAGTTATATGTTCTTTATACTATCTAATACCATAGTATTAGAATTACGTTAGTGCCTTTTACTAATCTAAACCTTATCAAAATATACCCGCTGCTAAGACTAATACATTTTAGTGATAAACCTTATTACAACGACCAATGTCCTTCAATATTATTCCAGGACAAGGCAGCACACAATCATTTATAGTTCTTAACTTTATGAACTACCTATTAAATACTATATGAAAAAAAAACACTGTTTATCACTTTATTCACAGTTTTAGTCTTATTATAACATTTACTCCTGCGCCTCCTAACAAAAACCTATTAATTTTTAATACATAAAATCTATTCATATATAACGAATTGTAGGTTTACATAATATGTTATTCTTTTTCACTTTATTATACACTAATTCATCAAATATCATTATAATCATTAATTTAAGACAGCTAAGGGTTTTTTGAATTCCTAAGGGATATAATAGAAAAATATTATTTTCAATAAAAAATTGCTCTAATTTTTATGTCAAAAGAAAAGGTTATATAAGTTCATGTATATAATTATCATATTTTTTAAGTTTAATAGTGTAACTGTAATAAAATTAATTTTCTAAGTACCAAGAACAAATATTTGCGAAAACTTCAAGGTTCGCGTGAAAAATTACCACCAACTCCTACGCCTTTTACAACTCGGTGACACTGAGAAGTTTTGCTAATCAGCTTTCTGTGATGTTTTTAAATACCATCATGTTATCTACGAACTACATCCTCAAGAGTTGTGCCATCCAAGGCACAACTCCTCTTACAGAAATCGCAGTAGGTATTGCTTAATTACTTAATTATAAATGCAAAAATGTCAAATTTCTCTACTTGTTTTTTCAACCTTAATCGTCTGTATTATAAAGCGCAAAATCGATTAGGAAAAATTGAGTTTGTAGTAATCTTGATGTGCTGTTGGCTGTACTATCGCGAGGTCATGTTCTTGACCAGGCATGAGGCGGAAGTAGCTTGTGCACATATGCCGAATTATTCGTGAAATAAAGAATAACGTGGGCCACGCGGCAACCTCTATAGAACCACGCAGCCAGTTACCGCGCGTGACGTCATCTCACCATTCACTCAATCCCTACACTCCCCAACTACATGCAAGAATAGTACTTGTTAAGTTTTTAACATTTTATTGTGTTAATAAAAGAAAGTTGTCTATTTACAAATCTTATCTTAAACAAGAAATACAACGACTGATACTGATAATGTAAGTGCATTCGATATTATTTATTTACATTGTCAAACCCATCTATTGTATCTAATAATTAAAATTATTTCAAATATTTACACACTACTTTTTTGAAAGTTATTCGACCGATTGTAATATTTTATATATCTACATATATCAATGGGCTATATAAATAGCCCTAAGGCACTTAGGTTTCTAACAAGCCGATTATGGGTGCGAGCATATTATTAGGGCCGGTTAATGGTCAAAAATATAATAATAACCATTATTTTAAAAATTAAAACTACGCAATACATTTTGCTAATAAGTATTTAGTGCGTTCAAGTCCACTTAGTAAAAAAGGCAAATGTACAAATCACGCATTGATTGTTTAGTGATGAAGAAACGTGAATAAATTCCAGTTCAATTAATCAATTGAAAATTTCGATGTGGTTTTCTGGAAATTTGTGGAAGTTATTAGTACTTTATTTAGTTATAAACGAAGGAATGAAACGCACGTGACAAGGAGAGTGATGAATTTGTTGACATTTGAATATTGCGGGATGCAGTAGAAAAGTAAGACTAGAAAAATAAGAAGAGATGATGGAGAGAAGAATGGGAGAACGAAAAGATAGCGCTAAGATAAGATAGCCAGCCTGTCAGTGGTTGGGGGTTGCGAGTGAACGTGTTCGCTTCCTCGCCTTAACATCAGGTGAGACTCCAGACAAGAGCTTCAAGGTCAAAGTAAAAAAAAGGAACTTTTGTACCGACCGCAAATAAATTACGACCACAAGAAAAAAAATTACGTCCAAGTCACATAAGTTTTATAATTTTTGGAAAAAGAACGTCATTGAAAAGAGACTTCAACTTTGTATCGCCAGCATTCTAATCGCAGATTATTTAAAATTATAATTAACCTCTGTTTTTATATTTAAATATTGGGACTTCAAGCAGAAATCTAAAAGATTTTAATGCATTGTGTTTAGTGAGTCGATAACCTTACACTGGTTTACCTTTTTACAAATTGGTTTGTAATAGACTATAGTAAGGTCATAATCCGAAAACGCTATATAACATAAACATTTTCACATCCACGAATCATCATCAACATCAACAGCTCATATAATGTCCGCACCGAGGGGCTCGAGCCTATCCCACATTAGGGGCAATCAGGCCTTAGTCAACCACGCTGGCCAAGTGCGGGTTAGTCGACTTCACACACAACCTAAGAATTTCTTCATAGGTGCGTGCAGGTTTCCTCACGATGTTTTCCTTCACCGTAAAAGCGTCGATTAAACGTACATATGAATTCAAAATTTGAAAACACATTGGTTCGTGGTGGGGAAAAAAGGAGGAGATTCTCAATTCGACTATATGTTTTTTTTTATGTGTTACCTGATACTTCTTTACTGGGTGTACCCGATTTTGAAGATTCTTTTAACGTTTGGAAGCTGAAACTTGTCGTGTGGTCCAATTTGAATTTGATCAACATTTGACGAGTAGTTTTTGAGTTATCCCTTATAATGCCTATTTAATTGACATCGATGATATCGTTTTCATTTTATTACGTGTTTGTCTAAAAGATCTCGAGATAGTTTCTTGAAAATATCTATAACTTACAACAGTAAAAAGCAAAAAATAAATATTTTTTAAATTTAAAATAAATGATTTCGAAACTAAAAAGAAAAAAAAATAATTTTGTTTAAAAATTTTTATTTTTTTTGAGGTCGGTGCCATCCACAATATTTGGAATAAATGTAGTCACTTGAAATTGGGACCGACCTCAAAAAACATTTAGGTTTTTTGAACATAAAATTTTTATTTCTTCTTTTTTAGTTTTTAAGGCGGTTTATTAATAGACATGCGACAATGCAACGGCAAAGATCGCCAACACATTATTGTTTTATTTACATTATTATTGTCATAAAGAAGGACTAACCGAAGCCGTGGTCTAGCGGTTCGACAACTAGAATATGATTTAGATGGTCCGGGTTCGACCGCAAGGTTGTTTGGCTCGGTTTGACTTGCGCGCTGTCTCAAAACGAGTCTTTAATACGCGTGTGTTGCCAGTGATACCTACGGTACCGAAACGTGGCCGCTTACAATGGGCCTCATAAGAAGTCTCAAGGTCACTCAAAAGGCAAAGGAGAGGGCTATGCTCGGAGCTTCTCTGCGTGATCATATCAGAAATGATGAGATCCGCAGGAGATCCAAGGTCACCGACATAGCCCAAAGAATTGCGAACCTTAAGTGGCAATGGGAAGGGCACATTGCTAGGAGAACTGACGGCCGTTGGGACGGGAAGGTTCTTGAATGGCGACCGCGTACCGGGAGACGCAGCGTTGGTAGGCCTCCCACAAGGTGGACCGGCGATCTGGTAAAGGTCGCGGGAAACCTGCAGGATGCGGGTAGTGCAGGACTGTTCAGTTTGGAGATCCTTGAGGGAGGCCTATATCCAACAGTGGACTTCTCTCGGCTGATATGATGATGAAGATGATCACTTGCGCGCTACTGCCGTCTTATCAAAATATGTATCAATAATAATAGAATTAACAGCACTAATGTGTACCGACAGATAAGGAAACCATCTCACCTCAGAGTAGGAGAGTACGAGAAGCGAGCTTCATCTGGAAGCCTCAACCACTAAGGGATGCAATAATGCTGTTATGTTAACAGTATTGTTTTGGCAATAGATTTTGATGAAAGCAGCTAACCATGCGCACTCAAGACAAGCCCTACCACAAAACAATAACTGTCCCCAAAGGGTAATGCCCGTTATAGTAACTGGGTTTGGGCTAAGATTGCATTATAATGAAATTAGTGATTGGGAAAGGTCTAATAAATCATGTAGAGAAAACATAATTATATTACTTTGTGGCAGTTTTGAGAAATCAAATCAAATAATTGTTTGGTTATTTTGAGGTTCTAATTGTATTTTTTTCTTAAATTATCCTTATTAAGGGTAAAGTAAGTAAAGTAAGTGGCCCATACAGCCACGTCTTCATTATTTTTACGTTCTTGAATTTTGCATTAAAATATATTACAACACTTGTATAATACAAGCACTATATTGGATAGACTTGCGGCCAATAATTTAAACAAGATTGATTTATTAATGAAACTAACCAAACATGCGGCTGTATACACATACATTCTTTTGCATGCACGGCATGTAAAGAGTAAAGAAAACTGTAGTAGGAAGTCAGTGCAGCAATCTTTAAATATAATTACTTTTAACGCCACACTGCTTTTACATATAAATAAACAATAAAGAACTATAAACCATCAGATTTTTTAGCTATTGCGTTTGATTGCCCATTGTTGGGCAAATTCGGGTATTCTCCTTTGTACCACTCTGGGGATTGAATCTGGGACATCTACATTCAATAACAGTGTCCAAAAACTAGACCAGAGTCGGTTAATCTACTAATGAAATGTATTTGTGATATTTTATTAAAACGATTAAAATATATGTATCTATAATTTAAAAGAAATAGGGCTGAATTATTTTATATTACACCAAGAGAATAGATAATTCAAATTAGACAATACAAATTAATGGTATATAATGAGGTTAAACTTTAAGAGTAATTAAAATATGAATTACAAACAACTGATACAATTCTAAAATAATAATAAGTACTAATGGAATGTTAAAAATGTCACAGCAAAAGAAACATATACAAAGAAAATGGTTAAAGATTTACTAAAATATTTATCAATCAATGTCTAACTATACTGTATAGTAAAGAATCATAATTTACAAAAATTATGTGATGATATTATATTGTAGACTATTGTTCTGCTACCTGTATTCTAAGATTTCAAATTGATTTATCATAGACGTTCATATATTATATACAGGTAAGAATCCGAGTAAAATAAAATCTATTTTCAAGTTCCACTATAAATTATCTTTGGTAAAAAAAGAATACGTAAAACTCGCAAATAAATAAGTTATGTGTACTTTGGAGTTGTACCAAAGTACTAGTAATGTACTCTAATATTTTTTAATAAATTAAGTTCAAGATCATTCATCTAGTAACATTGAGTGTTTAAAATTACACCTCGCGTAAAAATAGACAATTATTATATTATTTATGAAATGTGTATTACAAGGTGATGATAAGTATTAAGTAAGTACTACTCAGGTTTATCAATTGACAGTACCCTTTTATCAATTAGTATAAAATCTACTTCATTATTGTAATAAATATTTTGTGTGTACGCTAAATAAAAAATACATCGATATCGTGTCAGTGTGGTATAAATAAGTACTATACAATTAGTTTAAAATAAATCAAATTATACACGCAGTTTGGCCAAGGATTGTAATTTAAGCAAAATCCTAACTCGGTATTCTCTATAAATATATTATTAGCTAAGACCGTTTCAACCCCATATAGGTCTAAGCACACTTATGAGCTCCGAAAGGGAATGCAACGGTTCGGCTCTTTTTACTATGAACGTAGCGCATCGCCTTTTTTAGGGTTCCGTACCTCAATAGGAAAAAATCGGGAGTGATCCCCTTGACTTTCTCTTACACCGGAAACGACTCAAAAGTTGGTAGAAAAAGTAATACGCGCCCTCCGTCTCCGAAACAGGTTAGCGTTTTTGCGCTAACGTCAAACTGTCTATCTCTCAATCTAAAACAGTATATTACTAGTGTTGCAACATGCTGCAATAACATAAATTCAAACGTGTATCGATATTTGCAGTTCAATAACACGCTATCCCTTGGAAATAGATTTATTTTTTCGTTGTAACATTTCTTTGTAAAAAATATTATGAACACAGTTTGAAACTTAATTCGCGTTTTTATGTAACTAATTCACTATTTTGCACTTCCACTGGTATCCGCGACAAGGCGACTCGATGCCTACTAAGTTTATGCAGTACGCGCCTCCACGCGAAATTATCGTACAAGTGAATGATGCAACGCGAAAAAAAACCTACGACGCATTCACCCTGCGGTGACGATAAGCTTAGCTTATGTTTATTTCTATTCCGTATCGAAATACATACCTAGTAATGAATACATGGTTATTAATAAGGTGCGATTACATTTAGTCACTAAGAGTAATTCATTTAGTTACAGACTAATGTTCACAATCATAGGTATCGATATCGATAAAAACATTTGCATGGCTGTGTATCCCCATCTCTAGTATGACGCGTAGTTGCAATTGTTTGGCAGAATTATTTTAGAATAAAATAAGTGACATTTCTCCTCTATTGGTTATGTGCTCGATGTATTTTTGTCATACATGCTTTTAAATTTTGGTCACCCATCCGAGTGCCGACCGTTCACTTGGTTGCTTAACTTTCGTGATCGACGACTCAAAAGTTGATACAAACCTTATATTTTGATGTCATACATGCATGTTAAATTTGGTTGCAATAACTTAAAACATACTCCAGTTATCGTGCTAACGCACAGACACACAGTCATACAGACACACACGCACAGACATTATTCCAAAAACTTTTTTTTATGGAGTCAGGGAGGTCCAAAACGTGTAAATCCGTCCAAATCTCGAGGTGAAATTTTTTTACGTATGCAAGACTTCCTCTATTCTACGTATACGAGAAAGTAAAAACAGAACCCTTATAGGATCACTTTGTTGTCCATCTGTCTGTCAAGACCCTTTATCTCGGGAACGAGTGGAGGTATCGAGTTGACATTAAAACCATATACTCAAGTCTACAGTCCCTTGAAGCTGGGAAAAACTCAAACTAATAAGTTAATACAGCCGATTATGCCGCAAAAAAAAACACAAATTTGTAAAGAACCCTCGGTGGGCGAGTCCGACTCGCACTTGTCCGGTTTTTCATAATAAGAATAGGCGATACCTTTACGTCTCCTTTCCGAGCTGATAAATGTACTACGATCTTAAATCTACTATCCACTACTTAAAAACTAAATCCTATCCAACATTTGGTTTCAGTCAATATGTGTATGTCTACCATACAGTGACGTGCTTAAAAATATCTTTTGTTCGCATAGTAAAATACAACTAAGTTTGCCCGCAATAAAATCACTTCCATAGCCAAGCTGGTCCCATACTAACACTTGGTCCTGTCTTCAGCTAGAGCCGTCTTCTTCGCCCTGTGCCGTTCCGGCTTCGTCCGTCGCTAGGTGGCCAGCGACATGAGGCGTCGTCGCCGCAACTTTCTCCCACATCGCTTCCACAGCGTCGCCGCGCAGTATATGACGGCGACGATGGCTAGCAATGTGATAGCTCGGTTGAACATCGTCGGGGTCGCAGGTTCGTCGCCTGCGTGGTACCGCGATGGCGCAGCGCCGGCCCCACGCCACGCCCTAGGCGCTGGCTCGGTGCCTTCGATTTCCGGAGCGCCTGAAATCATGATATTCAACGTTTGACGATTGATCAGTAAGGCGTGAAGCACGCCGATTGGGCGTCGGGCAAGGACGCGGCGCGGACATCATTCAAATACCGTACCAAACACACGGCAATAAGGTCCCTAATTGAACAAATTCAACGCCGAAATAGCGCGTCCGATGAGGACCGTTGTAGTATTATGCACACAATACCAAAGCCGCTGCACTGTCAAAGTCGTCCATTTTGCATGAAGATCGAGAACCAAGCGAGAAGGTCGCATGAGTGTCTCGCCGAGACTTCTCGCGTGGGCCTATAAAGGGCCTAACAGACTCTTCTCGTCGAGACTTGACCCGAGAAACGAGATGGTATCTACAATAGATTTATTATTACTGACGTTTTGACGAGACGTTGGCAATGAATCGACAAGGGTGAGACCAAAAAAATACACCGATGTGTGCGTAATGCGCGTGTGCATGAAAAATAGTACTGCAGTCTGACAGTTTCTGTCTTTTCTACGTGACTGACAGGCCTCCTTAGGCCCCCTGCGTACTTGAAATGGTCTCGTCTATCTATCTCGCTCTAATATACGCGTTAGTATGCTCTTTCTCTTTTACATTGCCGATCTACAGTTTCCTATATCTATAGTATCTACACTCACGCGAACTTCTCACTTTCTCGGTCGTTATGAGAAATGGACGACTTTGACAGTGCAGTAGCTTTGGTATCCATGCACAATGTTGTAAATATTGAAATAAAAAAAGAAAACCCCTGGTTCAAAGCTCGGATTAATATAATAATTAAAGCAAATCAGCAATCACACATATGCGGTTGATCACCACTTCCCACGTCTCAGTGAGACCGAATGAGAATGTGATACGGTAAACCCTTTGAAGCGGGCCAAAAAACCGTAGATTGAGAATAGAGTATAAATGAGCTACTAAAGAATAATAATTATTAGAGTGAGAAAGCTTATATGTCTGATATATACGGGAGAGCAGGACAAAACATTTTTTTTTGTCTCTGCGTATCGAATTTTTATGTTTGCCACAATTGCTTTGGTGGCAGACAAGTGCGTGGTGCTTTGATATTTCTCATCATTTTAAGTGATTTTATGTCAGTTTTAACAATCTAATCATTCTAATACGTAGTATTTTGTGTGATTTCGTTTGTAGTAATGGTGAATTGTTGTATAATTGACTGTAAAAGCCAATACTTAGTCTATTGTTGCAGCTATAGGTATAGTATGTAGATACATTGCTATCTCGCTTAGGTGTACGCCGATGACTTATCTATACTCTCAATCTACGCAAAAAACCGACACGGAGTGGAGAACAGGCGAGCGCGAGAACGAGAAGGCGAGAAACTATAGTCCGCGCAATATAATAGGTCCGTTTTGACAGATAGATACGTCAGTAGAATGTAACTGGGACGCAATCAAAACAGACGCAAGCAAAAAATAAAAATATATTATTGCATTTTTCAGTAATACAAATACAATCATATTTTAGCGAAATAATTAAAATGCCATAATAAAAATAAAAACTATTCTTTCTCGCATAATATTTAAAGTTAAATGTAATTTTCTAATGTACTGAAACTTCATAAAAACAGTTACATTCTTAATCTTTCTTTTCTTTAGTGATAGCGCAGTGACTTAAATTGATCGTTAATTTCACGAATATATTCGGTGCAGTATACGAATATATTGTATCTAAATAGAAAAACAAGATTTCTAGGTTTCTAAATTAAATTAGAGTTAAATTATAAATCAAAAAATTTCAAAAATAGCGAATTGCAAGATGCAAGTATCTTTAATGAAAACGGGGAATTATCAAATCCCAAGTGATTTGATCAAACCACTGAGGATGTTAAAATAATAACAGAATTTTATCATTTTACCAAATGAATGTCTACAGGTAGATATGTGGGATTTTTACATGTGTCAAATCGGGCCTATTATATTGCGCGGACTATAATCACATTCACGCTTCTCGGGTGTGCGGCGTGAGTGTGGAGGGCGCATAACATTACCTATAGTGCGTGGGTCGGTGGGCGGGTGCCTGGGCGCCAGTGTCCTGGCGGCGGGCGGCGCGTGCACTGGGCGGGGCGGGGCGGGCGGGGGCCGCACGCACGCGGGCACGGGCCGCGCCCCGCCGCCCTCCGCAGACAGCACGCGAGAGTACATGTGGAGCCGCCCGCCCTCCGCGCGCCGCGGCAGCTCTGGTAGCAATAACAGCATTTTTACGCAGTTAGCTAACGCAGTCATTTCAATCACATCCATCTTGTAGTAGACGTAGCGGGCAACTGAATTAGGCCCTGTCCGCACAGCAAAATTTCACCGCGCGTTTTTTTCTCGCAAAATTCTGTGACACATAGGATCTTATAGGACTATCCGCACATGCGGTAAAAAAATCTGTCGTTTGATGCAAATTGAACGCGATATTATTTCCGCGCGAATATTTTATCGCTGTGCGGACAGGGCCTTAATCGAGAGTGTGGAAGCCTCCGCTCGACAACACTCGTGCCGAGAGCCTCTAGGAGAGTCTGAATTCCGTTCATCGATTTATAATGCCCCATTATAAATCGATGAACGCCGGCTGCACGCTCGAAAAAGCATGACTCATTGTCACGTTCCGCCTAAGCCGAGCGAGAGCGCGGAACATGCGATGAAGAGGCACGATCGACCTAAGCGTTCGGCTTGTGTATGACGTTATTACGTAAAATTATCGCCTGTAAACCGACTAGACGGTCGAGGGACGCCCGAGAGGGATGCTCGGTCGCCCAGTAATCCCCTAGGAACGTTCGACTTACAGGATTGAGATCCTTCAAGCTTCTTCGCCATATTAAAAAATAATAGTTTTAAAAAAGCTACAAAAACACGCTTTTGTTAAATCGGACTAAAAAGTGAAAAATAACTTTTTAGTAAGTATAGAAACTAAATGATGAACGAAAAGTATAATTATTATTTAGAGTGCATTGGGTGCTAAATAACATTAGTTCTTGAAAATATTCGATCGGTTTAATTAAACTGAGCACTCCACGCTTTTTTCTAAATAATAAATATACATTTCGTTCATCATTTAGTTTCTATACTAAAAAGTTATTTTTCACTTAGTCCGATTTACAATCGCCGATAAAAGTAATTATATTATTTTAAAAAAATTAACTCCAATGACCACGCCATCTAGTGTCGTTTAACTGAACTACCATTCCAAACGTTTTATTTATTAGTCCTGGCGATTCTAATGAGGATAATGGGATATTCTTATCGAATTATTCTAATGTTATCGGTCTTTGATAAGTCTATAAAGTTTAAATAAAATCCGACCGTTTAAAGTGGGTCAAAATTGCGTACAAAGGAGTCGGTTACATACAAATATACAGGTGAAGCTTATATAATTAGTCCTGGCGATTCTATTCAGGATAATGAGATATTCTTATCAAATTATTGTAATATCATCGGACTTTGATAAGCCTATAAAGTTTAAATGACATCTGAGCGTTTAAAGTGGGTCAAAATCACAAAGGAGTCGGTTACATATATATCACTTATATAATCGTGTTAAAAAAAACCGGTGACACAGGAAATAACATCAGCGACAAACTTGCAGTAGTTAATAAAAAATAATAACAATAAAATTAGACACAGGTTATCATACCTGAGGGTATGATGTGTACGTCCCGCAGACGGTTCTGTGTGGGTGTGGCTGCTTCTTTCAAGGATGAAGGTAAATGGCCAGCCAACGCGTACTGAAGGGCGGCCAGCAAGAGCCAATGGCAAGGCCTGGCAGCCCCACCTTCGAGGCACGATGAATCCCCGTAAACCACCAGACGTCCGGCCTGGTAGAAGAAATCGAACGTTATTTCAAAGCGAACTAAGAGAATAATAGTAGATTGTTTCCTAAGGCAGCAAAAACTAATTTTAAAAGCCGAGAGTATTTTTTTAATCTCGAGGGGAGCATAGTATTTTAGAGTAGTAACTAGTAACATTCACTAGAACGCGAATCGCTCGCGAGCAGAAATTAAGTTCGTTACGACTCACTAGAAAATAAGTATTTATAGTATCACTAGCTGTCTCGGCCACGCGTTGTTGTGGTAATTTCATACTACTGTCCTATAACATTGCTAATATTGCTATTTTCGGAGTTCATCCCGGACAAACATCGTGACACGGAAATTATATAGGATAGACTTGTCGGAAGTGGCTTGATTATCGAATAGGAGTGTGGTATTCTTTAAAAACACTCCCGTTTCATGCACCAACATCCATAATTTCGGCTATTGTAAGTAACCTATTTTTTACAAATAAATTATAGCATGCATATATTAAAAATAATGTACATAAATGTCATTATCAATATCATCATAAGTGTCCTATTCGAGAGATACTCGAATGGTGGCGGATCTCGCACGCGAACTAACCTTAGGAACTTTGTCAATGGTGTCGTTTGTATAATCGCGTGTCTCGCCGTCCGTTTGCAGCAGCCCTAATATGGGGACGTCGACAGTGGGACCCGAGCCAGAAGTCCCACCCCCCGTTCCAGGTTTTTCGCCTGTCATTATCTGAAAACAAAAACAAACACTAAATTACGAGAGCCCGAGCCGTTATATTTCTGCCGGTGAGTAAACGGTCAGGGTTGCCAGCTTGCCAGTATTTTTATCCCGCGACCGAGGGTTAGTCATGACTGTGTATAGTGTAGATATAAATCCACATTGTCTGTGCTCTCATCAGTGACTGACTGAGCGCACTGATGCACACAAAGACAATCTACACACTGTCATGACTCATCAGTGTTCGCGAGATAAATTATTGTAATACCTTCATGTTACGACTATAGACTACAGTAGCCGATGGCCATCAAGGACAATGACGCTTGTTTGCCACCCGAAACAAACAGAAACTATTTCATCATCATCATCTTAAGCCTTCCTCAACCAATTTGGTGTAGGCCTCCTTCAACCCCCTCCACTTTGCTCTGTTTTGGGCTGTATGTATCCAATTTTGGCCCGCTACTTTTCTTATGTCATTGGCAAGTAAAGGACGAAAATAAAGTCGGATTGGGGGCTAACCTGGTTCACGTTGCTCCCGCGTGCTGGATGTTATAGACGCGATTCACCTTCACTTTACTCCGAACTTGTCACCACAATAGATTTTGTTTTGCACGATACACGTATTTATAGATTCCGTGTACATCGCGGCTATTTTTCGAGTATGTCTTCGACGATAATTAATTTTAATGGGAGCGATGATGTGCTCGACCAAGCGACGTATCGGAAGAGATGATTTTCGAGCTACCCCCAAGTGGGAAAGGAAAAATATGCGGGTAGGATGTGGGTAGGATGATAAAACTGTTATCGAAACGTTCAGTAATTTGAAATATTGTATTAAGGCTACGTTCGAAATCTACCAGTCATCTTTCCATCTCATTTGCGGTCGCCAACTGTCTTTAAAGCCCCACGGCCTCCATTATATTAGTCTTGCAAGCCTTGCACCACGAATCTAAAAAAAACTATTTAGCACAGCCTATTTAAGCCGGGCAGGTTTTTTATTTACTAGAAAACTTTGTTTATAAGCGAAAATAATTTGATGACCGTACTAACCTGATGACCCTGATCACTCAGCTGCGCAGTTATCAAAACCCCATGGTCAGGAAAGCTGTGGATGTGTGTACCACTCGCGTAATACATCGAATGGCCACCGAGCTTGAAGGACCCTTCGAACACTCGATCGCCAAGAGCCACCTGTTCAAATAAGGGAACAAATTTAGTGTCCACCAACAAAATAGTACAGTGCTCACTAGGGCTTTCAATACCGGTATTCCGGGATCCCGTAATACCGTAATCACGTTTTTTTCTTGGTATTCTTCAATACCGGTATTGATCAGTCGATACCGTGATTTTACGGTATTACAAATCAACAATTCTTTATTAGAGTTATATGAATATAAGACGAAAAATTAGGCATGAACCTTACCTCAAAGTACAACTACAACTAGAGGCACTGATTTTGAATCAATAATAAGAGTAAAGATGTGTGTCTTCGAAACCGGTAGGGGTGGTCAAGAAATATTTTTATCTGCAGCTTATAAATATGTACTGGTACCTACAAGTGTAGAAGCTGAGCGAGCTTTTTCTTTGTTGCATAAATAGCTGACTGAACTATTTATGCAAGAAATTGAGAAGTTCACTATCTGATAAGTCATTAAACGCTCTGTCCTTTTTAAGATCACACTTTCAGTTACAAAAAAAAAACAAAATCTTAAGGTTTTATTGATTATGTTTATCGTTTTACTTTCGTTTCTTTTGAATATTGTTATTTAGGATTGTTTGATTAGTAATTATATGGATGTTACAAGGTAAAAGAATAGATGATTCTTAAGTAATCTACCTATAATATTTTTTTTAATGGTGATTGCCATGCGAAGTTTAATTAATGGGAGGGTAGTTTTTTATTTTAATATTTATTTATTTATTTTACAAACTTAAATATACCATTATAGGGTTTATATTTTGTTTATTAAAAAAAATTGTGTCTTTAATTTTTAGTTCCGCCGAATTATTAATAAAAGATTAGGGAAGGGAACAATATGTTAGTAGATAACAATGTATGTTTAATATTTTGTTAGCCGGTTTTTCATGTCTTTATTAGGTACATATGGAACAGAAATAAAGACTGATTAGAAATAAAACGGGCATCTTATTTGAGTTCATATTTAATACCGTGATCCCGTGATCACGGTATTGAACATGCTAATACCGGTATTGATACCGGTATCGAAAATATCCGGTATTTGAAAGCCCTAGTGCTCACCAAAATGGATATTTTTTCAAAGTTCAAAGTGTAAAGACACAAAAAGTGACATTGTGTAAACTCTGTATAGATTAAAAGATCTCGGCTTGTCTAGAACTTCCTCATTTTCTGTACTGCAATGCATTTATCTAAAGCGACTCTCGCCGAATTTTATCATATATGATTATTCATATTTACTACTACTACTAGATACTACCATAAATATCTATTTTATTTCCTTTTTATTTTGTTTCGATGACAAACCTGGTCTATTAGTAGAAATAAACGTAAAAATTGTATTCCTACCTGATACATGCTTAACAGGTCATTTAGAGCTGGAACATTAGAACCGCCTGTTTCTGGAATCCACCTGAAATTCAATTTATATTTATAATATTAAAAACCTTCAAAGCATTTTGGATTTATGTAAGTAGAGTTGGTACTCTATAAATATATTATGTTACAGTTAAAACCCATAACCTATCATTTATTGTGTATCATTGGAAGGTTCACGGGTACTTTGTTATTATTTTGACCAAGCAGAAGGGAATTCCTGAGCAATTATTTATGTAATAAATGCGAGCATGTGATGGTCAAGTTAGTTAGTGTAAGTATGTGTTGAGAGAAGATGTGTATGTTCAGACGATGGCAGATCAGGCCATGACAATCTGTCAAACTTCATAATCGTAGAATAATGTTGAAAATTTATTGAACAGTTTTGGGTAGCCTGAACTGTTATCGCCTATACAAATGTATTTAAACATATTTTATCATAAACCATACTCGTTATTCTCTCAAATGCACACAAACTCACATCCTTCTCAGTGAAAGATAGACCGTATATGTGAGTAGTATGCGTGTATGTCCCAAAGTTCCATCAAATATATCACATATCTCACTCACCATTGTCTAGTATTTTCATCATAAAATTTTACGTGTCGCAGTAATGAAGCATTGTACCAGTCGGCGAAAACAACTAGCGACATGCCAGAGTCAACGGCTTTCTTCATAGCGGCCATTTCTTCGGGGAAATACTCATCTTCCGGGTCAACCAGAAGCAGAGCTCCGTACAACGATGTGTCAATGCATGTGAGAGGAGTACCTACAAAATTATTATATATAATCAGTTCGGAAATTCCAGGTATTGATTTATAAACAAATTATATTAGCTATATAATATTCGTATGGGGGAGAAAAGTATAAGTGAATCCAAAATACTAAGAATTTTTTGTTCCCATATACATGTGTTACCGGCCAAACCCGAATTTAGGACGAACTAGTTTTTCCTAGGCCAAACCAATTAGTCCTATAAGCAATTTGAAGATAACTAGTGGCTGAGTGAGGGGTAGGTTAGGTTTATTTTTTTTATGACCATGCGGAGTGCACAGTTTTTTTTGGGACAGTCTTGTGTTTTATGCGCCTACATGGCTGAGTGATGGGTAAATTAGTGATCTGGTTTGGCCTAGGGAAAATTAGTTTATCCTAAAATCGTGTTTGGCATGTAACATATAAATGCGCAATATAAAAAGTCCTCTATTAAAGTTCGATGATGTATAAGATTTCAACTGAATCCATTAACTACTTTCAGAGATTAGCATAGTCAAAATTATGATAAAAGTGGTCTTAGTCTACCAGCCACCACAAATGAGGTGTTACGAAACGTTGTACTTTAACAAAATGATAAACCGACTCAAACAGGAATGCGTACATTAGAAAACATACAATAGAAATAATGGTCAATCATAGGCATCTGTACTCGCCGCTATCTTTGGTTTTGTGGAGACCAGGCCTTTTTTCACGCAGAGGTCAAATGTATTTACGCATCATCCCTGCAGTATGAGGCAACTGCAGGGGTATGTGGGACTCAGAGCTAAAGGCGTTCCCACCAATAAAGTACGGTCGTCGTACAGAGATAATTTCCTACATTGACAATTTGACACAATGTTACGCATCCCTGTCGATCCTGCTCAATCACAGAAATAATAATAAAGAGGATAGAATTGTTTTGGTTCGCATTTACTACCGGAACCAGTGTCGCCGCTTTATCTATTCTACTTACTATTAATGCACGCACTCAAAAGAACGTAACCGTAATACGCAATCACGCCCACAATTTACAATTATGAACCTTACGTTTTAGATACAGCGTTGAGTAACGTTCACTATAAGTCACACTCTGACTTAAACAACGTCGCTCTTCATTGGTCGCGTCGGCATTATGGCTGTTATCATGTCCGTCCGTATCGTGTCTGTACTATGAACTTTTGTACTAGAGAGAAGGGATATCGAAAATCACAATACATTGCTGCGTATACTTCAAAACGCTCTGCGTTTTTAAAGACGTGAGCAGAAACGGTTATACAGTTTTATGTTAATAACGTATAGACCAATATTTCATAGTGAAAGATTTTATCAAGGTGTATTTTGATAAAAACAGCATTATTACATTAAAATAATACATTCGAATGAAATGTGGTCTCCTTATTAGTGTAATTACACACTCTGGATGAGTTTCCGCAATTACCAATGCCTCAAAACACTATTTTAGGGTATTTTTATCACACTGACAGTTCGAGCAGCACTGAGCTGCAAGTCGCGCGGTTGTCTCCTAAAGAGACACAAGTGCGGCACTAAGGTCATGCGACTAAGGCACTTTTATCCTTGTTACGAACTGGCCATCAGGCCGGTGAGGTTTAATACCTTTTCTTAGTTTGATGTCTGTGACATCGGGTTGTTATTGTCTGTTTTTCATTGGTCTGAGTTGGTTCCTATATTTTCTCTTCTATTATTTTATATATAAATGTAAGTAGCCTAAGTTTTGTTAATATATCCTTTTGCTTTGAGCTCTTCTTCTTTATTCCATACAGTCCACTTCACACCAGTTCGTTACATTTTGGTCCATTCGCCCGGTAAAATTATTTTCATTTTCATTGTATTTTCATTTTAGTCAAATTTTCCTCTTGACTTTTCTTTGTTTTTTTCCCCCGAGAGTTTTTTTTTGATAAATTTTGCTTTATTTCATATTTTTAGTACTTACTTAAAATGTTGACCCGAGCTCAAAGTAAGATGTTGGCACAAAGTGCGGTCGAGGCGCCGTTGCCAACCTCTGGCACGCCCGTTGCCGACGACGTCGCGACCGCACCCGTCCCGGCCGCCACCGCGGCGGATGGCATGTCTGTTACAGGAACGTCACGTTCATCTGCCACAATTCGTGCGCGCACCCTCGCTGTTCAAGCTGTTTATGCCCGGAGGATGGCGGCAGCCGAGTTGGAAATGCGCACTTTGGAGTTGGAGATGCGAGCGGAGATAGCAGAGATCGAGACCAACAGCCGCTGCGGCAATAGTCGCAGCAGTAGAGAGGATATAGAGAAGTGGCTTGACAAGTCAGCGCCTATGAGTCAGTGCATACCTTTTGAACCCCGTGGAACTAGCCCAGTGGACGCACCCATTTCTTTGCGCCCCGGTAGTCCCACCTTTGTGGCTTCCCTAAGTGTGCCTGTTTTAGAGCAGCCAGTCGGAGTTGTCACAGCGGGCGCAGCTGTTTCCCTGCGTCCCGACGGCCCCGCCCCTACGGTTGCTGCGCTCCATCGCCGAAAGTCTTCCCCCGCCGGCCCCGGTGTCCTTTGTGATTGTGCTCCGTTGCCTAAGTGTCAACAGCCCGATCCGACACCGGTTTGGCCCCATGGCGGTACTGCAGACCAGACGTACGGTACCCGCTTACATAACTCTAAACCTTCTTCAGACATAACCCTTTTGGCACAAGCAATTCAAAATTTGTCTAGGGACAAATCTGAAAGTTCCCTCCCTAGATTTGATGGTAAGAGTCTCGATTGGCTCGCCTTTAAAAGGGCTTACGATTCATCGAAATCGTCATTTTCGCCTATGACTAACTTATCTCGCATTAACGCGGCGCTCAACGGCCCGGCACGAGAGTCTGTCGGCGCTCTGTTAGCTACAGCGCATGATCCTAGCGAAGTTATAGCTATTTTAGAATTACAATTTGGCAGCCCTGAACTCATTATACTTCAAGAAGTGGTCGCTGTGCGTGCTTTACCTAAGGTAAATTTTGAAGGTAAAGACCTGCATTTCTTCGCTGGCCGTGTACGCAGTTGCATAGCAGTAATGAAGTTCCTTAACAACAGGTCTTATTTAGAGTCACCCGAACTTTACAATTCGCTCCTCTTAAAACTATCTCCTGCAATGCGTGCACGGTGGAGAGACTATGCGAAGACCCGATACGTAGTAGGTTTGACTACGAAGCTTGAACTGCTCGCCGACTTCTTAACTGACGAAGTTGCTTCAGAATGTCAGTTCGGCGTCATACCGGAGGCTTCTTTATTTTGTCAGCCCCGTAATTCTAGGTCATATCAGGTGGACGTGGTAGATGATGACAGTACATCTACCTTAATTAATTCACAATCGTCACCTACAAGTAAAACGCTTTCTAATATTCATTTTACGCAAAGTAAAGTTAATAATAAATGTTGTTTATATTGTCAAAAATGTCATGCGTTGGAAAATTGTGACATTTTTCTACGTTTGAGTGTAGCTGCTAGGCTAAATTGGGTGCGCGACCAGAAGGTTTGTATGCGGTGCCTAAAAAAAGGTTTACATTGGTATAGGATTTGTAACTCAGGGACCTTATGTCAAGTCGCAGGTTGTAAATTTAAGCACCACAAATTATTACACAATTTTGAGTACTCGCATGTTACTGTCCACAATATGAATGAGTCGGGAATCGAACCCGGGACTTTAGGTCCATCCGTCGCCAATATGGCCATGGAGTCCACCAATTTGGGAATAGAACCTGGGTCCTTAGGTCCATCCAGTGCCATGAAACCCCATGTTGAAACGGTCGCTCATTCAGTAGCCAAGGGGTCTTCCAAAGTTCTTTTAAAAGTCATTCCGGTGACTGTTAGGGGACCTAAGGGTTGTTTGGACACATACGCCCTTTTGGATGACGGCTCGTCTAGTACATTTATAGATAGCGATGTCTCTAGGCAATTAGGTGTAAGCGGACCTAAGTCAAATATAAGGGTCGACTGTATGGGTGGACTATCGAAGTTTACAGCTGTCGAGTATGTCGATGTTAGTATTAAATGCCGTTATGTTCCCGCGTCAGAGTATTTTAAGATTCATAAAGCGCGATCTGTTGCAAATTTGGGGATTACTCGACAATCTGTCACCTTTGATGATATTAAACATTTACGCCTTACTAATGTGATCTATGAAAATGCGGAGCCGAAATTGATTATTGGAATTGATAATTGGAGATTGCTAACACCTATGGAGGTGAGACAGGGTTCCGAGACTCAACCTGCCGCCTGTCTTACGCCCCTAGGTTGGGTTATTTTTGGGTTTTCGTCCAGTAGCTGCATTCCTGTTGAGTTTTAAATCATAACGTAACTTCAGACATTTTGTTTGACGTAACGTTTTTAGTTCAGACATCCGAGCTAGACGCTAGATCGGAAGTACAAAAGCAAGCAAAGCCAACTAGTCGGCGGGACTATACTTTTATTAAACATGATGCTCGTGCTCTTGTACCTCCGTAGTTAGCATTTATGAAGTGGCATTTCTAATATGTCAGTCGATTCAACTTCTTTACTGTCGATAAAGTTTGTGATAACGTATGTTTTGATTTGCTTTTATTACCATTTTTTGTTAATGTTGATCGTGCTGCCTATGTTTTACTTTTGTGGGAATTATTCAGGCACCACTTACATAAGAATTATAATTTCTTAACAATATTATTAATAGGTTTTTATATTTTGTCATGAAAGTATTATGTTCAACATTACCTAATATGCTAGAGTTATATTCCTTTTTTCCTCATTTAATAGTACTCTTTATTTTATAATGGTAACCTTTGTTTTATGTTTGTTTTGTTGAATGCCAAATTTATTTTTTTGTTACAATTCGTGCAGTGTGTACTTTTAAAGTAATCTTGTAATAAACTTAGTCTGTAATTTTAAGCTAATTATCAGACCGCCCAGCTTTTTTACATTTTTTTGTGACCCGCCCCTCTCGCATTTTTCCTACGTCGTGTGAAGAAGCTTGAGCACTATCATCGGCGTCTTCGTCACGGAAACAATGAGACAGTTTTCTTCCGGAGGCACTGAGGATCTGGCTCATCACCAACGTCTATTTTGTTTGCCGGTCTGGACTACTTTGGTGCTTCCAGGTGTCTGAAGGAGCTATATGGTTCTCTTATAGAAGAGTTTGCCGATGATCATTTTATTGAGTGGCGTTTCATTCCTCCATCCGCGCCATCGATGGACGGTGCATGGGAACGCCGAGTGCGTTCAAGAAAGTTCGCATTAAAGGTCACTTTGACTAAGAGAGCTCCTAAGGAACCTGTGCTGTGTACGCTGCTTGCAGAATCAGAGGCTGTGGTGAATTCGAGACCTTCGACTCACGTCGCTTTTGAACCGGGAGAAGGGAACGTATTAACTCCTGTTTATTTTTTGATTGGTTCGTCGTCGACTGCAAACAATTTTGGTACGGCGTTACCCCAGGACATGTTTGGACGATCATCGTGGCGGAAAGCAATAAGGCTTGCTGACCTTTTTTGGCAACGATGAGTGAAGAAGTATCTTCCCACCTTTGTTCCTCGGCGTAGTTCTGGAAGTGACGAAGAACGTCGTAGTCGTCGTCGAAGAACAAACGTCGTGTTGCGAAGCTGTCTCCTGGCGAGGACAATATTGTACGTGTAGCGGAAGTTGCTACTTCTGGTGGGGTCCTTCGCAGACCCTGTAAAAAGCTGGTGCGGCTACCTGTCTGATGGCCTTTGAACTTCTCTTCCTCATTGTTGGAAAAGTGGGAGAGATGTTACGAACTGGCCATCAGGCCGGTGAGGTTTAATACCTTTTCTTAGTTTGATGTCTGTGACATCGGGTTGTTATTGTCTGTTTTTCATTGGTCTGAGTTGGTTCCTATATTTTCTCTTCTATTATTTTATATATAAATGTAAGTAGCCTAATTTTTGTTAATATATCCTTTTGCTTTGAGCTCTTCTTCTTTATTCCATACAGTCCACTTCACACCAGTTCGTTACAATCCTCTTTATTATTATTTCTGTGTGCTCAATTATGTTGCTATCACGCTCACACGGGTATAGTGATAGTCTCTTATAGATTCTAAACCTTTTGAACATAGTAATACGGTGTTAACGTGTGCACGTGTTCGATAAAAGTTGCGAGATAGAATTCTCTAAAATATTATAAATATTATTTATTAATCAGGGTACTAGGTGATACGGTCTCGGTGTAGTTGCGCTCACGTGCGCAGATCCCGAGCCGTCCCGTAATAGCGCACTGGAGGTCAAGCCGGGGAGGATGTTTAGTGGGTATAGAGGGAACACCTTTACCTCAAGTCCTACATATCGCCTGCGGTTGGCTCCACCCCGCAGGGACGATGCGTAAATGCATTAGACCTCCCCGTCAAGATCCCGAGAAAATGCATCGTGTAATCGTAAGATCGTTGTCAATTAAATCGACGCCTCACAAGTTTAGTCCGCAGTAAGATTTAGGAGCACATTTTCCTAATTATTTGTGGGATTCTAGTCCTCCGCCACTAAGTCCTTACTTACTTCATTACCTAACTTACCCATAACCTCCAAATAAAACCCGTGTTCACGTAGACGGCGATACATATCTCGAAAATTCGTATGCACGTGGTCTGCGTGCCAGTCTAGAGGGTCTTGTTTTGCACGAAGATCATCTCGTGGGAAGTATCCTCCAGGATACCGGAGACTGTGGAACTGATCCCAAAGGAGGCGCCGCGAACGTACCGGGACAGGAATGACGCGAGCCCTAAGATAAATAAGATTCATGTATGGTGGCGGACTTCCGTGATTAAGCAATTCAAAACGAGTTTCCTTTGACGCGTAAACTGATTTACTCTAGACTACAGTCTGTAGTACATTACTACGTTTTGCTTCGAGTGCGCAAGCAATTTTGATTTTGTGGGTGCTTAAGCACGTGTGTCTGCGATAGTAAATCATAGGTCATCTAGACAGAACGCCAATATATCTCAAGAATGGTTAGAGAAAGCCATTGAAATTAAGAAAAACAAACATTTCTATCGTGAGGAATCCAGTAATAAATTTATGTGGATCGTTACGTAGACGGTTATCAAAGTTTTTTTAAAGCTCTTAAGCACAAACAGATCTATATAAATCTTTTATTATAATATTTGGTACTTACTGAATATTTATTGAATTTTTATAACTTACCGTATAGGCAACATTAATGTGGTATTAAGCATTGTCTTCTCTCCTATTTCCCCGTGGCTCTCGATCGTCACGTTGACATGGCCCTGAGAAAACAGAAGCAAATATTTATACTTGGCTATTTATAAACAGCATAGTATATACTACTATTTTAATAGTGGTTTAAAATTAATGTGTAGATAATATATAGCAGTGGTATTTGTAAATTTTATTTAAGAATATGTAACAGCTCGGAATTCTCATATCTATGAAAATGTTAGCTTTTAGATTTATATGAATACTTTATGATATTACGTGGAAACTTGTAAAGGCCTAGATTAAGTCTATACTATGTAAACATAATATAAATAATGTGCTGTTAGTTTCCCTAATAAATAAATAAATAAGTATTGGATACTCTTAGTTAGGGCTATAGGAAACTGTATGATGTTAACACGTATATTAGAACGAGATAGTTAGACAAGACCATTTCACGTACACGCAGGTGGCCTAAGTCGGCCTGTCAGTCACGTAGAAAAGACAGCAACTGTCAGACTGCAGTACTATTTTTCACGCACACATGCGCATCACTCACACATTGGTGCATTTTTTTTGTCTCGCTCTAGTTGATTCATTGCCAATATATAAACTCAGTAATTATAAATCTATGATAAATACTAGAAAATAGTTCCCAATATCATACCGCTCGTGTAGCAAATCTACAGTAGACGCTATGTTTTCGGATGCTGCAAGAGACGGAAGCTGTCGACTCGAGACGCCTTCCTTGTCACACGATAGTGAGTGCCAGAGTATTTGTATTTTTGTTAAGTCCTCTCCTATGCCTGCGCCACTTGCTGACCGTGTGTTTCTACTACTTTAATATTGGCCCAAGAAGAGTTCGCCCTAAAGGTTGGCCTTCGCGCCATTGGCTCGATACATGATGTCGCGCCGAGCCCAGATTCATGGCATTCACGAACGCACCAGCGAGCCGTTCCGTTTCGACAGCACCGGACGTGTTCATAATGAACTTCGATTCAGAAGATGAGTTTTATTAATCTGCCATAGCGATTTTTCTAGTGTTAAAAAAATTTAATCAATTAAAATACAAAATGGCGTCTTTGGCTCGCGAGTAACACCATTCACGAACGTGCAAAACGTATGGCGCGACGGCTCAGAACGACCGGCTCGTTGGTTTTCCCCATTCACGAGTGCGCCGCTGTGACAAAGCCGAGCCAATCCATTTGGACCAACAGTGCAGTCACATTCATGGACGAATTTTCGGATCGACAGCGCGCAGCGTGCCAAATGGTACTTACTGTACTTACTGCCAAACGTAACTTCAAGCTCGACAGCTCCACTAAGCGACTTCGACAAATTGCCAATTATGGCACTTGCGAGGAATGACGATGTTACACCCGTTGAGACTAGATGGACAACGTGAGACTGTTACCAAGGAGGAGTCTTCAAGAAGCTGCAGCAACAAATGTAGGGTACAAAAGTGTAGATTTGCTACACAAGAGCGATGATATTGGAACTATTTTATCGTATTTATGTTTTCATACTCTTTTAAATATCTGTATATCTACTTTATAATTCTGTATATTCTATGAAGTATGTCAATTGAAAATATGTATACTTATAGTATTTGTCAAAGGTTGGCTCGTTTTATTTGCTACACTTACCTCGACAACTCCATCAAAGTTAGCTCCTTTTTCCAAGACTGAGAAACTGAGAGCTAACCACCCGGACCAAGGCCACAGGTACTCGCTGTATTCCACCGACACGGATAGTAGAACACCGTTTGGCAGGTGCGGATGCCACGTCACATCTTTCTATAGAAAGAAACATGTTAACAACTTTGCATGTGATTTTATTTTTTAATGAACTAATGTTATAAATGAAAAAGTGACTCTGTTTGTTTGTTATGCCCTCACGCCTAAACCACAAAACCGATTTTAAAAATTATTTCACCAAAAGAAAGCTATATTATCAGGGAGTAAAATAAGCTGTAATTATTTATTTCTAATCAAATATCCCTAAGAAAATAAAAATAATTTAGGTATTAATTCACGTCCGCGCTGCCATTTTGTTATTTGTTAGATTATTTAGGTTACTAACAAGATGGGGTGCTATGTTCCCAGACCTCCCCGCGGTTCACACTGGGCAACGTCTGGTGCCTGCGTGGGCAAACGGCTGACATCGGAACAGAAGGGACCTTTTAAGGGCCAGCGGGCCTTTAGGTCGTAGGTGGCCGGCTGATAGACTGGTGGGCCGTCTTGAGCGGAAGTGGGAGGCCGGTCGCTCCTGACAGGCCTCTGCTCTCTGAGGTGGCGGATGGATGCGACCTCTGGTTTGGTTTTGAAAAGGGGTGACTAAGGAGATCCCTTTGACGTTTTATTAGACGTGCTCTGCAATTTTCTTATTTGGTTGCTATGGAGATCAATTATGTTTAGGATAAGAAGTTTAAAAAGTGTAGAGTCGCACCCGCTCGAGAATGGCAACGAAAAAGTCAGGCAATTGCCGAATTTAAATTTAGCCAAAAAAGTTATCGCTCGAATAAATTCCTTCCTGTGTTTTTAGTTGGTGTACAAATTACATTGCCACTAGTTGGTTAGAGACAAGAGAAACGTGTCATTTCATTCGAAAATACAGTTTTTTTTTTATTAAAACCAATTTCAATTTCATTTTGTTATTCAATTTGACTGTTGTTAACAAAAGATCCTCTGTTATGGGTATTGGTGCGTGCTCGCACCAATGAGCTCTAAGCAGCAATCGATACGTAACTCATGAGGTATATTTATCTCTTTCTAATAACAGGATTACGAAATCATTTGTCACTTTCTTTTCGCGAAGTATAGAAATAAATAACAGTAAGTAGATATAGGACTACTTGCACCATTTTAAATATTTTCATGTATGACCTGTCTATATTTTTTTACTTCATTGTGTTTAGGTGTAAACAACGTGAAACTAGGGTGAAACGAAGTTCAAATAACTAATCAGTGAATAATAAATAAAAGCTTTTTAGCTCTTATTTATTATTCACTTACTACTTTTTTAAAGGAATTGAAATAATAAAAAAAAATATTATAATTGAGAAAGTTTGTATGGATGGAGGATTGTTTGTTAGTCTTTCACGTAAAAACTACAAAATGGATTTTAATAAAACTTTGCAATTATAATAATCATGCGCAGAATCGCTAAGGAGAGTTAATGTCAGGCAGGCGGCCGACGGTAAAAAGCCTAATGCTAGAAATTTTGTAGAATAACCGATATCAAAACATTCTGCACCGACCCCAAAGAAATAGGGAGCAGGGTAGGGTGTAACTTACCACTTGCCCAGAGACACCGAGGCCGTTGATGACGGTGACATTAGCGATGGTGGGTTGCGCGCTGTAGTATAGCGGCTGAGTACAGTATGGCCACATATACTGACTCTCCGTCAAGTCGATGTACGGGGGAGACAAGCTCGCTTGAGGCTCGTACTCACGGAGAAACTGACATTAAAAAAACGAGTATGCTTTAGACCACAAGACTGTAGTAATACTTCTATAATAATAATAAGAATCTATGATAGAAAAAATCGGGAGTGGTCTCCCAGTGATGTAGCCGACCTCCGTAAACAGCCTTATAGTTTATGGTGTTTTGAATTTGATCATGACAACTGTCAAAAAAATAATAAATTGACATTGACTGATTGTGACAAATGGTTTTATCAAGGAGCTTATACTAAGAATGGAGTCATTAGTCAAATGAACAAAGTGAGGGCAAAAGTTTTGACAACAATTGACATTTCTTGACATTTCTAGAGAGGCTCTGTCTCTTTCTAGTAGGGTGCCTGTAGCACAAATTAATCACGGACAGTCTTGTGCCACGGGTAAGGTCTCACGTGCTCCCACGGTCCTAAGATATAGGGAGTTAAATGAGACACGAGAGATCCGTGCAGAACAATTTATTAAATGGTGGTATAATGCCCAATAGCGAGTACTCCCCTGGTGGTAGCCGGAGATGGTCTCGGTGAGGGTCGCTCGGTGGGACCAGTTAGGGCGGCTTGTACTGCTGCTCACTGTAAGTCCAGCCCTGGGCGGAAGTGAAGTAGCGGAGGCGACATCGGCTACCTTAGCCTAATCTTGGACCCCAATTAGGGGTTAAACACATTAAATAAATAACTATTATTGCACACGATTATCAAATTAGTTTATTAGTATTAGATAGGTCTTGCCGGTGCTCAATTTACATAGCGAACCACGCAAGCGCAAGACCGAATCACCAAGCCTTTGTATGCGATTCCTGACAAGATCGAGACTGCCCGGCGACGCAGGCGCAATCTATCGGAGATTGCCCGCAACAGTCGTACGGTCACTAAAATGTAGCTTATTAACGTTGATATGGAGCGCTAAAACCTGTTGATAAATTTAGGAGGCGAACTCTAGAGAAATATTTCAATTAGATGAGCTTCCTTATCTTAATTTATGTAATATTTATAAATAGTGTAAACTGATTTAATTAAAAAAAAATATGTATGTTGGTCGGTAAAATATGTACTTATGTGTAACGTTACACTTGAACTTCGTTACGTTAATAAAACCACAAGTTGAAAATAATTTGAGTTTTGAGTTTTCCATGACAAAGAATTAAAATTCATAATAATTACTTTAAACTTTTTTCCTGAGTGCCTTTTAGCATGGTAATGATATCTATTTTCGGCTCCCAGGAAAAAAATCAGCAACCGAAATACGAGGATTTATCGCTTCTGTGACTCTTGATTTTAAGAGGCACGTTACAGAATATTATATAGCTTATCTCATGTCACGTCAACTCATAGACATTAAATTATTCTTTTTTTTAGGTGCTAAGCATACATTTAAGGTTTTCCGGTTAGCAATGCTATAAAAATACATTATGTGGTATACCGATCTAGCCGTTCTTGAGTAATGATAATAGGGCCATAATGATGCGCAACTTACCAACTTACTACCAGACTTTTTTTATATTGATAGATATTACGGCTGAAAGCCGAAGTGGGGTTTTTTATACAACAAAAGAAATTGTTAGCTCTAGTAACTTTCCGTGAATTAGTTACATTAGTAACAGCTACTGGCTACAAATCGGCTAAAAGTAAGTTTAGTAGCACTTGGTTTTTAGTATAATACAGGCTGTAACATGAAGGGTACTTAAACATGGTACCCTACATGTTACAGCCTACATTATATGTAATATTTGGGGTGTTTTAGGCCATCAATATGAACAACTTTTTGACGCCGTCATGGTGGAGTGGTCAGTATAGCTACCTACACATGAAGCCGTTCGGGTTTGAATCCTGGTTGCGGCAAATATTTGTGCGACGAACACGAATATTTGTTTGCGAGTCACGGTTATTACATATTTATGTAAGTTTATTTATAAAAATATCTAAAGCTATTAATTTATATTGATAAAAATGACCGCTATCTACACTTATGTGCAATAAAATCGACCCAACTCGTCGGTTTCGATTCGACATTTATCGGTATATAAAAAGAAGATTAGGCAAACAAAACTTGTAAATATAATTCAAATCAAATCAAATAATTTATTGCATTCATGAATGTAAATAACAGATGTTCACAAACAACACCAGCACATTATGTTGCCCATTTGGGCATAGCATAATCAAGATAAAAGTGTAACGGACTAGATTAGAAATTATTCATACTATATTAACTTAATTCGAATGTATATTTCTTACGCTTTATTTAACCTACTCTAAACATCGATAAATGAAGTGTTGGTGACAATAGACTAATTACTTCGGAAATCCTGGTTTCTCATTTTTGCGTTTTACGCCATTTTTGTGACTATGCAGAATGTTAAAATTCAATTGAGTCATTGTATATTCAATAATTGATGATGCCTGATGCCCTTAAAATTATTTCTCCAAACATTTTAGCTCTCTGTATTAACTGTATATTATCAAGAAAAATTTTACTAACCAATTCAAGGGTTGCCTTTGAAAAGTGATTGAGTAGTGGTTTTATTGAAAAAAGGGCTTGAAGTTTGACATAAGCAGTTGCCTTGAAAGTGTCGGTGTCTTGAAAGTGGAAGCTACATATTTTCGAACTTACTTAAAATTTTGTTTTTAAAGGCACAATAGACAACCATATGGTCCGTCGTTTCGGAAATCTAAAAAGAAAAGAAAATTTTATGTATGCAAGTTAAAAGTGTATATAAATATTTATGTACACTTTTAACTTGTAATCAAATAGCATATTAAAAACTATCATTTGATAGATTTTAATATGCTATTTGATTACAAGTGCAGAAGAGCGCAGCCACAATTTTATTAATACTGTCTGTCTGTGTGCAATGTATCTGCGTACATGCAAATGTGAACGATAAACATTATTACACTAGTACAATCCAATCAATACTCTCATTATCTTTTTCTCAAATAAAATAATTTACATTACACAAATTACATATTTTATTTGTAAATAAATATTTCGAACTAAAAATGGGTAAAACTATTTATGTATTTTATCTATGTAACAGTTATTTCAAAGAATTAAATAAAATAATCTATCAATTTTGATTGCCATTTATAAAAGGAATGGATAGAAAGGGATATTATTTCCTTATAATTCCGGAAATCCTAGTCACCCTACTCATTTGTTTACAAATATTTGAATAAGTAAATTATGTACAAAAATTCATTAAATTCTAAGATAGGATTAAATGCGAGTATCAGAAATTTCTCCCTCTTATGGAGTTTTGCAAAATAACGCTAATAATCTGGAATTACGGGTGAAAAATGAAATTTATAGATTGAACAATATTATATGCAATTATGACACTTACAAGTGAAATTCACACTGCATCCTCAATACTACTCACTTCCACCAGCTCGAAATATGTATTTGTTTACCATTTTGCACTATTTATCCTTATTTTAAAGTAAAAAGCCGTACCAAAATCGCGAGTCGATATTTATGAATACGTCAATTACGACAATTTATGTCATGTTGAGATTTCGGGACATTGACACATGAAAAGAGTGCTGCCATTACATAAATCCTTTCATTTCCCATAAGTTATAGAAAGAATCACAATGATGATTTTCAAAATAAAATACAAACCTAAACATTAAAAGTAAATATATTATATTTATTTCTTTCATTGATAATAAATACTGATAATTGAATACAATATGTTAAGTTTTTAGCTACTTTTCTACTTTTGTTTTAGAAAGATGGCGAAATACTGGGGAAATCTTGTTTCTATGTAGTCGTGTTTAGAAAGAGATGACGACAATTTCTAGAAAGAGAAATGTGAAATTTGAAATGTCAAGTATTGTCAAAATTTTTGCCCTCACTTTGTTAATTTGTGTAATGACTCCATTCTTAGTATAAGCTCCTTGGGTTTTATTTACCAAGAAAATATAATTAATAAATTATAGCAATAATCAGCTATATACTTGAGCCTGAATTTGAGACTTTGTATAGTGCTGTAATAGCTGTAATCAAATACCTGATAAGCGCTAATTAGGTCCAGCTTCCCGTGGCCCTGCTCGAACATGTTCGGGCCCGCAAGCCGCCTGGCAGTGATGCATAGTGCTTGTTTGACAGCGGCAGGAGTCAAGTTTTGTCGAGGGACGCCGCTAGCAAGCAATGCTATCGCTCCTGCCACTACTGGCGACGCCACAGATGTACCTAAATAATTAAAAAACATGTATTCAGCGGATAGATCGATAGATATCCAAGAAATTTATAGGCAAAACTGGAAAGCACACTACCAATAAAAAGTGAAGACAACTTTTTTGACCCTAAGTAACCTTTGAATGTTTCCTTTTCCTACCTGTCTCTTTCTAACTCTCCGCACGAGTAATATGATGACGTACGTACGTATGACGTATTAGACGGTCGCGTTACCGTCTAATACGTGTGCTCTAGGTGGTTAGAAAGAGACAATTAGGAAATAAGAAGTTTCAAGGACAATTTTTTGGCTTCACTTTTTTATTGGTAGTGTGGCTTCCAATTTGACCAGTAAATTTCTTGATAGTCTCCATACAAACGGAGAAAACGTTTTACCAGCCCCATTTTTTAACCGTACTTTTTATTGTAAATGTGCTGCTAACACATTTACATTAATTCTGTGAACGTGAAAGACTAAGCTAAGCTCTTGTGTTAGGAGTGGGTTCACGTCGGTAGTCTAACGGCGGCTGGGGATCGATCTCCGTTCACACGGAAACTGCGTCCACCTGCCTGCGCGCTCTGCTACCGACGCTTAAATATTACATACACTCTTTATTTATCTTTTACTTTCTAGTATACGTAGTATAGAGGAAGTCTTGTAATCGTCAATAAATTCGACCTCGAGATTTTGGCGGATTTACACGTTTTGGACCTCCCTGAGTCCAAAAATATTTTTTTGGAATTATGTCTGTATGTGTGTGCCTGTGCGTTAGAACGATAACTCGACTATGCTTTAACTTATTGCAACCAAATTTAACATGCATGTATGACACCAAAATATAAGGTTTCTATCAACTTTTGAGTCGTCGATCACGAAAGTTAAGCAAACAAGTGCGTGGTCGGTACTCGGATGGGTGACCAAAATTTAACATGCATGTATGACATCAAAATATAAGGTTTCTATCAACTTTTGAGTCGTTTCCGGTATACGAGAAAGTCAAGGGGAGACCACTCCCAATTTTTTATATAAGTATGTCGAATTTTGAAAAAACGGAAAACGCAGGGACAGATTTTTGATAATCTTTAACATTATCCATAAATCTGTCTCTGGCATTCTAAAATTTCATACAGATCGGATAAGAAATAGGGGTAGTAAAACGCTTTCTCTGTTTGTATGGAGACGTGCTCGACGTACTATCCTCTTAACGACGGATGAAATTACATATTTTTTGCACCACACTTGTAGAATATTAAAATAAACACAAATTCTGTATGATATGTATGATGTTGATTTGTTTTATTTTATTTCAAATCTTTGAAAATAGTACCAAATTAAATATATAACGAAAACTACAAAAAAACCTGTCATAATATCCCGTCTCAGCACTTGAACATGACAACAGAAACATGAACATATTTTAATATTATTTTCAAAACTTTCTGAGTATGATATTTTTCATACGATCTGAATGATTTAAAAAACATTGGCATGTAATAAATGTCCCGACATAATACATTCTAAATGACGTTAGTCGCTTGGCAAAACCTTTATTTCACAGTATTTTTATTACAAAAACAAAAGGGTGTTAATATTGAATAATTTTATTTGTTTTATCAAATAGTTGCAAATAGCACATAGCAGGATTTTAGAATATTTAAATATTGCACAATTACTTGTATGTAAAATATATCCGTGTTTTCTGTCACCTACCATAATTATTACATCCATTTGACGATTTCTTTTCTACTTCTACTTACTATGTTATTGTCTAGGTTGTGGTCCCGTCATGATGACGTCATAACTTACCACTAAGAGATCTGCAGCCGCCAGTGACGCTGGATCCTCTTACTCCGCTACCGTAGGTCACAATGTCTGGTTTCATGCGACCATAACCCTAAAAAATAGTAACACAACTTATTACGGTCGCGGTCCAATAATAGAATTTCCTATGTTCCATAATATTTATTACATTATAAATTAAAACTGTTCGTTTTATTTTATTGTTACAGGACGGCAAAGGGATCTAGCCCATACAGCCATGTCTTCAGTTATCTATCTTCTTTCTTGATGTTCGCATTAATATGTGCGTAGAACACATTTTGTTTGGCGAGAATTGCATGGTAATAGAACTCATGGTGGCGACTGATGAGGTGGAAATGGCACAATAAAATTCTCAACGTCATACACACCACAAAACCTTTATTTAACCTCGTAACTGCTCGTCAACATATGTTATTGGGCATTAAAATAGCACCACATTTACTGCGCAAAATCCACCCTGAAACATTTTTGAATCGAAACAAAATCTGAATCCCGATGCCATGTTTTCCCGAACAAACACTGTAAAACTGTTGGTTGCTACAATGTATTGCCACGTTAAGACCGGGTCTTTTTCATAACAAAGATGGCTACTCTTACGGTTACTATAAAATGCTGAATTTTCTCAACAATGTTAGAAGTCTATGGCTATGGAATTTCTTAAGAAGAATTATTATTGATATTCGGTTAAAATATTAACTTTTTTTATATAAAAAGGCCATTCCACCTGATTCAACCAGTGCGAGAGATAAGCTGCCGCGCTAGCCAATCTCGCCTTGCCGACCTGCACGGAGCTTCTTCACACCTCTTTTGAATGACCCAGGATTGTACGAAGGAGGGATCATGTATGCTGGCAGTGAATACCATTTCTTGATTGTGCGACAAAGAAACGATTTGCCAAATTTCTTAGTTTGTATGGTAGCCACAGTTTGTCGGTGACAACGTAGACCAGCACGCGTAGTCCTTAAAAGGAAGGGAGGGGGTGGGATTATGGAAAAAAGCTCCTCAGAGCTGAGCACTCGCCGTAGTACAGGCGGTAGAACGCGATCAATGACGCAACATCGCGATGCAATTGGAGACGTTCAAGACACAACTTGGTTGGACAACTCTTCGTCGATGATGTGGGTCAAATGACGCTGCAACTTATCCAAAGCATCGAGACAGTACTTGGCGGAGCCATACCACAAGTGAGAGCAATACTCCCCACGCAGGACCGTACTTGCGTCTTTTATAGCAATCCAACTGAACTATGTGGACAAATTACTAACAAGTATGCACATCTTGATTCTCATTGTAATTTGAATACTATAATTCGAGTTTCCAATCCGCTGTGAGCTAAAACTCTTATAATTAAAAATTCTATATTCTTCTGATGTACCCATTTCGACTCAAAATATTTGTCAGATGGCTTAATGGACTGTGCTTATCACAGCTAATAATGGGACTAGCTAATTTTATAGGTGTTCAAACTCACACTTGGCAGTTCCCAAGTGGTCATCCCTCTAGAAGAGAACCTGGCTATTCTATCGTCAAAGCTGATGCCACCGACTCCGATGACGTCCATTTGATCGGCAGGATTGTTCAACGTCCCGTACAAAGGACCATCGTTTCCTATTGCAGACACGATGATCACCTAGAAAAAGAATATTCAATGTTATAAAATATTCAATTTCTTGAAGCAAACGCATATACATATTAGCTATATCGCGCTTCAGACGCGATGCAAACTCGATAGCAGTGCGCTTGAAAATCTATAATATATCATGGCTAAGAAAACAATAATTTGTAAAAAAAAAACACATAAAGTAGATCTGCAAATTGCAATTTATAATTAAAGGGAAACAATTAATTTACTAAAAGCAAAATATCCGACCTGATGGGAAGTGGAGTCCAAATAATATCCAAAAGATAACTAGAGGGAGTATACGCAATAGCTGTAGTAATGTTAATATACAAGGTGTAAAAGACATGAACAGTCAAAGGAGAACCATGTATTCTACTTACCATCATAATATTTTTTTTCCTTTAGACTATACCTGGGCAATTGATAGTTACGATTTTATTGAAGGACAAAGTCATAATTTATTTTTCATTTTTTTATTAAAACATTTTAAAAATTAGTTCTTATTTTTTTAGTATTTCATAACAAAAATGGTTTCAATACGTTAGCGATGAATGTAGCTCACTCGATGCGCACGGATACAAAAAAAAAGGGGCCGCCCGTCTGGCAAAACTATCGCGGTTTTGCGAGTTGCGTAAAAAAATAAAAATCATTTCAAAGCAATTATTTTTTGAAATGTGTCTTATTTTGATCTATAGAATACATGGTTCTAGTTCGACTGTTTATGTCTTTTACACACTGTATTATGGTGATGGTTAGTAGCTTTATAATAGTCAGTCAGTCCTAGCCCTAGCTAGGTGTTTCATTGACGTTCCACTAGCCACCTTCGCACTGTCAACCAGCATATTTTTCCTTCTTTTTGAAAATACCGGGATAAGTAGGAAATACGTGTGCTGGCAGAGACTTCTATTTCTTCGTTGTGCCACATAGAAATTATTAATTCACAAGCGTTTAAAAATTTTAAGTAGTATTTACGTTGTCATTCGCAATTGCAAAAGCACACAACGATCTCGCATTGCAAAATTGACTAATATAAATATAGATGCAGCAGCGTTAGGTAACTTAATTAAAATTAGAACAGGTTACGCAGTGCATTTGAGCGTCAAACAATTTGATGTATAAACGTACAGTCGCGGTCAGAAAATGTTTACCACCATAAGGATCACTTTAGGTCACATGTTCTAAATGTCTATTTCATAATAATTTGATTGACCATAGATTATCTTTATTCTAATGATATGATAATCAAGCGCTTCTTTGAAAATAACATAGATTGATAATAAGTTACTTGTGTGCAATAAAAATAGTACTGCAGTCTGACAGTTGCAGTCTGTTGTCATCTCGTCATTCTCAATGCGTTATTCTGCTTAATAACTTTTAAAAAGTAATAATAAGTAACTTGATATGGCATTTTAGACTTAGTGAAAAGTGTGATGTAGAATCTAATTTCAAAACTGGTAAACATTTTCTGACCGCAACCGTACACATAAAAAAACATAGAGCGATTCAAATTAAATAAAATTAAAAAATGTGAGGCGTCGCGGGACGCCTAGATGTGAAACATCGAAATTACTTTGTACAGGTAATATGCATAAAATAACAGTTTTTTTATTAACTACTACATACATACATAATATCATATAGCATGGCTACGCATTTCCACGCCAACAGTCGGTCTGACCCGCCGCTATAGATATATCACATCAAAGCGTGGCGACGCATGCAGTGGCGACGAGTCGCCACGCAAACAGTCGGGCTGATACGCTGCTATAGATGTTTCACACCAAAGCGTGGCGAAGCGTCACCACGACGCAATTCAACATACTTACTTTAATTTAAAAACTTGATTTTGAGTAAAAGTTGTTTGATCCCTAGACGTTTTTAATTAATGTATTGAATTTTTTGTTTGTTCAATGACGTACCTTATTAGCGCTCAGTTCCCACACCTTGTCCACGAACGGATGATCCATAAAGTCAGGCCCACCAATGCTTAGATTGAGAACATCAATTTTCCTCATGATTGCGTAGTTAAAGGCGTCTAGAAACCATGACGTGTACGAGACCTAAAAACGACAAATCAATAACATCGAACAAACGAATATATTATAATTCGCTGTGTTTCAGATCGAAGAGAAAGTGTTGCTACTGGGCATGGAGAAGGCATATACTATTAGTCCCCAGGATGGCAACGCACTTGCAGTGTTAAGTGATTTGCCCTTAATATTGCAAGTGTCTTTAGTCATCGGTAACCACTTAACACCAGTTGGCGGCAAGCTTGTTTGCCATCTCGTAATATCATCACAACAGCCTTTATAACTCGACCCACTGCTGGAACACAAGGCCTCTCCTTGTCTTCGAAGGAGGTTTAGGCAGTAGTCCATCACGCTTGCCCAATGCGGATTGGTGGAAGGAGTATAAGGTGATCGATACCCCTTTTTCTGATCCATTAGTCCCCTTCTACGATACCCATTGGAGGATACGGGGTGATGCTATTCTACTCTGCCGGCATCACACGGCTAATCTCATTTAGTAATATAAATATTTTTGTTATCTGATTACTTTTTTTGTTTAGTGATAAGATAGCCAGTTCCTCATTGGTTGAGGAATCCTGAAGGTTACAAGCTCGGGAAGCTCAAGGTAAAAAAAAGAAGTGCTAACCTGATTATCGGTGAAGACTCGAAAGATATGAAGATCCGCATCGGGAGCGAAGCCAAGACAGTCCGCCCGGGACGCTATTACCCCGGCAACGAAAGTGCCATGGCCAAGTTTGTCGTCTAACTTGTTCTCACCGGTCCAGTCAGTGCGCTCGCGAACTCTTCCGAAGTGAGGATGGTTTCTCGCGAGTCCAGTGTCAAAAACGGCGACTCTTATACCCTCACCTACCCAATACAAAATTATTTTAATTAGTGTATATAAGAGCACTAATACAAGCTTACTTGTATCAGTCGTCAAAAACACTTTTACAAAGTATGATCCAACATTAGTGTGTGTGTGTGTGTAAGTAAATAGTCACAAAGTGAGTGACAATGTTTTGTTTAAACAACTATAAAAATATCTGGCAATAGTAGATTCATGTGTCAAAAAGTGCAATTAAAATAATAATAAAATAAGAAACCTTCTTATATTAATAAACTAAAGAATTTATGACGTCACAACCTCGTTCATACAAAATCTAGGAAGGATGATGTTTTAACAGCTAATAAAAAATATCTCAACTGACTTAACAGGCAAGCAACTCCCCTAATAACATAACATACCGGTAACTCCCAGGGACCACAGCAAATCAGCTTTTAAAACTGACGTGATCTGACGAGGTACCGTGCGTAACAATTTTCTGGACGTGTAGCCATTCTGTAAAAATATGTGTTGTTACATTTTATTGTTTCAAAAAAATTAACATTTCATTTTATAACATTTTATTTTTATTACATTTTTTTAACCCAGCTAATAACAGGTTTCCCTTAGTTAACCATAAGTGTAGGTACACTAGCACTGAATAGTGCTAGCGTACCTAACTATAAACTACTAACTAACTAACTACTAACTATAACTAATCTAATATTTAAATGAAAAAAGAGTTGATAGTATCTTTCATTACTTTGTTGGTATACAACTCTTGCTGAAGACGCTATTGGGGCACTAGTTCTGCTCACGTACGAGTAAAAATTGCATTTGCCTGGCAATGCAGAGTGTGTTATATTATATCACTGCTATGAAAAACTTATTGATTGTAATATTAATATGTCATTAGTGTATCCATAGAAATAAGTAATAGTAGATTGTACAACAAGGGCATAAAATGAGTCATTGTAGCCCGAGACTTAAGACCTCTATGAAGGCTTTGCCAAGCAGCGGTACTGGAATGGCGCGGCATTCGCGAGTTTTTTTCTATTAAATTTTATGAGGGCCGTCACACAGAAACTGGGAGTGACTTTTTGCGACGCGTTGTTATATTATGAGCGGCTTCACCAGGTCGCTGCGTCACGCCACTCTTGCTGTTTGACAAAACCTCTACCTCTCGAACCTAATAATAGGTAGATACATGTCTCAAACAGTAGTGTCGGAAAGTCCAGGTAAATTCGCCAGCAGAGAGTTGTTGCAATTTCTACTACGCATAGATAGTGTTTAAAGTTTGTATATTTTTCGACAGCGCACGACCCATTTTACGTACAGTGCATTGTAACACCGCACGATTATCTGTGATGCGGGGTCATGTGGCATGTTGGTCAGTACTTCGAACAACGAGTCGAGTACTTTGAAAAATAACTAATCATGAGCTTGAATGACGATGCAAAATATTCGTCACCTGAAAATTTGAAAACTACAAAATTTTCATCGATTTTGCACCGTAATTTTTATGTCACGTCGTCGCACCGCAAACATTGAGTAAGTTTATACATAATTTACAATGTTTAGTGTTCTACATACCTCGCGTGGGCGTCGAAGGGAGTTAAGGTCGCGAGCACGGTGGTTGCGCCATCCCGTGTAGACGCAACCAGTGGGCCCGCAGTCATCCTAGATATGGATTGTACATTCAATGTCCGCTGTGATATTACGATTTAGGATAAGGGGAACATAAAAATCACTTTCCTAGTATACTTCAATTAAAAAATAAAGAAGTTCTAAGCATTAATCGAAATATTAAGCATTAATTATTCTTTGGATTCATTATATTTCGTCGTTAAGTAGGTAATTAACAGAGATTAATGCTGAGCTTGTATGATTGTAATGTTTTCGTTTCATTTCTGATCTGGGAGCACCTTTCAACATTATTTTTTATAAAGAAAAGTTACAACTTATGTTGACACAACATTGACAGTAAGTCAATAAACCCATTCTGCTGATGATCACATACTCAGTTAAATCAAATCACCTAAAATATGTTAAATACTCTTACCTCCCGCACATATTTTATAGTGCGTTGTACTTGTCTCTGTGCAGTCACTCGTCGTACAGCAGGGTGGTCTCTCAAAGCCTCTAGTGCTCGTGCTTTTTCATCTTCTAAGATAATCACATCAAAGTCACTTGGGTATTCTTTTGCAGGATTGTTTCGCTGCAATATTGTCCAATTTGAAATCTAAAAATTAAAAAAATAATTATATTTATTAATTATCTCAGAAAGAACTACTCTATTGAAAGGTGAATAAAGACAGGATATCCAAAATCACATAAACATAGCCTTGAAATGGGAAATCATGGGAATCAAAATTAAAGAGAACGATTTAGAAATACAACATATTTTAAATATAAATACTGCCGAAAATAAACTTGGATCTCTGAAAATTAAATATATAATAAAATAGTGGTAGGATGTCTTTAATAGCAACCAGCGACTTCAATCTGGAAGAAATATTGGGTACAAACAGACAAGACTAATAATCTAGCGATATAAAGGATAGTACCTAATAGTACATACACGTACACAATATTATTGACAATTATTAACATAATTAACTTCGAGTAATATTTCTATAACTATTGTTAAACATATTGTACAAAGGAAGGAGTAGTTTAAATAGCATAGTTTTTAAGTTATTGGTAATTTAAATTTAACCAATTTAATTGTGTTGTGCAGTAAGAAAGAGTCTTTATCTGTGAGATGTTGCCACTTTGTGCAACCAAAACTATCATACTGAATATCAAAAAAAGAATGTCAAGTAAAGTTTCAAAAAGTTTATGTGGACATGTGGACTAAAGTTTCAAATGTGATGTTGCCAGCACAGGTAAAGAGTAATTCATATTAGATAAATTACATCTAAGCATTTAGTTTGTATGAAAATAAAAAATGTTAAAAAAATTGGAATTCATAAAAGTGTCCATAGTAAAAAAATATCAATTTAATAGTCTGAATAACATGCCGAACTTAATGTATAACCTCAGGAAGACGGTGTATATTGACAATGCAACGTAATATTGACATATTTTAATAATGTTAATTTAATTATCTTAGACAAATTGTAAAATGTACGATCCTGTGTTGAAATAAATGACTTCTATTCTATTCTATTCTTTTTCTGCTATTCATTATTGATCCACTTTTAATAATAGGACTAGGTAACGTATTAATTTTTAAACTTTATAAATTTCACCATCTCACCATCTGAAAATTTAACAGCAATCAAGACAACAGTTACAAAGAAATCCATTGATTTCTTTAATACATAAAACAGCTCTACAATCCCACTTACATGTAAATGACATTTGAAATCATACAATAGTAAAGTAACACTCATTCAAATAATACAAATTGGAAGATTGTACATACTTATATGAATAATATAGTTTTACAAGTTCTGCCATAGTGACAGCAAAGACAGTAAAGGTGGAATTCATATTAAGCTACAAATAAAAGTACTGGTAAGGCTATTTTCACGAAAATCATTCTAAGAATCACAGCTATTTACATTAGACTTTCATAGAGAGTAGTCTCACTATAATTCTGTACTTCACAACTAGCTTTACTTCCTATGTTAAAATAAATGTTTCAAAAAAATTTAAGCACACACACAGGGGCTATACACATTGACAGTACTGTGGTAACGGGTGTGTATGTATGAACATTACTTCAAAGCACACCATTTTGTACGGGATACCTCTACATTATGCCTCTCGCAACAAAACTAGTGAAAATACCTATTTGTGCCAGATTATATGGTTATACTTAAAAATACAATGGAAATTGAAGGTATTTTAAAATCCGGTCTGTGGTTATAACAGTCACCAAATTACAGTTATTGGTGAATAATATTGTATTTAACAGTAGTATGTGTACAAAAAATTTGTATGAACATTATTAATGTTATAGTGCAGTGGAGTACCACACTAGTGCAGTGGAGTACTACACTGGAATGTGTTAACATTTTCAATTGGCAAAATGAGTCTGCTTGTATATGATTGGTGGACAGGATACTTTCGGAATTTTGGGGTAGGAGAAGGGGGAGGGGAGGGGTCTCCCTAACTCCCCCCACTAAAGATAATTGACGGAAATGCATTTTTTCAGAATTTATGGTTCTCCATTTTTAGGGAGCAAGAGGTAGGGGAATAAGAACCAGTACTTCTGCCTTATCTCCGGCGCTGCGGGAATAGCAGCCCCTCTGCCTTTGCGTGACAAACTCGCAAGCATCACGCTTCCCTTCGCACCTTCGCACAGTGTTTTATTTCACCTCAAAATTACCAACCTCTTGATTATACCTGATTAAGATAAAGCTCTTTATTAACAACACGAGACTAAAACTCTCACGAATCTAAATTGAATAGTTTTGAAGAAATCCTGTATTACATTTTTGTCCCGTATTTGGAAAAAAATATAAAAAAAAATAGTTGGGTCTAAACTATTAAAGTAGTTTTATTTTTTATATTGCCTATTAAAAGGTCTCATTGTTAACCATATTATGAGTCCTCTATGGCTGCGCTAAAGCTCGTAGAAACTGAAATAATTGCCATTTTGTGATTATCGTTTTATTTTTTTTGTGCTTGTATTATGCAATATTAAAGCGTCTAATTTGCTTTAAAATCTAGTTGATAGTGTTGACTACCAACACAAAAAATTACAAGCTTTAGTTCCGTGGAATCTCGAATATATTAAGAATTTAAATTTACGGGACAATTTGTCCCGCAATTTTTTGAAGACTTGTAAATTTGCTATTTTAAATACTCAATAATAACATGAAATAATTTATTTGGTAGCCATTAATTCGGAATTACCAATAAACGCTAAAAAATTTGGTACTTTTGTAAAAATCTGGCTCATAAATACGTTGAAACCTACAACTGGCACCCTAGGACTACTACCATTCACACAATCTTAATTCACGGAGAGAAGATTATAGAAAATTCAGTGCTACCCGTAGGACTTCGTTCGTTCGTTCTCTCCAAACTGGCTGGAGAATTTAGGAACAAATTTTGGATAGAGAACATCATAGCATAGGGAACATCACAGCCGGAAAGATTGTAGGCTTCATACCATGATTGCTGTCTTTTTTCACAGCGTGCTCGAGTCATCCGACCTGTAATATCAGCTATACGGCTAAAACAGCACCAAAATAACCGAATAAAAAAGCTACTGCCACAGGCTGTAAAATATATGCTAAAACCGGACAATTCAGAAAGTTTAAATGACGATAACAGTGATGGCGATGAAGAAACTTCATGCACAGAGAATGAAGAAAATGAATTTACAACTGTTCTTCACAACGAAGATAGTGTTTTTACCACAGATGATGTTTGAGTTTTTTGTTATTTGTTTATTTGCGCCAAATAAATTATTGCATGTTATTATTGAGAATTAAAATAGCAAAGTTACAAGTTTTCAAAAAATTGCGGGGCAAATTGTCCCGTAAATTTAAATTCTTAATATATTCGAGATTCCACGGAACTAAAGCTTGTAATTTTGTGTGTTGGTAGTCAACATTATTAACTAGATTTTAAAGCAAATTAGACGCTTTAATATTACATAATTTGGGCACAAAAAAATTAAAACGATAATCACAAAATGGCAAATATTTCGGTTTCTACGAGTTTTAGCGCAGCCATAGAAGACTCATAATATGGTTAACAATAAGACCTTTTAATAGGCAATATAAAAAATAAAACTACTTTAATAGTTTAGACACAATTATTATTTTTTTATTTTTTACCCAAATACGGGATAAAAATGTAATACAGGATATCTTCAAAACTATTCTATTTAGATTCGTGGGAGTTTTAGTCTCGTGTTATTAATAAAGAGCTTTATCTGAATCAGGTATAATCAAGGGGGTGGTAATTTTGAGGTGAAATAAAACACTGTGCTTCGGCTTATTCGACCAGGCTCAAAATAACCCTCTAAGGGTAGGGCAGACCAAGACCACAGCGTGTCGGGGTTGACCAAAGTTGTTTCTGAATTCAAGTTTGTTTGTTGTAAAGCCACATTTACTTTTTTTTTTCACATTTTTTCTAAGTGCTGAGCCCTGAGCCCATACTATTTTTTATTTACCCACATACTAACTAGAAACATGTTATTTTTGCATGAAAAAATGGCAGCACTGATCAAAATGGCTGTCAAAATTGACTTTTAACCTACAAAAATATTAATTCTCAATATATTTTTTCTCGGGTTCTATTCATTTCCGCCAAATAAGATTTCATGTACGTGTTTTTAATAATGAATACTTTTTGTGACAAAAATTTCAGCTCCTAACTCAACCAGAACTAATGGAAAGCTGAGCCTAAAAATCTTCAGTAAATAATTATAGTATAATTTGCAAATAATAACAGAGATACTGTGAGACTATAGCTTACAAGGAACTGCTATTGACCACTATTGAACTTCAAATGAAAACAGATATTAGAGAAACATGTTAATTTTTTATTAACTACATAAAGATAATATAATACAACTTACCCCAGCATTTTTCAAAGCAGCGGTAACATAATTTTCTCTGGTAGATCTTGTGAAATAACCTTTATAAGTTATTATATGTTCACTGCTAACAACATCTGTGTTATACTCGTATTCAACACGGGAAGACGAGGATGTCACGTTACATGATTCGTCCAGATTATTGTCTCCAATACCGGCAAATACGTGAAGAACTTTAAAGGAGACTAATACAAAAAAATAAAGGGATAAACCCATAATTCGATAATTTTGCAGTTGTTTACATGGTATAATGAAAAGGTAGCTTTCGAAACGCAAAACTAAAAACAACGCGTCAACTTTGATAAGAGTTTAAGGTATTTGGATTATTCATGATAATTATTCATTAAAAGATTTTTAATTTTTCACTTTGTAATGTAATGTAAATGCAACAATGACCACAGATTAGAAAGAATATGTCTAAGCAATGACAGATTACAAAAAAAGTTAGTTTCGTTAACGTTTCGTTTCGTTCATTTTCTCTCACATCCTCTCACATCACTCCAAGAAATTTTAAACTTGCATCCACAGACTATAAGAAGCTATAGGTCAAGGAGCTTATATTTTAGAGGGGACGAATAAATTTTAGCACCGTCATTGCCCATCGCCCATCTACTAAAATTAATGCCATAAAGATTGGACATTCCAACAGGAATAAACGCTAGTGAATCTGGGGCTTAGGTCATCTTTACATGCTTTGATGCTTTCCTGCACCTTTCTATCTCACTAAATTTTCTAGGGCAGCGTGTGCACTTCTCCCTCTCCTGAGAGGGTGACTACTTAGAGGCTTAAGCCGGATTTATATTTGTCTGACGTGTCGTGTTGTGACGCGTCAGAAGGGTATGGGTTTCATACATTTAGTATGGTTAGATTCACAGAACATAGATATAAGAGGTTAGAAGGCCTAAGTGGGCGGGATAGGAGCGTCGCACAGAAGAGCGAACGCTCTTCTCAACCCATTTGTATGTTTTGACACTTCTCAGTCACGATTTGACGTTCGCCTCGCGCTGTAGGTGTGATTTTATTTAAAAAATGTAACAAAAATGCCTTCCTGTGCCATTTTGAGTTGCAAAAGGCAAAGTTGAAAGTGTAATCTTTCTCGTGACAACATTTCTTTTCACCGGTAAGTAGATATTTATTGTTAAAATCGAAGAAATCATAAAAATTCATGAAGACGTCCAATAAATATACATTGCTTGCTGAATACGTCACCTATGTGTGTGACATAGTGTCCAGCTTGCAATCTTTAATGTTTCGTACAGTACAGTGACTGTTCTTAAAACAAAGTGTTGTACATACTAAGTCAAGAACATACTTAATATATAGATAAACCTCCATTTGGAAAATCTATTGCAGTAACAGTATCAAACACAAAAAACATGATAAAAATTTGCATTTAAATGAATAATGTTCATTTAAAATAATTATAACTCTGAAGTAACTTTTATACAAAAATATTATGCTGTTTAAATAGGTATATTTATATTATAATAACAAATAGTTATTATAACTTGTTTCTTTAGCTTTACCTCGGAACTGAGTACAAAATTAACCTGGATAAATGCGACAGGTCGCATAGATTGGGTACCTACTAAACTAAGTACCGTGTGTTCCATCCATTTTGAGCAAAAACAAGAACTCGGGAGTAACACAAAATAATAAGTGGGGCTCTTTTTAGGCAGCGCTGGTAGTCAATTATTATTTTGAATTAACACATATTTACGCTTTTTACTGCGGGAAAACCTTCTATTCTCACGGAAAAATCAAATACAATGCAGGTGTGGCCACTACCGGCCGATAAGTCGATTAAAAACAAATCCTTAATTTCTGTAAAATTATGGTCACCTTACATTATATTAATAATGATGATGTTTGTATGGAGAAAATTAAATGATCAATATCTTTAAAACTACGTAAACTTTCTCCGTCACAATTTCAGATTATCATTATCGTCCCCGTCACAAAAACTTTAACATATTACGAAGGCCGTAGACCATCAGGCAGCGGAGATATGTGTGTCCAGCCAGCTTGAACTTCAAGCTGGCTGGACACATTTAATTGATTTCTCGTAAACCATTACACGTGACGCCATAAATCAAACGTTATTACCGTCACAACTTGCGTCACATTTAGTTAGTAGAGGAACCATATTCGAAAACGCTCCCGTTATCGAGATTCGGAAGTGCCAGCCAGAAGTTTTATACGTAAATTCAAGCTGTCTGGACACAGATTTTTGCATTTTTCTAATAAACCACTGTACGTATCACAAAACTTTTAGCTCGATGCCCGTCACAAATTTATGTGACGCCCGTTGATATGCAAAAAGTCTTCAAAACCACTTCCGTTACCGAGATTGAGAGACCAGCGAAAAGTGGTTTTTCAAGCTGGCTGGACACGGTTTCGATCGATTATCTAAGATTCTGTAGCGTCACCTCTTCTGAAGTAAGGGTGGTTAGCCGTCACATAAAATGCCCTATTGACCTACTTAAATGTAAGCTATTTTGAAGATTTGTCCAGACAGCCTGAGCCACATATACCTGCTATGTATCTATGTCATACTCAAAGGAAGGACTTCAAAGAGTACATTATTGAAGGCAGGATTCTTTGTCTAAGATTGAAGGACTCCTTCCTCTGAGATGTCATACGTACTTAAAATGTCAAATTTTGTGAAAGTCATATTTATTTTATAATTTTCCCATTTTTTTAGCTATACCTACTTATTCATATTTTATTATATATTTATTTGGAAACTTATGTGGTAGGGTAGGACATTAATAATTTTAGTAAGTACTTTTTTAACATGGCATATGATCTCGGTAGTAGGTTTTCACCGAATCCAAAATGTTGTATGCTATTAGAACCATGTGCTTATCAGAGAGATGAATCTCGCTTAAAACCTAACAAAATACCATTCCTAACAAGAAGACCCCGTATATCATCACCTGGTGGACATTTATGGACTCATGCCTTATATAACCCCCGAATATCCTATCACAGTCAAAACTGCACGTCGTTAAAGTCCAAATGCCCACGATTTCCGTATGAATCATTTGGTAAAAAAGATTTAGAATATTTACTATGTCGCTGTGGAGTCCAAAATGAATGCATATGTCCAACTAATGAGGATGTTCACAAAGATATAGCATGTCAAGGTAAAGTTCGAAAAAAGCTGTTCATAGGACCAACTCCTAAATCTGTTTTAGACGAGGGGTTATCGGCTTTGTATAAGAGTGATCATGGGTTCGAAATACTTCCCGATGGATCAAAAAAACAGCTTTTAAAGAAAGGCGAAGAAGATAATCGCACTTTATGTAATACTCCTACAATTGAATCTGCCGCTTTTTATCATGGATGTAAATGGAGTAAACGGACGTCGAAACGATCTACGCCACCATTACAAAGCACACCGGGTCCCGCTGACTACTTTTATGTAAAAATACCTTCTGATTACAAAATTTGCATTGAGAAATTAAGAGCCTATAGACGTCAAACTGCAAGGCAATTACGTTTTATCGAAATGGTTCAGCAAAAGAATATTTTGGAAGGACTACCGGGACCAGCCAGCTATAATCCAGAGTTACCCAAAGGTTATGAAATTCCGCTTAAAGGACCAAAAGCATCGAGATTCAATGTATTTAAAATAGAGCAACGCGCTGGTCCAGCTGATCACTGGGTGAAACGTTCATTTGATCCTCCGGAACCACCAACTACACCATGCCATTTCAAATTAGCTGCGCCAGCGTTTTTTGGAATAAAAGCTAATAGATTTAAACCTAAAAATGAAGAAGGACCAAGTCCAGCTACATATAACCCAATTTTTAGAGACTGTCAGTTTGTGCATTGTCCAATGGCAGCTTTTGGATCATCGAGCGTAAGGTTCAAAGAAACCCCAATTGTAGATAATGAGGAAAAAATAACAGACAGTGAAAATTTTGTAAAAAGTAAAGACTACAAAGAACATTGTCCTTCTCTGACGTGGCAATTTAGGTCAAACACCCTAAGAATGAAACCTATAGTTAAAAATACAAACGCACCCAGTCCAGCTGATTTACCACAGCGTCAAATAAAAGCAAAAAGACCGCATCGGCTACAGTTAACAGCACCATTCTCATCATCAGAAGGTCGTAATGAACCTTGGAATAATTGGATGGCGGTATTTGGAAAATATAAAACTCCAGGACCATGCTATTATGCTTTGGAAAAACCCAGATGCCGCCCGGCAGTTGCGCGTGGACCGCTTTGCAGGTCCCCTCGATTCCAACACATTAAAAATAAAAATCCATCACCTAATACGTATAATATTGGCGGAGGTATGGAAACAGTTTTGGCAACTTATAATCAACGATTGAAAGGCAACATTAAATCCAAATATACTTTTATAAGGAAACCTTCTTTAGAACCTAGGCGTTTGAGTTATGAAGAACGAGAAAATTTATTATTACAGAAATCAATAGCTTTATTAAACACCACTATGACGCCAGAAGAAAACAGCGAACATTCTGGGAATAAAGACAGTCGACGATGTAAAAATGAGAATAGATCTAAATTACTGCGGTGTTTTGTTTACGGCCAAAAAATGCCTCGATGTTATTAGGTTTTACATCACACTGACTGAGCTAAATTAATACGTTACACGTTTACACAGTAGGCTCAAAAGAAATAAAAACTATTTTATTTTGTTTGAAGCAGTTGCTCAGACCAATAAAAAGTCAGTGTTAAATAGTTTAAGGTCAGTAGATACTTTTTTTTTACAAACAAAAGGTGCCTGCTAGGTTTCTAATAGTTTTCCAAATCAAAGTGAAATAACAAGTTAATTTTATTTATATCATAATATATTTGAAATTTTTGACCAATATTGAGTCCACCTCTTTGTAACAAAATAAATAAAATCCATTGTATTAACACCTTAATAAAATTATTTTGCATTTTATTAGCTGCACTATCAACCTATGTTCTTGTTATTTTATTCAATGACAATTAGTCTTTTTATTAGGGGAACAGCATATCTTCCAATCTCAACTTAGGAAAAACACTACACCTTGATATTTTCCCGATGTCGCTCAAGATGTTGATGTTTATGGGCGTCACACATTTTAATGCATTTAGGGAGTGCTTGGAAAGAAATGCATAGCAACTAGGGCTACCATCCGTCTTGTCTTTTGTCCGGCCCTTTAGAAGTGGCAAATAGAAATTATGAAGTTTCAAGGACAATTTTTTTCTCTTCATTTTTTATTGGTAGTGTTGCTTCCACCTTTATCTATTTTCTTGGTTGCACCGAAGGAGCGTAATATCTTTGTAATATCACCCAAACAAAGTAAGCCTACTTCATTGTGTACCCTATATAAAAACTATCAAAATAAAACTTAATGCCTATAAAAATACATTACATTAAATAAAGGTGTGAATAAATTTTCTAGATATAAATCTTTAAATAAGTACACTAAATCAGTTATTTTTTTTAATTGTCTATGTAATCAAAGCTATTTAAAGCAACAATCTTTATTTTATAGTAATGAAACTTAATTATCGTTCGTATCCGAATACTGAGTAATAGATAGATCGAAGCGAAAAATATGGAATCATGCGCGCGCAATATACTTGTCTCTTTCAGATTTGAATTTAAATAATATTTTGGTAAATGTGAAAATCCTGTTTTATTAAAATGTAACTTACATCACAATCTTACATCTAGTACTGATTATACTACTTATTTACTTAAAGTTTTTCTATTTAGCAATGGAAAGCGAAATTAAGTTTTTAAATTATTTTCGCAGTCTCTTGCGAGCGGTTAGAGAATACTACACTTGACAAAATAGAAAGAGAGCGCATGCGCATTGCGCATGTCGAATTCGTCATTCATCGCTTCGGTCGACATCACGGAACGTTCATTTTTGCCAACGAGATAACTGCAGTAATACAATTTACAAAATGCCTAACCAAGTATTAACTATAGAGCCTCAAAATGAGCTCAGATTTAAAGGTGAGTACTCTAAAGTATTATTAGCAGTCCTCATCTGCCGCATCAAAAATTTGGAAAGCCTACTTTACAAGTCGTGAGCTAGCTGCTGACAAATGGAGTTTCTATTTCCAGATATCGGCGTTTTGTCAGGGTGCGGTATTTCATGTTTCTTCATATTTTTTACAGTTTTTTTTGTATGTATTAGGAATATCAGCTGTATGAGCTGATATTAGCCATAATAAATATTCTAAGGGCTCTTTGATTAAGAACTATCGTCAAGCAGTGGTTTATGGTTCTTTTAATACTAATTCGCAGCAATAAACTCTTCAACAAAGTTCAATTTGCGTTCGTTATAAATAAATTACTTACCTTTGATCTTAGTGATAAAGAAAATACTGTTACCAATGCACGAAACCTAATGCTTGCATTTACTGTGCTGTAGGGTAGAGATGAAAATTGCTATAGATTTTTTTTATAATGAATTCCAAACAATTTTAATCTTTCATAAGTAATTGCATTGTTTGTTGTTCCTAAAAAGAGTGTACCTTCAAACAACTACAAAAGAATTTATAATTAATTTCAACATTTAAAAATTATTTGTAGTGTCTACTTAAAACCATTAACTTTTTATAGATTATACACCTCTTTATTTTTCGAAACTAGCTAACTAATTAAACTAGTTAGAAGAATTATATTAAACTAGGACAATTTATATGGAGTGTAGGTAATTTATATTAAATTTGTTATGAATACATAGTAAATATTACTATAACCTACATATGCACATCTTGAAACCACAAGATATTTATTGAAAAATGCTAATATGAAACATTCAACTATGTCTTTAATATAGACTTATGCCTTTAAAGATATGGTCATTATTAGTGATAGTTTTAGTTGATTTTTCAGGACTGTTTGAGCAAGGATTCACCACATACATGCAACTGACAAATCCCAGTACGGATAAAGTACTTTTCAAGATAAAAACTACTGCACCAAAGAAATATTGTGTACGACCCAATTCTGGTGTTTTGGAGCCAAATTCTAAAGTTGATATAGCAAGTAAGCATAACCTTCATTATAAGAAAAATTAAAATGCTTCCACAAGATTTTTCTTAAACATTAGTAGGTATTGGCTATTTTGTATGCATAGTATTAGTTGTAATTTAAAATGAGATATTCACTGTTGTGCCTTCATCAAGAAAATGGTAGTTAATTTGCTTCATTTTGTTTAAATGTCATAACTTTTTTTTCAGTTACTCCACAGCCAGTATATGTCGATCCAAATGAAAAACATAAACACAAGTTCATGGTACAGAGTGTCATTGCACCCGAGGGAAACACTAATATAGATCAAGTGGTTCGTAATAACGAAACTTATTAACATTTTATATCTTTGAGTAAAAAGAAGTTTATTGAACTGAATCATATTTTTCAGTGGAAAGAGACTAGTCCCGAGCAGCTTATGGATTATAAGCTGAAGTGTGTCTTTGAGACACCACGAGGCTCTAATCTCAATGTGAGTACCCTTATGTTTTTATGCCTGTAAAGCAAAACTGATAGTTAAAGAAAGTGCAAAGAAAAATATATTTAGTTTTACTGTACATAATAAAACAAAACAATGTGAGCTTTTTAAATGAATTATTTTTGATGTGTTATATTAAAGATTAATACTTGTGTGATCTTTCTTAATTAACAATTTTTGAAGATAAGATGTAATTGATGTATCGCAGGATGCTGGGGACAATGTAGGTCATGGCACTGAAGTTGTAAAGAAACGGGTTGCTGTTGCTGATGAACTGACCAAACCAACAACAAAGGTATGCCTATCTTTCAGTTTACCAAAGTACTCTGGTGAAGTTTTGTGGAGTATATAGTTTCCAGTTAAAATAATATTCTACAGTAGGTGTTTAACAATTTTCAAAGTACTTCAGCTTATGTATTATATATTGCATCACAATGTGCATGTACTTGTAAAAAAAAAAATTGTTTTCATATTATTTATCATAGTCTATAACTTATAATATCAATCATGGTTCGTTTGTCTCGCTAAAACTCGAGAACGGCTTGGCCGATTTAGCTGATTTTGGTTTTGAAATGTAGTCCAAGGAAGGTTTAAACAGTGAAAAAAATATGGAAAAATTGCGAGGAACATAGCAAAAACAAAAATTTCATTTTCTTACATAAACTGTTCTGCCTACTTTCCTGTCAAACATTTCATGTTCGTAGACTCAGGTCTACTCGAATTGAAGCACAAATTAAATTTTGAATCGACAGCATATAACCACATTACTCAGATTGTCGCGTATTTCTTAATTTAAGGCGTATTTAAATTTTAATATTTTGATGGTTGTTATTGTTGGTTTGTTCAGCTAATTTTGTCATTGTATTGACATAATTATTTTGATGGTTGTTTGCAATGTAAATAGAAAAAGCCTTTATTGTGCTATTTCACACATACATTTGGCCGAGATTGAAAGCTTTTACAAACAGCTTTACGCGACATTACACACACCTGTCATTCAGGCCAAAGAGCCGACCTAAGAGCCAAATTGACCCGACACTACCGAAAATATCCCGGACGTCGGCCTGTACGAGGTTAATATAACTCTCAAACAGCTCAAGAACAACAAGGCGCCAGGTGATGACGGAGTTACAGCGGATCTTCTGAAAGCAGGAGGCTATTCAACTCCGTTATACTCGAGGGCAAAACACCAAAGACCTGGCATGGCGGCGTGGTGACTCTTCTTCAAAAAGGGCGATAGGGCATACAGAAGACCAAAGAGTATATAACCCTAAAATGGGTACCGGGTCATTCTGGAATCATCGGTAACGAAAAAGTCGATGAGCTAGCAAGGGCTGGGGCTCAAGGTCTACAGTTTCTCTGGTATCTCAAAAGAACCAGGCCATGCAATACCTCCATAATGTTCCTCCTGTGCTCTTGTGAATGTCTTATTCACAAAAGAAGCCGACATTTGGGAAGACACATTCTCAACCCAGACGATATCAAAACAATCCAAGCTGGGAATATCTTATTATTTTTAGATAGTTCCCAGCTAAAGGAGTACATCTAAGGCCTCAATAGGACTTACTTGGAGGCTAGTCACAATAGATCTTTTACTGACGCAAAAAGCTCAGAATTGTCTAAATAATAATATAATCTGCCATTATGCTTAGCGTTTGTGGACTATGAGAAAGCCTTCAATTCTGTCGAGACCTGGGCCGTGCTCCAGTCATTCCAGAGGTGCCACGTAGTCTAGATACATCCAAATGTTGTGGTCACTGTATGAAAACGCCACTATGTCAGTCCGCCTTCAGGACCAGAACTCAAAACCCATACAGCTCTAGCAAGGCGTGAGACAGAGAGATGTATTATCGCCGCGAAACTGTTCATATCTGCGTTGGAGGACGCGTTTAAGCTTTTGGACTGCATAGGACTTGGCATAAACATAAATGGCGAGTAGATGACACACCTTCGCTTTGCATATAATCTCGTAGTTATGGCTGAGACCTTGGAAGACCTGTACCCTTAGTATGAGTTTTGATAGTTTTCGAGCTCGTTCAAACGAATCGTCTCTTTTCATACATTGCCCACTGTTTCTGATAGTTTATGCTAGAGGCGCTAGTGGGCAATGTATGAAAAGAGACGATACGTTTGATCGAGCTCGAAAACTAAAAAACTCATACTAGGGGTACTGGGCACAATGTTTGACGATCTCTGTAGTCTCCCAATAAGTGGTTCTTAAAATGAACATGGATAAGACGAAAATCATGAAGTTTCCATGTCGCACCCACTGCTGTAGAGGTTGGAAACTCTACACTGGAAGTTGTCGACGGTTATCTTTACCTGAGACAAACAGTCCAACTGGGCACCTAAGTTCAACTTCTAGGAAAAGGTCAATCGACGAATCCAACTCGGCTGGGCAGCGTTCAGGAAGCTACGCGGCATATTCTCGGCCCATCTACCGCAGTCTCAAGACGAAAATCTTATATCGTGGATGTTGCCAGTGATGATTTATGGAACCGAAAAGTGGCCGCTTAAAATGGATCTCATAAGAAGGCTCAAGGCTAATGGAGAGAGATCCGCAGGAGAACCAAGCATGCCAACATAGCCCAAATAGAACTATAAGTGGCAGTGGACAGGAGGACTGACGGCCGTTGGGGCGGAAAGGTCCTCGAGTGGCGACCACGTACCGGGAAACATGACATTTTGTGTTGCCAGTTTTTTAGGTCTGAAAAATAGTAAAGTGGCGCAAACAAAACAGGCCAAAATAGCACTGTGTGACACCTTATTTGTTGACATAACGAGACATAATGACTCTGTAATAGAATAACTGCATTAACCGTGACGTGCAAGAAATAGACACTATTGGACAATCATGACAGTAAAGTGTAGAAAATGAAAGAAAACGGAACTAAAATAAAACTTAACATGACAACAATGTTGTCATAACAAACAAACAAAGGTGTTTGGTGTAGCTCATTCATTCAATGTTTATGACTATAGAGACTGACTGTGGTTGAAAGCTTTATAAATCACGTTGAAAATACTGCAATTAATATTAAGCATTCTTATTCTATTCTATTTTTAATTAATGGCGTCGCGATACATACATTGACGTACGCATTTTGCCAATGTCAAGTGAAAATGTAACTAAAGTAACAAAAATTGTACAATTAATTTGAGTTAAAAATGGAGTCTTAACACGTGTTTTTACAACCAGAACTCGGGAGAAACTCCAGTATTAATCATATCTAAAAGTTAAAAATGAGCAACTATCAGTCTTTCATGAAGTATAATCAATGTTGCCCGCTAAAAATCTATGGTTCCCTCAATAATTTTCTTCTTTTATTGCCATACGTAGAGTATAATAATCCATGAAAATGGTAATACCTGACATTACCCATCAAATTTTTCAGCCATTTTAGCTACCGGAGAGTTTTAGGCCCGTATTACAGAATGACACTCAGAAGTCAAACACATCTTGAGAATCGTCTGTCACTTTCTATCACGCACAAAGTGATAGAGACTCAGACCAATATAATCATTGGTCTGAGGATAGAGACGTAAGACGCTCAAGTCGGTGTTCATTCTTGAAACATATGTAATACGAACATAATGTCGTTAGGATAGATGCAAAGACGTTTAATATTCCGTGGATAGGTAATACAAAGAACAATCGGGTCATCTAGTTAATAAGAATTATCAAATACAATTCTTAATAATTTTTCGTATTCTTCTGTTAATATTATTAATATCTGCCTTATTAAATTACCTGAGTGAAATTATTGGTGATTAACAAAGTTTTTATTGTTTACTGTAATTTCATGAGCATGTTCGAAAAGACTCATATTCAATACGAATTATACAAAACATGGTTTTAATCCATTTTTGACCACTGTGCCAAATTGGGAACACTTAGTTAATGAGGTTAGAAAAGAATTCTTTCTTTGTATCTAGTGATCTGTTAAATATTATGAAGTTAAAGGTGCAGTGCTTAGACATAAAACAAATTGGGTTTTATATCGTTAGTAATCTTCAAGTAATTAACAATTGTATTTGAACAAATAATTAGACTTGACGTAAGTATACTTTAGACTTGACGTAAGTATACTTTCATAATAATTATTACAGTGCAATAAAACATTATTTTGATTTAGGTTTATCTCATTTAAATTTGAATATATTTGGAAACATTTAGAAATATTTGTAGTCATATATACCTAATTGTTTTCAATTTACACTGTCCGAAATATTGCTGTACCAGTTTGGGTACAACGGCTAACAAGTGAAGTAGTTATAACTACTTTTGTGGGAAAGCTATATGAATCTCAAAAGACGATTAACACTACTAATAATTATCATGGGCGTTAGTCATTAATTAAATAATAGAAGAGAGTGACGAAATGCTGGAGTATGATTTCATCATCATTTCACTGGAGCCCAGTGTTGTGACTGATGAAGAAGAGGGTTTTAATCATGACATTACTATTTCAAGCTTGCCAAATGATGTTCCTAGTAATATTGGAGTCGGTTTTCGGAATGTTGGTACACTTTCGGATTCTTATGATACTAGTGATGTCGTCTTTGTCTGCCAAAAGATCAAGAATAAGACCCAATACTTCAGTGCAGGGGAAGAGCCTGCCTACAGCTGCACCAAGGTGATCAGTATCAAATTGCTCGAGGAACTATGAGTAATATGCTGATCGAATACCCCTCGGAAATCGTGTGCAAGAAGAACTAAAAGGATGAAAAAAAAAAACAAGATCTGAATATGATTGCAGGTTTGATAAAAAACAATCAATTTGTATGGCTCTGCTGGAAAGACAAAAGCATTTGGTATGGCAACAAATCATGATTCTTTTAAACCGATTGGAACTGTGAAGAGATTATTCCTAGAAAAAAAAAGGAAGGCTGACATGAAGATACCACATTGCTTTAAAAATTATGATAAGGGAATGGGTGGAGTAGCATCCATGGCAAAAAGTGGTGGTGTGCTTTGCTTACTTATATGACTGACATGGCACATAGGAGTCGCATGTGATCTTAAAGAAGAATCGATGGATTAATTATTATTTGGACACAATATATCCAGGTTTTACCTCTGTCAAGTTCAAAGACAATGTGGAAGGCCTTTTCCCTCTCAATAATACATTAAAGGGATACGGTCGGATGGTGGTGAACACAGCCCTGAAAAGCTGCCTAAGTGACTTCATATTATGTGTCACAAATTCACAACAGAGGCCTTTGGAGTTGCAAATAGTGAAATAAAATTCTTTGCATACAAAAAATTGTTTTGCTGGGAATATGGGAACACCCCTGTAAAATTCTGAAAAATATATTGTTCTAATTTTCTTTATTTTGCCTTTTATTTTTATTGCAAACATTAAATAGTCAAATTCTGTATAAATATTGATACTTTTATTTTTTTATTACTAATATGCATATTATTATTAACTAAAATAAAACTGATATTTTAGTGAAAACAAAAATGTTTACTACTTTCGTAATTCTGAGTGACAAAATATAAAGATACAACACTAATATACCTACTGTTTATGGCTAATATTCCATGAAAATTTTCCAAAGTGCTTTTCTATTTTATATTTGCATAGAACTTTACTGTGTAATATTAGTAGCCTATTCTTGTGTTAGTTGCCCCTATTTCAAAAAAACAATAAGTTGTGTCTTGGCAAGGAACAGAAAACTGCACGACCATTGTAGATTGTGAGCTTTTTAAGTTTTTTATTTGCCCACTTACCTATTAATATCAATAGTATAAAAACAAATTTCCGTTATTGATAATGTAGTCCCATTACATCAGTATGTTGTATAAATGGAGTGTTGCATTACTGTTCCAAGCTTGGCATGTTATTTTGATTGTCTTCCAGGACACTGTAGAAGGTCTCCTCCAGAATGAAGCTAAGAGGAAGAATGATGACCACACTGCTGGCAACTTAACCACAAAAATGGTATTAGTACTATTCCTTTCTAAAAACCGTTTGATGCCTCCGCTACATACACCACACAGTCACTATAATATTTTCAAGAAGCAATAATTCAAATTTGTTTGAAATTAATACTAAATATTTCAATTTATTTCGGGCTTATTTAAATAACATGTACTCATTCTTAGTCAGCGCACTGTTTGTTTAGCATGAACCCCCTTTAAACACATTAACAAACTGGAATGTGACTGTAACTACATCTTCATTTCCAACTGCATGTTCACATATAATTTGCAAATATGTATGTAGAGTTTCTTATTTATTTCATAAAGATCGTGTTTTATGTAAGTAGGTACATATTTTTTTTAAAGTCCTTTTTCTATTTCATTTTCAGGCTTTTCCTAAATCTGAAAACGTGGAAAGTGATCTACAAAAAGCTACATTAGAGGTTATCCTTTTGCGAGAAGAAGAGAGCAAGTTACGACAAGAAAATCTTCAATTAAGAGTAAGTTTTACGCATTATTTTGTATGTATTAATTAGTCAAAATGTCTTCTAATTTATGCGCTGCGAATAAAGCTATTCAATTTATTAGATAATAGTTTGATAAGATGTTGCTTGTTTCGATTATTAGCTTAAGTTATGCCACTTTGAATTAATTTTTATTGTTGTCTGCGCACAACGAGTGGGATGTCGGCGGGACACGGGTGTGCCATAGTTTTTTGCATTGAAATGTTGAAGTCCTGCCGACGAACCGTCTAGGCACGGCACGGCGATGTCCCGTGTGACATTCGCTGTGTGCTGCCAGCTTCATGACTGTTGCCTGTGGTTATTCTTTAAGGTTGTAGGCAAATAATTATGTGATTCTACTTTAAAAGTTTCTAGTTGCCAGTTATAAGTTAAGGTAATTCCCCTACTTTTGCCCTTTAGTTTGGTAGCCAGAACAGGATCTTGCCTCTTTCCATTATTTCTTTTGTAATTCTATGTTTTTTTATTCTGATAGTTTTAAACAATATTCGCAAGATTTTAGAGAAGATCTCACGCGCGCGTAGTAGTTATACGCATATAAATGCAGATTGTCCTGAGCACTGACGCACTTAAAAGAAAATGTGAGATTAAAATACTTTAGTAAGTGTTATGACGCCATTATGACGCATTCAAACCAATGTTACTTTTTAAAGTAACACTTGCACTTCTGTGTATCTTCTCCTCTTTCAATATTAGTTTTGTTTTAAAAGCAAAATATGCATAGTTGGAGAATATTGCTCAATAGATGTAACTTCTATGTGGATTAGGGCGTATTTCCACACTTTTTACCTTACTTTGACTTCATTGCCAGCTCAAAAAAAATTATAGCATGAAGGAACTGAGAATCATATTTGTTTAAAAATGCTTCGCTTCGCTAGTCTCTGTTTCAATTGTAACAGACCCTTTTTTCTCGGGTGTTTTTCGTTTTGTCTTTAGTAAATTGTCATAATAATCTGATGGTTGTAATAATCTTATTACCTAAATATCAAATTTGTGACGGGACTTTATTCGAAAGTTATTCCATAATTGATTTTAGCTTTTGATTATTAAAGTGTTGTCGAACGGTGGGAGTAGTGGACGGTTTCATTGCATGAATCCCAATAAAAGTCCGTTTAATCAACGACGTGGACCACTCACGATGCAAGTGCCTTAATGAAGACGATATATTAAATTATAATAAAAATATTCTAAACAAATGTAACTTTATATTATATAAATTTAACTGTTATTCAGTTGAGCTGCCTCCTACACTAAGCATAGGAGCGCAAAATAGGAGCGCGCGTATTAGGGAAAACAAACCTTAAGACCAATGTCTAAAACACTTTTTTATTGTTGTGAGAGTCCGGTTTGCTAGGGTTAATATGGCAGCATTGGCAGTGCGCGAATGACGCCACGATTGCAAGAGTGTATAGTCTACGGTAAGCGCTTACTGTCAGGCGGGCTGTATGCTTGTTTGCCAACCACATGCATTAGAAAATCTGTTTATGGTCAATAACACATTATAATGTCAATATATTTTGCAATCCGAATTTTTGTATTTATTGTTAACTAATTTATCCATTTATTTTATGATAATTAGCGAAGAAATGTGCAATATATTTAATGTCATGACTAACATCCATTCCAGTATAATTATTATTCCAAATTATGTTGTTGCAACTGCGAGCTGATTATTTCAGTAATATTAATAGCCATAAGAAATAAAATATAATTTAATCTTTCTCACCTTTCACATTTGATTTGTATGAAATTCACATTATTTGTCACATGTATGTAAATTGTCTATAATAAGTAGCTGTCTATGTAGCGCCAAATACTGTCCATTTAATTCTTACTTACTGGAATGCTGAAGATGGGTGACTTAGATATAAAACTACCAAAGCCAAAACCTCCAGTAAAAAGATTGTTTATTCTTTTTATCGTTAGATGGAACTTCTCGCTAAAGTTATCTATTTATATTGCTGTCTTGGCAAGGTTCTGCAAAATCCCTAGCAACCTACACTCTATGGAACGCGGAGAAAAGAGGCTGTTTCGTGACTACAAACTTCTCGACAACAGACTGGATTCTTCCGGCTCGAACGTCCTAGACACTAGTCGTTAGAGAGACTCCCTCGCAAGAGAAGCTCGCCGACTACAAATCGTCTAGAGCCTTCACCTCACAGCCTAGCCAAAGAGCCAAGTTCCGCGTCTTCTTAAAACAACCCCGAAAAAAATGGCGCTAAAGGCATCCAACTACAATAGTCAGTAAATAAAACTAACTGGAGCACGGATACAGGTTTATCAATTTTTTGATTGGTATGTTCGATGAGTGCGTCTCGCGTTGGTTGCAATAAACTCATTCCCGCACTAACTCGTACTCGTAGTCCTGGGATAAATTACATATAAGGCGTTCATCTTTAAAAAAAAATCTTTTACCCACAGTACTAGATGGGGATGAATTGTAACAGCTAACAAAATGTGGGAGGTTTGAGTTGCATTTAGTGCCCGGAGGTCCCTTTTCAGCAAACAATGCCTGTACCACGGTACTCCACTTTTCCATTACATTGACCAGTATAACTTACTTGTGATTAAGAAAATAACATTTCACAATAATCGTATGATTACTTAACAAACTTAAATAATTAGTTAGCAGCTGTATGTAACTATAATACATGCATGCGATCATACGTGTTTGTGTGCGTGACCCGCGCTATTGACTCGGGCACTCTGAACACTGTATTACTCTGGATACCATATCTCCAGATAGCAGTGCTTATAACTTGCTACAATGACATTCTCAGAACATGCCAAAACAGTCTACCCGTTAGTGACCTGCGCTACAGACTCAGGCACTCTGTAGGCTGTATTACTCTGGAGACTATACGATAGAGGATTCCCTCCAAACTAGGATTAGTTGTAGAATGAGATGCCTGAGAATTAGTAATTGTTCATTACTGAAGACTCCTCCTAAGTTTTTGGCTATTATCCTAAGTTTTTAGCAATTTACGCTGGCCATATGCGTCTAACAGCGATTTAAGCTCCCGGATATAGTCTGGTTGATGACGTCTATATCTCTTATCTCTTCTACCCTGCTCCCAATGTATTCTCTCGCGAGCTTCGGCCTTATTGTCACCGTCACCCCCAAGTGCAGTGAGAGGAAGTCCAAGCTTCTTTGTCAAGTTTAAAAAATAAACTAATAATTTTACTATTGTCTCTTTTTTTTAAGAAACGAGTACTGAACATTTTTAATGCGTTGCTATTGGTCCACGTAATCACCGCAGTAAAAATTTTCAGTACTCGTTTCTTTAAAAAAATAGACTATAGGAAAAGTACTTAAAAGGATGCAATGCGAACCAAAATTAATGTTACGCTTAAAGCGAATTGCTAAATTATTTTACATATTACAACTTAAGCATGTTTATTTGATTAAATAAACTAAGTTTCCTATCTGATTAGAGCATTTTTAAACTTAAATCGGAGTTATTATTTAATATAAGAACACAATTAATAGTGGCATTTAAGCAGATCAACACCTGATGGTAATCGATCGGTTCCATGTAATAAATAGTATATCTAAGGAAACTTTACAGATAGAAACACAAAACTTAGAAAGAGTTACGTTATTTGACTGCGATATCCAGTAAGGTGGAGGGAGGTCAAGGACGACCTCATTAAAAATAGATCCTCAACTTGTCTCATTAAAAATGTATATTTTGTAATGGATTTCCTAAATAAGAGATAGCGTGAGCTTTTTGCAATGCGACTGTGGTTCTGACATGCTTATTAATTAATACAAAGATATATTTAATGCTACGCTGTATATTTATATACTGATGGAATATATAGAATAATATAAGCATATAGGACCTGAGTGTCGAGAGATTCTATGTGTACGTAGCAAAAAATGTCTGTCATAATGTTAGTGTTTCCAGATTCAAATCCTCGTATTAAATGGTTGGTAAACAAACATTTGTTAACGAAAAATTTTATATATATATATGATATCTAATATCCTTATCACAAATTCTTATTTGTATTGATACCTAACTACTTATTTGGTCTAGATAATTAATGCGAGTTGTTGAGCATGTTATTAATTAAATTTCTAATTACGTACAAATTAAGGCCAATGAAACGAGATAAAGAATGTAATATTAGAAATTATGTCAGATAGCATTGCCAATATTTACCACAAATTAAAAATGATCACTCATTTTGATTTTTAACTCTTCAAAAAATAAAAAAATCGTGTGCAATATTTTTTGGATTCGACAATTAGTTTCCAAGATACGTGATTGTAAACTTAGGAGCGCGACCTGCGCGAGTTTCCTCCGGCCGGCGCTCGCTGTATGTGACGTCAAACTGCAACACTCGCTGTGTCCGTACTTCACGAGGAGATTACGCAAATATTATTTTAAACATCTAATCCAAACACAAGAAAGCAGTGTCGTGTGCTAAAATGTAAAAGCACAACTACCAATGCTACAGAAAATGGTTTTTTTGTGATCCTAAGGGTATGGGGTGGATCCATTTTATTGCGAAGATCATTTTGACGTAATCGTAGGTACACTGAAAATCTATCATACCGATATCTCACACTAGTGATCGCTCGCGGCTTCGCTCTCTTAAATGTCGGTTATTATATAACCTATAGCATTACTCGATAAATGGACTTATCCAACACATAAATGATTATTCAATTTGAATCAATACTTCCTGAGATTAGCGCGTTTAACAAAACAAACAAACCTCATCGTTATAATATTATTATCTTGTATACCTACCTAAATATGTACAAAGCCTAGGTTATACAAAACTTTTGTTGTCAAAAGACATCCGTTAATACTTGGCCTTTTTGAACGAAACAAAAACTAGAGTATTTATATACATATAATCTCTACTGTGACAAAGTTTCAAGCGATTTTGTATACCTAGTAAAATTCTTCATTGTTTTAAATACGATGTTAGTTTCTCCAATTTTATTGGCCAATAATATCTATTGTTGTCCTTTTAAAATTCGTTTGGTTGTCTGGCCGTAGAAATGATGGCAATTGCCATAGTCCAGTTCCTACAGTGAACAAAGTGTCGTTTAGCAATTGCTATTCACTGTATGATGATTCTCAAAAGTGCTTAGTGACGTGACCAATTTTACCTAAAAAAATAGCAGATCGCACATTCACCACTTTGGAGTTAATGCCCCTTTCGAGTCTGCAGCAGGCTGGCAACCTGCCACTATTTTGCATATGGCCCGTACTGTCAGATCTGGTTTAATGAGTAACCAAATTTTAATCTCAAAACACTTGATTTTTTCATTACACAAAAAAAAAACATTTCTTCTCTCTCTCCGTAGTCGACACCTCATTATTTACTGAGGGACGTGTGGTGGTTCTATCTTATGGCCTCCTGAGCCAGGCTTAGACGTCCATTTTGTATTATGCCTTAACAAGGTCTATGCACCTAAAAGGTGCTTTACCCCTACTTCTCTTTCCCTCCACGTAAAATATCATTATAAGTTTTTCTAAACTAGCATTTGTCTGGCCACATGGCAGAATTGAAGGACGCGCGGATGCCAATTTTGGAGAGACGAGTCCGCACTTTCAATTGGTCCAAGATCGCATCGTTGGTACGACGTTCCACTTGAAATGAAGACTTTTACACAAGCACCACATCTCAAACAACTCTTGCCCTCAGACTCCAAGGCTCAGAAGCGTAGAGGAAAATGTAGTGAATGAGAATACGCATAATATTAATTTTAGTGTTGCTGCTTATGCCGCGATTTTTCTATACTCTCCAGTCTTCCCACTGCGGACTTAGCCATTGTCATCTCCGCAGCACCTCTCTTTCACGTGTACCGTCCGATCTTATGAGGGACGCTAGATGACGTATTCGACAACGGCTTCCAGATCACGGAGCTCAGGTATACGAAATGATGTGCAGCTTAAATTCGATCCACGAAAATGAGTTAAGTCTTCGATTTTGAGGCAATATTTCACACTCACTGTTCCCGTTCTGGACAAAAATAATAAGTGGACATTGACACCCATTTCCCTCATAACACGTATCATGCTATCCCAGTGGAGTTTATGAAACACAGGACTAATGGGATGTTAAATTCTATATTTCTAAATCAGATAGGATCCTAACAAAAACCCTACTGCTTTCTTCTCTGCAATTTCTCTTTTAGTAAAGTGAACCAGGGTATCCTTGATAATCGTAAAGAAAGGATCTTGCTTGCATGTGGTTTCACTGAGATTGTTTGCAGTTCTCACATTTCCTGGTTGAACCCTTTTTGTTAAGCGGTACTACTATTGATTCCGACTAGGCATTGGCCAGTTCGCCATATCTTAAGACATGTTTTAAATTATTCTTAGACCAGCTTTTGTGTTGTTGTACTGTCATTACCAGATGATTTTGGTTTTAGTTTTCCAATAGCATGCTCCATTTCCGAAGAAGAATATCTTGCTCAGTCCTGACATGTCCATTCTCTGCGTTGAACTTTCGTGAGCATTTTTTACCGACTTCAAAAAAGGAGGAGGTTCTCAATTCGACTGTATGTCATTTTTATGTGTGTTAATTTGAGCGCCATCTGATGCGAAGTTTTTGAGTTATCCCTAATATTGCGAATCCTCGTATCGTGGACCTCGATGATATTATTGTTATCATTTTATTACTTGTTTGTTTAGATCGATAGTTTCCTTTTTTTCTATGCTTACAACACTGAAAAGCAAAAAATCAATTATTATTAAATAAATAAAAACCGCCTTCAAAATTAAAGACAGACAAATAAAAATTTTATCACGCACGGCTTTTTCGCTGCAAACCCGATTCTGCAATCGCTACAAAACCCGTTTCCAGCGATCACAAAAAGTATTTGCATCGATTCATACGCGTGTATGAATCGATGCAAATACTTTTTGTGATCGCTGGTGTCGCGTTGCAGCTGTCAAACGCAAGTTTGTATCGCTGCAAGAAGTCTCGAATGTTTATACATTGCGGGCCTTAAACGAAGTCGCGTGATCTTCCAACATAACGACTATATGCAAATTGTTACGCGTCAATGGTTGCCTAAGATACAAAGCTTAATGATCTTAATGTAAACGTTGCGTCTGCAAGTTCATTGATCTCGTAATAAGTTTTTAATATGTATTACATTGTGCAGTTTCTACAGCAGTAAAGTGCACATGCTTAATAATTACGATAGACATAAGCCGGCGTTGTTCTGCAAGCAAAATATCCTATGGTTTAAGTGCCTTTTATATTTTTATTTTTGTACACTGTACGTAGATACACTCACTGCAATTGCGACGTCCTCTGCTCAGCTCCCTTATCCGCAATATCAATTTGCTTTCGGAAAGTTTCAATCTATCCCACTGCTTCAGCAACATAAAAAGTGACAGCTATAGTTTCGGACAGTCCCTCGTGGATAACATATCAGCAGAGCTATTCATAGCAGTCGGAATGTACTGGGCTTTAGGAATGATTACAGGTCCATTCCTAAAACCCAGTACTTTCCGTAACGGTAATTGTAAGGTATTGTAAAATGTAACGCGGGTTTTATACGATTACACCGGCAAAGCTCAGAAATACAATTAGAGCACATTTACATGACATTTTTTAAGCAACTACAAACGCAAGTAATTCGCTGTGCTGACGCGCCGAATGAATTGGCGCTTGTATTTGTGTCGAGAAAAACTCAGATGAAACGCCCTAAGGCTCTTCGCATTACTATAAAGCTAGCGGAATGTTACTTTCCAAATTGAATCAGATTGCGTGTACGCAAACATATTTACTTAGCGCGCACGCACACAAGGTTTGACAGTGAGAAGTACAAGGGTAACATCAATTCCAGGAGGAGCTGCTGCGTCTATCAGCGGGTGGGGAGGGGAGAGGTGTGCGTCCGCACTCGTACGGTCCGGAGAAGAGCGCTCAGGTGACGTCAATGCCATGGGTGGCCACCGCGCTACTGATGGCCTTCATCGGCATCGTCATCGGCAAGTTCCTCATGTGAACCACCGTTCGCATGAGGACCACTACCACACCCTAGTGACCTCTAGGGCCTCGCGGTGACCCAACAACACCTCACAGACACCGCTGTTACACCACTCCCAATGCCTCCCTCTCGCACAAGGCAGCTTAGGCCTGGTGTCCATTAAGGCCGACGTGAGAGAGGAACGTATGTGCAGGGTTTCGTCATTACATCATTTCCAATCGACGTTTTCTTTTAACTTTGTAAACGGCTTAATTGTGCAGTAATCCAAATTGCATGATCAAGCAAGTTTCTTTATTTTTATTAATTGACCTGAAACACGATCCAAGAAGAATGAAGCATTTATATGAGATTATGTTCAATTCTTTTTTTCATTTAATATCTAAGTTGACTGACTCGTTTATGTAACCAGTTACAAAACTACCAAATTGCTATTGAAAATATAATCTTAATTCCCAAACCGAACGAAATATCAACAGGCTACCTTTTTATTGCCAAAAAAAAGCCGCGGTTCAACAAACTACCCACGGATCGTTGTGTGTACTAGATGAGTGACTGATATTGTTTTGTATGAAAAATCTGTTATGATGATAAAGCAATTTTATTGTAATATTTCATAGTACATGATTTTATCTGCGTGACGATCGAAATTTCGACTTCTTTAAATAACAATATTTTTTAAACATATTATTTAGTTTTGGATTTTATTATGCGTAGGTATAGAGATTGATTTTATTTTATTTTGTGAACATATAACATGCCAGTATATAATACCTTTAGATATTAAATATTGCGTGCTAATGACGCCGCCCTGCACTAGTCGAGTCTCGGTCCGGTCTTACTGGAGGCCTGTCTGACATTAGCTACCTAACAGCTTATCACATGCCGCACCTGTGTTCTCCAATATCTACATGAATGACCCCTATTTACCATCTTCCATAGAATTTGTTTATGCATTTCTTCGTCCTAATTTAACCAGAATGTTGTATTGTATTTGCGTTGTATAACTTTGCCTATGTAACACTATCGTGATTTCTTACCTTCATTTAAAGTGTAACTACAGTTATGGTTAGTACACTCGCTTATTAGTCTAGCTATGCATTTTTGTACACTGAATCATCTAATTGTAATATGGGCGTGTTTATACCTTTGTCAATTCTTCAAAAAAAAAAAATTAATAATCGCTGTAAATTTTTACCTCCTTACGCGTTTTTTATGTGTAAGACGTAAACACCAATTAAATATAACATTACATGTACAATAATTATGCAATATCGCAAACGCAGACTGACAAAGTGAATACTGGTTCGAAACACGCGAACTCTATCATAGGTGTACAGAGATAACTATATATTAATAGTTGTTTTATTTATTGATCAAATGCATATTATATCAAATACGTTGAAGGGTGTTGGACGTGGCGCTCCGCTGGCAATAGCTATGGAGTCCGACGTTCTCAGCGCGCGTCGCGTCCAAGGTATCTAATAATGTTAATAGAATGCTACTTCCGTACTGAGCACTAGTGAAGGTATTGAAGTCAACGTACTGTACACTTCCGATATAAACGCTTTCCATAAGAAACTTTTCAAGTCACGTAGTGAAATATAGTAATTATTATAATAGAATATACAGTATTAAAATTGTAACGTACGTGAACTAGTTTTGTGCCTGTAATTATTTACACTAATATCCCGGTCGTAGTTATATTATCTCGGGGGATTGTTTTGATGTATTTTGATATAGCTATTTTTAACGTTCATTGTGTAATTGCCAATTTACTATTTAAAAAAATCGAAGATCACTATTTACCACACTACTTACATGTGTGAACGTAACAGACGCGGCTGAATACACAGCTTTGCGATTACGTTTTAAGGTTTTTCACACGATGTTATGATTTCTGTGTAGTTGTAGTATTTTTTAAGTTGATATTTAATAACATTCATGCATAGTATAAATAAACAAGTAAGTTGTCTTCATAGAATGGGAACCCGTCGCCGCACACACTCAGTGACAATTTAACAGAACTAAAGTAACGAATACCCTAATAAAGGCTGGGCCGTACGTAACTCTGCTCGCGACCGCCGCTTTCGTCGAAAAAGAGTACCTATTGTCGCCATTCGACGAACGGAATTGATAGAATAGAATAATCTTTATTGTACACCTTTGTTATAATATATGTAACATCTATTTGAATATTCCCGCCCAAATCCTCCTCCTATAACCTTTGCACTGACGTCTGCAACGTTTGCGAAGCGCTGGAGCATTGAGTACCTGCACAGTCTTTAGGTTAAGGCGAACGCAGGTACTGCACGCCATATTTTATTTAAACTTCAAATAACAAGTTCTATCGTACTTCTTAAAATCGAAGATTATTTTTGAAGTAAATTAAACTTTTTAAATGAATTGGTGATTCTGAAAATAGGGTTAGGGTGTAGCAAGGAGGTGCAGACTTAGAATATGAGTGTTTTTATATAGAACTTCAAATAAGTATAATTTCAATAAAATTAATTACAAAAACAATAATATTTCGAAAACGGTGTATGGGAGCCAAAAAATACGCCAAAAAACGAAATTTTCGACTTCCTTTGAAACCTCGGACATAATTAGGACACACCTAACGAGCTAATAAAAAAAGGTTAAAGTACGAGTTGACATTTTTTTATATTAGGTAAGTACATAATTTATTTTGAAGAGTCATTTTCCAGTATATGCACAAAAAACTAAATATTTAAAAAAAAACACATTATGGAGCCCTGATGCTTTGCTTACCTGTAAATTCTTCACACACACTTGACTTAATTATTATAGGTATCGAAACTGGCCTGGCATATTTTATGACGACAAACCCTATACTATCCTATACGAGTAGGGTATTATCGCTCGCGCGGGGTCTCAGTCGGCGTACTTGTTTACTTATATTATGATTCATATCTTCAACTCATTTTTAGTGATCGGAATGTTGTTAAGTAAGCAGATTTATTTGTTAAATTCTGTACTAGCTTACACGTAAATTCCAAAGATGGAAAAGTACTAAGTATGTTCATTAGATAACTGTGCCTTCACTCACGCAATAAACTGCAAACTTTATTAAGTTCTCTCTAATAAATCTATTGGTTTTTTAAATTAAAATTAATCGAGAGAAACCGCTGAGCCTCAAATTTACGCTATATAGATGTTTGTAGTAAAATGTGTTAATGTCTAATATTCTGTTATGACGATGTGCTACCATTCCTTCTGTGGCAAATAACATCGATGCCTTACTATTCACATGAATAACATAAATACACGCTTTACATAAAAATATTTTTATAACGCCTGCTGTGCCTGACGAAGTGCTCCAGAGCAAAGTTCAGACTTGACGCTAATAGCAGGAACAAGGCCTATATGAACGCCTTTGTCGAACATATGACCGTGAGATCTAGTTTTCATATACAGTAGAAACTCGTTTATCCGGCCCTCAGTTATACGGATTCGCGATTATCCGGACTACCAACCGCGACCAATTTATATGTACCTACAAATCGAATTTAGTGCATGAACGTGTCGGAACTTGCATATCCCGCCCGCGCCGTGTGGGATCGCCGCCTGAAGAAAATATAGACGTGGAAAATGATACAGGACCATCTCATGATTTAGCATTTCATGCCCTAGAAACAGCTCTCAAGTGGTTTGAATAACAAACAGAGAGTGATACTGTGAGCTTACTGCTGAAACGAATTCGTGATATAGCAGCAATGAAGAGAAAAAGTTGCTTACGTCAAATGAAAATTAGCAAATATTTTAAATCAAATTAAACTTATTAGTACCTACTTATTACATGATTACCAAATGCAAATTACTAAATACATATTGTAAACAAATTATTCGTACCTGCGTACCTAAATATTTTATTTCATGATTAATGCTGCAGTAGTTCTGTATTACAGTATGTAATCTAAGAAAATATGTTTATACATACCTATATAAGTGTTAATTTCTTAATAAACATTGATTTTAGTTGATATATATTTGTTATTTTTAATAAACACAACATTATTCTCCATACATTCGATTATCCGGATTTTCGATTATCCGAATGTCTATCGACAACAATTAGTCCGGTTAATCGAGTTTCTACTGTATTCAAATACGCGTGTTAACACCAAAATATTTCCTTGTGATTATAGGATGCAATTGGTCAATCGCCTTTCTAGTTACTTCAATTAGTATGCACTCTCTTACATTCGATTTCAACAAAGCGGTGTTTTTCCAATTTTCAATAATTTCCCCGGATCGAATATGCATAATATACTCACCAATTTGGGTTACAACGAAAGCCTTTTTTATATCAGTGTTTACCTACATATAAACTAGTGAAAATACATTTATTTACTATGTAAATAAATTGCACAGTGGGAGTGTCACACAGCTAGTGAGGTTGCTTTTAACATTTTAGGATATAATGCGGCTGGTGTGGCTTTAGCTGAGTTTGTGTTAATATACAAATCAATATACAAGTAATAAGATAGTTCAGTATAATTTTGGAGTTAGTATAATTAATTCTGGATATCTCTTTTGTTTTGGATCTGATCAAAGACTCCGAAGCTCAGCTAGGTCGAACTGCGTGGCGGTGCGAAACGCGGATTATACGGCAATATAGATATACATATTTGTAATTTAAACGTGGCAATGTTTTAACACCACGCAATATATTCTCTATACCTATAGCTAGATGAGAACATTTCATGGTTCATAGCACATTTAAATTGTAGATTTGTGTCAGTATAATTAGATGAACAGGACTATGGTTTATTATTGCGTTTTAAAGAGTATTATGTATCGACGGGGGAAAATGGATCCCACGTGCGAATATATACGAAGTACCAATCGAGCCAATGGTGATGGATCCATTTACATAAGGCGATAATGGTGAGGGGAGTCTTTTAATTAAAACATTATAATTTTTCTAAAGTTCACATAAGGTTTATACGATATTTCTTTAATTGAAAAATGTAAGTTCACGACATTTTTTTTGTAAATCGTACAAGTCAAGTTTTAAATGCATTTGGAATTAACATTATGATTATTATTTGTTATTTGTCTTATAATTATTGATATTGTATTATCACCATTAATTTTAATTCATAGTGACCGCAGTGGAAACAATAGACATACATAAATTCGATTGAGTATTGACGTAAGTGAGAAATCTCAATAAACTGCTGCTCCAAACCTGCAGTTCCTTTAAAAGTTTTTAATGTATCAATTTCCACTTTACTGCTTACATTAATAACGTTGACTATTATTTATGTTTGAAAATGTCAAAAAGATTTTTTCCATTTAATTATTGAAAGAGAAATACTTTGAAATTTCTGTATGGTATTGTTGTTATATTAAACTATTATGCTATATTGTATCGTTTTCTGAAATAAAAGACTTAATTTATGACCCACTTTGTTTACATTACCTTGTTGCAGGATTTTCATCATTGGTTTTTTATAATTGAAAGCAGATCTGAAAGCACCGCATGCGCCGCAGTCCTTCACGTCGCCGCACGCATTACGCTGGATTTCTTTCATTCGGTTTCTTAATTAGATCAAGAGTGGGCGTGTAATCGTGTATTTACAGCATAGCTCTTGACGAACAATTTTTTTTTAGTTATTAGAGGAAGATGAAGAAAATGCGCCGCCACGGCTGCAGCGTCCGATACGGGCGGGCTGTTGTTGGTGACGTAATCAGCTTCCGCTTGAGGAGTTCTGCTGCTTCAGGTACTACGGCGCGGGTAGGTGTGCGAATTTGCATAGAACTTCATATTCATACATATAATTGGAATGCGGCACGTGCGGTGCGGCTAGGTCTGCGTAAAATTTTATTGATGATTTAAACATTAAGTTTAAGTCACATTTCTTTTTTGACTTCACTATGACTACTCGCGCCCGGAAATCAAATTAAATAAAAATTAATTTTACCTCGTTTCATCACTGACATTTATGGCTTTCGCGATGGCATGGATCGATTCCGTCCGAGTAATAAGAGGTAATAATAAAAGCAGAGTTGGGTAAAATAACTAGATAATTCCTCTAATTAAAAATTTATTCATTGTGAGTACTAATAAAATATTTATTTTGTAATAATAACAATTGATAATTTTTTTACATCCTGGGCCTGCGCTGCGTCAAGCGGGTGCACGGCGCGGACACCCGCGTGACGGGCTGATTTATGTCTTCTTCATAGAGATGCCCGCGTCGCGTGCGACGGGAGACGCAGCGCTGCTCTATGGAGATGGCATGAAACAGCCCGCCTCGCGGGTGTCCGGCGCGGACACTCGCTTAACGCAGCGCACGGCCAAAGGCCCAGAACAGACGGCGCAACGCGACTGGCGACTGCAACGAAACTGCAACCTCTAGTTACTTTACAGTTTCATTTGAGTTTCTGACATAGACTCCTAAGAGCGGGGCGACCATTTTGAAATCGGTTTGAAACGCATTGCAAATCAGTTGCATTGAAACCGGCATGCAGGAAACATGTTTGCGTTTCATCGGCTTTGGCGTCTTTTTCGGTACAAAATGGCCGACGACGAAAATAAAAACATTCAGTTTATGTTAGAAGTATCTGTGCTTGCAAAATCATACGACAGTTGATATTCATCTCAATGTAGGGATGTATCCACATAGTTTTCTTTTTACGCCTTTTTCTTTGTCGAAGATATACAAATATAAAACCACAACTTCTTCATCACTTGAACTAGACATTTTGCTGTGATGTGAAATGATTGTGAGGTTGCTGCGTGTGTGGAAAACGATTGAAACTGGTTTCAAACTAATAATTTCAAAAGGGTTTCGTTGCAGTTGCGTTTGACTGTCTGTTCTAAGCCTAAATGTCATCCGTTTATACTTTTTTCCGTCTCTGACACATTGTGGGTTGGCTAAAAGAGATCTCTTTTAGAGATAAGTTCGCCTTTGCAAACCTTTGCTTTGTTATATTGTGGCAATCACAGAATAACCACAGAGTAAATTGGTGTTATAGCTATTTGGAAAACCTAACGGGTCATAAAAGAGGTTTTTCAAATCACGGAAAGGCCACAACAAAATTCAAGTCGCTGTCATGCTACAGGCAGGTTAAGATCATCTAATCTAAAACTGAACTTAAAATTGCTGACGGTACTTTTATGACTGATCGAAGATCAAAGCGTGCTAGTCGGCAACTGAATGACCCAATGACTATAGCTAATATGTTCACTTGTTGATTGTACATGTAAAAGTAAGGCAAAGGAAGGGGGGTTCAGTTTTAGATTAGACAAGCTCTACCTACCGCTTGTTCCCAACGAGTCACACTGTAACACGTTGGGACAATTTATATAAGAGGTTACTTATTATTATAAAAGATTATTTAACCCAATTATGTATTAAGATTATGATTAAATAGTATGCTAAACATCTCCTGCATAGTCATGGTAGCCTGATACTTCAGGTTGGAAACATACAGACTTGATGGGGAAAGTCGATAGGGATTAGTGGCCTGGAAACAGTACCTATATCTGTTTATCTTAAATAAAAAATTTTTGTTATGTGAGTAGTATTCGTATTTCGAAAAGGTCTCTCAACGTGTCACAGTGTGACTGGTTGGAAATAATTTAAAAAAAAAGATGTCCCAATGTATTACAGTGTGACTGGTTGGGAATTATTTTACAAAGTTGTAAAATAATTCCCAACCAGTCACACAAGCGCTACCTATTATGAATAAAAAAAACCTACAAAAAAATAACCTAGCATGAACCTACCGCTGCGCAATTTTTTTTATTTATTAGGGCCAAGGGTATGGGCTGGGCGTTGATCAGTCCGTCAGTAACGGATCAGTAAGGACTTTTCCTTTTATACCTACACTAAGCTGTGCCTGCGACTTCGTTCGCGTGGATTTTCCGTTTTGCAACATTTTTCATTGATGCTCTTATTTCCTATTGGTCGTAGCGTGATGTTATAAAGGTCTATAGCCTATAATTCTTCCTCTATAAATGGACTATCCATCATTTCCGCCAAGAGATTCTCACTGTTGACATAGGCCTCCAAGGATCTCCAAACTGGTCAGCTCCGCTGCCCGCATACAGCGGCTTCCCGCGACCTTTACTAGATCGTCAGTCCACCTTTTGCGGGGCATACCAACGCTGCATTTCCCGGTACGTGGACGCCATTCGAGGACCTCCCCGCCCTAACGGTCGTCAGTCCTCGCAATGTGCCCTGCCCACTCCCACTTAAGGTTTGCAATTCTTTGGGTTATGTCGTTGACCTTGGTTGTCTAATCTCATAATTTCTGATATGATCACGCAGAGAAACTCCGAGCATAACCCTCTCCATTGCCCTTTGGGTGACCTTGAGCCTTCATAAGAGGCCCATTGTAAGCTGCCACATTTAGGTTTCATAGGTCATCACTGGCAACACAGGAATTAAAGACTTTCGGCTTGAGACACTGCGGTAGATGTGCCGAGAATATGCCGCGTAGGTTCCCTGAACGCTGCCCAGCCGAGATGAATTCGTCGATTGGCCTCTTTCTGGAGGTTGGACTAACCCAGTTGGGACTGTTTGTCCCAGGTAAACATAATCGTCGTCAATTTCTAATATAGAGCTTCAAACCTTTACAGGAGTGGGTGCGACATGGGAATGATTTTCGTCTTGTTCATGATTGTTTTAAGACCCACTTGTCGTGAGACTCGGGTCTTCCAATATCTCAGCTATGGCTACGATCATCTGCAAAGAATTTCTTTATTCATTTAGGTACAATTTGTACACTTGTGAAAGTCAATTTTGATGCCAGAGTCATGTACTGGCCATTTATGTTGATGCCAAGTTCTCTCCGGTCCAGAAGCTTATTCGTCTAATGCAGCAGTGAACAGTTTCGGCGATATAACGTCATTCTGTCACACACCACGCTGGAGGTGTATTGGTTTTGAGTTCTGGTCCTGAAGCCGAACTGACATAGTGGCGTTTTCGTACAGTGACCGCAACACTTGGATGTATCGTTAGTCTTATTTGGCATCTTTGTAGTGACTGTAGCACGGCCTATAGTAGGTAGTAATTTAAGTGAAGTTAACTAGCATAGGTTCCAGAATGATGTTGTATAGGTTCCTATAAAAGTGATATGACAATGCATCGCATCGGCCATCCTGCCGTCAGAAACTCAGAATGGCAGCTGGAGGTATGTATGAGAATTCGGGTCTTATTTAACACGGGCTGCACCCGGTATAATGCCACGTAAATGAAATGAAATGAAATGAAAATGAAATGAAATGAAATGAAATGAAAAAGCTCTTTATTTAAATGGACTTTGCTAAGTACTTTTAAATCGTCAAAAGCCCTACCACCATTTCGACGAAATAATTATTTTTCTTAAATAATTATTAGTAAACCAAACATTTATACTTTTTGGGCCAGGAACCAGCCAGCCTCGGAGTTTCATCACAAGCTCATCAATGGTTTCCGAACGCATAATAAAATTTTTATGCATATGCTACCGTTAAAACCCGTTTTTAGTTAACAAGTCAAAATACCTACCTATTTATGGGTCTCATCACGGCATAATTATATAATACTAGCTGTGCCCGCGCGACTTCGTCCGCGTGGATTTCCCGTTTTTGCAACGGTTTTCATTGATGCTCAACTGATATTAATGGTAATGTTATGGAGGTATATAGGCCTATATCACGGTTTCCTAAGCAATATCTCTACCTATTAGATTGTTCTCAGGTAATGTTATGAATAGCTGATTATTGCTATAATTTATTAATTATATTTTCTTGGTAAATAAAACCGCTTGTCACAATCAATCAATCTCAATTTATTATTTTTTTGACAGTTGTCATAATTCAAATTTCAAAACACCATAAACTATATGGCTACTTACGGAGGTCGGCTACATCACACGTGTGTGTTTTCCTCGCTTTCTCGCGGTCGCAGATATGTGACTGATGCAAAAAATAGATAAAAACAATCCTTGATGCGGATTTTATATCATGTTAAAATTTCAACTCAATCGGTGCAGTACTTTTTGAGTTTTTGAAGCATACACAAACCAACATAACATTTTTATATACAGGGTTACAGGAAAAGTCGACCTAGATCCGTTAAAGGCGTGTAGTACACATCATTTCTGAATGATTTCACTATGGAACCCCCCATCCTAAACTTAACCGTTTTCGAGATATTCGAGTTTTAATTTTTTTATGAAAATGCCCAATTTTTCGGCTATTTAATTGAATATTTTGATTTCTTTTTATTCTAATGATTATTTTTTTGGTTTTTTACATGAAGAATGAGATGTTTAATGACCTCAATGACTAAAATTGCATGTAAGTTAAGTAAATAGGTCATTGCAGACGATCGAAACTTAAGAAAATAAGTACAAATTATAAAAAAATATTTTTCTTTTCTGGATATCTCAAAAAATTATTATGGCACTTGCTCTGCAGATGTGCTTAAAAACATCTACATTTTATCAGCTATCCAACGAGGTATAACAATCTAGGGTTGTATTTAAACTCATAGAAAAAAACATAGTTGAAATGGTTCGCACAAGCTCGGACTGAGTACATACGACGCTATCCCGACCGTCGAGTACCTGATGTGAGCGTTTTCGACGGAGTTTACCGACGACTTCGTGAAACTGGCTCTGTTTTGCGACGACGTACGGACTTAGGAAGACCACGTGTCTTGATGACGACGAGGAACAAGACAACGAAATCAAAGTTTCTTAAGAGGTGACTTAGGTGACCTACTAGATGATCTCCCATTACAATTACTGCGGGACATGTGGTTTCAACATGATGGCTGCCCTGCTCATTTCAGAAGAAGCGTTAGGGATTGGTTGGACAGTAACTATCCTAACAAATGGATTGGACGAGGTGGGCCTTTACCCTGGCCAGCCAGATCTCCCGACCTGACCCCCATGGATTTTTATGTATGGGGGCACATGAAGAGCCTCGTTTACAGTGAGCTCAACCCCATATCGTCAGTGGAAGTTCTCAAAGAAAGGATAATTAATGCTGCTAACGACATAAGAAGAACATTAACCACTGGTGTAGTGAAAAGTGGACTACGTGAAAGAATTAGAAAATGTGTGCGAAATAGAGGTGGACACGTAGAACATGAACTATAAAATTTTATTCAAAAACATTAGGTGAATTACTGAATGATCTCCTAGGTCAGGATAGCGGGACATCGATGGATGCATGAAGATTGTACCTAGCCGAGGGAGGCCGTTCAGTAGTGGAAGCCAGTAGGCTGAAATGATGATGCTGAACTTAAGTCAAATTAATTAGATTAAATAAGCGCTATTTATTCTGACTGCCCCATGTAGCCTTAGAAACTAAGTTTCACCGTTAGACCTACTACCTGAACCTTTTCAACTATGTTTTTTTCTATGAGTTTAAATACAACCCTAGGTTGTTATACCTCGTTGGATAGCTGATAAAATGTAGATGTTTTTAAGCACATCTGCAGAGCAAGTGCCATGATGAACTTTTGAGATATCCAGAAAAGAAAAATATTTTTTTATAATTTGTACTTATTTTCTTAAGTTTCGATCGTCTACAATGACCCATTTACTTAACTTACGTGCAATTTTAGTCATTGAGGTCATTAACCATCTCATTCTTCATGTAAAAAACCGAAAAAATAATCATTAGAATCAAAAAAATTCAAAATATTCAATTGAATAGCCGAAAAATTGGGCATTTTCATAAAAAAAATTAAAACACGGATATCTCGAAAATGATTAAGTTTAGGATGGGGGGTTCCATAGTGAAATCATTCAGAAATGATGTGTACTACACGCCCTTAACGGATCTAGGTCGACTTTTCCTGTAACCCTGTATATAAGATGTGTTAGGTACAAAAGAAATACATTATAGATATCATAGATTTTATTGATTTCCAATTACATTGCATGCAGTATACCTACATTGATTAACAATTATAGAAGAATGCCCTTAACTTCGGAATTTACTTGTTATAATCTATTTGGCATGATTAAATATGTATTACATTTAATTATAACACAAGCTTCCCTTCGCGTGAAGTTCGTTTGAACTAACTAAAATGATACAAATATTATCTGTACCAATACTGGGGACACCGAAAAAGCAATAAACTTAGTTTTATAATAATAATAATAGCTTTTAAAATAATAATAAATTATAGACTGAGCATTCTTCTTTAGTTCTCTATTTGATTAAGCACCTTCAGTCACTAAAGCGAGAGAACAATAAAAAAGTTTTAAGGGGCTGACTTGAGCCAACTAGCGCCACTATTACAGTTAATATTTGAACTTCTAGGCCATATCAAATAAATTGTGGAAAATGTAATACGGCCACAAGGACCTTTTTACGTATACGTCGATATCGATCACATAGTACACGTCTAATATTCATTATACTATACACTCGTCAACGTTCCTCCACTATTATGTTATAAAATAGGTTTATGTCATAAGTGACCTATCGCAAAAACCCATTTTAAAACTAAACCAAACCGTCATTTAATAAATTTAGCTTGCATTTATAAAGATCGTGGTCGATGCAGATCTTTCAAAATTGATCTAATTTAGGAGTTTAAAATTAAATGTATTAGTGGTGCGAGTTGGCTTGTGTCAGCCTCTTAAGTAAAATTTTCGCTTTAAGGAATCTTATCAAGGTGTAAAATAAATTCTCTAAATAACTCTGCTTATCTTAGGGAGTAATTGCAATAGAAATAATATCAGAATATTCATAAATTCAAACCAGGAAAATTCATAATAGTATTAATAACTTAAAATACTTAGAGAAATAATTTACATGAATATTAACTTAGATACATTCAATATTTTAATTAGGCAGCCTAAAATAGTTAAATATAAAATAAACTTAAGTCATGGCCAAAAGTTTTAACTTACAATAATGTCTGATGCAGACTTGATGATTAAATCCCGAATACTGTGCATCGTTGAGATCATTTAAAATATCTTATCTGTATGCCGCTATTTTAAATATTTGTAATAAAATCACATAGTATGATTAAATATAATACTATACAGTTCCTTAATATAAATTAAATATAGTAAATAATAAACAGTTAATCACATAGTTTACTACGCTCTATTTATATTATCTGAAATTCATTTTTAGACGTCTTTCTTTCACTCTAATAAAAAAAACTATATCCAAATGGACAGTGAAGAGGAGAAAAATATAATTACTAATAAATTTGTAACTAAAATCATAGGACAGATAAATCACGCTTAATAAGTTATTGCACATCGATAATACACCAAAAGTATATGGGGATTAAATAAGACATTTATAATCTATTATAATGAAGAAAAATATAACTACGATAAATAAGTTTTTAAAAATACTTAATTACTAGATGCAAATAGCAATGGGTATAAATATGCATCATGGCATTTTAGAAATTTGTCAAGCAAGGATTTACCATTAAGTACAATATTTTTGATTGTTGTTGATCGCAAATCATCTTGACGCGACATTATTTAGGTAATCAAATGATGACTGGATTGGAACAAGAAAATATTACATTTTCTTGTTCGCAATAAAGTGTAAACTGGTTAGTCACTGGTCAATAACTAGATATGGTTGGTAGAAAGTATGAACTTGGAATCTTTTAAGTCATTAAATTTTAGAAATCTGAGAATATATCACTAGTATTAATTTTTTTTTCGCAGAAGCAACAAATGATTCTTTTCTTTGGATATTTATCAACTTGGCCCGTCTTAACATTATACCCATGATTACACTTATAACATTTTATACAACGGTATATAATTATGTGTGGCATATTTACACCATCTACTAAACTTGAAAAAATATCTTTAATGTTAAACATATTACAAATTAATGTAAAATACCAAGAAAATTATTGTAGAAATACAAGCAGTGCGAGCATGACCGATAAATGGATCGGCGCGGCGCCAAAGGCAATTTCTCATGGACAAATGATTTTCGACATTATTCGAATGAATTCAACAAACATATTATTTTATTTTATAACGAATATGTAGTAACGTCTCGCGTGGGACGATACTCGTAACTCGTGATGCCACGGCACGACGTGTCGCTGCAACGCAAATGCAAGTACTTTTAATTCTTTAAATGTAAATGACCAACTAATCGTTTCTTGTCGATTAGGACGAATTTTAATGTCAAATTTTTAGTTTATCCCAGAACCGTGCTCGCACTGCTTATACGACAAAATATTATTTATTAGGGTTATTTAGGCTTTAACACCTGGTACCACCAGGAATAAAATCAAAATAAGTAATTCTTACACTAAACATAAATATAATAATTTAACCTTAAAATACTGACTGATTCGAAAGTTGATTTAGAAATTAATTTATAAATGTTATTTTTAATTCCCTATTATGGAGGTGCATTTTCGTAGAAACTAGACCCTGATTAAAGCTTAACTTTTAACATTTTTAAATAAATCTCTTTTTAACATAATAACAGGTTAAAATTACTCCAAGTACTTAATAATATTACTTCAATAAATACATCTTTCTCTGTGGGGGTATAACTCCTACATAACCCCGCAACCCTGGTCTTGATTGAGGGTGCCGCTAAGGCAGAACTTCAGGGGCAAACTTACACAAGAATTATTCTTACTTGCGTTGTTATTTATAAACTGGGTAAACAATAAATGCACTTTATTGTAAACGGGTCTAATTCCTACAAAGTTTCACAAATACATATACGCTTAAGATTATCGAATAAAAATAGAAACGTTACAATAATAAAACCTAAGCAAAACTTAAAATTATAAATGAATAGAACTCGACTTTAACGTACCTATTACCTAATTGTAACACTTGATAATAGTCATGTGTACACATGGAAGATAAAAAATATTCACCTAATGTACCCAAAGTTATATGTATACAACCTGTAACAGAAATAACACACACTCTTAAAGTAGTTTCTTACTAATATGCAAATGAATCAATTATTTTTATTTTAAAATACATACATCCTTGTGTAATGTCCTTATTTATAGATTTTTGTTTATATCCTGCCGCTTTTGTTTATTTTATTTTATAGGGCATATTTTAATTATTTTTGGGACAATTTTTGTCCAAATTATAATTATTTTCTTTTTATCTGTTTAGAAGCAGACTCCAAGGAAACTACTTTCAAAGTGTGCATTATTTCTGATCTAGCCGGGCGACGATGCCAAAAAGGAGATAATCATGTCTGTAAGCTATACGTGTGCGTACTTTGTGGTACTCGTACCGCATTTCACTAACTGTAGCACATTTTATGTGGCATGGCTGTAGCGTATGCGAGCCAGTCCGCACTACGCGCCTCGAATCGTCTATGGACGCGTCAAATTCAGCCCGCGCGTGCGCACGAACATTTTAAGGATTCGTTAGTTCGCGTGCGGGAATGGACGCACGGACCATGAACACCGTCACCGTGGCAAACAAATAAAGCACAAAGTAAATCAAAGAGGGAAGCCGCTGGATACGGGCAGCGCAGGACCGACCGGTTTGAGGATCCTTGGGGGAGGCCTATGTCCAACAGTGGACATCTCTCGGCTGAAATGATGATGATGATGACAGAAAATCGAGAATTAAAAACATAATATACCAATCCCTCGTACAACCACACCAAGAGCTACAATAAAATGAAGAATCGCCACCGGAAGAGTAGTACGGATACGGAAGAGCAAGCTCGGTCCAAGTTACCATAGAGCTTACAGACATAACCAGGGTATTTATTGCGCCGTGGTAAGAATAGATAGAAACGCACTCATAAAACGTTTACTATGTTTACGTTTAAACTAATTTCGGTTCATTTGATTGCAACTTTGCATAAAAAATAATAGGTATATAGCTAATAACTACATAACTTAGAAGTCGAGTTCTTCTAAAAAAAACTGTACTGCCATTCAAAACAAATGTCGAAATCTATAAGTACAAATTTTAAGTTAATTCCGACGCAAAATTGCAAAAAATTACTTAGGTATTACGAAATTCCGAGGTGAAACTAGATCCTAGAGAAATAAAGCAATTCTGACCTTTCAACTAAATGCCGTTTTAATTCTTTAATAAGCCAGTGTTATTTTAATACATCTTTCTTGTCTGATGTTCTACAATCACTAAAACCCAGCTAGGATAAAACATGCCAAAATATAAACTTTATGACTACCTAAATGTTGTTTTATTATTTTTCTTTTCCAGATAGCCAAATTCACACCCATGGTGGTGTCATATGGAACTCTATTCCTTTTGACATCAAAGACTGTTAGTGATGTTTGTTACATACAAAAACATTGTTATATACAGGCGTAAAAATCTTACGTGTGTGTGTAATTAATACCTATTTGTGTCTGAATCTGTACGATTCTTAATTTGTTTATAGCTATAACATGTCGATATGGCCACTTCACCCAGCTGATATAGCCATTTATCTTCGAACTGTCAAAAATCTTTGTATAAAACCGCCATCTTGAAATTTTATCGAAACTGCGAACATATATCACTATCAGCATAAACATGTTCGCAGTTTCGATAATATCGACTATATCAGCTGGCTGAAGTGGCCATGCTCGGGGGGCTGGTAGGTAAAATAACACATTATTATTGAGCGTTGTATTTTCAAGTTATAATGAGACACTACTCGCGTTATGTTAAAAGGAGTAAAGACTCCATATGACACCGGTAGTGTAATTTCGGTGATATGAAGTTGAAGGAACGGTTTTATTGCCACTTCTTTTTCCTACCCTGCTCCTAATTTATTTGGGGTCGGTGCAGTATGTCTTGATATCAACAATACTGCTATAGGCATCAAATTCCATGCATTGTCAACGACATCACGAAACCTTACCACTGTGGTGTCGTTTACGTTTTTTTTAGGTAACTACACCGTTTCGTGGTGTCGTTGACATATGAGGTCAAATTCAAACGGCACCCGCCTGCCTGAAACCACTTGGGATCGACTGCTATGTTTCAACAGCAGTCGAGTCCATCAGCTTAACGTGCCTTGCAATGCACAGAGGAAAATCGAGTTGAAAAATTTTCGTTACAACCGCACGACCGAAGCGCCCTCCTCCACCACCCATTATCTTATTATTGCCACTAATGAAAAAAATATTCATACGCTATGTAGAACATTGGGTCATACATAATATCACTTTCAACGCGTTACAAAAAAGGAGGCACATCCTCATATCTAAACTGATTGTTAACTCGCCGTTTTACGACAGAAAACTTAACCTCCTACGAACATACCATGAACGTAACAAAAATATTCTTCGTTACGTTCCCAATATCCTAAGGCACTCAAATTGCTTAGCCAGAAATTTCTATTAGCGCCTCTGTAATAAATCATTTAAGTTACAAGGCGTAGTTACCAAGTTGGTATGTTTGTTAGGAGTGAAACGACGATTTTACAATCCCCTGCCAATTACCTACACTAATATTATGTGTAATATAAATATTAAAATAATGCATACGAATATGTTTAAGGGGTTTTAATTTATTGCTACTAAATAATTTTTCAATGATTGGGCGACCAGTATCCTTATTGTGTTTTTAACACAAAAAACGTAACTGTTTAGTTGCGTTAAGTGCGTGCTCCTATTTGTATAGGAGACTTGAATGGCGCTCTTAGCGGAAAGGAGCGTAAACCGCATTTCCAATATGAATTGGGCTCTTAATAAAATAGTTACCTTTTTTATACTAAAAAACTTATAAAACTCACCGAAAAAAGTGGCTACTTTTATGAGTAAATTGCAGAACACAAATCAATGTATAATCAACAGCTCATCAGCGGGCTTAGACAAGTGGCCACTGTCTCATGACGATAACATGTCGAAATTTGTCATCATCAGCCATAATCCTTTATTAACTACAGCGTCTTATATTCGCTACCAACTTAATTACGTGACGACTTAATTCAATCCCATACAATTTGTTCTTATCGAACTACATTATCGTTTTTTATTTGTTACTTTGTCTAGGCCCGCTGGACATATCTCATCTGCTGTAGTTCGTACAGTAATTTAGTAAACGTTATAGGTGTTTTCTCTAAGAGACTTGGTGGTCCAATTATTGAAAATGATAAGATTTTGTAACAATACAATGAAATCAATGGTGGCGTTGCTATTGCTGAGCCTTCATCTTAAGGTTGAAATATTTTAGTAGTTCACTAATCTGTGCAAGTTGCAAATGAAATGCTAGGAATATATCAACGGGTCTTAGGCTCTTTTGTTTAGCAACACCAACATCGAGATTAAATCACCTGTTTAATACTTAATATCAAAATGATCTGTATGCATAAACCTCGAATAATGTATTACCTATATTACACATAGTATTTGAATACGTGATCGTTGAACAAGATGATAATAACTTATTAAATATAATGAATGCATAACTAAGTACGAACCACTTCACTCCTGCTGGTGTCGGGTGTCAAAAAGGTGAGATCTACAGTTTTACAGCTCTTGGTCTGATTCGTTGGCGTCAAATAAGTGAGGCCTGTCACCAAAAGTGGGCTCATCTTTCAAGAATGTGCCAGACCGCTCCATGACCGGAATATCTGCAGGAGATTTCTCTACACGCTGCTGGGGACGTTTCTGTGTTCCTCTGTTCTTAGACGCCGGTTTTGCTCGGCTATTGTCTTTCACCACTTTGGCAACCATCTTTGCTGAGCTGGATTTAGTCGCATTCATTAAGGAGCACGATGACGAGGTCTTGTCGTGGATTTTAGAACGCGACTGCACAGACGATGTGGTCGCGCTGGTGGCTGCAGACGTGCTGAGGCTATGGCTGCCCACGCTTTGTGAGTCACTGGCGTATTGTTTGTTAAGGGACTTCGATGTCTGAGACAAATACACCGGGATCTTGGATTTCACTTTTGGATTTGATGCTCGCGCCTGAACACGAGTCACCTTTCGTGCTGAAGCAATAAATTACGTGTTAGTTATACAATATGTATCAATGGAACAATTAAATAATTTATTTATAGATAAGTAAAGTGAGATTGGTAGGTATGCATATATTAATACCACTTAAGGAACTGCTCTTAACCCTTTATAGGGCTAACCCTGTACAGTTTTAAAAAGACTGTGTAGGTACACTAATCACACTGGTAACTAGTCGAGTACGCACCCACCATCAGTAGAAACGCAATGATATATGTTTCCTTCCGGCAGTACGGAATACTGATTTGATTGTGATTGATTATAAATTGTAACTAAGTCTAAAAACATGAATTCCACATTCGAATCTTGTGCCAAAGTATAGACGTGTAAATGATCGAGGTTATACTATGCACATTATTGAGTAAACTAGTTTACGAATCAGTTTTAAGAAAAGGTATATTTATGTTACAATACTCACAGGCGGCAGCTGGCTTAGGATCGTTTTGGGGGTGTTTTGACTTCGTATAAGTAGCGTATCTGTTGCTATTCTGAGACTCGCTCAGAGAATCGGTAGACGGCTCAGGAGTATGTGGTTTAGAAGATGTTGCTAAGCTGTCTTGTGATAAAGCCTTCCGTTCATTTGGTTTGTTGCCCGGACGCGCGGATATGCCTGAAGTGCTGTCTGAGGATGCTTCAACATTGTTACAAGACCCCATCAGATTCACTTGGTTTTCTTGTATAATGCTATTTCTTACTGCCTTCTGAACCTCATTGCGCTGGGACACCATCGAGCCGTTTTGTGTCTTAGTTACGTTACGGGAGACTTTTGGTGACAACGTTTGTAGGTCCACACGCGGTTTTGGTGTAGCCGTATTTTCATGCGGTAGAATCTGCACCGATGCTTCGGTAAGCGAGCGCGAAGTTTGTGCATTGGTAGCGACACGCACATTATTTTGCACTTTCATACGCGGCGACATTGCAGTCGCCAAGTTATCGTGTTGGGTAGTGGCAGTGGTATGTGGTTCCGAGGCCGCAACTGATATGTCCCTTGACACAATTTGTGCAGTAATGCGTGAACGCGTAGTGCTTGTTAAGTTGTTTTGAGCCACTACTTGACTGGACCCTTCATCGCGCGATTTAACATACGCACTACATTCCTGTGATAAGGTGAGTGTTTTTGTCTTTTTACGATATCTTGTAGGCGTGAGTAACTTGTCTTGAGTAACTTGTGTAGGCGGTTCTTTGCGAGCGAAAACCAAGGAATCTTGAGATCGAGCTTGCACTTCCATACTACTATGAGTCGACTCCTGCGGTGGCGGTTCTTCGTTTGATTTTAATTTGATCGTAGCTCGCATTTGGTGTGGTAGTACAAGAGATTGGCTTAATTTTTTAAAAATATCTTGACTAACTCTCGATTCTAAATACCGCGGTTTAGCGTTTTCATATGTTTTACTAGGAGATTTTGTATTCAAGCGCTCTTGCGACAAAGTTGTTTTTGTCAAATTAAATCTAGCGCGTTCTTCTTGTGCTTTTGTTGTTCTTACTTTAGGAGAAATAGTGCGACTAGTTTTCCTGAGTTCCTGTAAAATTTGCTGTGTACCTGGTGGAAGTGGTTTCAGTGAGTACGGAACAAATGATGCTCGCATTTGATCTATATCCGAACTGTTGGCGGCTGACGATTGGGACCTCGACGAGCTATGAGGTGCATTAGATGGCCCTTGATTGCTTCTATTTCTCCTGTTATGAGAAGGTGACAGTATAGGAGGTTGCGATGTCCGTTGGATACATCCAAGGCTTTGAAGGCGGTTGCGTAAATCAGATGGGAGGTCCCGGTACGCTTGAGTGCTACAGACACGCGTTGCATCTTTTACGATAGCTTTTTCACACACTGAAAACCAAGGATTGGCTTGTGCGTGAAGGAAATTATCCGGCTCCGGTACCTTTCCATTGTTTATAAGGTCGGGTCTGGTTAATCTATGGCTAAGCTTTTCGTTAATGCTATGAGCAATCATTTCGTATGCACGACAAAGTTCCTCTGGCGGTGCCCAAGCAATGGCAGCTCTGATGCACTCGTCGAGAGCTTGAGCGGCGCAGTAAGGAGGGTCTGGTGGCAACGTCTCTATGTTGCGAAGTACTGTTACCAACTTTGGAGCCATGAAATTTGCTATTGCCCGCGCCACTCGATGACACATCCGAATTATGACATCCGACCACCGGCTGCTGTTTAGCACACTCACTGTTTAAATAAAACAGACACAATTAAAAAAAATGTTTCAAATATGATTTTCTAGCAATCATAATTAATTTACAATAAACTTACCAGTTATGCCACATCCATAAGCTGTGTCTACACAGTTATCTAGAGTTAATTCAATGATTAATTGATGATAGCATTTGTCAAGCAATTCCGAAGGTAACGTGGCAAATGCTTTAGTTGGCCACACAACGGAAAAGTACTTTGTGATCCATTTCAAACATTTCCTGTATAACTCATCTAGGCCGTACACCGAAGCTAAAGTCAAGCATTCTAGTATACCAGCTTTACACACTGTACAAGGCTGAAAGACAAAAACAATACTCTTTTACTGTTACACCAGTTGCAAAAATATAAATATACATTTTATTAGTTTTTGATGAATTTCTAACATTATTATTTCTAACTTACTCTATGGAAATGATGGCAGTATTTTGCTTTCAACGTGAACATAATGGCTTCTTTCAGCCCTTCCAATCCAAGCATATCAGCAAGTGTCGCTAATTCTACAATGCTGATTGTATCGGGGATAGTAGACACCCCAGAATATATGTGACAAAGAGCAAAATGTACAACGTTGAAAGAAAACCTAAAATAAAAAATAATAATCAAAATTTGTCTTATATTAATTTAAACAAAATGCGTTATTTAACTCATGTCGCAACCGTATCGTATAAAAACCGTAGTACAAAAAGCGTGCCTTTTGTGTTACGGCTTTTATTGAAAAACGTCGTCGTAATGTGGCTACCTCACGTTCAGCCGAATTACAATTTGGCTGAAATAAAGTACGCCGTAATGTATGAGAACTTCGGGTTCGTCAAAGCGGCGGCGTACTAAGTTGGCGCACATATACAAACGGTCGCATCAACGATACGCGGCTGCTTTAAAAGTTTTGGTCCCAATTATCACAGAAAGAGGGGCTGCATGATAACAACAAAAATGGTGTCACAATTTGGGTGACTACGATTCCACTCCGCTTGGTCATAAAAAATAACCTAATCCTACCTAATATTCTTATTCTTAAATAAGGGGCTGAGGCCGTATCTCAGAGCACTTCGACCCTATGGGATCCCTTGTGCTTCCCCTTTCCTTATCACCCATCCCCGCCAACATCGAAAACATTTTGTATGAGTTTCACGATGTTGGCGGGGATAAGGTCTATAAAGTCCTCTGGTTTAGGGTAAGCTAAACCTAGGACCCTTAGTCGCCTGTTGGCTAGTGCATCGCAGTCACATAGTATGTGCTCCATGCTTTCTCCCACCACACATTCTACAGATGGGGTCATCAGCTTTGCCTATTGTGAACAGGTGTCTTACCAATAATAAGTGATCTCCGTTCGATTATACAGACTAATATTAATTAGAACCGTTTGACGTTAAGTCCTTATTGGATGCTATCAGTATTAATCTGTATATTCAAATAGAGAACACTTATTATTGGTAGGTTCAGGTTATTTTTTCCTATGACTTAGCGGAGTAAAATTATTGTCACCACTCACATACACTGCAATCCAGCGCGCAGTTTTATAATACGGCGTGTTTAGGATATGACTGAGACATTATTTTATAGTCGCTCTACATTGTTTGTAGCATCGCTATCACAATTCAGCTGCACGTGAGTTCTGCACTCCACAACTGAATTTCGAAGGTAAAAATTTCGACGTATGTTAGATCTTAAGTATATCTAGCTAGCGTATAGTAGCGGACTCAAGTTAGCTCATTAGTCTCATTACATAACGGCGAAGTTTTACAATCCGTCGCGACTTTTTGTAATAAGGCGCCTTATACGATATGGCTGCTAAATATAATATGTATATGAAAATTCAGCTTCTTATGTCGCCAAATTTCGAAAAGTAGTTCCGATATTTAAAGATAGTCCCGAATACCGACTTCATAAAAACCTATTTGTTTGTGGCTACTTACGTTGGTAGCGAGATGACATTGCCAGCGCTCTCTACCCAGCCGCCACTCAGTATCCCAGCAAAATATTGACACCTGTTAAGATAATATTTAAATAATGCAATGGTTAAAAAGAAACAGTAATATTAATATTTCCAATAGCTATTCGGATGATAAAATAAAACAATTGGCAAACCGCATAATATGTCGCTTAAGCTCATTTTTCTATTAGTAATTCAATACTGAATCTAAGCCTTCAGTTATTAGATATTATGGGAAAAAAATAATTTCGCTATAAAATTAAATTTTTCATCATCAATCATAAGTACTATGATTATTTAAATATTTAGGATAAGTATATTTAGAACCTAAGTTTTACCTTGACGATAGAATACACTTGTGTGCTTTAATACGTCTTCCCGACACTTCCACAATGACATCTGGAGCAATCTCCTCTAAAAACATCCGTAGGAGGTCTTGGCCAAGACGTGATTGGCAATTGCCTATAAGACTGGATGCCTGACTGGTTTCCTCAGTTGTACTATTTTCTAAAAGAATTATTTGTTATAGTTACATGTGAAATATCTGTAATAACAATATTAACTAGTGATCTAGATGTAAGCAAATCGTTCTTGGTGCCTAGAAAAATGTCAATTTTTGCAATTCGAGTAAAATAACCTATGGCGAATAAAAAAATATAAAGACATTAATAATTATTAACAAAAAAAATATGTACGCACAATTATGAACTTTTGGGTATTATATATTTTCAGAACGCGACTACTAGTCTTAAAAATATCAAGTATAAACTTACCTACTATTGAAGGACAAAAACTGCTCTGTACGCTACTCATATCTGACGTTTCTGAAGCTTGATCATCTGTTTCTCCAACTCGAGAAAAATCATCTAATCTATGAGAGAGTCGCGTCCGACTAGACAAGGACCCAGGCATACTCCTACTGAATTCATTTCTCAAGTGAGGAAATAGCCTGTTTAAACTGAGTGTGTTTTCAGAATGAAAAGAGCTAATGACTTCATTAGATCGCGACGATGATGCTTGGTTTTGATCACTCCAGTTATTTTCTGGTATAGACCTTGTCATTCGCTCATCCAACGATCTTTGCTCGCTTTTTCCAACGAGCGTATCCGTTTTTGAAACAGGTTTGTCCAGGTCGGAGAGTTTCACAAAAAGAGCATCTTCTTGAGCATTTGGTTTTTCGACTTTTGTGACTGTCCGTGATGAGTGATCGGTCGACGCACTCTTAGATTGCTTTCCTTGGTCCTTGTAACTCTTAGACTGTTTTTCAGGGTCTTTATAACTCTTAGATTGCTTTTCGAGAGCTTTATTATGTTCGTCTTCGAAATCGTCAGTTACAGCTTGAAGTCCATCTTTACGAATTTTCTCATGGAGACGGATTATTTCTGAAATAGTGAACTTGGGATCTTTACATAAGACTTCATATATTTCAAAAGTGATTGGGCTTTTTGTTTCATCACTTTTATTTAATGAACTCTGAGGCAAAGTTCCCTCTTTAATAATTTTTACTTTATGAGGAGACTCTTTTGCTGGTGCTTTTGTAGCTACTGCCTTTTTAGCATTCAATCTTGATGGCATTTCTTTTATGGTTGAATTTTCATCAAAACCGATAAACATAGAAAACATATTCTTCTTTTCATTAGCACTTTCATTTTCAGTTTTATTATTAGATAATTCCACATCAGGTAAACTGGACAAGTCAACATAAAATTTGTGGCTCGATCTTTCGCAGCTATCTGATTCAACCGAGCTTCTACTTTTGTTACCATTTTCAGGGCTACTGGTATACTGAGCACTGTTTCTTAAGCTTTCACAAGTTTTATCGCCTTTTGTTTTCTGATTAGTATCGGTTGAAGTATTTTCAAGTTCATTTTTTTCTTTTGTTACAGGAGACATGTTTACAACCCAAGAACGCGAAGATGATGCTTGCGAGGGTTTTGTTACATTCCCCGCTTCACGAGAATTTTGACGTACCGGACTTTGAAGAGTAATTGACATGTCACTACTAAAATCTGAGTCGTATTGCATTAAAGATGATGCTTTAACTGATAAAATTGAATTATTTGGTGTACTAGCAGTATTAATAATTTCCGGGTTCGCTTTTGATGTATTTACCACGAGATTATCCACTAAAAACGTCGGAGATAAATCTTTCTGTATCGAATCAGTATCTATTGAATCATCGTTATCATTCTCCGACCAATCGTTTGGGCTTAAATCTGATTTATTTTTTAAAGCAGAAGATTTACTTGGCTCTGACATTACGATAGACTCAGGTTTTGTAGATATCAAACATTCACTGTGTTGCACATGTATTGTTAATATTTCGTCCTCCTCCTCAACTAAACTCGCAGCATCGATAAAACAAGAAGTAGATTTAAATGGAGATTTTTTAACAAGACCTGAACAATCATCTTTGTAATTTGAGACCGCGCCTATTGTTGTCGTATCGTTGTCTATATGTTTACTTTCACTATGAAGTTGACGCTCATTATGTATGAATTTATCACAAAGGTCCTGTGGTGTTAATTTAGGAGGGAAAACTGACTCCCAAGATCCCGTTTCAGAAGACAAGGAAGAAGACTCTAATATTACTATTTCTTCGTTTTGTCTTTGCTTTTCCTCTTTCGAAGAGTTGCAATTCATAATTTCATTATGATTCAGTGGGTCGTTAATTTCTTGAGTGTTATTATCTGGTGATTTCTTAGAAGAACAAGGTTTTTCTATATTTTCAGATTTCTGTGTCGTGGGCAAGTTGGTTTCGGTCAATGGAACCGAACTAGAGTCCTGGCAAATACTCAAATCATGTAAAGTGCTTTCCGTCAATGATGTATCTGTCAAAGTAACATGACTTGTAAGACTTTCGAATAAACCTGTGTTCTCTAGTCCTGAATCATAAGATGTTATCAAATGTTCCATTACGGTAACACTGTCGTCAACAATTATCTGTGTAGGCCCAATTAAGCAACCTTCCGGAGAGAGAGTATATGAGTAGGCTGCTGATAAATAGTCTGATGCTGAACTTAAATCGTCTGTCATTAAGCTGTCTGGAGAGTAAGTGGCCTCTTTTGAAACGTCCGATACAACTTCACTAGGTTTTACGTCCTTTCTTGTATCTTTGCGTATTGTAGAATCATTTGAATTTTTATTTGATTGACTAGATTTCGTGTTTGACTTAATTTCCCCGAAATTATCACTTTCAGTTAAAATGTTGTTTGTCTGACGGTTTTTGTTTAAACTATCACAAGTAATGGAATGTTTAGTAGTTTTGGATGAATGACTAGAGCCAAGGGTTAAAGACGAAGGCTTATTACGCTGTAGGTTACTGAACTTTTCTAAATCTCTGGCTTGTGATTTAATAATAGACTGAAAGCAATTGGAAAGTACTTCTTGTTCTCTGAGTTCTCTTTCCAACAAGTTGCTGTCTATAGGTAATAATGCATAATATTCTTTAGTTAAATCCGTTTTTGGGCTGGAATCTATGTTGTAACTCGGATTAGGGCTTACACATTTAGCCGTCGAATATCCTTGAGCTTCATCTGTGTTTTCTTTTGTATGGGTCGGATGTAGTGGTATTGTTTTTAGATAGGCTAAAATTTCTTTTTCTTGATGTTTAATATTACATTCAGTATACGTATCACTGAAAAGAAAAACACTTTAAATTAATTTTCAAAAAACATGTGAAAGAAAAACTACAGACTATGTTTAAGACCCTTATTGTTATGCTTCGGCCGCACCTGCGCCTATCGTCCCAAAGTAATGCGTGGCGATACTTCGTGCGATACACGCAGGTGCTGCCCTAGCAAAGTAATCGCGATAAAGCATGTGGCATTACTTTATTTGCACGAACTATCGTGCAATAATCCAAGTTGGCCGAAATCATTTCCAGACGTGTAAATTGCGTAGTATTATTATCCTTTTTGCGTTTAACTATGGATAATCACTTTCTTTACTTCTAATACGTAATGCATTTATTGAAAAAAATAACTCAGCCGTATAGTATACTTAGTCACCCGTACGCGTCTGAACTAATGGAGAACAACCTCGAAACGCGCTAGGGTATATACAGGGTTACAGGAAAAGTCGACCTAGATCCGTTAAGGGCGTGTAGTACACATCATTTCTGAATGATTTCACTATGGAACCCCCCATCCTAAACTTAATCGTTTTCGAGATATTCGTGTTTTAATTTTTTTTATGAAAATGCCCAATTTTTCGGCTATTCAATTGAATATTTTGAATTTTTTTGATTCTAATGATTATTTTTTCGGTTTTTTACATGAAGAATGAGATGGTTAATGACCTCAATGACTAAAATTACACGTAAGTTAAGTAAATGGGTCATTGTAGACGATCGAAACTTAAGAAAATAAGTACAAATTATAAAAAAAAAATTTTCTTTTCTGGATATCTCAAAAATTTATCATGGCACTTGCTCTGCAGATGTGCTTAAAAACATCTACATTTTATCAGCTATCCAACGAGGTATAACAACCTAGGGTTGTATTTAAACTCATAGAAAAAAACATAGTTGAAAAGGTTCAGGTAGTAGGTCTAACGGTGAAACTTAGTTTCTAAGGCTACATGGGGCATTCAGAATAAATAGCACTTATTTAATCTAATTAATTTGACTTAAGTTCAGCATCATCATTTCAGCCTACTGGCTTCCACTACTGAACGGCCTCCCTCGGCTAGGTACAATCTTCATGCATCCATCGATGTCCCGCTATCCTGACCTAGGAGATCATTCAGTAATTCACCTAATGTTTTTGAATAAAATTTTATAGTTCATGTTCTACGTGTCCACCTCTATTTCGCACACATTTTCTAATTCTTTCACGTAGTCCACTTTTCACTACACCAGTGGTTAATGTTCTTCTTATGTCGTTAGCAGCATTAATTATCCTTTCTTTGAGAACTTCCACTGACGATATGGGGTTGAGCTCACTGTAAACGAGGCTCTTCATGTGCCCCCATACATAAAAATCCATGGGGGTCAGGTCGGGAGATCTGGCTGGCCAGGGTAAAGGCCCACCTCGTCCAATCCATTTGTTAGGATAGTTAGTGTCCAACCAATCCCTAACGCTTCTTCTGAAATGAGCAGGGCAGCCATCATGTTGAAACCACATGTCCCACAGTAATTGTAATGGGAGATCATCTAGTAGGTCACCTAAGTCACCTCTTAAGAAATTTTGATTTCGTTGTCTTGTTCCTCGTCGTCATCAATGACACGTGGTCTTCCTAAGTCCGTACGTCGTCGCAAAACAGAGCCAGTTTCACGAAGTCGTCGGTAAACTCCGTCGAAAACGCTCACATCAGGTACTCGACGGTCGGGATAGCGTCGTATGTACTCAGTCCGAGCTTGTGCGAACCTTTTCAACTATGTTTTTTTCTATGAGTTTAAATACAACCCTAGATTGTTATACCTCGTTGGATAGCTGATAAAATGTAGATGTTCTGGGGGGGTGTCAAAAGCTTTGTGACGTTACATGTTAAAATTTAAAGTACTAAAACGCGAAATTTATATGTGAATAAAAAAATCTAAAAATTTTTGAACTCGATCTATATTTTTAATACTTTAGCACTTATTATCTCTCTTGCATTAACAATCAACTTCTAGAGCGGCGTTGTAATGCAAGTTAGAAACAAAATTCACGAGAGTTCTGGTAAGGGTTTGATAAGGTTTAAGAAAATAAAAAGAAAAAATTAAAATAACTGTTTTCTTTTGATTATTTCTAAATACATGGATAAAATTAAAAAATGTGTGACGTCACATCAGGGGGGAGGGGTTCTAAAAATGTGACAACCTGTGACAAGGACGGGGGGAGGAGTTAAAAAGTCCTAAAATTCGTGTGACGTAATTTATGGATGGAACCTATGTGATACGCAATAAAAATATTTGATTAATTTTAGATGATCGGTAAATAATGTTAGATAAATAAATATAATTTGAAACTATATTTTATAAGCTTTATTTTAAACATACTCAGAGTATAACATCGATAAACGAAATAACTCTTGTTGACATTGACCTGGCGGATTTCTTTGTATACCCGTGTTTCTCATTTTTTACTTAGTCGTCATATCTGTGACTGTGTAGAGCCATCATTATCATCATCATTTCAGCCGAGAGACGCCTAAAGTTGGACATAGGCCTTCCCCAAAGGTCTCCAACCCGATCGGTCTTGCACTACCCGCATCCAGCGGCTTCCCGCGACCTTCACCAGATGGCCGGTCTACCTTGTGGGGACCTACCAACGCTGCGTCTCCCGCATCCCGGTACGCGGTCGCCACTCGAGGACCTTTCCGCCCCAAAGGCCGTCAGTCCTCACAACGTACCCTACCCACTGCCACTTCAGGTTCTCAATTTTTTGGGCTATGTAGATAAACTCAGTTCTCCTACGGATCTCATCATTTTTGATATGATCACGCAGAGAAATTCCAAGCATAGCCCTCTCCATTGCCCTTTGAGCTTTCTTATGAGGCCCATTGTAAGCGGCCTTGTTTCTGATCCATATGCCATCACTGGCAATACACTGATTGAAGACTTTTGTCTTGAGACACTGCGATAGATGGGCCGAGAATATGCTGCGTAGCTTCCTGAACGCTGCCCAGCTAAGTTGGATTCGTCGATTGACCTCTTTCTGGAAGTTGGATTTATCTACTTGGACTCCAACCTGTACAGGAGTGGGTACTACATGAGAATTCGACATGATTTTCATCTTGTCCATGTTCATTTTAAAACCCACTTGTTGAGTGAGAGTCTCTACAGAGATCGTCGAGCATTGTGCCCAAGTCTTCAAAGGTCTCAGCCATGTCTACAAATCTCTGCAAAGCGAAGGTGGGTCATAAAGTCGCCAATTATGTTGAAGCTAAGTCCTCTCCAGTCCAGAAACTTAACTTAAACGCGTCCTCCGACGCAGCTGTGAACAGTTTCGGCGATATAACGTCACCCTGTCTCACCCCACGCTGGAGCTGTATGCGTGTTTTGAGTTCTAGTCTTGAAGGCGGACTGCAATATGTAGGGGGGTTTTCGTATTGTCACCGCAACACTTGGATGTATGGATAGCCTTATTGGCACATGTTGAGTGACTGGAGCACGGCGCAGGTTTCGACAGAAGGCTTTCTCATAGTCCACAAACGCTAAGCATAATGGCAGATTATAATCTTCGGTCTTCTGTATAACCTGCCGCATCGTATGTATGTGTTCTATCGTACTAAAGCCTTTTCGGAATCCGGCTTCTTTGGGAGGATGGAAGTCGTCAAACCTGCGCGCGAGACGATTCATTATAACTCTCGAAAACAGCTTGTAAACATTACTCAGGAGCAATTGTTAACTGAATCATTGTTTATTCAAAAATTTATTATTCTTACTTTATTGACCCTTTATTATTCTTACTTGAACTAGAGTTTAATTTTATTTATTGTTTTTAACCGACTTCAAAAATAAAAAAGAAGGTTATCAATTCGATCTGTATGTTGTAATATTGTCAGAATTGGACAGTTTTTGCATATGTTGGTCCATCATAACAGGCTTTATAATTCTGGTGGGACGCAAGGCCTCTCCTTGTCATCGAAGGAGGTTTAGGCAGTAGTCCACCACGTTTGCCCAATGCGGATTGGTGGACGGAGTATAAGGTGATCAATACCCCTTTGCTGATCCATTAGTATGGGGTGATGCTATTCTACTCTGCCGGCATCACGCGGCTATGTTGGTCAATACGAGCTTTTAAACACATGTGCCAAATTTCATGAGCGTATGTATGTGTGTATGTTTGTCCACGCATATTTCAAAAACTATTAAGTCAGTTCGCAAAATATATTTTTAAGTTAGACTTGGTTCTGTCCCACTTAGGGATCTGTGCAAGTTTCATCAAAATCGGTTCAGTAGTTTATAAAATAGAGAATAAAATGTAAGACAAGTGGTCTCTGCCTACCGTCGAGAGAAAAAGGCGTGATTATTCCCGTACTCCTCCGAAACGGCTTGACCGATTCTCATGAAATTTTGTGAGCATATTGAGTAGGTCTGAGAATCGGCTATCATATATTTTTCATACCCCTTAGTGATAAGGGTTGTCCACCCTTAATTTTTTTTTTAATTTATAAGGCAAAACAACGTTTGTGGGGTCAGCTAGTCTTATATATAAAATTTCCATGTCACAATGTTAGTTACCGTACTCCTCCGAAACGGCGGACCGATTTTTATGATACTTTGTTTGCGTATTCAGTAGGTCTGCGAATCGGCTACTATTTATTTTCCATACCCCAAGTGATAAGGGTTGTTCACCCTTAATTTTTTTTTTGGACGAAATTTTATGATTTTATTTTTTTATTATGTGGCATTAAAAAATACATACAATCCTAAATTCTTACTTTTTTATCACCAACCCCTATTTTTTTATAGCCATTTTAGTAATTTAATAATTTTTGTAAGGCAATATAACGTTTGCCGGGTCAGCTAGTTAGTTTATAAAATCAACAAACTAAGATCTGTTACAGTAAAAACTGTTAAATGTAATCTTAGCTTATTGTTTGTAGCGAGTTCTAAACTAAAGCGCTGATTTTATTGCACAAAAGTATATAACAATTATGACTATACGAGTAGTACTAAAATAATATTGCGATTAGATTTTTCTTTTTTTAGTTATCTGCGCAAGGAATAAACGTAGGTATAAAAGTAGATTAAATAATTCATTTAATGAGAGAATGTAGATGACTACAGCAACGTAATCTATTAAATTAGTAGATTTACGTCAGTAATTATAAATCTATAAATCCATAGATTTATAATTATTTCCTCTATATCTATGGTTCAATCTGACCCAGGGACAGCCGTGAATTTTAGTGGCTCTCAAGCCGTAGCCATTGTAATAGGTAGGTAGAATTCTCAAAAATATTACAAATATTATTTATTAATCAGAGTTTAATTTCATTTGGAGAATTTCACAAAGTATTTTATGTCGTAATTATCAGCAAATAGGTACACCAAATGCCTCTTTACATCGGTAATAATAGCTATGGCTAGTTGATCACAAGCCTCAGCTCCGCATAACATTGTGGATAATGCTAATAATACAAAATGTAATTAAAAACATTCAATTTTACATAACTTTATAAATTTGACCATTAGTAAAATGTAACTGCTGGTATTAAAACACTCGTGGATACTATTCAAAAACTCGCAACTCTCACTAATGTTTTAATAATCTCTATTAAGTGACAGTTACATAAACTACTATTATATGTGTTAGTTACCGTGCTAAAATAGCATTGCTCAGACCAAGGTCTGAGTAGCATTGTGATTTTTTTACTCAAAAATCGCGTCGTTTTTGATTGCGTCTCAGTAGCATTCTATTGACGTACGTAACTATCTGTCAAAAAGGACTTCGTAAATGAAACAGTGTACAATTGCTTACCTTATGAATGAGTAAATTTCGTCGAAGGTACTGCGCGCCAGCTTTAGGTCTAATATTGATTCAAGTTTATGGTAAAATTTGTTAGTTCGAGCTTTTAGGATACAAGAATGTGTTAGTAGTTTTAGTTTGCCACACACCACTTCAAGATCTGAATAAATAGACTCATCAAATATTCTGTAACAAGAAATATAGTGTCCTTCAGAACATAATAATAGTTATATTGTTAAGATATACTTTACATATTTCATTACACAGATACAATTATATTATTCAAGCATTCATTCATATCGATTATTAACAGATATTGGTTTTAAGGACCTGAAATAAATGTTAAATAAGAAAAAAAAAATACTAAAACATTACATCATTAAAAAAATACCTATTTCTTACACTAAGGAAGTTTTATAGAGAAAAAAGTAACTGTCAGCATGCAATGTTATCTCATTATTAAATAATCAACAGTTTTTATTTCACTTCGATACGATACCTAATTACAAAGTTAATACATTTAAGTTTGGTATAAAACTATACACTGCTTCCAGTCGCTGGCGCGGGACTAATGGCCGTGTGACGCCAGTGTGGACTCTACAGCGCCTGCCGCCCGTTTATTTACACCATTTACACCTAATCAATACTTTATCATTATATATTTATTTGTATTCTGGATTCATTTCATTTATTAGGGGTCCCCCGACGCGGCGACGATCTTTTTAAAAATATTTACTTATTTAAGTTTATTTATAAAAAATAACAAAAATTATTAGTTATTAAAATTGTCCGTTATCTATAACTATGACACAGTCATGAATATTAAGATATTACGCGGGCGACACGTAGCGAGTGAGAGTACGATGACGTCACGGCAAGCGCATGCATGCAGCTTTAAAGGGAAAATTACCGCGCGGACATTTTTACGAATCTTTAAAAATTGTATCTGAAGGTTCTTCTCAGAACAAGGCCTCCTGGTAGACTCTCGAACCGATGGCATCAAAATTGACTTTCATAAGTGTACAAATTGTACCTAAATGAATAAAGTAATTTTGACTTTGACATTAGTGCTACAGGAAAAAAACAATGAGACACCGTTCCCACCCTCATTGGCGAAGCACAGCACAGCGTATTTTTCAAAACATAATAATAGAATATGTACAGTCAACAGCACATCGGGCTATACAAATCTGTCAAATTTCTCCAAATGATTTTCAACCTAAGGCTATTGAATATAAAGTGCATAATCGATTAGGAAAATTTGACAGTTTGTGGTAACCCAACGTGCTGTTGTCTGTACAAACAATGTTGATAAGTGCTACCAGACCAGTATAGAAAATGTAACAATTTTGCAGTATAACAAGCTAAACATTCTATTTAGTTACATATATTATAAGTAGTACATAGTGCAAGGTTAATATTGTTTGATAGGCATTGGTTCTTATCTTGAGTGCATTTCTGAATCGACTCTCATACCAATATACGATTTGTTTAGATTGACAGATATACCTTGCAATATCTTCCTCCAGCTGTCTTTGTAAGTTGAGCTGTAACTGAGAAGACTCGTCCGAGGGTGGCGAGTCAGTCGCCGGTGGCGGCTCTCCCCTCAAATCAACGCCCGGCATGAAGCATCTCTTGCATCTGTCAGAGTACAAAACTGATAAAAATCACTAAAAACCTTTTAAGAGAGGAAGAATACAGCGAATTTGGTAAGGTGAAAGTCCGAAAAGGAAGGAAGAATTTCATCAAATCAATTTTGATAGATCAGGCATCTAAGTCTGCTAATTAACAATTACCTCGATTGAATATCAATCGAATCTCAATAGAATTGTTTGACACAAAGACACAATTAGTATGTAGAAGAACACTAATCGTGTCAAACAACTTAATTAGATATTCAATCGAGGCAATTGTTAAATAGCAGATTTGATCTCCAGGACAACTAACACAAACAAGATTGATAATAATAAATGATAATAAAAATAAAAAATAAAATAGGATTTATTTAAACACACAATTTCCTAACAGAACATACTTATAATTTAAAAATAGTATACAATCTAAGATTATTTCCAGAGGTTCCCAAACTAGGCAAGACCTGTATCTTGGAAAACTTAAAAGATTATTAATAGTATTTCTTTGACTATACGAGAGAGGTAGGAGTGTGAATATTAATAAAATAATTATCTAAAAGCAATGAAATTAAAGATAAAAAATATATATCGTTATACCTATTTAAGATAAATAAAAATCTAAAATCAAAAGAAATCTAAAAACTGCCCAAAAATTAGGTACTAAGATAATGTGATAAAAACAGGGCGTCTGGCTCAGAAAGAAATGTACTTTTTAAGCCGCGCTAATATCTAAACGAAAAGGAGGAGAGGCGCGACGCGGATGTCGGTGAATAGCGCGGTAATTGCAATTTCAGTAGCCTCGACGTGCCATGACGATGTCACTACGCCTGGCGAACACGGGCCTTTTGCTTCCGTGCCTATTACGAGACCCCACAAATTTATGTGGCTGTTGGCGCCTGTTTCGTTTTAAATTTGAATTACGGCCCATCAGCACCCAAGCAAAAAAATATCCTATAGTGCACATTTTATAGTCCTGCAGCACTAATAACGGTCTCTTAATGTTCTAGAATTTGCTGCCATGCTTATAAAAGCATGCACGGAGTCTGGTTGGACTTGTAGCACATCTGTTCTTAAGCGTTTACTTCTTAAAGTATATAGACCTAATTTCTTAGTGCAATATAAGCTAAGATGTCCTATAAAAATGTTGCAAATGTGACAAACAAGCATGTTTTTGATTACGTTACAACTTACATTGAAACACTAAAACAAATTACATAGTTTTTGTATTGTTAAACTGATCATTAAAGTAAGAGACACTGTTTAATTATAAATATTGCTAATTATTAAAAATGATAATTCAATTTTTGTTTATTTACATAATTATTCAAACTCAAATTCAATTTTCTTTATTCATTTATATACAATTTGTACACTTATGAAAGTCAAGTTTGATGCCATCGGTTCACGAGTCTACCAGGAGGCCTTGTTCTGAGAAGAACCGGCAAGAAACTCAACAAGTTTATCCTTCCTTTACAGTTTTCATTCCTTCCTTCACATAGTTTCTTTCCTTCACATTGTCAAGTCAATAATTAATGATAATAAAAATAATATAATAAAATAAAGACTACATTTATATATATATAGATATAGTTTGAATAAATGATTTAAGACATCTTTCCTTACAATATTGTCAATTAGAAAATTTAAATTTTACACATATTGATATACATATTGTAATCTACAATGGAGAAACGAGCACATTTGGATGTGTCCACACATTTTTATCGTCTATATATGCCTGAACTTTTACTAGTTTTATGAAGTCTGAAACTTAGAACAGCCAGTTTATTTCTACCTCTAGTTTTTAAATTGTGATAATCACTTTTCTTCAAAAATGAATGTAAATTTTTATGAACATACATAATGCTGTCATATATATATTGGGAAGCAACCGTTAAAATATTGATTTCTTTAAATAAGTCTCTAAGCGAGTCACGAGGTCTTAATCTATAAATGGCGCGTACGGCTCTCTTTTGTAATATAAAAATGTCCTGAATATCAGCTGCTAATCCCCACAACAATATACCATATGACATAACACTAAAGTAACTGAAATATACAAGCCTTGCCGTCTCAACATCAGACAGTAATCTAATTGTTTTAACAGCAAAAGCAGCAGAGCGAAGTCTTCCTGATAGGGTAGTAATATGAGGATTCAACACACACAAAAGCAATGACGAACAATAGTTGTCTTTTTTGTTCCTATTGGATTAATTATGCCATCCCGTTTAAATTTTTGTAATATTTGGCAATTTTTGTAAATGTAAGTAAAATAGTAGAAATGTACATGTGTGTTGCTACAGCATTTCGGAACATGTTTTTTTCATGTTTTCTGAGCGTATAACGTATCTAACTGCAATATATCATTGGCGATGCTGTGGTGTCTAATGCAAACCATTTTGCCAACCAAGTACGTTTGTAACGGGTCTGTAATGAACTACAACCAGGTAGCTAGGTAAAAATGGCGATTTTTATATTGTTTAACTAATTAAAACAAATATTATTTTCAAATGCATCTTATTAAATACGATTATTTCAAGCGGCGTGTAAAACTTTTGATTCAAACCATAACATACTTCACCGAGAATTTATTGTTTGCCATATTCGAACGCATATTATTATTGTATGACAGTACAGATTATTTCATAAGAAAATTAACTGGGGTAGCTTATCTGTTTATCACTTTTAAAATATATTTCTATAAATATGGGCATCAACGCCATTCACCACTGACATATTCACAACTATTTTGAACGAACTTGTAATAGCAGCAGGGAGTACGTTAATGGCGTGTATGGACAATGTTCGGAAAGGTCGAATAGTGACCACGTACCGGGAAACGCAGGCCCCCTACAAGATGGACTGACGATCTGAAATGATGATGATGATGGATACTCTATTTATCGAGAAATATTATAGGCTATACCTCTATAACATTAAGCTACGACCTGAATAGGAATAGGAGATGAGCATCAATGAAGAATGTTGCAAACACGGGAAATCCACGCGAACGAAGTCGCGGGCACTAATAGTAATTTATAGTATAGCTTAAATGCTTTCAGATATAATTTTGGTTTTCATGTTTTAAAAACGAATTTCCTTCTGAACTGAAATTATTGTCATAAAAAAGAACTTTTATAATTTCTTCATCTTTCATTTGAGATTCGTAGTGCACTAAAAAAACAAGTAATTTCACACTTATATGTATAGTTGTTATTTAATTAAAGTACCTATGAGATACCACAGTGCTTCATTTACGCGACGCTATAATAAATTGTCTATTTATAGGTAACTAAAATCACCATTGAATGACGTCACCGTCGTCGCCACTAATGTTATTCGACAATAGAGATTGTGATTAGAATTGACAATTAGTTGAAATTTTATTTATATAGGTTCGTAAGGTTACTTTCATTAAAATCGGTTATGAGGAGTCGACAGGCAGCGCCGCAATCGTGCGATCTACGAAACGGAACAAGTAATTTCGAGGATGGTACTAAGATCGATGACTAAATATTTTTAACTCGATTTTCCGCAGTGCTTTGCACGTCTCGACTGTCAAAAGATGGTAGAAGTAATAAGATAGTCGCGTTAGAGGTGACTGCTACAACTCTGACGGCAGGCTGGCGAGTACCTAGTACCTACCTATAGGTCGAAAAAAAGAAGCATTTGTTTGGGGCCTCACCTGGAATCGCCGTTGCTCCCGTGTACCTTACATTGAGGACGCTATTTCACCACTTTATCCGAACTACATACGAGTATATCACCATTGATTATTTGTAATGATCACGATTAGCTCGCGTTAATGTCGGTAATTATAAAGCCTATATCCTTCCTCGATAAATGGACTATCCAACCCAAAATATTTTTTCAATTTGAATCGTAATTCCTGAGATTACAACCAAACAAACTCTTCAGCTTTATAATATATACATATACATACACCTAAAACTGATGCGTGGGGATCGCGGCTGATTATAAATATTGTCTTCGGAAATATTAAAATTTAATTGGGACGCTGCGCTCATCCATAGCTACATGTTGGCTGAAAACAATTCTTATGGTACCCTCAAGTAGGGAGAGAACAATATGTGCAGTTGAGATGTGGAAAAGGGTGACAGTTATCGTAACGTTCAAGACAATGAAAGATAATTCTGACCGGTGTTTAATTTTTTCTAAAGCTATTCTAGTATTTGCGTCTGGTAGTCATCATCTCATTTAATGAGGTGGTAATGGAAGGTAAAGCTCCGTAATGATTAACAGTCGGATGGTTTTAAATGTTATAGGTAGGTATAGACCGATAGTTGTATTCTTTCAGGTTGTATACGTACATTTGGCGAGAATAGGTCTATGCTTTGGTTATGTGGGAGTCACCAGCTCTAACTGCTGGCATACCCACTAAAACTATCGGATCCCACATGTCGACGGTTGCGCAGGAGTATAAATTCACGGAGTTTATGCACCGTAACTGAGGATCGCGCGAGGCATGTCCACCGTAGTCCACACCAAACCGACTTTGGATCGCGCTCCTGCCACGCGGGATCGGTGCGCGTTGGATCGTCCGGTGTGGACCTTGCTAATGACCTTTTATCGTTGATCGCCGATCCAAAATCCACGGGATTCGAAGATCAAACATTAATAATGATTTCTTTGTCAGTTACCATGAACGAATGTAGTGATCTAGACAAAATGTTTTTTTGCAGTACAGTAACATGGAACCTGTATATTTTTTATTTCGAATAACATGTTCTATTGCATAAAAAAATTGATGTAAGGTGGACCGGCCATTGCTTTTTCATAAGATTTTTTATGTGGTATAGTACTCTATTTAATAAACAGTGAGAATCTTGTTGGTCACCACTGTGACAGCGAATAATATGAATAGTTTATGAAGCATAAAAGACAAAGTATAAACAACATTTGGCATTGCAAAGTATCAATAATAATAATTGAGGATCTTCTAAAATAGTTCTGGCTGTGGCGAGAGGACATTTACTTTCAAGTTTTTAATCATAAATCCTCATTTATCAAGGTTATGACAATTGTGGAGCAGGAATTTCATGTGTTTTGATACCAATGAAACCACTTCCAGTCTTGTCTAGGTGTTGTAACTCAAGGCTCAATATTAGGCCCTCTGCTTTTTGTATTATTTATAAATGATATTGACACTTGTTTCAAGAATATTACAAAATACATACAAAAAAATTTAAGGTTGTCTGCATACAAAAGGTAGTTAGTACCTTTTGTATGCAGACAACCTTAAATTTTTTTGTATGTACAGTCAATGATGTCAATGAGTGTTTGCATTGCAACTGCAGAGGGATCTGGATCGCCTTTCTGAGTATTGTACTGAAAACAAATTACTCCTTAGCATTTCCAAATGTAAAGTATATCTCATGAAAAGTTACAACAGATTGGATTTTCAATACTTATTCACTGAGTAATACTCCACTTGAAAAAGTATCTGTAGTTCGCGATCTGAGTAAATTTGACAGTAAGCTCCATTTAGATGCACATATTGACAATATTGTAAGCAAAGCTTACCAATCCTGTGGTTTCTCTTTATAAGTCGCTTGTTAGATGACAGGTGGAATAGGCTACAATGGTGTGGAATCCCTATTACCTTAAATATAATGATCAAGTTGAAAGGTTTCGTGCTATTCTTCTTGGCACAACCATGGAGGTTTTTCTAATATCTTTAGACATAAATAAAAGTCAGTATTTTTTAAATATTTTTACCAGTGTTTCGAATTTTTCTACCTACTAGATCTAGGGGGTAGAATAGTCGAGCTGAGAAGAGTACTTCGTAGCACGATCATACAGAAACAAATTACATGATTACAGATGTGTTTAAAATATTTTCTTAGCGTTTTTGAATAAAATATTATGACGTTGTGAAGTCTTGAAAAAAAGTAACATTTTAAAAGAAATATGGAATGACTATTTAGCTAATGCTATATGTACATACTTACGGAAGCACTTTAGAAAGAAGTACAGTGAAACCTTAATATAACGTACCTCAATATAACGACTTTCTCAATTTAACAAATTCTTCGTAATCTAGCACCTAGCCAGCCGCTGACGAGGCGGTATAGGTTGCAAGTCTAACCTAACCTAAACCATCATTATACCTACTTGTGACGCTTGGTTGCTTGGTTGTGACGGCTTTACCATCTAAATATATATAACTCAAAGGTGACTGATTGACTGACATAGTGATCATCAACACACAACCCAAACCACTGGATGGATCGGGCTGAAATTTGCCATGCAGGTAGATGTTATGACGTAGGCATCCGCTAAGAAAGGATTTTTGGAAATTCCACCCCTAGGGAGGTAAAATGTCCACGCGGACGAAGTCGCGGGCGGCAGCTAGTTATCAATATTATTTTAAAACAACAACAACTGTAATTATTTTGTGTGTACATACATCGTTAAATAAATAACTAAAACTGTCCAACTATTTGATTAAATATTTTCGAACTGTATTTGTATGTAATTTTGGAACATTTTATCTCAAAATCTAGTGACATTTATTTATGTAAGTGAAATTGCAAAGAATGTGTCAGTCTATAGTGCGTCTATCTACACATAAAGTATGAATCTATTCTGGTACCTCTTTCTAAGCAAATTTTCGACTTCATAGAATAAATTTAATACTTACCACTGTGGGTAACAGTTGAGTTGTTTATGACTTTGTAAATCTATTGTAGCTATGTAAAAAATAATACAATAACAATCAACTATGATGGGATGTAATTTAATTTACTGGAGGCGATTATACTTGTCAAACAATTTATGTAAAGAACTCAAGCAAAATCTGTGCCGAGCACTAAAACGACGATGCGAAGAAGAAATCGCTGCGCGGATGCGATCAATACTTTCAATGCATGCGTATTACTTAGCAGGCGTTTTACGTAGTAAGCGTGGCACCTTTTGGTTAATTAAAGTATTATTTTGCCATTTCTCAATTAAGAGTTTATATTTTTACATACAGTTTTAATGAGGGATCAAAAATCAATATAATCAAATAATACCTATTATAGTCAAACAATCTAAATCAACCATGAAAATGTTATACTTACCACAGGCAGGTCCTTTCCAATTATCTTAATGGTTAGCAAAATTTTAGATCATACACTTTTAATGAATAGATTTTATGTAGAACGTAACAGTGGAAAAACAAAAGTATATAAATAAATCGAAGTCGAAGCAGCAATAATGCCTCCGCTCCTGATCAGTTGCTGTCAATGTCACCACCACAGATTTTATAGGATTTTATAGAATATGAATAGTCAATGTCACTGAGATGTCACATATCACCACAGATTGGAAAGAATATCATGAAAACACAGATTAAAAAGATTAAAAGCCAAAACTGGAAGCCACACCTTGAACAAAAATTGAAGGCATAAAAATTGTCCTTGAAACCACTTGCTTAAATTTGTCCCTTTCTTACCTCTAGGGCACACGTATTAGACGGTCACTTGACCGTGTAATACATTGTACGTACGTTAGAAAGAGACGAATGGGAAATAAGAAGTTTCAATTACTAATTAACTGATCGACGGTATTTGTCACACACACTTTTTTATGGCTTCCAGTTTTACATAAATATTTCTTTCTATAGACGCATGCGACACTGATGACGTGACACTCGTGCGCTGGAAACCTCAGTCCACTTCCCCACCCCGTGGCTCGAAAAGCTCTGGCGACCTTACTCACCAACAGAAACACCCCAAAATGTACTGTTATGTGACATAAGCTATTTGGTAAGCCATACAACCCCGGTTCGGGTTACCTACTCAAATTTTTTGATTAATATTTAATATTTTATAACAAATATAATATATGCTTTAATGCTATATTTTTGCACAATCGTTGTCTAAAGATAATTTGTGTGGGTGTTTTTCAAGCTTATTGCTATATCGATCAAATGTATTAACGTTGCTAACATGAGATGTTTTTATTCAGCTTTTATTAGTTTTTACTTATACTCATTTTTGTTACCTACTTAATTACCTAGAAGAAATAGACATGGAATTATTTTTTGCTAAATGAACGCATCATAATAATAATTATTGATTTTTGCTCCAGCTGTGCGAGAGCGAGACTGCGGTATGTGGTAAGCTGAGTTGACATAAAATCGTTATTTTGCTGCACTAGTGCCACCTACCGTGTTTCTGGTAGCTTTACAAAACCTCATGTCTTCTATTCTATTCATTAATTTCTAGGTCTTTTGGTCTTTATCAAGATAAATTTTGAAATAAAGTTATCGTTTTAAATTAATGGTAACTTGTGGTTTCATAAAAGTTCATGGTATTTCGTAAATTTACTAAATGTAGGTAGGTCGTAATTAAATGATGGATGTTTGACATTTCATTTCACGATTTTCATTTCACGGATGGCGGCAATTGTCAAATGAAATACTGGTCTACTGTGCGAAAAAGGAAAGCTGTAGGTATTGCAATGAAATTTATTACAAGAAATTGCAGTGGACGGCCCTAATGTTACATAGTTATTGATAAATGTAGAACGTTACATAAAATGTGATATAATGCCCACTGTGTTTTGTACATAAGTACATAGTAGAGACAAATGTAATGGTGAAGATTTCCAATCCTTTTATCATCGTGCATATTATGCATGCCTCAAAGTGTAGTCAGTTAATTGTAACATTTGTGTGAAAAGTACTAAATAGTAAACAGCTCGTTTTTGTGTTTACATTCTTCAAAAAAGATGACCTCTTTCTATTAGTCGACATGGATTCCTCTACAGACGGATGGGACCCAGGTTAGTTACAAGTACCGTAAAACTGTAAATATGTTTTCAACATCTTTTATTACTTATCTCTTTTAATTTCTTTATAGCTCTTACAAGACTTTTAACTTCCTTGAAAGAAGTACAGTCTGGAGGGGAAGATTTGGCCTTTCTAAGTGAACTTTTACAATCTAAACAACTTCATGCACTAGTTCAAGTACACAATAAAATTGTTGCTAAAGGCAAGGATGACAAATTCTATCCACTACTCTCGAATGCAATGCATGTTACTTTGGAAGTGCTAGATCTACTCAGTGACATAGTTTCTAATTCTCAAGAATATCGGGAACTTCTGAGCCTGTTACAGAAGCCACATTTTCAAGTTAGTATATTATAGTTCAGTTTTTCTATATCTATGTTCTGATGACATCTGACCAATTTATTCTTTGTGTAGGCTATATTATGCACACATGATGCTGTAGCACAAAAAGATTACTACCCTCATCTACCTGATATACCACCAGATGCTGATGAAGAAGAAGAAACAGTTAAAATTGTTCAACTTGTGAAGAGTGATGAACCTTTGGTATGTAATTTTATATCTATCAGAGAATTAAATACCAATAATTATTTCTTCACACTCTTATTGAAAAATCAGTACTGTATCAAATTGTTCGATAGTTGAAAAAAGAAATTTAGAGTAACATAAAGGTTGTGGCTCATCAAATTATCAAAACCTACCATATACCCACACAGTACAGAAATGAAAATGTGCTGTATGTACAGAGAATAATTTGTAGATTCCAATGGTATGTGTTGCATTTCTGTAAGTGTTGTAAAATGCAGTAAGAAAAAATAAAAAACATTTTTAGATGAGTGCATAATATTGTGTTGTATTATATTTTATGGGAAATTAGCTAGAAAGTGAAGTATAGAAACCATATCCACCCATTAGACTAGATTTAAGAAGAAATTACCACATCCACGGTGTACACAAATGATGTAGGGGTCTATTCACAAAGTTTATATTTCACCAAGAGAACCCTTTTTCACTTACATTTATGTGTTATACATTATGGATTGTAAAACAAGGGAATTGAAAGGAATAAGAATATAAAATGCATTAATATTAAATCATTCTTCATAACTTCATAAAACATAATCATTGAAATTCATAATATCATTAATCATACATTTTTGGGCGAGTCTAGTGTTTTATGCACCTACATGGCTGGGTGATGGGTAGGTTATTTTTTTTTATGACCAAGCGGAGTGCACTGTTTTTGTAAGCAACAAGGTAGTAACAGTATTAATAAAAAAATTATGATAACTAACTGTTATGAGCTCCGTTGATAGTAATAAAAATGTATGAATAAAAAAAGTATGAAAAATAAAATTATAGACAAAGAATAGTATTTAGAATATTATGTGAGCAAATAGGGACCCCAAGTATTGTCTGTGCCAAAAAAAAAATAGAAAACTTCAGAATTGGAATATTTCTTGATTTTATCAAAAAGATTTATCTTATGGTGAGAGAGGATACGCACTCTCTTTCTTTAAATGGACGGACTTCAAACAGCTGCTATGCTGTATCGCCTATTATCGCATGGGGATGGTTGGTTGGGACCTCTCAGTCGCACACATTCACTCGCAGCAATAGGTATTCTACTTTTCAAAATTCGACAACTGTAATTCGGGACTGATTTTTCGCAGGCAACCCTATACCACTGTGTTCATAATGAAATAATCTTTTAATTTCATTTAATTTTAATTCAATAATCAGATCGGTGCAAAATGCTAGTACCTATCGATTTACCTGTTTATACCTGGCAACTAACGTTTGCATATTCTATGGGCTTCATACTTTCGATCGGTATAGAATTTGTCTAGTAATCAAACCTGCAAAATGATTAAAAAGAATTATTTTTTTAAAGTTAATTAATTATACCAAGGACTAATATTTGTTAAGCAACTCATTTGCAATATATTTAGTGACACATTAAATTAAATATAAAATACGTTTCATCAAATAAACATCTTGGTGAAGGTCGTTCTATATCGGGATCCTATACTATAACCACAAATACACAACAAACACAGTCCAATTTAACAAGTAAAAACAGAACTAAATTGAGTACAAAACAAATTCCTTTTAAAGCAACATTTAGTTTAGGTATGAATAAAGAATTATGTAAAAGTGACATCTAATATATTTAAAAAAAAAATATTAAACCAAGGTATTATTGCAAAAATGATATAATTTGAAATGTTTTTTACTATGTTATAGTTTTGAAAATAAATATATTACTACTATAAAAGGTATGCTTTGAATGGACATCATCAGGATTCTTGGTTTCATAAAGACATTACAAATTTACAATTTTTATTTGAACAATAGGTGTTTTACTGTCATGGCTTACTCTCAGATGAAGATTTTAATTCATTATTTGTCATCAATTTATTTATTCTTGTATTCTGGATGTACTTATAGGCAGAAATGTCATTTAGAAATAGCAGCTATTAAATATTTATGTAAATGTAGAGAGCATTGAATGGATTAAATAATCCGCATTATAAAATTATTGAAATAGTAATGCTTAATATATTATTATATTTAAAACTTGCAATAATATTATCTGAATCTTAGATTTTCTTTTTTAGTTATGTATTATATTTATCAAATGTTAGTTTTTATCCTCTAGGATTGCTAAGATGTATTTTTAAATTCTGTTTATTTCAAAAGGGTGGTGCTCAGAGTGCAGAGCCTATAGTGGTAAGTATGAATGGAAACAAATATACCATTGATTGCTACACCTCAACGCTTCATTGTATTCTGTCAACACATATATTTTGCCATATTAATTTATTTTCAATGCCCTTCACATTGTTATGTATTATTTTATTTACCTAATACTTAAATAAATTATTAGCTGCTATCTCTAGATGTTCATGCAATTTGCATCGTGTACCTTATTTTAATTCCTATTTACAGTTCTTGTTATTATTGTCACATTACACAATACCTACTTGTTGTTTTAATCATATAATTTTTTTTGCTACCTGCCTACTAAGTGATACCCAATTACCTATTATAACTAAAGATAAATAATTACTTTATTTATTTACAATAGTTTAAGAAGAATATTTTTACAAATGATTATGCTTTTGGCAGATATTTTTCCTACATATCACATATCAAGTTACAATTAATTTCTACCCTGATTTATATTAAAATTAAATGTATGTTAACAATGATTTTGGTAAAAAGTTAAAAAAAAAATAGGGGCAACAGGTACTATTATTACTTTGTTGAAATAAATGACTTCTATTCTATTCTATTACTTTGAATAATCTCTAGTAGGTATATGCAAGCAAAGATGTTGGTGAGAAATTACAATTATTCTGCTTTATTTCAACTATTTTACTATTTCTCACCAATTATCTTTTTTAAACTTTTGAAGTCGGCATACCTTGCTACCTGTGCTTTGTTCACCTTTAAAGCAAAGCCTTACAATACTAGACCAATCGAGCTCTTACTTTCAAAACCATAAAATTACACTTTGGGTATATTTCACTCATTACCTACCTTTAATTTTATGAATATTTCTAAAATTATGAACGTTATGTTTGTGAAAGTTTAGTAAGCATGTTTTAGTATCTTGAGTAAGGGTAACATTTCTAGATAAAATATATACTATTCTGTAGTCTCCCACATCAAAAGAAATAACTGCTTGGAGTAACAAAAAATGGCCCATACTTTATCTTATAAATTATCTTTATTTCTTTGTATAATATTGAAAGTTTTATTAACTCTGTAAAAATATTGTTCGTAAATAAAGGCATGTGGTAATAGATTTTTTTTTACAAAATATTGATTATTCAAAAACAGGGGGCTACAATCAAAACTGATGAAGAAACTGGAAAGATTGTCATAGCGCGAGTAATGCATGGAGGGGCAGCAGACAGATCAGGCTTGATACATGCTGGTGATGAGGTCATTGAAGTTAATGGAATTAGTGTTGAGAATAAAACACCTGCTGACGTATTAGCTATACTGGTAAGTTATTTTTATTATGAGAAAATATACATAACTTATAAACATATTTTTATGAATTTTATCACTCTATTTACGTTTCTCTGCTATACCTATGTGAAATGAGAACATAAAGTTAATTAATCAGTAGTGAGATTATTGTTCAATGTTTACAGCAAAGTTCTGAAGGCACCATAACATTCAAATTGGTACCATCATTTGGTAAAGGGGGTTCAAGGGAAAGTAAAGTGAGAGTTCGTGCTCTATTCAACTATAATTCTTCGGATGATCCTTACATACCATGTAAAGAAGCTGGTTTGAATTTTAAGAAAGGTGATGTTTTACATATTGTGTCACAAGATGATGCTTACTGGTGAGTGTTCTGCAATGCGTGTTATAATCACTGAAAAATGTACCATGTTAATACACTATTTTATTAGGTGGCAAGCTCGACGTGAAGGCGATAGGGTGATGAGAGCAGGATTAATACCATCAAGGGCTCTGCAAGAGGGTCGTATTATACACGAAAGACAAACTGATCCACAAACTATAGATGGTTAGTGTTTTATTGATGATATGCACAATGCTATGGCGAATGAATGTTTGCCGAATCGAGTTATGTGTGCGCACTGTTTACATTTTTATTTATTTTTCATCTTTATATTAATATGTTTAAATAATGCTAGCGATTTTAGATTCCATGTATGCCATGCCAATTGTGTGTATGTGCAGGCAATCCGGCGCTATGCAGTCCTTCTACGGCCGACTCAGATTGCGCGCCAAAAACGCCGTGTTCTCCTACACCCACAGCTACAGTGCTGCTACCCTGTAAATCAACACCTAAAGTCAAAAAAATAATGTATGACTATAGAGAAAACGATGATTACGATCGGGAGATGATTCCTACGTATGAAGAGGTAGCGCGGTTATACCCAAGACCAGGTCTTGTTAGGCCGATTGTATTGGTTGGGGCGCCTGGCGTGGGGAGAAATGAACTGCGTCGAAGACTGATAGCTACTGATCCGGAAAAATATGTTACTCCGGTTCCTTGTAAGTGTAAGATACTATATTAGTTTTTCTATAGCGTATAGTTGCAGATCACCACCATAATTACCTATTGAAATCAAAAATAAAGTGACAACACCTACCTGTAATTAGTATTGTGTATAACATCGATTTTATTATTCGTCGGTTACTATTGCTGTAATTGTTCTTCAAATTACAGACACTTCTCGCCCTCAAAAGCCAAGTGAACAAAATGGCAAAGAATATGTATTTGTCACTCGCGAGAAAATGGAACAAGATATAGCTGATGGCAAATTTATAGAACATGGAGAATACAAGGGTAATCTGTATGGAACATCCGCAGAAAGCGTTGAGAGTATTATAAATTCAGGTGAGTTAATAGTTATTTATGCCACTTGCTGGTCAGGGGGTGACATCAAATTTTGTATTTACCTCGGGCGGTAAAAAAAGAAAGCCTCAGATCGTATATTAATCGTCCTCGTCTCCAGCTATAATACCTGCTACTTGAGACATGTTTTTGTTTTACCGCCTTTAGTTAATAATGTACTATTCCATCTGTTCGAATATCTATTCAATCATCTATTCGCACATAAGTGCCAGCAAAGTGGGTAGTTTTATAAGATATTATTGTTAAAGCTTTTGGTGTGTGTTTAATATGCTCAAACAGACAAGTTACATCATAATATAGCAATTTTTCTTTTTGGGGCCGCATTGATTACCCTGGTGATTTTTGTCCGGTGGGTGAACAGCTGTTTCATACATTTTGGTTGCGATGTTAGTCCGATAGCAAGTTGTTTGTATTGACCTACTTATTAAAATGGTTGTGGCTCGAGAGCCACTAAAATTTCACTGTGTTTAATCATAATGGACCTTTATTTTTCTTATCCTATTTCAGGTCGTGTATGCATTCTCAGTCCTCATTGGCAAGCGCTCAAAATGCTCCGCACACCAAGATTACGACCTTATATTGTATTTATCGAACCACCTAGTTTAGAAAAGTTAGTTTATACTCGAACCAATGCAAATGCCCGCTCCACATTCGACAAGGAAAGTTCTAGAGCTTTTACGGTATGTAGCCTATGTAATTTTTATTCTTCCGTTACTCAATAATTATTTACTTTTTTTTTTAACTAATAAAGAGGTCCTTTATATATATTTCAAAGTTCCTTTTGCGAGATAACACCAGGATAAAACAACATTATTAAGGTCAACTGGATAGACTTGTGGCCGTTAAACAAGATCGATTTGTTATTGAATCTAACTAAACATGCAGTTGTATACTCATTAATTCTTTTGCCTCCCAAGTAAAGGGTAATAATACTGGAGTAGGAAGTCAGTGCAGCATTGAATTAAAAATAAAACTTTTTAACACCACCCCGCTTTGATATAAAATTAACCAATAAGAAACCATAATTCGTTAGATTATTTTTGAGGTATATTTAGTTATTGCGCATTGAGGGCAGGTTTGCGAGTTCTCCTTTGTAGATAGATAATCTAAAATGATGGGTGCGATTTTTTTTTCTCATAACTTTTTGTCGTATTATCGGAAGTCCAAAAATGTTTCTCAAAAACTTCCCAAAAATGATCGAAATTCATAATCATCAAAATTCACAATTTCATTACTCATACACATTGTTTATACGTACTAATATTTGTTCTCATATATTTTTATACTAATGATCGAAAATCATAATCGTCAGAATTCATAATATCACTAGTGTTTCAAGTGATTTATATAACTAGGTACTCAATACTCATACACCTTGTCTATACTTACTAATATTTGTTTTCATATATTTCTTAATCACAAGTATTATTTATCCGAATTATTGGAACTCGTAATATCATACACCTCTGTTTTATACTAATACTAGTGGCCGCCCGCGGTTTTGCTCGCGTTAATGTCGGTTATTATACAGCCTATAGCCTTCGACAACAAATGGACTATCTAACACAAAAACATAACAAAATAACAATTAGGTCGGCATAATATTGGTTTAGGTTAGGTCAGACTCGCGATAACCTCTCGATAACCTGTTCGGAGGCTCGTGGGTCAGGACTTCATGAGGCTGAGGCCGTGGTGCAGGCAGCGGGCAGAAAAATAAAATGTAGATTGTTGGTGTTGAAACTTAGAATTTAGGCATTTGACAAGAAATAAGTATGTACTTAAATATTTGCTCATGTGTTTTTGAAATTTTTCCCTGTGTGTGTAATAGGGGATGGAAACTGTGTGGGGATGAAATAAGGGATAAAAAGTGTGCTATGTGATACCACACCTTCCCAACAACTAATATATATTTGTATCAAATTTCATCAAAATCGGTCTAGTAGTTTTTGAGTTTATTTTTACAAACATAGAATTCCTTCCTCTTTATAATATTTATTAGTGTAGATTTAAAACAACGCAAGTAGTATCCCGAACCATGGTACCTTATTACAATGAAAGAAATGACAAAATTTGATCTCTTTGTCAGGTCAATAAAGTTCTCCATGCGTCTCTATTCTATTCGCTCGAGTTGCACTGAATCCTGAATATTTTTTTTATGTTTGCAGGAGGAAGAGTTCACTGATATAATTCGGTCATCCAATCGCATAAACTTCCTGTACGGATATATGTTCGATGAGGAGATAGTAAATGAAGAACTCGCAGGTGCACTAGCACAGTTGCTGAAAGCTGCCTGGAGAGTCCAGTCGGAGCCACTCTGGGTACCCGCCTCGTGGGTACAATGAGATTCTTGTTACATATATATCCATTCTTATCTAGTAATATTTTCGACACTAATTTCCATTTCAGATTTATGTTTATTCACTATAAATATATTTTAGACATTTTGAAAAGTTATGGATGTAACTGTACATACGAAAACTTATATACGAATTTCCTGTTGTATTTTGTAAAAAAAAAGCGAAATGTGTTTTGTTTGTATTATGAGTTAAGGAATATAATGCTTACACTTTTATTGTATTATATTTTAGAAAACATCACCAAAATTTGGTCTCTTATTTACTGGTATAATTTTAGCCATCCAGCTTAAAATTAGAAATGAAAAATATCTCGTGGTAAATTAAATATGTAATCGAGTTTTTCTCTTTTAGTGGAGTGATCGACACCCGTTGTTTGTATATCTAATATTATAAAAATCTCGTGTCACGGTGTTTGTGCTCGCACTCCTCCGAAACGGCTAGTCCGATTTTATGATTTTTTTGTGTACATTTGGTAGGTATTAGAATAGGTAATAAAGTATACATTTCATACCACTAAAAATATATGTATATATGGCAGAACAACGTTTGCCGGTTCAGCTAGTTAATTTATAAAATAGTATCTATTGTTGTTGGAAATTAGACGTAGCGAATGAGCAAAGCATAATTTGCAGATGACATGTTTTACAACATTTGACATTATACTTTTACTGGCGCGAAAGTTTTGAAAAGGAATATTTTTTCCCGTTTTATTGAAACAATTTTCATTGATGCTCAGCTCCTCGATAAATGGACTATCACAAAAAAATCAATTTGAATCAGTAGTTGTTAAGATCTTAGTGTTCAACCAAACAAACAAACTCTTCAGCTTTATTATTAGCATAGCTTTGTGTTTACAATTTACAAAGGCGCGGCGGCGGCACGGCGACGGCGCGGCGGCGGCGTCGTCTGAAGGAGCGCTAATAACTAATCTATATTAATTTTATGAAGCTGAAAAGTTCGATTGAACGCGCTGCCAGGAACTACTGATACAAATTGAAAAAAATCTTTATGTGTTGGATAGTCCATTTACCTAGGAGTACACTATAGGCTATATAACATCACATTACGACCATAGGAGCTAGGCATCAATGGAAAATGTTGCAAAAACGGGAAACGAAACGAAGATCGCGAACGAAGTTGCGACCACAGCTACTTTAATAATATAATTATTAAAGTAAGGTATATGAGGGCTTAAGTTTCCATAAATAGATGTTCATAGATTCTTCCCAGTGAACTATACGAGTACACCTGTTCTATGTATTTGATAACAAACGAGTAACATGTGCAACATGCTGTATCAAAATTGTAAAATAAATTTTCTATTTCTCCATACAAATAGTTTTGGTTAGCAAAACAAAATGTACTTACAGGAAATTTCAAATTGATTTCCAAGTACGACTATTTGATTACACCATGGTATTTATATGAATATGTAAGCATGGCAACTCGCTTTTTATAAAGTGACGGTACAAAAGTCTTCGTTATTTCTTATATGCATTCCTTTATCAAATCGTTGTCTTAGTAGGTACCTACTTTTTGAAATAAAGCACTAAGCAGTACGACTGCATATAAAATTATACTTAATTGACATGACGAAATGACACACAAGGGTCAATAATGTATAGATCTGTACACCTCTGACCTGTAATCTATGTACTTTCAATATCTAAATTCAAAGGTAAAAAGATCTTTTTAAATGGACTTTGCTAAATATTTTTAAATCCTATACACAATCCTCAAAAACCCTACCAGTGGTAGTTTACCACTAACAATGGTAGGGTTTTTGAGGATTGTGTAATGTAAATTACCCACATATAGCAACTTTATACTATTTAACGGCCTATTTGTTAAGATTTCGAATAAAATATGTTTTATTTGATTGTCAGTGTATATCATTGTCATTTCTATACATTATTCTATGTCGTTTCAAATGAAAGTTGGCAAGACTGATAATTGCTCTTGTGCAAGCAAATTTCGACTTTAAATGAGGAACCTTTCCTTACCTCGACTGCAGCAAACATTCCGTATAATTATAATTTAATGTTATCTGTGAATACTATCGTTTAAAACAATATATCAAAGAATCGACAAAATCGTTTTAAAAACTCTTTTTAACTTTATGTCGTCGCTTGTATCGCCCCATGCTTCCTGTTCATATTTAAAAATATTTGTCATTGTACATTTATTATATTTATATAACTTCATGCACAATTCCTAGATACCTAATTCTTAAAGTAAAATGTGTTCATTATGTAATGATTTCTTCAATGATGACTATAAGTAAATAAATATTTTTTTGAGGATAAATTAGTGTGCCTCATAGATGTAATGTGTTTATTAGTCATGAAAATTAATATTATTATATTTAGAGAAATATAATATACGTTATATTTTCACTTACTACCTCCAAATACATTGTTTGTAGCCAGTGCCTCAGATATATATATTTATAATTGTGTGTACTATGTTGAACCATGTTAATATGTTAAAAGTTATTGAATTTTTTAACTTTATTTTAGAATCTTAAGAGTGCTAATGCCCATGTAAAATTTAGTAATAAAGTACGCTTTGAGATTACATTATTTAGTTAAGGCTGATCTATAGAGAAATAAGTAGTTTATTTTATGTAGTCAATGCGTGATGAACTTATTAATAATAACAGTAGATGAGCAGATATGTTATTTTCAATTACGAATTTCTGCTCATCTGCTGTGATTAATAAATTTAATAATCACAGTAGATGAGCAGAAATTCGTTATTGATAGTAACCCTTTGACAACTGTTGTAAATTGTTATATGATAGTTTGTTTCTTGCTCCCAGTAATACACACCAAGTCAGTTTTGATTCGCCTTGGACAGTGATGATAAAAATGTATAACTATGTTTGTAAGTCACTGCGAGAATTATAAGAGTTTTACGAATTTAAAAGAGCGATGTGTTTATAAGTTTATATGTAGCAAGTTCATTAAGGTCTGTTATTGGTATATCTACTCAATGCAATATCAAATGTACAACTAACATAAAGGCAATAAGCGTAAATTCTAAAGTTGCTTAATTAATAACTTTATTATAAACCGTTTTAAAATAGATATTATTATAATTATTGTTGTATTTATTGTATGCATGTAATCTTGAAAGGTATATGCCCACTGCGAAATTTACAGCGGGATATATCGCGAGGCAAGATTTTCAGTGGCGTATAGGTAACATGCAGTCAGTCGGCAATGTAACTTTACACGATACCTTCTAAAAACTATGAAATATCAATAGACTGATTCAATAAAGTCACATCAATAAATTTGATACACGCGATATACCCAAAAATATTTACACTAGGCATTATTTTACATATTGTAATTTTACTCCTTAGGCATGGTACTTAGTCATATTAATTGTGAATGTTTACGTGTTGACATTTTATGATTGATATGATTATTAGTGTTATAGAATATCCAATAATATTATTTAGGAAACCAGAGGCTTGATGGAACAGGTCGTTAATTAATTGTTTTTTCGTCTGATGGTTGGGAGTGACTATTTAACTTTTTGTCTGCCTTTTTTATTATGAGACAACATTTTAGTCTCTTTTGACCGCAAAAATATTAGCCTGTTGCGTGTGGGGCATATGAATGTTAGTTATGTATACGTCGCAGGCGGATCGTATCACACTCCGTATTACAAAACGGCGCGGCGGATTGTAGTATGTGATAATTGTTTACCAAATAAAACCGTTTGTTGATAAATCCGTAGTAGATTCTATCAATATTAGTCTGTATAATCGAATGGAGATCGCTTATTTTTGGTAGGATCAGGTTATTTTTTTATGACTAAGCGGAGTGGAATTATTGACACTCATCACTCTCGCACACTACAATCCGCCTCGCCGTTTTGTAACACGGCGTGTTATAAGATCCGCCTGCGACATATAAGACTTGGGTAGTAAAAAGTTTAAGTTTATACGGTAGCTTCCCGGCCTTTAGTAAATAATAGATAGTATGCTAAAGTAATGGAAGTTGATATTATCTGTGCCACAAAGCAGTCAATTTACCAGGAAATATTTTTAAATCCCAATTTCTAAGAGAATTTTGAGTATGCTATGCTCTCACTGCAGTAAACACGGATATTGCAAACGGAGCGGAATAATTATACGAGGCATAATTTTTTTTTGTATCGCGTATCTAGTTTACTATCCTATGAGGACATAAAAGCTAAAGATTTTCGAAGCTGTAGAAAGCCTCATTCTACTGTACTCTAGGACATAGATACAGTCTAGGATAATATCCAGTGAAAACGATATAGCTTCCGATTAGAAGTTGAAATAAATAACAAAAATACTCATTTTTTTTGCTAGGCTCTTGACGCCTAATAAATATAATTCCTGACTTATATCTCGCTCTAGAAAATAATGTTGGAATGCATCACTGATTCATAAGCTCTACATCATCCGCACAACGCACGCGCCGCGTCCGATGTGCGTTGCTCTTCAGAGACGCGGTACGGCGCGTATTATGCGATATGGTTGCTGACACTTCGTGTTGACGTTAGTGAACTATCCACCGCGCCGCGGCCGATGTGCGGTACTCCTTATGGTTAGATACTTCATTCCGTTAAATTGTTGTGTACTGATTTGCATAGTGAATTCAGTAAGAAACTTTGATAGCATTGGACGGTTCGCCTTTTGACTTAATGCTTAAAGAATTCTTAATTTAAAAAATATCTATATTAATAATTATTATCATTGTATCATAGTCTTTAATTATCAACTTCTTAAGAAATGGTAAACTAATATTAAGTTTATACTTGCAAAATTAGTTCGAAATATGCAATGTCTTCATTTGTTTTTTTTTGTATGTACAGTATGTAATTATTCACTTAGTGTAATATATACATTATGCCCTGATATTTCTTAGACTAATAGTTATGAATACTAATCAATGTTTTAAGAAATTTTTATCGTTGTATATAATAAATATGTATATTTGGTCTGTATATATCTTTTCTAATTAATTTTCTTTATTAACTTTAGGAAGTACCTATAGCAATGAATAGTGTATAATGTTTTTCTCATTTTATATTTTATATGTTTAATTAATCATAAAAAATATATATTTGGTCGTGTTCTTTTATATTTGTGTAAAATAATTCAGTAATAGTGGATAACAGTTTGAAAAAAGACACTATTAAAAGTCTGAATATATTATATATATATATTTGGATAGATAGGTCTGTCCTTATTAAAATATTTGAAATAGTCTAGTATTAGATAACATAGATTGCGCATAGCAACTTAAATTCACGCATGCTTATAAAGCATACAAACAGAATATATAAATAAAACCAATGCTCTTGCTAACCAAAGATAATATTAATTTAAATTATATTAGTAATAACATTGAGGTCACATATTGTCTTAATATATCGGCGCATTTAAAATGATATGTGTTTTTTATTTTTCATTCGAATGCTTTTCCCCTTATGTTACGTTATGTTTTCTTCTTATGCTACTTTACTACAAAATATATGGTATTGTTTATAATTAATTCCTGTTAATATTTATTTCGTTCATTACAGCAAATACGCAAAAATGTCTGCCAAGCTGCATATTAAATAAGTTTGGCGAGTAGCATAATGCCTAAAACAAAGTTTGGCCTTATGCAAGTCTCGAAGTCGTCTGTTTTAAATTGCGTGATGAAATGTACCTAAGTAGCAATGGTGAAGGAGCTTATGTAATAATATCTGAGAGAAAATAGTTAATAGCCTCGTATTCGGGTATTCAGGGCAGCTGGTTGCAGTCTGTAAATATATCGTTTTTAATTGTCTCAAATATAACTGCATCATTACTTAATCTTGACTTTTTCACGTTTCGACTTTACTTGATCTTGTTGTCATGTCGACTAGACATTTATGGCAAATGCGGCACTTATTTACTCCATGATCTACTCAAAAGACATAATACAGTCTCGTCGTAACTGTTGTTAGTAATTAGATATTTAATAGATTTCTTTTTTAACCCCCCATCAAAAAACGATGTTATAGGTTTTACGTGTGTATTTGGGCATTATACCATCGTAGCTCCCAAAACTCTGGACAGGTTTCACACATTCTGAATAGGAGATATGTGGCAGTTCAAATGACAGTATTGTATAAACTGTCTGTCAATTAAGCGTTATCTCATGAACGTTGAATTGACAGCTTATACTTACTTGTAACCTGTGAAACTGGCCCTTAGTAACTAAGTATACAAAAATTTGGCATAAAATGGAATCCTTTTCAAATAAATAATATTACTTACTAGAAAAACTAATCCTTATAATAAATATTAGAAAAATTATTCCATAAGTAATATTATTAAACTAAAAAATTTAAATGAATGAACAAAACAAAAACTGAATTCCAAAATACAACAAAAACAAAAACAATTATTTTCTGTACAATTTAACATTATTTTCACGCCGTTTGACAGATGTCAAGGTGTCTTCTCGACAGGGTAATTATTTTGCATTTGGTGAATTCTGAATTTATCTTCCTCTGTTTTTACAACAATTATACACATAACACCTCGTATTCTCTTGTATTCAGGTATTTTCCTTTGGTTCTGGTTTTTCTGAGATTCTCTGACGCTGCTGGTTGCAGCAAATTTAACCAGCACAGTATGTGAAAATATCGTTTTTAATTTTCTCAAACAAAACTGTATCATTACCTATTAGTCTTGATTTCTTCACGTTTCGTCTTTACATGATCTTGTTCTCACATAGACTAGACTATTTAGCTATGGAAAATACGGCACCTGGATATTTTCTCCATGATCTATCTACTCAAAGACATATAATACAGTCTCAAAGTGACTGTTTTTGGTCATTTTTAACAGTTTTTTTTACGTTCAGGAGACGGGTAAGTCTTTTTACAAAACAAAAACAACAAACAAAATTAATAAATTTATGTATAGTCCATCCTTCGTCAGGTTCGTTACTATTGGCAGTTGGTTCTTAAGCTTGGTGTTCAAATTTCTTTCCAGCAACTTCAGTTCTCGCTTCACTGTCGACTTCTGCTTATAATTACTTTATTACGGAAATTATAATTAATAACGTGTGTATTTTGGCATCGTAGCTCCCTATGCTCGGGGCAGGTTTCACTGGTTCTGAATAGGACATATCTGGCATTTCCAGTTTTGTATATACTGTCAATTAAACGTTAACGGTAACTTACTTGGAACCTGTGAACATGGCCCTTAGTAACTAGGTATACAAAAATATGGCACAAAATAAAATCCTTTTGAAACAATATTATTAAACTAAAAATTTGAAATGAATGAACAAAACAAAAATTGGATTCCAAAACAGCGAAAACAAAAGATATTTTTTTCGGCAGTAATTAAAATTTTCTTATATTATTTTCACGACACTCTTGTCATAGGTACGTCAATGTTGTCTTCACGACAGTAATTATTTTGCATTTGGTGAATTGTGAATTTATTTATCTTCCTCTGTTTTTATAACAATTATATCCGCAACATCTTGTATTCCCTGTTATTCAGGTATTTTCCTGTGGTTCTGGTTTTTCTGAGATTTTTGACGCTGCTGGTTGCAGCAAATTTAACCAGCACATTATGTGACAATATCGTTTTTAATTTTCTCAAATATAACTGTCTCATTACCTATATTATATAGTCTTAATTTCTTCACTTTTCAACTTTGATGTTGTTGTTACGTAAACAAGACATTCTTGAAAAATACGGCACGTTACTCCATAACATAATAAAAGACAAAATAATAAGTCTGTAAAAACAAAATTAATCGATCTATGTAGAATCCAATCTCCGTGTTTAGATTTGTTGCTATATACTGGGTGTAAAAGACATGAACAGTCAAACGAAAACCACGTATTCTATACATCAAAATAAGACATATTTCAAAAAAAATATTGCTGGGAAATGATTTTTATTTTTTGGTGTCACAAAAAATTGCAAATTGTACCGCGCAATGTAAAGGGCTCAACTCGCACGCAACTCGCAATACCGCGATAATTTTGCTTGACGGCGGCCCCGTTCGTTAGTGTCCGTGCGCATCGAGTGAGCTACATTGAACGCTAACGTTTTGAAGCCATTTTTTGTTATGAAATACTAAAAAAAATGATAATGTTTCTTTGGATAATAATCAAGAAATAACGTATAGAATACGTTTTCATAAAAAAATGAAAAAAAAAATTATGACTTTGACCTTCAATAAAATCGTAACTATCAATTTCCCAGGTATAGTTTAAAGGAAGAAAAATGTTATGACGGTGATCAGAATACCTGGTTTTCGTTTGACTGCTCATGTCTTTTACACCCTGTATGTGGTTGATGTATGCGAGTAACTGGTAAAGGTTCAGACACTGGCTAATTGGCTCTGCTATATTACGGAATACTACCCTAGTTTATTTTGTTACAGTTTCTATATTATTAAAAATTAATGAATTCTATTTTGATGGTCAGTTATGAACAAAGAGTACCTAATAGGCTATTAATTTACCTGTGCTATTGATAGTTTTCTTTTGTAACTGTTTCCTGTTTTGATTAGGTATTGTAGCATCGTAGGGCAGTTCAATTAACAATTTTGTTCGAACTACCTGTCAATTAAACGCTGCTGGGAACTTACTTGGAACCTGTGAATCTAGCCGTTAATAACAATACAAAAATTTGTCACAAAATGAGATCCTTTCTAATTAAAATATTTTAAACTGAAAATTTGTAATGAAGACACAAAACAAAAACTAAATTCCAAAACAACAAAAACAACACAATAAACAAAATAAAAATATGTTTGTCTACCTATAATTTAACATTTTTTCAATTTATACACCTTTGACATAGGCGTCTAAAGTGTCTTACGATATGATATTTATTATGTATTTGGTGAATTGTGAATGTAGTACCGTTCTCTGTTTTTATAAGAACTATTTCCACAACAGCGACGTTCTTTGGTTCTGGTTATTCTCAAAGATTCCCTGGCGATGCATGTGGTTTAGGTACTTTGAAGGATATTTGTTTATATTACGCACTGAACGTTTCAATGTCTCCTTTTCGGACTCGAGTCAATCCGCTCTTGTATCCATGGTGAAGTCAAGACCGTGCTCAATTTCTTCACGAAATTTTTGCGATTCAACTTCGCCATTGAGCACAGTCAAGTCATAGTCTTTTTTGGCTGATTCTGCTATACTTTTTTTCTCAAACGTGCTCGAAAATGTCGGCATTATTGTAGTAAAAAGAAGACACGACGTTTATAATTCTTTGCTCGTGCATTACTTTCCCGGCCTAGGCCAGGAAAGTAAGTATGAAAATTCATTCCTGGCCACTGCTCAAAGCTTTTTTTTATAATCTATTATATAAAAGGCAAAGTCCTGACTCACTGTTTGGCTGATCAACGCCCAGCCCTTACCCTTGGATCTAGATAACTAAAATTTTGCACAGACGTTCCTTTTATGACGTAAGCAAGGGATAAGGCAGCGTTTCCACCAGAGATGTGCGAGGATGCGTAGCGACTTAGCGAGTGATGTGTTTGTAAAGAACCAATAGAATCGCTTCATTTACCTCGCCTCGGTCAGCACAGCTCTGGTGGAAGCGGCTCAGCGGAGCTAGATTATTGCACATACAAAACAAGCGAGGGATGTGTGCAAGGGATGTGTTGCGAGGAATGTGTGTTTAGAAGGATTTTATGAAATTCAACCCCTAAGCGGTAAAATAGAGGATGACATTTTGTATGGAATAACGTCAGTTTTAAAGTGAAATCCATTAAAATATACCAATTTTTATGGATTTCACTTTAGGCCTTTTGAATAAAAACTAAGATAGGGTATTTGAGAATTTCTCGAAATTCAACCCCTAAGGGCATGTAATAGGGGATGAAAGTTTGTATGGGAAGTCAGTCATTTTTAAAGTGAACTCCTAACAAATTAGTATATATATGGTTTTTCCGTTAAAAATTAAGAATGACGTATTTTAGGATTTCTTGAAATTCAACCCCTAAGGGCATGAAAATTTGTATAGGAAATACGTCATTTTTATAGTAAAATACATACCAATTGGTATTATGACTTTTCGGTAAAAATTAAGAATGACGTATTTAAGGATTTTTCGAACTTCAATCCCATGGGGACGAAGTCGCGAGCAAAAGCTAGTTCATCTATATAATTTGCACTAATGTATCTTGCGGTATCTTGTCATACAGCCAATTGCTACCACATAATAAAAATATTTTGTTTTTAAATTCATTATAAAAGTTCTGGCTGGCTTTTGTTGGGTTTTGTTGATTTTGGGTGGTTTTGGTTGGTTTTGGTTGGTTTTGGTTGGTTTTGGTTAGTTTTGGTTGGTTTTGGTAGATTTCGGGTGTTTTCGGCTGGTTTTGGTTGGGTTTGGTCGGGTTTTGGTTGATTTAGGTTGGTTTTGGTTAGTTTTTGTTGGTCTCAGATGGTTTCGGGTGGTGTTGGTTGTTTTTGGTTAGTTTTGGTTGGTTGCGCTGGTTTCAGCTGGTCTCGGTTGGGTCCGGAAGCCTCCTTGTGGCGGACTCTGGTAACGTGGTGGGGAAACTTTCTCGGCGGGTGTGTGGCTTATGATGTTGTGTGTTCCCTTGGCATTCGAAGTCACATGTCATCGTCGAGTTGTTTTTGTTTTCCACGACAGCTAGTTCCGGACGGCCCTTTTCAGGGCCACGACCGCGCCCGAAGTCTCCCGGGTGCGGTCCGATGGCTGCGCCCGGTGTCCTCGTAATGAGGACGCGCCAGGTTGAGCAACCGTCGGTGGAGGAGTGGCTGCTGGCTACCAATTAGTGCAAGGAGTGCCTAGACGGCAGCGACGGGACGGTCTCGGTGTAGTTGCGCTCACGTGCGCAGATCCCGAGCCGTCCCTTAATAGCGCACTGAAGGTCAGATTGGAGAGGACGTTTAGTGGGTATGGAGGGAACACCTTTACCTCGAGTCCCACATATCCCCTGCGGATGGCACTACCCCGCAGAGACGACGCGTAAATGCATTTGACCTCCCCGTCAACAAAAAAAATTGTTTCGGTTGGTTTTAGTTGTTTTTGCATAGTTTTGCTTGGTTTTTGTTGGTTTCGGTTATTTCGGCTGGATTCAGCTAGTTTCGGTTTGTTTAGGTTTGTTTTTGTTAGTTTTGGTTGGATTTGCTTGGTTTCGGGTGGTTTCGGTTGGTTTTCATTTGTTTTGGTTGGTTTTTGTTGGATTTGATTGGAACTGGTTGGTTTTGGTTGTTTGGTTGGTTGGTATTGCGTGTTTCATTATTTCCTCACATTTATTGAGAAAAGCACTATACCATGCCTCTGCGGGAATCGGCTTGCCGGACTCCTAGTTATTGTCAAGGAAAACTACTCATCCGGCAATCTCCAACTTCCCGGCCTCTGCAATAATGTTCTATTATTCTTTGGCTAGTTCGCATAGTTCACGCAGTTTGCGTACAATTTACCTGACATACACGGAATGTTAAGGGAGGCTGAAACTTGTTCCAATTTTTTTTTTCTTCGTCGGTAGAGCTGTCTGATTTTTTACAATTACTTAACTCTAATATTATGTCGCACATCTGAATGCAGAAAAGAAATTTTGAAAGAAACCCTTTCTTAATTTCTCTTATGACTTTTAAACAAATCAAGTTACAACCTAGTGCGGCGTTGTGATTTGTCATTTCTTTGAGTTGCGTAAACATATGCATAAAGTCTACTATTCTATTTCCGTCTATTACGAAATCATCTTCGTCTTCAGTTTTATTTTCTACTATGCATTCTAAATCAGAGTTAGCACTTAATAACGAGGGTTCGTAAAATAAAATTTAGTAATATCGATAAAGCAAAAATTACACATTAATATTTATTAGGGACATCATATTTGTATAGAGACAGTCAACTCACTTTAACATTCTTCACTTCAACAAATTTTTCGAATCCATTATGGCGGAAGTCCTTCGATTTCGTTCATTAATCCCTGGACGATTATTAATATCCAGACACAATTGATTTTAATTGTGTTCTCGCGCTCCTGAGCGCGAACGGGGCTTAACGAGTTAAAGGAACTTTAAAAGTCTTATTGTCATTTGTAGAAGAAAAACAATTAATTTAACTCGATTTTGAGAGACGAGAGATATTTATAAATAAAATACTATTAAAAAATTTATCACAGAAAACTGCTTCGGAATAACCCACAAATCTAATTTATCGTCCAGAACACATAAGACACGCGAACTATAACAATGGATGACTTATTTACTTGCGTGTGATGTCACCAGAGTTGCAACCAATCGTAGACCGTTCCCGTCTCAGACAGTATTACAAAAAACAAATAAATTGTTATTCGTTTATTTCCTAAAAAATATACATCATTTAGAAAAAATAAAACTAATACATGTGTATTAGCAGATCTTGAATTGTGATATTGATCGACTGAAAAAGCTCTTGTTGAATTATGTATTTCTTCTAAAATTAGCGCCCATAGGTTCTGTTATCGTTATCTCGTTACAATGTAAAATTCCGTTTCTATCCAACTTTTTCGAAGTCACTTTTTCCATAGCAAAATAAAAAGTGCAAATCCATTAAATTGTTTTTGAGGCCCGTCAAAAAGTATTGCTTTTTCTCCTCTTCAAGTGCTAATAATTTCAATTCATCATCAGCAGCTCATATAATCAGGGGCTCGAGCCTAAATCAGGGGCTCGAGCCTACCTCACATTAGGGGCGATTAGGTCTTAGAACGAAGGTCACCGACATAGGTCAAAGAATTGCGTTGCTGATAAAGGTCGCAGGATGCGGTTGGATGCTGGCAGCGCAGGACCATTCGGTTTGGAGATCCTTGGACGAGGCTTATGTCCAACAGTGGGCGTCTCTCGGCTGATATGATGATGATGATGAGGCCTTAGTCAACCACGCTGGCCAAGTGCGGGTTGGTCGGCTTCATACACAACCTAAGAATTTATTCATAGGTGTGTGCAGGTTTCCTCACGATGTTTTTCTTCGCCGTAAAAGCGTTGTTTTAACGTAAATATGAATTCAAAATTTGAAAACACATTGGCACGTGGCGGAGGTTCGAACCGGTGCCTCCCGGGTGAAAGACAACGCTCTTACGCAACTACGCCACCGACGCTTTTTGATAAAAAAAATATAATAAATTCAATTATGCTTGGGAAAATATTCAGGAAACATCGCGTCAAATGTGAATGTGAAAATAAAAACAAATATTATAATATACACAAGTTTATTTGTCATCTGTCATCTCTTGTGGTGCATCCACGCTGCTAATTTCTTAATAGACTATCTACGAATAATGCTGTTGTACTTTTGCGGCGTGGATGCACCGTTACAGATAATAATCATATAGCATAAAATAATTCAAATTAATGTACGACAAAGTGCACTCTTAGGATTAATAAAACAATAGGCGTTGTTTTCTGGTAAAGGTATAGGGTATCTTTTACTCGCTTCCATGTGTATCCTTAAAGTGGTTTTAGAAAAAATATTTGATCGTCTTAATTTATGTTCTACATTAAATTTTGTATGTGTGTTTGTTGGCTTGTGTCTTCTTTTAAAATACATTTTATTCCGTGTATTCTGACGTTGCGTATCAGAAGTTGCGTCTATCTCGATGATCAACTGCTTGGCGACTAGATCCATTATCGGACTATTGTTTGTATGAAGGTCGTGATTAATTTTTTTTAACGACTTTACTGAAAAATTGTTATATTTATTAAGTAGGATGCAATGGAATATAAATTAGTGCTACATTATTATAGTGTTTTTCTCGATTGTAATATATTCGAAATATTATAAAATTGGATAATCTGTTATAAAACTACACATTTCTTTTCTTTAATCTTTTCAAAGTCTTCAGTAAATCGAGTTTTAGTTAATAAAGCTAAAGTTAAACTTAATAAAAATCCAGACTATATACGAAAAACTCAATACTCTTTACGAGACTCTCCTATAATTTCGCGAGTATTTGGTTATACTGTAGATCCCAGATGATGTTGCAGCATTAGAAATATCAAAGTTACATTATATCAAAGGATCAACGACTAAAAAAGAGCTAATTTGCGGATCATTAGTGACCAATTCCGCGATTACACATACACAACCAATAACTATGTAGTTCATTCCTTCTTTCGTTGTACGTAACTATTTCCTGTGTACAATGAAATGTATGATGCTAAGTGTAGTTTTTTTATTAATACTACACCTTTAAAAATAAGGTGTCATATGGAACAAATTATAAGAATCTTTGGGATATCCCAGATATCAGAGTAGTTCCAGAAATTATATTTTTTCTGCATTTTGAGGCAGAAGTTTACTTGTTTTCATCTTGCTAAACAAATTTTGGTTTCAGAGAATAAATGTTCTGAATGAAAGTTATTTCCTATCGGCGACAAATATTTTTCATTATTTCGCCAAGTTATACATATATAATAGTATTTTACAAAACAATGTATGAGACAGCGATGGATTTGCTTTAGAACATACTTCCACGAGCATTGTATTGCTTTATAGTCGTAACAGAGAAATAAACCGTACTTTTCTCGATTGATACTTTAACTTTTAAAACGCGGTTTATTAAAGATTTCTTTTGTTGTCATAGTTTTTAATATTCTGGCTGCTTCGATTGACGAGTTATTATCGGTTCGTGTGAACTCGTAGGCATGTATTCAAAGTTATGTGTTCCGATATATTTGCCCAAGCTCTGAATAATTTGAAGACATAAAATAATATAATAGTCGGGTAATAGTGGTTTTATTTAATGATTAGGCCAAGCACCAGCATACCCAGACGCACCGCACCACGGGAAGATAAGTCTTAAAATTAGTGTGATCAGCACATTTACTTACTTGAGGTTTCTTTAGTAGTATTAGGGATGTTGACGGATGATAACTTGGTAGGATTAATCGTTTTTGCCATTCTGTTAGTAACATTATCGATAAAACTTTTGGTGTGAGAGGACGATGCTTGACTTGTGCCACCAGATGTTGTTGAAACTGTTTAAAAAAGCAATTTGATGGTTTTTAAACTAATTGATCATTGGTAGGGTATAAATTACAAGAATTCAAATAGTGATAAGACAAATTATATTTAAATTATAGTAAAGCAGCCATTAAAAGCAAACAGAAGAGTAGAGATTAAGTAGAAAAACAAAAATTGAACACATTTTTTTTTTAGACTGTGGACATTTGAATCTACCCTCGTACAAGACTTGTTTTTTGACTTGAAAATTTGTTTGTTTGAAAGTGATAGATACCAAATTATATAAAAAATCAAAAACAACAAAACAATCCTGTCATGATAAGTGCTGAGGCGGGCCTGCCTCCCATTAGGCGCTTACCATCAGGCGGACTGATTCCTTTTCTAATATAACTTAAATTTATATTTACCTTTTTCTACATATTTCCTTCTGTATGATCGAGGCGCTGTCATTTTCCGAAACTGAGCTGTAATAATTAAAAAAATTGTTCGTTTGGAATATTTGAAGAAATCATTAGTAGAATTTTATTAGAAAACTGAGTCAATGCGCTTTGGTGGATAGAAATAGTGGCCTTAGCTCTTGGTGAAAGAATGGTTACTATTACACAGGTTGTTTGGGTATCAAGCGAGCACATATCCTTGCCGACATATATATACTACTTATTATTCAAAACTGGCACTTTACATGGAGGCATTTATCAAAACATTTGTGTTATGAAAGAGAGATGCCTCTTTCGTTTTGTATATATTTTGATAGAGATGCAGAACAAATGTTTGCCAAATACAAAAAGAACGTCGCTGCGTCGGTGGACCGTTAATAAATGAAATGATACCAGAATTCAAATAAAAAATATAATCATAAAGATGGATTAGGTATAAAGGTTGTGCGGACGGGAGCGGGCGCCAAGCGCTGTAGAGTCCACTGACGTCACACGGCCATTAGCCCCGCGCCAACGACTAAAAGCGGAGTGTAGATTTAAACCATACTTAAATGTATTATAACTTTGTAAATACGTATCGTATCGAAGTGAAATAAAAACTGTTGATATTTAGTAATGAGACCCATAATTCTATGAAATAAAAATAAATTTTCCCAAGCTCATTGCATCTTTTATAAAACTGGCATAGTTTTTGTAATCTCGAATTTTCTCCAGGTTGGACGTCGCAACACACATATCTAGAGTTAAAATCACCAAAGAAAATAAATAAATGCAACTCACTCGATGGCAAGTTAGTTTGTTGTTTAGAGTCAGGTAAACTCGAATTTGCATCTTCAGTTGGACCACATGTGGCAGAATCTTCTGTTACGATAGTTTGCTTGTCTTCGGAGATAATATTGTTTCTTAGGCTTCGTATGTACTCTTTAATTAATGGAATATTTTTTATACATCGTTGCTTTTTTATAAACCACGATAATTTTAGGGTCGCTTCCTAGATTACATATCTACCTTAAATATGGGACCAAAATCGAAATCGCGATCAAAATATCAGCTGTTCCCTACATTTTGGTTGCATAGATGTTGTAATTTTGTGTGGAACAACTATTTTTTTTTCCGATCTTGATGTTGGTCCCATAGCAAAAGTTGTTTGTATGTAATGTAGGAAGCGTCCCTTCAATTATCGTTGATGATAAAAAAGTAACGGTGTATATTATGTACATAAAGTATTTTAGTTATAAATATAATAATATAAAGGTTCTGTTGTTCTGTCGCAAACTTGGATGTAATAGCCCAAAAGCTAAAATACTACTAACTGAACTACTAACTACAGATACACGTCTTTATATCCCTCTCTGTATGTCTATTTGCGTTGGGGGTTAATTCAAATCTAATATATGCTTCTTATGAATGGGACACAACACATGCAAATGGTCAGATGAATAAAGCGTTTTTATCTAATGTAAAATAATTTCTGGTCGGTGCTGCTTTCGACTGCAAAAAACTGTTTAAAAAAGGATATTTCGTGTCTCGTATTTCCTCCCTAGGCTCTAATGACAGCTTCCATGCTTCCTCATCACAACACACGCAAATGCACCTATGAATAATTGGTTGGTCCCATAGTAAAAGTTGTTTGTATGTATGTAGGAAGCGTCCCTTAAAATATCGTGGGTGATAAAAAATTAACAGCCTATGTTTATGTATATGTTACCGGCCAAACCCGTATTTAGGACGAACTAGTTTTTCCTAGGCCAAACCAGTCCTTTATGCGATTTGGAGATATCTAGTGGCTTAGTGATGGGTAGGTTAGGGATATTTTTTTTTATGACCAGGCGGAGTGCACATTTTTTTTGAGAGACTTGGGTTTTATGCACCTACATGGCTGAGTGATGGGTAGGTTAGTGAACTGGTTTGGCCTAGGGAAAACTAGTTTATCCTAAAATCGGGTTTGGCCTGTAACATATGTAAAGTATTTTACATTTCCATATAAGAGTATAAAGGTTCTGTTGTTCTGATTCGTCAGAACAACAGAACCTTTATTTAATATGTAATTTGTATATAACTTGGATTTATATCCCAAAAGTTAAAATACTATCGAGATTACAGATCCTGTAGTAGCGTGTACGTGTCGTAACTTAAGGTAAGATTTCGCTGCCGACTGCACGCAGCAGCAGCAGGCGACATGTCATCGTGACACTACTAGTTTCTACGTATTTCTATGAAAACACCAGCCGTAGCTAGAGCCATGACTCTGGCGCCGCGTCGCCGAGCGGCAGACGACACTGTCGCCCGACCGCGGATCAGTAGTGTCGCCGACGCCGGAGTGACACGTCGTCATTGTTTCTCTTTAGAATGAGTTTCAAATGCTTATTGATCAGTATTGAATAACTTCCCTCACTTGGTCTGCATTTCAGCATAGGACGTCTGGCTTTTCGTCTTTTTTTGTATATTAGAAACAAGTCATCATCGTCTTCTTCCTCTTCTAACAAAAGTAAATTGCGATCGCTATTCACAAACTCGTCTCTGAACCAACTGGATACAGCGCTGCCATTTGCAGTTGTCGCGTGCAGTCGGGTTCGAAATCCTGGCTGCAGTGAAATGAAGCCGCGACTGTCGCGGCGACACGTCATCTGCTGCTGCTGCGTGCAGTCGGTTACGAAATCATATCTTTTGTGTAGGGATGTCACAGGGAAGATGTATAATTAATCGTTATTATTAAATTTAATTGAAAAATTAATATGGACTGAAAGAAGTCATCCTTTCAGTGATAATTCTTTACTAGGAATATAACCACGCCACTGAGTAATAAATAAACCCCTTACAATTTACCGATTCTGGTAGAATGGACACAAGAGTATCAAATTAAATAAACAAAATATAGGTACTGATTGGCTTTTTATTAAACATTTTGTTTACAGATTACTTGCTCTAAATAACTTAATTTTGAGGTTTTTATTTTTCAATAGTCCATTATGTCTTTTAATAGAATGATAAATTCGTAATCTGACAAAGATTTTTTTTAATGATCTATAGTAAAACACTCCGTAGCATATCAAATTCACAATCTTGTATACGAATTAGTAGGTATAACATGTTGGTATAACGTTTAACCTGGTGGTTAAACGTCCTGTAGTTACATTAATGTCCGATTTTTGCGATCGAAGCAAGTTGAGGACAAAAAAAATAGTGAAAATCGGAAGTTGTCAAATCACGCGCGCTCGTGAGTTTCAGGATCGCCAGTTAATGAAGAAGCTACATATTTCAACCGCTCACATACGAACATATACGTCCTTATATTCCTGTTATAATAAATAATATATTAATCAAACAACATTAAAAAAAGTTAAACCGACTTAAAAAGGATTAATAATAAAATATTATTTTGTATGTTAGGTTCAGTCGAAGACATAAGTCGCAAAACAAAATAAAGCTACAATATTAACTGTACACAAGAACTTTCCTTATGTTAATATACAAATGAATGTTCAAAACTCCTTGCTCGTCATGAAATTTCAAAAGTCACTAAACACTATCATCACTTAATTAACGCCAAAAGTAGCTGGACACTTAAACTCGATGAAGTAATCCAAAAGTCACTGTACGCTCAAATTCCACGAAGAAGTCCAAAAGTAGCTGGACATTATTTCGCACTTTGTTACTTAATATTCTGTTTCCTATTTTATTTACAAACTAGCTTCCGCCCGCGACTTCGTCCGCGTGGACATTTTACCCCCTTAAGGGTGGAATTTCCAAAAATCCTTTCTTAGCGGATGCCTACGTCATAACATCTACCTGCATGCCAAATTTCAGCCCGATCCGTCCAGTGGTTTGGGCTGTGCGTTATATATATATTTAGATGCATTGCATTATATCAATTGACTAATAAGCACATAAATATAAAGTAATTACTGTTCATGTCATGATTTATGCCTATATGGGACATACACACTCGGAAAAACAAAAGTAGCTACTTCGCAATGATACATCTACTAATGATTTGCACATGTTCGAACACTAAATATTTTACGTCTTTGTTTATTTTTGAAATTGAAAAATGATACTTTATTTATAAGTTAGAAAGGAAAAAGTGGGGTGCTCAATACTATTCGTCTGTTCACATATTCTCATTGCCCTTCTGGCAACTTATGCTTGTCGCGTGGCTTTCTACCACTGCGAGAACAATTCCCCTACACACTACGCGTTCGGCCCCGTTAGTGGGTCCGCTCGCCTTCCGCGCATATGCCCTAGTCTATATGGCTAGGGCAGCGTGTGCACCTCCCTCTCTCCCGAGGAGTCGGCTGCGTCCGATAGCCTTATAGCCACATTGGCATTAGGCAACAAGGGGGTGTTTAGTCTGTAGGAGTTCGACATAATCCTAGCTGGGCTGGCCCTTAGGGTATCCATGTAGGATTCACCCCCATCTTTAGTAGCTTTCTAAACTTTCTCCTTTTCAATAGTTTCATTAATCAGTGTCATATAGTTCCTCTGCTTCATAAGTTTGATCAATCATTTTTTTATGCTTTCCCTCCTTCATTAATTTCAGTAATCAGTCTGCTATCCTTTTTCTTCTTCATTAGTTTCAATAATGAGACTATGATCTGCCTGTGCCTGGGTGGCTGACTTCCTGCATGAGCGTAGAATTCGTGTCCTCTCTGACGGATGCAGTTTGCGGTTCATGACAGTGAATGCCGGTGTTCCCCAGGGCTCCGTTTTATCCCCTACACTGTTTCTTCTGCATATCCATGATGTGATCCCTCTTGGGAACATCCATTGCTATGCAGACGACAGTACAGTGCGGGATATATCGGACACGCAGCGGCAAAACAGGCGGAAACCGTGGAGAGACGTGAGAATCTTGTTATTGAGCTCAGCCGGAAATTGGACCTTGTTTCCAACAGCAAATTTGTTTGAGTTCAATCCCAAGAAAAGTCAGGTTTGCGCGTTTACGGCTAAAGCGTCGCCATTCCTTTCCCTTCCCTCTCTTCAGGGCACACACTAACACTAACGCTACATAGCAGTATCATTTTGCTCAGTATGGAGGTTCGCAGCGACTTGAATCTGAAGGATTATCGGCGACGAAGAGGTAACCAAACATCTTGAGCCTCTCCAATTGCGTCGCGATGTTGCGTCATTGAGCGCGTTCTACAGTCTGTACCACGGCGAGCGCTCTGAGGAGCTTTTTTCCCTTATCCCACTATCTCCCTTCCTTTTAAGGACTACGCGTGGTTTACGGTGTCACCAACAAAACTGTGGCTACCATGCCAACGCGATCTAAGATATTTGACAACTCGTTTCTTTGTCGCACAATCAAGAAATGGAATTCAATGTCAGCACACGTGTTTCCTCCTTCCTACAATCCTGGGTAATTCAAAAGAGGCACCTTGCATGTCGGCAAGGCGAAGGTGGCTAGCGCAGCGGTTCATCTCTCGCGCCAGCATCTTCACATTTGGACTCCACTTCTGCTTACCATCAGGTGGAATAGAGTCATTTGCTAGACCTTTTTATAAAAAAATAAATAAAAAAAGTATATAATACTTACTCTTCTTCATTAGTTTCATCAATTAGTCCTATACCTTATCTTCTTCATCAGTTTCACCCAGAGTACTTTTATTTTTTTGTCAGTTTTAATTGCATATTATTCATGGGAGAAATCCGTCAATTGTGTTATCAAGGGTATATAATATAAACCTTTGCAAAACATCCAGCGTGTTTATTAAAAATGTTTGACATACTTGTCTCCTTCCATCTCCTTCTGTGATGACGGCAGAGTAGAATAACATCACCCCATATCCTCCAGTGGGTGTCGTAGAAAGCGACTAATGGACCAGAAAAAGGGGTATTGATCACCATTGGGCATCATTGGGCAACATCAATCATCATTGGGCAAGCGTGGTGGACTACTGCCTAAACCTCCTTCGATGACAAGGAGACCCACTTCTGGGACACAAGGCCTCTCCTAAGAGGTCGAGTTATAAAGGCTCTTTATGATATGTAACATTTCTTCTGGATGATTCACCTTTATCTGTAGTATGTTGAGTGACTTTCTTTAGAGCATTTAGATATCCAATCTCTTTGGCGTTGAGAACTACAAAAATTCCAATAAAAAGTAAATAATTGTTGACGTCTTGTTTCTGGAATATCGCTACAGTTTCGTTTACAAACAACTTCGTCGCAGGGGTTGCTTGTCATTTATTGCTTTTCATAGATTTAGATCCAACTTCATATCCTTTACAGTAGTGCAAGTCTGGCCGTGAGTTATTTTAATTTTAATTTCAGTTTTGATAGATTTCTTTAGTTTAGGCTTTGGCGTTAAGACGTTTTCTTCTATTTCTAATTCCCGTATATTATGGTTTTCTAACTTAATCATTTGTATTGTAGTCATTTTCTTGTCTTTATTTTTTTTAGTATCTTGTCTCGCTTTCTCTTGTTACTATTGTTTTTGTCCTGCTTGATTCCGAATCAACGGATGAGTCGTTATCACTGAACGAACAGCTTGACTCTTCTGACGGAAATGCCTTATTGAGTAATAATGTATCAGCATCATCTTCTTGAATAAAATCAAGGTAAGATTTCAAGTTAATATCAAAGCTTAATTCTTTTTTTTCATTTCCTAGAATTCTTTTCGTGCCTTTTTCGATAGAAATATATTCCCGAGGTCTATTGCTAGTATTTACTTCAGAAATAGTATCGTTTGGAATTGGATTAACTTCCTCATTAGCAGCACTATATTTCTGATCGATAACAACATCGAAAGCATTTTTTTTCGGGTTCAACTGTAGTAGTGCTAGGAGACTTTAGAATTAACAGCAGGTAAGCAAACAAAAAGCTTGCTTTCTATTGGATTTTCAGTGGTGCAGGAAAAGTTTTGGTTTGTAGCAAGTAAGCTGTCTTTATTCTCAAGAGGATTTCCCTCGAAATTGTTACGTTGTTGGTTAAATATTATTCTATTACTCACCCGAACTCTCCTCACCCAAACTCCATAACGATTCGCAAATAAATATTTTTCTCAACTACAATCATGCTTTCTCAATATTGGCGCTCACGCAAAAATGACGCGCGATCGAAATGGCTTACTAAGGAAATTATGTCGCGGTGGGAGAAGTAGATGGGTCTAGCTAGAGTGACGTATTGATCACTGTACAAAAAACAATAATCTATTCTAATGGTGAAGTTTGAATTTTGTTATCAAATCAAACGTTTAAAGTGTAGTAACTGTTCGATACACACACACCAGTTTGGAACATATTACTGTATCTTTGCCAACGTAAAATTTTGGGGTGGCTGAAATGTTGTATCTCTTTAATATCAATGTTCGTAATAGAAAAATAATGTTGTAACTGTTTTTAATATTCGATGTATTGTCGTATCTCTTTTAACTTCAAAAGTGACCATTTTTACACTATTTACAGCAATTTGTCGTGTATGTAGCAAAAAAACTATAAAAAAGTTAATGGCGTATCTTTATTATTTTTCATCATAGAAAGATGAGACATAGACCATTCGACGCGGCTTTTTTTTCTTATCAACAATACAGTTGTAAGTCATTTAGGTCAATTTTTGAGATACGACATTTCCGCTTTCTGCCGTCGATATATTTTTCATTTTTTCATTATTGTTCATACACACTGTACAGTGAACAATATTTGCACCTTTTTATTCTTCAACACTTTGAAATAAACAATATCAATACGAAGCGCAACGAATGACGACTGAGCGAGCCCTGAGTTGGCTCACATGCGCCGGCTCACATGCGCCTTATGCATGTAGTAGTGTGCCTATTGCAGTGCGGTTGTATGAAGCTTTCACTCTGTAGGATTATTACTTTGTGACCACACCCTTAAGTTTTTAAGATTTTGAGTCACAGTGTAGAAGTAAAAAAATCGGTAGATTTATCACACAGAAACACGTACACATTATACAAAAGAAGATGCTGAATTTACTGTTACTAACCGGATTTTAAAATATTTACAAGAACCAGTGCCTCTTGAATATTTTCGTCTTCAGAATCACTCACTTTTTCACCAAATGAGTATTTGTTTCTTGGCATTACGAAAATAAGCAGTATCCAAACATGCGACAAAAAAAACATGCCGACTACTTACCTACTTCATGATATGATTATATTTTATTGTATATAAAAGTTTATGACGATTGTGTTTGCCGTTGATTTCAAACTATATAAAAACTCATAAAAAATAATTTCTTGTTGAAAAATATGTATACTTCTTATCGTGTTGACACGCTCTGACCGTGTGAAGCACGGCCAGATGTGCAGAAAAGAGAGAAATAAAAGATAGGTTAAATTTAACACTATTTATTAACTCAGGGCGTGAGTGGGGTTTCGCACTGGGGTTCTCGCACTTTAGAAAGAGAGACTTAGCTTCAGCGGTTAGCGCAGGAAGCGGCAGGAACCAGGCACGTCGACTACCAGCGTGGTCGGCGTGGGTTCAGCTTCGGCCGGTAGGGTGGCACGAAGCACAGCAGCGGAGCAGCAGGGTAGGCGGCTGCCCGTAGATAGGATCCCCTAGTTCGGGGATCGCGTACTACAGTTAATAACTTCAAGAAGGATTACTAAACTATAGCTGGAGAAAATGGAAGAAGAGGCCCAGTTTCTCCGAGCTACGCCTTAAATACTCAAAAATTTCTAGAATCTTCCCAAAATTTGTAGTGGGAGTTCCGTTTAATGAATAATGCAACCATAACCAAAGGATAGTTTATACAGAGTAAGTGAATCTATGGTTGAAGTAGCAGTAAATTATGTAAACAAAATAATTTAAATTGTTTATCGAAATATTCTACAGGCAGAAAATACAAGTTAAAATATATTAGTTATTTAATTAATTTATGGCACAAATTAGATGGGCCAAAAGGCTTGTATACAAAGTTCGAGATATTTTTAAAATGGAGGGTAGTCAGAATCAATATTATAAATAATAGAATTTAGAAGCGGGTATCGGCGTCAGCCGACATGAGAACTGTCATTAGTAGACAGATGAAAACAAGTATAATCACAATAACAATTGCTGTGTTTATATTTGGATTAAAAACAAGTGAAAGTTAATATTAGTCTAGAATATTTAATTATTATAGTTGATAGTTATGTGATGCTTTGTTTTGTATGGATTTTTTATTAAAAACCAACGTAAGTATGTTGAAAGACGGTTTAGACCGTGACAGTGTCGGTAACCTGTGTCCACAATTTTACATTTTAAAAGGCTTTGCAAGAAAATATATAATTTAGGTACCTTTTACAACCTATTTAAATTCATCAACATAGAAAAGGTTTCCAACAACATATTTAGATCTTAGCAATTTTAGCATTAAAATGGAAAAATTGTTTTTTATATATACAGGCTGGAATTTCGTAATCCACCTGAAGGGAAAGTACTCTTAATTCTGTAGATAGAAAATTTTACTCAAAGGAAACATACCTTTATTTTTGAAAAGAAAGAAAACTGCTTTCAAAGGTTTTCGAAAATTCGCTTGCCACACCCGGGAGTCAAACCAACTAAAATCTGTAAAAATTACATCCTGTACTTTTATTGCATCGATCGTTAGGTTAATTATTAAGACGAAATCTCTGTATAAAATTTGATAAATTAAATGAAAGGAAAGCCATGAAACCCTTAATTCATTTATTTATTTACATAAAATGCTAAACTAACTAATTAGTTGCTCGAAATGGGCTCCATTCTCTTGAATACACAAATTTATTCTTCTAACAAATTCATTTCTAGTAACCTTTAATAACGTGTTGTGGTGAATATTATGAATCGTATTCTGAACTTCAACCCTCAACTCATTTACATTAGCATAAGATTTAAGGTAAATTTGATTTTTTACATATCCCCATAAGAAAAAATCTAAAGGGGTGAGATCTGGTGATCTCGCAGGCCATCTGATTGTGCCGTTTGTACCTATCCAGGTATTAAAATGGTTATTTATGTTGGCAGTAGTGATTCTGCTGTTATGGGCACCATCTTGCTGTAGAATAATTTGGTTTCGCTCTTCCTCGGGGAAACCATTTAACTCATTTCTTAAGAGATCCAGTATTTCTAGATACTTGACAGTGTTTAAATGTCCTTCGTACACGTAGACTAACACAACCATATTTCTCATGATTCCGCACCAAACGTTAATAGAAAATCTTCCTTGATTGTTAGTTTCATGAACCCGAACCGGATTCACTCGAGACCAATAATGGTTATTGCGGCGATTGTACATGCCGTTATTGCTGAAGTTGGTTTCATCAGACTATACAATGTTACTCAAAAAATTAGGGTTAAGGTTAATTTCTCTCAGCATGTTTTGACAAAATTGTAGTCGTCTCTCACAATCCCCAGGATGCAATTTTTGCACTAACTAACCGACCATCACGATAACATTTGTACTTATACTTTTTCAGCACTTTAAGTACGCGAGTTTGGGTTGTCCCAATTACTTCTGCAGCAACTCTGCTAGAAGTCTTTGGAAATGCTTCGAAATATGTTAAAATATCTAGATCAAAATCGAAATGGTTCTGCTGAAGAGTTTGCCGTCGCTTATCGAAACTACCCATATTCTTTAAATTTTACACCATTCTTTTCAATACGAACCGAGTTGGTGCCTGTCGGTCTCGATACCTCTCTCCATACCACCTCAGAGCTTGATTCACATTTTTGTTATTTAAAAAATAAGCTTCCATTAAATCAAATTGTTTTTGATAAGCCATTTTTACAAATATGAAATGATTTTTAATTATTAAACAATCAAATGTGAATAACAAATGACAATCTATTTTCAAATGTAACATTCCAAATTTAAACTACCTCATACACGCAGTTATGTCGCATCTAAGAAAGGAGTCTGCATTACAAACACTAACAAACTGCAATCGTGTTATCTAAATAATACCTAATTCGTCATTTTAATGTACTTATAAATGACGTCAATGATAATTATTAACTACTAACGTGGATAGCAGATGGATCTTTAAGTATGTAAAAGTGCTTTAACTTGACCCATTGAATTTATAAGTCCTTTTTCATGGCTTTTCTTTCATTTCAATTATCAAGTTTGTTGGAGAGATTTCGTCTTTATAAATGACCCTAATGATCGATGCAATAAAAGTACATAGTATAATTTTGCCAGATTTTAGTTGGTTCGATTCCCGGGTGTGGTAAGCGAATTTTCGAAAAATATTGAATGCAGTTTTCTTTCTTTTCAAAAATAAAGGAATGTTTCCTTTGAGTAAAATTTTCTTTCTACAGTATTAAGGATACTTTCCCTTCAGGTGGCATTACAAAATTCCAATTGTATGTGCATCGTTTAATACTTACATATAATTAATGATGAATGATCATAATCACTTTTGACATTTGATATTTTTGAAACGGTGGGTGCAGATTTTTTCAATCGTGTCGTAACTGTATGATCTGAGTTCAGTACCAAAATGAAACTATTACCAGAGAGAAGATTAGATAATTACTTTATTTTCTTATCTTAGGAACAAAGGTTTGCAAAAAAGCTAAGCATTTCTATAATTTATCGGCTTCTTCTAACCAAAAACTACTAATGTCATTATAAGGCGACTGCAGTTCTGCTACTTCTCCTGATTTGCTGTCGGCTACCTAAGGAATAATAAGAAATTCTTTAAAAAAAATTACGTTAGTCCCTCCTAGGCTTTAGTTCGTCTTTTCATATTAATGTTTTCAAAACGTGGCGACTTTGATAAAATGGTAGTAGTCAGCCAGCCTTACTTAAAACAAGTCAACCACCAACCAAACTGAGTCCAAAATTATTTTTCTTTGGACATCGAACCCACTAGGACATCTGAATCTAATTCCGGTTTGCATACAACTAGACCACGGAGGCGGGTTAATGTATACCATTACTGTATTTTTTATTTATTTTATAGAGCTTATGCTTACTTTCACTTTAGATCCAGGTAATATACCATTTTTTCGAAATGCCACAAGTGTGACCGGTTTTGGGCGTCTTTCGAAAGGTGCAAAAAAGCCCTGTAAATAACAAAATTATTAAAAAAAGAAGCAAGGACAACTTTACAGACTAGGTAATTTATAAAAATACACAACTGAAGACGTACCTTATCAAAGAAGGGGTCGAATCCAAAGGATAACGATTTAGCTAGTTTTGTCAAAGGCTGCGTCTGAATCGCATCTATTTGTCTAGATTTCTGGTCTCTAAATTGAAGGGATTGCTATAAAAAAAGTAAAAATATTCGTATTAATAATAGATTCCACCGTTTACTGTACCGGTAGTGTAAGTTTTTTTTAGATAAAAAACGAAACTTTTTCAGTTCTGTTAAAAGAGCTTAATTTGAATAGGAACCGTAAATAGCGCCTCTAGCGAAGACAAGCGCACTTACACTACAGACTCTGAACACCCCTGCGTTTCAGTTAACATACCATCATCATTCGCCTGCCCTGCTCCCAAAATATTCAAAATTACGTACAGGTAACGTTTCAGAGGTTTGATAAATATCTGTATTGCTCTCAAATCTTATGTGTCTACTACTACTATTGCACGATCAAGTTTCACAACAGTTTCGGATGAAAAGACTGAAGACGGACGTGTCTACCACACGGAGCAGTAAGCCACATTCTTGTCGTACCTACTATTGGCGTGGAAATAATGTTTCCTTTCAGATAGTGCTCAAAATTGAGGCAGTGTTTTGAGATGAAATCGATTTAACCCACGTGTTACTCAAAAACCTTTTTGTTTGTTGTTGCTAATAACACGTGGGTTAGGAATAAATTTTAAGTTTTCGACTGTTGACGACTACCGTCGCAATTATAATTTCCTAAACATAAATTATTATAGGTAGTTGTAATTTTTTTTCGTTTATGAAATACATAGCATATTACAGGCTATATAAAAATACTTACGAGCATATCCTGAGAAGCTGGTGCATAAATCCATGCAGAATCAGATTTTGGATTAGTACTAATTGTATTGGCGATAAGGTTACGTTTTGATTGAGCCGTAATATCATTTTCGTGGACATTCAACGGATCTTTAGTCGCTGCAACAATGTAACCAAACAATAAATTTAAATACGTAAGTAAATATTATTAATAAACAATTACATATATGCAAAACTCACTTTCCATTAATATAACATTTAACAAAATTAACATATAGCTGAATACTATGAAGTAATGCATATTTAATAACTATTTATGTCAACGAGTAGCCGGTTGTACTAGCAATGGCGATAACAATCTGATACAACGGACCGGACAAGATTACATTTAGTTAAATGCATTCCTTGAAAATAAATGTTTACCTTTACAAGGTGCCACACTGATTTGTTCCAAAGAAAACTGCAGTTGTTCATTCAATATGATTTTTAAAACCAAACACACCTCGATAATCATGTTTCCCGGTAAGGCATGTGGTAATAGGGCCACTGTTTAGCGTACTGCTGGTAGGCTATTGATAACATTAAATTACGTCATCTTTAGTAGAGATGAATTGTTTTGTTTTCAATAGGCATGATCATTGCATTTCTTAATCATGCATAACATTCAGCAAATGACGTAGTGATGTTTCATTATATTCAATTATGCTAGCTAGGTGATGCTCGTATGACTTTTCTATTGTTTCGAAAATGTTGACATTAGTTAAGTCATAATAATGGGTATTTGGTACTCATTTTGATAATTATAAAAAAATACAAAATACAAATTATTTGTTATTGAAAGGCTAAATTGAACTATTGCGGGCGACTGCCCTACAAGGAATACTCGATAGCTGAATATTAGCATTTCGTATGACAAAAGCTTCACGAACTTTTCATATCGTTACAATCCTGAAAATAAAATCAAGAAACTCGATGCAAACATCGATCGAAATGTTTGAGAGCTATACTATTGTAATATAGAAAAATAACACAGCTGCTTAAAAACATTTCCAATTCGTTGTTTGGTTCGCTCAGGTTTCATGTATTGAGTAACTAAGACATGAAACTGATCATTTAATTGAATTGATTGAAGTTGTACAGGTGTCGAGTATAACAGCGTGTAGCTGATCTTCTTTCGCATTGTAGGGCTGGAAGCTGTTCCAAATAATTACTTTGCATTTCCATAACCATGTTTACCAAGTCCTCCTTGGTTTCGTTTTGTTTTTTTGGCACATTTTTTATTTCCACATTTGCCTTTCTACTATCCTGCTGCATAGTTTCTATTTTTTTTCCAAAATTGCAATATATTTTCTATCTTCTTTAGATCGTTCCTCTAATGATTAAATTTTTTATACTCTTCATTTTGTACTGTTAGAAAAGCAACGGAGTTTTTAATATTTGACTGTTCGATGCCTTGTAAAGTTATGGTATTTTTTTTTAATTCCTGTAGTAATGTAGTAGTGTAATTTTTTTAGTATAAAATACGTAACAATTGTACTTGCGTTATGAGCTCAGTTTGTGTGGGAAAAACGATTTACGCTTCTTTCCGCTAGGGGCGCTATTCACGTTTGCTTTGAGAGTCAGTGAGTATTTGCAGGTAAATGATTTCGTTTGTGGTTTGTAATACGTGGAATTTTTAGATCAGTTCTTTTACTGAAGGTAGTTTGAACTGTCAACTCCTGCAATTTCTCGATGTCTATGTCAAACGTAATATGGAAATCTTCATCTTCACTGGGACATGATTTTTCAATAATGCTATCATCATAACTATTTTCGCTTGAGAGTCAGTGAGTATTCTTTTTTCACTATAGTTATTCACATTCTTGGAAGAAGATTTTTTAAAGAAATAAGCATAGTTTCTTTTAATAGATAAATACAATGCCTTACATGTCATTCGATGAGATATTTTTTTACAAATTTCTTGAATAACTTTACTTGTAGGAGCAGGAAAGTTGTTGAAATCACTGAATTTATCCTTATAACCCTTAATCGCATCCAACTGATCTTCTAAACACACCGAAAGCACCTTTCCTCTTTTCTTGCTTACACTCATTGTTACAATATTGTCACAATCTATTTCAAACAATATATTATGATAGCACTAAACTTTGTACTTTTACAGACCTTAAAAATATTCGCTTAAATCACTTATTGACACAGAAGTAATGTACCTACGTACAGTGTGTATCATTTGATACGTTGCTACAGCGAGCGAAACAATCTTACGACTACCTCCGTTACTTGATCAGAAAAAAACGGCGGTATGAAAGATATTATTCTTAGGTAAGTAGGTTTATAGGTTGATAAAACACATTTATGTAGTAAAATTAATATTAGTACTTATAGGTTGATAAAACACATTTATGTAGTAAAATTAATATTAGTACTTATAGTTACAGCAAAATATTTTTGTCACTTGTTTTTATGGTATAACTGGTTGTGAAATTTTCATATAATAATTTTGATTTTATTTTATCAAGAATAAAACATTTCGACCTATTATTTTTAAAATAAAAGAATTTCAGTGCTAAATTGATTGATCGAAAATAATTTGTATTTAAAGATCGAAAATAATTTGTATTTAAAGATCGAAAATAATTTGTCTACGAAAATAGTTGTTTGCTCAACAAGTCGGCTGCGCCAGATGAAAACCTAGCAAGTGCTCAAACCAAAATTTTACAGGAGAGCGCGAAAACGTAAATCAACTAGCCGTTAAAGAATTTTTACATAAACTATTTAAAAACGCATTTATTATATAAAATAAATATAAGCGATCATTATGTATTAAAAGTATTATAATATTTGTGTATATTGCATAATTTATACCCCTTACTAACTCATTAAAACAATCGACAATCGGTTCGCCCTTGTAGAAACCAGTAATTAACCTAGTATGAGCACTTTCTATGTTTGAATGTGGTTTACTGAATATTATAGATAGTAGATATAATGAAAAACGTAATGAAAAACAGCCACTGGTTAGCAATCAACAAAGTGCTCGTAGTACGTTTTACAAGAAATATACTTTATAAATACATATTCATCTTTTAGTGACTTGAAACTAAGACTATATTACAAATTTAATTATTGTTTCGTGTTTTGATGTCTTATTTAAAAAAAAACTTGATACGATACGATACTAGATCGATCCAAAGATCCAAAGCATTGCATCTAATCTGTTGGATCGATACTCGGATCGATACAGTGCATTACGATCCAGAATATCGTTACAAAGCACCTGGATCGAACATCCCTACGCCAGCGCACTCAAGTGACTGATCGTGTCGTGACATGCTGCCCCCGCCGCGCGTGATTCCCTCCATTTATTATGTTTGTTGACCACTTCATAAACCTAGCAAGACGCATCGACCATTAAAAAACCTAGTAAGTCTCAGAGACTTGCTAGGTTTAATAATGGTCAAAGCGACATACTAGGTTTGTAATTGGTTCTGGAATGATACACAGTGCACTTACTAGGTTTTGAACTTTTAAAACTCTGGTTATTTGTAAGATTTTCGCGCGGGTGTTTTTTTTAATTTGTAGGGACTTATTAGTTTATAACGATTCTGCAATAAAAACATTTTTGACAAAAATGTCCCTTGCTAGGTTTTCATCTGGCGCAGCCGAAGTGAGCAGTGATTTTTTCTGAGAGTGCCTGACTTTAAATCGCGATTCAGCGAAGTAGTCTATAATTCATAAATAGACTACTGAGTGTAGTGAGTGGTGATTTAAATGCACGAGATAAAAAAATGCTCTAATGTGAAACACACAATCAACTTCTCACTTTTTATAGCTCAAAAATTGTCATAGATGGGAAAAACAAGATTGCTTATATTTTAAAGTCATGTTATTTACGCTACAAATAAGTGTTAAAACATTAAAAGTAAAATACTGCCACTATATAAATTGCACGTACTTTTGTTCGGAGCTCGCAGCAAAAAGCGTTTATGATTCGAGATTTTACATAGCAAAAGCGCTCTTTTGGTGCCGGAAAGGTAAAAAATTTTTCTTTAGCTTGTCGTTAGGCGGTGACCCAAGGATGGCGCCTACTGACGGCATAGCATAGCACGACGGTACGCTTCCAGATCCCGCGATGTCCCGCAGCATCCTGTGGCATGCCGTGGCATCATGTTAAAATAAAATAATGTCAGTTTTAAATTAATTTAGATTCAGACATACATACATATAATCACGCTCATAATCCCAAAGGGGTTGAGCAGAGTTTAAGGTAACATTTGGTTACACATAAAGCCACATCTGGCAGTATGGGCCGTACAATACCCCTAAAATAATGGCAATAAATTCATTTAGAAGGTCAAAAATCATTTGCCCTCAGGAGCGACGGCCCTTACAGTCTGCTACACAGACTAAAATAATATAAAAGTATTGTGAAATGATCACGACGATGTTTCTTAACATTTTTTATTATCTGAAGCATTTTAAAAGGAGGTACTTTTTGGGTACAGTATTTTACGTCAAAAAAAAAATTATAAAATAAGTTCGAAAGTCATTAAAGAACGTATACGTTGCGTACCGACCAACTTTAAATAGGAAATCCTTAGCGACTTATGCATATTTTTTTTTATACTGGTGCACACATGAGAAGGTACATAACGAGTACAAATGATTCTTTTACATCTTTTACCGGTATTCCAATTTTTTAATTGTTGGTCCGTACAAGACGTGTACGTTCTGTACCGACCAACTTCATTGTATCATTTAGGCGTGTTATTAATAAGGTACAATTAAAATATGTCGGGTACTAAATAGTACACTTTTAGCATAAAAACATGAAATAATTTATTTTCAAAAACAAAATTTGGTCGGTACCCAAAGGTTAGGTTAAATAGACTGTATTTATTTATTTTTAATAATTAGATATCCTGACGAAAATTACACTAATGGAGTTAGTATTTGATGTATGCGCTGCCATTTTGTTATTTAATAGACAATTTACCTTACTATGGAGATCCCTTTGACACTTCATTAGACGTGCGCTGCAATTTTGTTATTGGTTGAATTTAGTGCCAACCAAAAAAATAGTACAGTGCTCACCAAAATGGGTAATGGCTCGCCCAATACATCTTTTGGTAACTCCAAATAAGAGACAAGCAAAATGTAGCTCACGCCTGGACTGCATATTAATGAGATTTCCACGATTGAAGGGCGTAACATGTGCTTTACGAGGGATAGTAAAACCATCGAGCACAGGCATTCTGAACACGCTATATAAGTTTCCTAGTGTATACAAACAAACATTGACCTATGACTGTATCCGCATAGTTTAGTTTGGATATTACCAATGTCTCACACAGTTTTATTCTAATTTCGACATCTAAACAGTCACAGACTTGGTGCAGGACCCGCAGCCGATAAAAACAATTTTTAACCGTCTCTAAAACATGATTATGAAATCTCTATCTGCTGTCCATTAAAACACCGAGGTTTCTGGCCTCACTAACCCGTTCAATAACAGTGTCTCCTATTTCAATCTTAAGTTTAAAACATTGATTCCATCGACCGAATAGCCAATCGAATCGTTCGTTAGAAAATTTTCATGATGCTTCTTCTATACCTAATCAGCTTCCCAAGTTTTCTGGTCAAATTAAATATTGGCCCGAATTTTACGATATTTTTAATTCTTTAGTTCATAATAATACGTCTTTGTCGTTTCTCGTTTCCAGTCTTAGTGGCGACGCCCTTTATCCTATGCAGGGCGTTTTCTATCGCGAAGCATACGAAATTATTCGTACTTATACAGGGCATTTGCTATCGCGAAGCATACGAAACATTAACAAACAGATATCGAGATAAGCGTGAGTTGGCGTTTACCTATTGGAAGGACATACTAAATATTAATTTTAAATCTAATTCTTCTTTGGAATTTCGTCGTGTTTTGGACCTTTTTAATGAAAACTTAAATATTTTAAAGGGGCTTAATCTTCCCACAGATAAATGGGACTTCGTTCTTATTTATTTATCTGACTCCTCTACTCGTTGTGCATTTGAACAAAGTCACTTCGCCACGAAGTTACCGAATTCCCAAGGTTTAAAAATGATTGTATTCGAAATACGAAGCGCTAGTTCGTGATCTTCACTTCACTGATCATGATCGCGGTAGTTCAAATAACAGACAAGTTCTCGATAAAATTAATTCTTCTAAATCAAATTCGATTGTTTCACAAAACCAATCAAACAAAAAAATCCTCGTTAGTATTTCTCTCTGACGCCAACAGGAAACCTTCGCCCGACAATAAGACACAGCCTTCCCCTTCAACCTCACGCGCGCCGTCCGCTACAATTGTGAAATGCTTGTTTTGTTCAAAAAATCACTCTTGTCAATCTTTGCAATAAGTTTGCACGCAGATATCCGTCCCTGAACGAGTTGAGTTCGTTAAAACTAATCATAGGTGCTTCAATTCTTTGCGCCTTTATCATACCGTTCAGGATTGTAAATCGATTTTAATTTTTTTTTGTCATCATTGTCATCATACACTTCTCCACTTGGATGAACCCTCCTTATCGCCGGTTACTTCTTCTTCTAATCAAAACGTTTCGAGTAATCCTTCGTCAAACCAAGTGCGAGTATTGACTAGTCTTGGTGACAGTTCTGTAGTTATGCTATCTACTGCGAACACATATATGTGTTCGCAGGCTATCTACTGCTTACGTTCACGTTCAAGTATGCTGACAACTTTAAATCATTTCGGGCTCTGATTGACACGGGAAGTCAAGCGCACTTAATAACCGAGCGCATTCTTCGATGTTTGGGTTTGGATCGTAAACCGAAGTTCGAGTCGTGGAATGGTAGTTGCCTTCACTGGAGCGACTTTGGTCTTGGAGCAGAGTAGCCTAACTAGAACCTGACCAGAACTATCAATGGACCTGAGATAGATAGCAGCGGCATATGCCAATTGAGATGCGTCAGAGAATGAATGTAATTCAATTTCTACAGATTCACGAAGAAGAGTATGTCTTGGTATTTGAAATTCTTTTATGGAATCTAAATTTTTTGCAAAACCTTGCCATTCCTTTCCTAATGCTTCATCTACTGGATCGTCCCACTCAGGCTTCGACAGCCATAGCTTTTGTAGAATCATTTTTGGAATGATGGTGCATGGACTAAGTAAGCCTAATAGGTCAAAGAGTTTAGCCGATTTAGAGAGGATGGTTCGTTTTGTAATTGGTTGATTTTGTTCCATATCGACTGAAAATTGTAAAACGTCTTTTGAAGGATCCCATTTTAGACCTAGAATGCTTGATTGTGAAGACGAATCTAAAGGTTTTGCTTGAGACGTGTTTGCCTCTTCTAGAAAGATGCTTGACGCATTTGTTCGCCATTTTCGTAACGGAAGACAAGCCGAATTAAGTATAGAGGTAATAGAGTGAATTATGGTATGTAATTCATTCTCCGTTTCGGCCCCAGACAGGAAATCGTCAACAAAAAAATCATTTTTAATTAACTGGGACAATGTGGGATCATTACATTCTTTAGACAATTGCACTAAACATCGAGTACTTAGAAACGGTGCTGACGTGGTCCCGTAAGTTACAGTGTTCAATTGGTATGTTTTGATACTGCCGGTCAACTCATCACGCCATAAGATCAGTTGCAAGTGACGTTGTTCCGGTTCGACCAGTATTTGGCGATACATTTTTTCCACGTCAGCTGACACTACAAAGCTGTGCTGCCTGTAGCGCAATAAAATTGAAAACAAGTCGTCCTGAACTACTGGTCCGACGTGCTGAATATCGTTAAACGACACACCAGTAGCGGTTTTAGAAGAGGCGTCAAAGACAACACGAAGCTTTGTAGTTTCGCTAGCTTCTCGCACTACCCCATGATGGGGAAGGTAGCAGCCAAACACTGGGCGAGATATCTCCGTCATATGTCCTAAGGGCTCGTATTCATTAATAAAGTCATGATATTGTTGTTTAAGATGTGGATTTTTATTTAGCTTTCTTTCTATTTGTAATAATCTTTTTTCAGCAATACTGTATGAGTCACCTAAACATTTAACGGAATCCTTGAGAGGGATTTGAACACAAAATCGACCATCATCTTCTCGACGGGTAGTGGATGAAAATAATCTTTCGCAATAATCGTCAGTATTATATTCTGAATTAAACGGTATCTCTTCAAGTTCCCAGAATTTGCTAAGTTGTTGACTAATTTCCCTTGAGAAATAGCAATGAATTTTTTATGTATTGGTGTCATAGTAGCTGTCCGCAGTAGGACCAGCCACTATCCACCCCAATTCTGTTTCTTGTAGTATGGGCCTTTGTGGTCCTAAAGTTACCTTACCCGGTTTCAACAGTTCCCAAAATATGTCTGCGCCTAATAACATGTCAATGTCAGATGATTGGTGGAAATTCGGGTCGGCAAGTTTGACATAACTAGGTATTCCTAAATCATGTATACACACGGTAACTTGAGGTAATTTGTCAGTAATCTGAGGTAATATAAAACATTTGACCACTACGTTGAATGAATTGTGAATTGATTGGAGATTTAACTGACAATGTTCTGTTACATTTAAAACAGAATTTCCTATGCCTGAAACACATTGATAACGATTATCGTTTCGTAGAGAACCAATTTTCCTCTGAGCCCTATCGCTGATGAATGAGGACTGACTTCCGCAGTCCAACAAAGCTCTGAGAGTGTAGGTTTGATTCAGAGATGTACAAAATACTTTTAAAAATGTATTTAAATACAAAATGCAAATACTTTTCTAATTTAGTATTTCAAATGCAAAATACAAAATACTTTTACTTTTTGTATTTAAATACTAAATACAAAATAGGTATTTTCAAAATACTTTATTCAAATAAAATACTTTCATATGGAATGATAATAATAATAATTTCACTATTGGACATAGGCCTCCCCCAACGATCTCCAAACCGGTCGGTCCTGCGCTGCCCGCATCCAGCGGCTTCCCGCGACCTTTACCATATCGTCAGTCCACCTTATGGAGGACCTCCCAACGCTGCGTTTCCCGGTACGTGGTCGCCACTCGAGGACCTTTCCGCCTCAACGGCCGTCAGTACTCCTCGCAATGTGCCCTGCCCACTGCCACTTAAGGTTCGCAATTCTTTGGGCTATGTCGGTGATCTTGGTTCTCCTGCGAATCTCAACATTTCTGATATGATCACGCAGAGAAACTCCAAGCATAGCTCTCTCCACTGCCCTTTGGGTGACCTTGAGCCTTCTTACGAGGCTTATTGTAAGCGGCCACGTTTAGTCTGTTTAGTGAGTTGCCGGCGCCGACGAGCGTCTTCAGAGCACTGCAGAACCATTTCACGTCTTTCTCCATTAGCCTTAACGTAAGCTCTGAGATTTTCTTGTCTTTTTTGGCACAGCGGGGATTAAAGATCTTTGAACCCACCGTAAGGACGAACCTGTCATTGCATGTGTCCACATCTATGCAGTTCTCCGGGCATTCGAAACAATTTTGTAGTTCGAGTTGAAAGTGTTCGTGGTTTGGGACCTTTCGGATTTAACCTTGAGATTCAATGTGCCCCTTACCAATCGGTGATCGCTTCCCGTGCTTAAACTTAGCAGTGCTGCAGTACCTACTTTAAGTCAAAAAGTATTTTGTATTTTACACTGTATTTTCCAAATACAAAATGCGTCTCGTAAAGTATTTCAAATAAAATACAAAATACTTTTTAAAAAAAGTATTTTAGTACAAAATACAAAATACGTATTTTGTATTTGGTATTTGTATTTTAAATACAAGTATTTCAAATAAGTCACAACTCTGGTTTGATTATTATTATTTATTTTGACTAATGCCGTCGAGAGGAGTGCTTGACCAGTGGAGGTAGCAGACATAGTCACAGAAATGGAGTTAGATGGAGATGAATCAATGGCAGGACTAGGTAAGTTGATTTCATTTATATTTGCAATTTCATTGTTGTCATTACTTGCTTGTGAAGATTGCAACGAATTTTGTTTGTGTATCAGTATATTATGTTTTTTATAACAAATTCTGCAGCCACCCAGTCTACAAGAGTAGGCCTGATGGCCACTTCGAAAACAATTACTGCAAAGTTTTAATGAGGTAAGTTTAGAAATTCGCTCATTAACGGGCATCGATTTAAATATAGTACACTCATATAATTTGTGGTTTTGTTTGCAGATGGGACAAAGTCTAACTGGAAATGATGAGCCAACAGCGGAGCCAACAAAAAATTTCGTATTAGGAAGACTGTGTCGTTTTTCGTGTTTGTTATTTGAAATCTTGCTAGCACTTACAGTTTCTAGCACGGTAGCTCGTTGGCGAAGAAAAGAATAAAATTCTTCTAATGTGGGAGAATCCGTATTGCTTCTATATTCTTCCCATGTTCTAGAAGTCACACTGTCCAACTTCCCTGAGGCCATATAAATAATAAGCGTATCCCATTTGTCTGTCGGTTCGCCCAATGAATTTAATGCATTTAAGTTTTTAGATAAGACATCAATTAGATTACGAAAACCGCTGTAAGATTCCTTAGTAAGTTGTTCAATTGAAAACAAACATTTTATATGCTCATTAATTAAAAGACGCTTATTATTATACCGTTCGCAAAGGACATTCCATGCAAATGTATAATTATCTGATGACACTGTAACGGAATTAATCACCGAAGCAGCCGGCCCTTCCAAATATGACTTCAGGTAATGAAATTTGCTAATATTATCTATGTTTTCATTTTATGTATCAAAGATAAATACATGTCCCGAAAGGCCAACCAAAGATGAGGGTTTCCATTGAAAGGAGAAATTTTTAAGGGTGGTAATTTAATATTGTTACACTTAGAACTTGTATTAGACAAAGATTCCACTTTATTTTGGTTTTCAAAGTATTCCATTAAGGATTGTGCTTGTGCTATCAAATTAAAAAAGCTGTTTTCTGTTGTTTCCCGTTCTTGCATTTGTTTAGTGGTATCTTCATCTAACATTTCTATTTGCGATTGAATTTCCTCGAAGTTACACGACATGTCACGCACTTTGCTACAACGCAAACGAAGTTCATTCAATATAACCGCAGTGGTTTCTTTGCAATCCAACAAAGGCAACAAATATTTCTCAAATAGTGTTAATCGAGCCCTAATCTGTCCCCTTTGCTTAATAAGATCTTTTAAGTTAGTCATTTTGCCGACGAAATAACAATTAAATCACAATAAATTTAAATGTTTACAAATACCAAATGAATAAAATAAGAAATAATAGTGTACGTTACGTTGAATTCCGGGAGCGGAGATAACAAACTGGTTTCGCAGCCAGCTGATAGGTGGCAGGCACTGTGTGCGCTTGTTGGAATGCACGGCCGCAACACTCGCCAGAATCCCACAATATTTCCTTGTATTTAATGCCGTTATGCACCTGGAATTGTTCAGCAATTGTGTTCAAAATATTGTATTGACTTTATTTTTAAATATGGGAACACTTTTGTATTTATTTGGTAACGATAAAATTAGCTTGAACTCGACACTGTGTGAAACTGTGTAACACAGTGCAACACAAAATTTTGTTCTTGTAAAAATAAAGATAATTGCTTGAAATACGTGGATATTTATGCTTTAATGTCCAACAAAACACCGTGATAAACAATTAAATGTAACAACAAAGATGTATTTTAACGAAAAAGATGCAATTTGTAAAATATTTTTTATGCGCGGGTGGTTTTGTGCACTCAAAGAGAGGAACTTTACTCACGCAAATTAAAGTAGAAGGAATAGGTAAAAATATAGGAAGATTCACGCACTTCCCTCGGAATGATGGCTGCAGCTGGATACTGGCGAGTTCCTGAAGGATAGTCCGTCTTCCAATCTGGATGTCATTCTGCAGATCAGGTTCCGAACAAATGTTTTGATCACGTCGGGGTCACCATATGAATGCGATAGGTTGTAGTAGAAATGAGACCCAAAACTGCTTCGTGTATAGTTCCTTCGTAGTCATTTTAAAATTAAATTATTATTTTTTATCTTATTAAACTGAGACACAGAAAACCAGAACTTTTACAAATCATTTTAGAATAATAAAGGTAGAAAATATGTATGACGACAAATGATGCGTCGCAGATTGAATCTCAAACCGCAATGAATCTTAAGTATTAGATGACGTGCCGTCATGTGGTAGCTTTGCTGTCTTGTAGCACTCAGGCGTTCTGTGGCCCGAACAAGGGTCATTTCCTGGATCACGTGATATCGCTTTGCGTTGTTTTCACTCCATGGTGTCTCATAGTCCTTTGAATCCTTAACGTTATATTTTTCTGCCAAACTTTCTATATACTTACTTTGAGATAGTTTCATTCGTTTCAGTTCTGGTTTATAGTCGATATCAATTCCCAAATATTGTTTCACCTTTCCCAAATCCTTCATACGAAACCGATTATTCAATAGTTGTTTAACTTTATGTATCGCTTCATTTTCCTTTCCACATATTAAAATGTCATCAACGTACAAACATATATAAATATTTACATTATTAACACATCCTGTATACAAGCAGTAGTCATAGGATGATCTTTTAAAATCTATACTCTCTATAAATTCGTGAAAGCATTCATACCAATCACGGGGACTTTCTCGTAGACCATAGAGTGCTTTTTGTAGCTTACACACCTTGTTATTATCTGTAGTATATCCATCAGGTGGGTAAATATAAACTTCGGACTTTATATTTCCATTCAGAAATGCTGTTTCTACGTCCATCTGTTCTATATTCCAGCCTCTAACACATGCAACTGAAAGTAACGCTTTCATCGTCGTCATCCGTGCTACTGGCGAATAAATCTCTTCATTTTCTTCATACACTTGTTGAAACCCTCGTGCGACTACTCTGGCCTTATATTTTCCATTCGACTTAATTGTAAAAATCCATTTCACATCTATCAATTTCTTATTAGCTGGCTTTTCAACCATTACCCATGTCTCGTTCTTCTCTAAACTGTTCAATTCATCCTTCATAGCTTCCTTCCATTTATTCGCATCTGGACTTCTTATTGCTTCTTCATATGTGGCTGGTACTGACGCATTACAAAAGTTTACATAGACAACTTGTGCTTGATATCGGTATGGTATCTTTCTATTTCTTTGCGGTCTACTTACAGTCACCTCCTCAGTCACATCTTTGCTTGTTTTGTCTTCTGCATCTTCAATACTGTCATAAAATTCTTCGTTTTCATTGTTTTCCTTTACATCCTCTTCGGTCATAATCTTAATTATTTCTCCTTCCCCTTCAATGAATTTTACGTGACGACATGTAATCACTTTTTCATCCACCAGCACTTTATAACCTGTATCGGTATACCCAATCAGAACGCCTTTTACAGCCTTTGGGTTTAATTTCGATGTCCTTAATTCATCTGGTATCCGCACAAAGCACTTCGATCCGAAAATTTTTAAATTAGCTACATTAGGTTTCCTCCCGATAAAAATTTCGTACGGTGTCTTCTTCTCAAACGTATTTGTTAAAATTCTATTTCCTAAATAAGCTGCTGTTAAAATACATTCTGGCCAATATCTCTTGTTTATTTTTGCTTCTGTCAACAAACATCTTGGTCTGTCCATTATAGTTCTGTTAAACCTTTCCGCTACGCCGTTTAACTCGTGTGTATAAGGTGAACCTGGATTCAAATAAATACCTTTTTGCCTTGTGAAAGTGTGGAAATCTTTGTTGATATACTCTCGGCCATTGTCACATCTGATCTCTTTCACCTTCTTTCCTGTTTTATTTTCTACCATATTTACATAATCTCTAAAACAATTAAACACATCACTTTTGTTATTGATCACACACACATAACCTATTCTACTGTAATCATCTATAAAAGACACAAAATACCGTTGCCCTTTGTATCCTGTGGGCGTAATTGGACCTGCTACATCCGTATGAATTATCTCTAGTAAATCTGTTGCCCACCGTCTCTGATTCCCGAAAGGAAGATTTGTCATTTTATTCAACAAACAAATTTCGCACTGCACGTAAACATCGTCTAACTTGTCAGGTAATCCATCTAATACCTTATGTCTACACATCTCTTTTATCTTTTTGAAGTTAGTATGTCCCAAAACTCTATGCCATTTCTCAATTTCCGACATATTGATACCACTACCACTTGCGTATGCTACTTTACCTACATTTAAATTTACTCTACCATCTAGTTCATATAACCTATTTCTTTTTCGAGCGACAGCTAACAGTTCCATATTTCCATTGTATATGTTTGCCGTTTCTCCCCTAAATTTTATCATATTATTTCTATTTACAATACACGAAACACTTAATAAATTTCTTTTCATACTCGGAACGTAATATACATTATTTATGTCAATTTTCTTTGACTTACCTCCAGCTTGACAATACATGGTTACTGTTCCTATTTTCTCTGACTTTAAGCAAAAACCATCTCCTACCTTAATGTTCACTGGCTTTTCTAACATTCTGTACTCACAAAAATACTTCTCATCGTTAACAATATGATCGCTGCACCCGCTGTCCAAAAGCCATGTTATATCAGCTCTAGTTTCGGCACCAACTGTCAATGCTTCAACCTCAACATTGAATATATCTCCACCACTTGTAGTCGCAGTACTACTTTGTTCTGCATTCATGGTTCTGAAACTGTTTCCATTTCTAGAAGAACCTCGGAATCCTCTATGTGCCCCTCGACGACCACCTCCGTATCCGCGTCCTCTTCCACGATAATACTGACCACGGTTCATCAATCTTGGGCAATCTCTTTTGTAATGTCCTGGACGATTACATTCAAAACAATTTTGATTATTGTCTCTGGACCCATCACGATGATAATTCGATTGCATACTGAACGTCTGTGCCTGTTGATCATTCTGCTTCCTCTTTATCTCGAGAAGAAGTTTCGACTTGACATACTCGACAGTCTGATCCGCTTTGGTCATCGCATCCACAATGTTCACTATATGTGCAAAGCTCTCGGGTAACGCCAATAAAAGATAATTTAATCTATCTTCTTCCGAGACTGCTTCTCCTGCATTTTTCAATTCATTTATTTGCTTTTCAAATATTTACAAAAAATCCATTATGTCATCGCCATCTTTAAATTTTGTTTCTAAAACCTTTCGTTTTATCAATAATTTGTTCGCACTTCCTTTTACTAAATACATTTCATCGAACTTTCTTATCATATCAAATGCCGTATTTTCGTTTATTATTATATCAAGCTGTGTGTTATTTACGCTGTTTACTATAATATTTCTAGCTTTTAAATCTTTTTTCTTCCATTCAACATCTGTCATTTTGTCCTGCTTACTATCATTTTCTACAGCTTCCTTGCATTCTTTCATTTCCAAAAATAATTTTAGCGTGAATCTCCATTTCTCATAATTTTCACCATTAAATATTTGTATACCAATTTCTCCTACCTTTGCTTCCATGTTTCAGCGATCACGTCTTTTGTTTTTTCCTTGTCAGAAATTTTATTCACTGTTCGTATTTATTTTTGAGCGAAGACTTCTTAAAAATCCCGTTTTGTATAAGCAATATTGTATTGCTCATACAAAACGGAATATACAAAAGCTTTCATGCAAGATTATTTGGACAGTGGTCATATGACACTTGTTCGAAGCGCAGATTTAAATACCGGTAGGTATTTCATAGGAGTTTCTCCCGAGTTCTTGTTGTAAAAACACGTGTTGAGAGACTCCATTTTTAACCTCAATTAACCGTACAATTTATATTACTTTAGTTACATTTTCACTTGACATTGGCAAAATGCGTACGCTTAATGCGACGCGATATTAATTAAGAATAGAATACCCCACCATTGCTTTGTACGTCCTGAAAGTACTACAACACAGCTTCGCGTACTGTTTAACGCCTCTGCTAAGGATGCTGGAGGCATCTCGCTAAATGATTCGTTGCTTATTAGCTCCAAGCTTTAACCCAATATATCCAATAACCATAAATATACTAAACTGGATTGGAAAAAAACTCGACGCGGGCGGAGCGCTAGTATTATCTATTATTATAATCTGAGGTTGAGTACGTATTAAAAACTATTTTTCGGTATTAGGTGCTCTATGGTCTATCGTTCACGTCATTGAGATACATGTCATAGTCACTCATTTTTAATTCATCAAATTTAATATGCAACTTTTGTTGTTATTGTTTAATGTAGTATGTTTTTACACGTACTTCGTTTATTGCAGAAAATATCACAGAAAAGAAGGAATGTTAGTGCTAAATCCCTTGGATCTAGTCGATCTGGTGAGAGATGAAAAAAACAAGAAAAATACTTCTTACGGAACAAGACCTAAACTTTTACTACACAAAAATAGTGCAAGGGTGTACACTGAGGTTTTTCGAAGCTCAACAGGTGTTTTTTTGTGTTTTTTTTATTATTCCTAAAAACCAAAAATCAATGGCGTGACGGATTTTGGAGTATCCTCCGTTGATTTCAATAATATCAGCCCTAAAAACCTATTCATTGATATCTTTGGAACTATTTTCTTGTAACTACGCCAACATTTTTGTTCCAGTCTATCCCTCAGTAAAAATATTGTATATTAATAATTAATATGTACATTGCTAATATACTCATTTTTGACCATAAATAACAATAAAATAACAAGGAAGTATTTAAATTAAGCCAAATATTAATTTTAAAGAAATGACCAACTAAAAAATAGTACTTACGCCGTCACTCGCGCGATGAGCAAAGTGCCGCACGACGGGACCCGGCCTAACAAACCTCCTCTCCTGAACGACTGGTACACACTAAGACGAGAAAACCTTTTTGACCGGGACGGGGAAGTACAAAACCCAGCTATAGGGCAAATTAGGTACGTATGCACATTGTTAAATAAATAGTGCGAATTTTAAATTTACCATGAGTAAAATGCTCATAGCGCCAGTGCTCGCGGGTTAAATTTTATACATTTTAAAACTTGAAAATAGGTTTTAAAAAATAATAAAACTGAAATCGCTCGTAAACTACTGGAGCTATATTCATGATACATTAATCTTGAAGAGCATTAGATTATCTAAATATTCATATGAGAAAACTAGCATCTTGTTCCGAAAAATCAACAGTTTGATAATTTTTTTTTGCGTGGTTTTCTAAGGCCCGTATTACAGAATGACACTCGGAAATCAATCATGTCTTGTGAATCGTTAGTCACTTTCTATCAAGCACAAATAGATAGAGACGTACGACGTTCAGTACGGCGTTGATTCTTGAGTATCATTCTATAATACGAACATAAGTGACCCTCCATTTAGTATGGCAAAAGTCGTCAGCCTAGGTCGCCCCCTTCAATTTTTGATCCTACGTGGAAAGGTTATTTGTTTAGATGAAATGCTTTAATTATGACGTCGCCATCGTTATAGGTTGGTCTATAAATCAAGCGGTCCGGGTTCGAATCCTATAGAGGACCAATCTTGATCTGATGAACACGAACACATGAGTTTTGATTTATATTAAGTTAATTTATAAAAATGTTTGAAATATGGTGTGTTCCGTTATAAAAAAGCGTAGATAGCACAAGCTATTATTCGTACTTAATTTGAGCTAAGCTCATGAGCGTGGTTAAAAAAACACAAACTTTTCGATAAATTTAATATTTTTCAATTGCTTTCTTTTGTTTCTTAGAATACGATGATGAGGAAAGTATTAAGGGCCGAAAAATTTGGAGTCGTTGGAGTAAATGGAGTGAATGTTCAGTTACTTGCGGCGACGGTACGATTACTAGGAGGCGGTTATGTGTGAGTGGTCGCTGTGCTCCAGGCGAACGCGAGGAGCAGCGGCGACCTTGCACTCGTAGTCCCTGCCTCTACCAGCCGCGTATGGACTTTCTGGTAGAAGAAATAAATGACTCGAAATAAGCTTACGATCTCAGTTGTGTTGTTAATCATTTTTATTAGAAACTAGAAAGTATTCAAATTTTCAGAAGAAAATCCAGTTGTTTAGATGATAATTAATATGATTTATGCTGGATTTTCCCTTAGTGTATGCCAGATGTTTATGTAACATAAACAATAAGCAGTATGTATTTCTGTCTTTCCTGTATGTTACATAAAGTGGCCACCCGCGTCCGTTGTAAAAGGTGACAATTCTTTAAGCAAACATTGAATTTGTTACAATACAATAACTACTCCCATAGAGTATAGAGGTCCACTCCTAGGTATTGACGAGACTTATAAGAATTGAGCTTCAAATGTTTTTTTTTAAATTTCAGCTTACCTAAGTATATAATTTTTTTTCATACAACATAGCGTCGGTGGCGTAGTGCGTAAGATTAAAGCGTCGGTGGCGTAGTTCGTAAGGGCGTTGTATTGCACACGGGAGGCACCGGCTCGAACCCCGTCAGGCACCGGTTCTAACCCCGCCATGAACCAATGTGTTTTCAAATTTTGAATTCATATGTACGCTTAATTGACGCTTTTACAGTGAAGGAAAACATCGAGAGGAAACCTGCACACACCTATGAAGAAATTCTTAGGTTGTGTGTGAAGTCAACCAAACCGCACTTGGCCAGCGTGCTTGAATCCTAAGGCCTAATCGAGCCTACCTCACATTAGGGGAATGTGAGGTAGGCTCGAGCCCCTCGGTGGGGACATTATATGAGCTCTTGATGATGATAACTCTTTACTAATTTACTTACGGTTGCCGTACGCGCTTCTCAAGACCTGTCCGACCGGCATCTCCTTTATGTCGCATATCGTCATTCTAAAATAAAATAAAAAAATGAAATTTGTAACGGATGGAAAAGAAAAGCATTTGCTCGGGTGGCACATAATGATATAATTTTCCGAATAGAGAACAGAAATACAAAAACCACAAAGTAATCTGCCTAACTGAAGAGCTATATTGTTGTCCGGTAAGTTCCCGAGGTGGGAAACAGACGAACACACAAAATAGGTAAAAACAATGTGTCGTACTGTAATAGTTCTTTCGATGCTAGTCTTAATGTTTGTGACACATTTCTCAAAAATTTTACTGGTTTGTCTGAAAACGTTATGTGAGATGTGCATCCACTGTCTAACGTACTTTACCTTTTGATTCAAATTATTTTGGCGATAGTGTGAATTCTTCTGGTTCTTTTTATCATTATTTTTTGTTTTTACATACTACAAAATTTTTCTTGTCCGTGCCCTTTTCTCTTACATATTTTTCAGAATACATAATGTTTCTTCATCATTGGCCGAACTTGTACTGGGTTGGATGTTTCTGTTGCGAGCATCGATTTCCTCAATGATTTTAATTTTAAATTGTTCTGGATTTTTTAATGAGTCATGAGATTCTATAGCGATTTAAAAATTTTCATACTAATCCAAAAGGCTATATAGCCAATATATAGCATCATTATGGGCAATTAGTCACTATTGATTTCTATATCTAAGTTCCTTAATTTATTTACCGTATGCGACATCCTTACCGTATGAATATTGGACATTTTGCGAAATGGACATTTTGTGAACTGGACATTCTGCGAACAATTTATGTCCAAATTCTCAAATAATACTTATTTAATAAAAATCTTTTTATTACTTACCTATTCATGATGATATTGCAAGGACTGTAGGTAAACCACAATTACAAATATAGTGGATTTCGGGTATAACGACGATGAATGAAGGGACCACTCGTTCGTCGTTATATCCGGAAGTCGTTAAAGGCAAAGGTAGAGAGATGCAAACACGTACATATCTTTAGTTTATATGCATCTAGTAGCTATGCTTATTGAAGTTTACTAAACCCCGTTTGTAGTTTGTACTCAGATTATCACTTTGCAACTGAACCAGAAACTTACCTCTTAAATGTACACAATTACCTGCCGACTTAACTAATATAATTGTGCAAGCAAAAGTTTAAGGTGGCCAGCGTGGATGAAAACAAAACATAAAAATCCTAACTAGTGATGTTCATACTACATACTACTTAGAATGTGAATATAAAAGAAAAACTACAAATAACAACAGTAGGTAGGTATGTAGTACTTACATTTATTGTAACTGAAATAAAAATAAACCGGAAAACAATAATCGATCTGGAAAAACAAAACAAAATCGGAAACAAAAGAAAGTCGGAAAATGATTTGTTAATGAATCCAATGGAGAAAAACGCGTTCAAGGTAGTTTTGACCTTCACGACATAATATATTTTGCCAGTTTTTAGTATATTCTTGTTCTGTGTAATTTATAAAGTACAAATTTATGGTGTTCTGAAAAATGACGATAAGGTGTCGGAAAATCGCTTGAATACGTTTTTCTCAATTGGAATCATTAACAAATCATTTTCCGACTTTCTTTTGTTTTTCGATTTTCTTTTGTTTGTCCAGATCAGCTATTGTTTTCGGGATTGTCCTCAGCACAGCACTGGCAATAATGATATATTATGGTGTGGAAAAATCTTTGAGTATTCAGAGGGAAAATCAGTAGTTCACACTACTGATTTTCCCTGTGACGTGAAAAAAATCCTGTATGACACACCACTGGTGTGATAATTTGGTGTGACGACGAGTCGGGCATGCTTTACTCATTTGAATCGTAACAGATCCACATCACACACATCGCATTCTTTTGAAGTGACTGCAAAGCCAAATTTCGTTTTCCGTTTGCATACGTTTTGTTTAGGTGAAACTGATATCCATTATGTTACAAGACAAGTCCATCCTTTCTATTTATAAAATTAAGATCCATTTATTATAGTACGAGAGCCCACGACCAAAATTTTTGTCTCATAGCAATACGGCCAAAACCGCATCAAATCGATAGATACGATTATCCTGAACTCGAAAATACCAATATCAGACATTTTCCGCGTAGCGTTTGATCTGACCGAATTTTCAAAATTGTCAAAGAATTTTACCGAACTGCATCATAGCAATATGTCTGATTTGCAGACTGTAGTTGAATGATAGTTCTGAGATACCGGAAACATATTTTTCAGACGTTAGTGGTGTAGCGCAAACCCGTAAAATCACTTAAAAAAATTAAAAATGAGACAAAAAAAATGTCTCATAGCAATATGTCTGAAAATCTTTTTTATTAGTAAATTTTGGTTATTTGATGCGAACAAAACAATTTTCAGACGGAAATGTGAACGCATTAAATTTTGAGACCGTTTTGAAAATGTTAACAAATTTTACCGATCGGTATCATAGCAATATGTCTGAAAATTGTTGGACATGATAAAATAAGTTGTCCACATGTGCAAAAAATTTATATCAGACAAATTAAGTGTAGCACCTTCTCTATCAGACAACTTTTCGATACTCAGATATCATTTAAAAATCGTATTGAGGCATCTTGAATTTTCTGTTACAAACCAATGAATACGTTGCGACCCTGAATTTATTAGATGATAATTAACAAAGAATTTACCCGAAACCGTAACATTGAAGTTGAAGGACTGAAATAAATCGCACAAAAGGAAACTGGGATGAAGTTGAAAAAAAAAACGGTTTACCGCCACAACCGCACAACGTATGACAACTAAGTGAGCGTCGTTCCAACGTTTGGAGCAGCTGGCGAGTGAGCTGTATAATAGTAAGAAAGGGGCAGGAGCGTAACAAGCGCTGAGGCTGTTGAAATTAAATACTGATTGATTTGATAGTTTTGGTTTTATTTAAAGCACACTTGAGTAACTTTTACAAAAGAAATAAGTAATGACATCTGTCATCTGTCAAAGTACATATAATAGACAAGGGAGATTCTTGAATATCTATGAAGGCTGTAAATTTAAAAAAACATTTAAAAGATGCGTCGGCCAGGCGACTCCGAAACGTTATTTTCGTTTTTGGGAGTATATGCTACACTTAAAGTGTCTGAAAACAGGTTTTTGGTAATCATGGCAGCAATACGAAATGTTGAAAAAAAAAATTATCCGTATTGCTATGATACAGGTCGGCTAAATTTGTTGACATTTTCAAAAATGCGTTTAGTCTATATGCTACGCGCAAAATGTCTGGAAACAAACTTTTTCGTAATACAATTATAAAATCTATGTACATTTTCACTATCAGACGTATTGCTATAATACCGACTGTCTTTTTTTTTGACACAGCAGAAATGGCCTCCCACGCAGTTGCTACACTTTCGACCGTTACTACACACCTAGTCGGGTTCAGAATCATACAATCTAACGATTTTATAGGGTTTTTGCCGTATTGCTATGAGACATGGTTTTGGTCGTGGGCTCTCGTACTATTATGATAATGTGCTTTGTTTAAACAATAATAAAATATGTGAAAATAATTACATTTACAATTCATGACAAACAGGAAATTTTTGTTAAAAACAACAATGAAACAAACTTGCAAAGAGTTATAATCAGTGTCAACAGACTCCATAGAGTCACAAATAAAACTGATTTAAAAATTATATGACGTCTTTGTATTTTTGTATTGAACAGTACTTTACTAAATTACAAGCTGATCTGAACAGTGGGAAACACTCTTCACTATATTATGCTTTAAATTTAAAGGGACTGATTTAACGTCGCTACAGCTAAATGGACGTTACAACCAATGTCGTAATAAATGAAATCTACTGTATTTATAATAGGCACATTAGATAGTAATCAAAAACGGTTAACAACTCTACTTTATCGATGATTAAAGTTATGACAGGATTTTGCTAACTTTTTTTTCAGAATAATGAAAAACTACAAGTCTCATCTCAGTAAAATTTACAGGAAACTATCTCGAAGCTTTCATCTTTAAGACAAAAAAAGAATCATCGAAAGGAAATGTAATATTTTAAGCTCAATTTTTGAACCACTATCTTGTGTGGTTTTTCTGATAAAGAACATTGTCTAAAATGGACCTACGAAAAAAAATCATTTTTATTTAAAAAATATTTTAAATTCATTTATTCTTTAATGTAGTTTTATATTTGACGCCGTCGTGGTGGAGTGGTCAGTATAGCTGCCTACACATCAAGCGGTCCGGGTAATTTTATTTAATTTTTGATCTAATTTTTATTCATCGATCTACTTGACTTAGGTAATAGTTTGTCAGATCCCGTGATCAGATCAATGTGTATGTTACCAATATTTAATTGTGTTTAAGTCATGTTTAAGTAAAAAACAATGGAAAAATGCACTTTTTTACATTGTCCTGGCCACAACCGATGAAATACATATTTTTCAAACTTATTTCAGCATAGTGTTTTTTTTTAACAAGATCGAAAAATGTATTCAACATATATTGTTATGTATAAATGCTTATCCAGTTCAGAAGTATATTAAAGTCTGTTATTTTCACTAGCACTCGATTTTACCACGAGGGTTGATTCTCGACAACATTGGTGCCAATTCTGTTGTGCCACTCTCTAAACTAAACTAAACTAAAAATTTTCTAATTTTAATTTAGTTTTAATCATTTGCTATTCTGTTGTCACGTCTAACCTAATTTAATCTTTCTTTTTTGACAGGACTAGCGCGTCTTAGTTGAATTGAACAGTGTTACCCGTTTAGTAGATTGATAAAAATAAAGAACGAATGGAGAATGAATGAAAGGGGTATTTTTAAGAAAATTTATAATAATAAACTTTTTAAAATTAATTTGAAAGTAGTTAAAGGTATTAACCAACGTATGTGAGTTTAACTAAAGCATAAAAACTATTATTTTAATTTTTATCTAATATATTTGAATTAAAATTTTGGAAGTGTTTAGCGGAAAATACTGACATCAAAATATAGATTTTTGTGCACGTGATTTGAATATCAAGGGGACACACTTGACATCAAAAGCTACACACCCGCCGAGAAAGTTTCCCCATCACGTTACCAGGGTCCGCCACGAGGAGGCTTCCGGACGGTCCAGAGGGCCTAGACAACATGCAATTCCACATTCGCTCTTGCTAAATAAAAAAATGGATATTTTTATAAATAAACTTAAATAAATATATAAACAACCATGACTCATGAACAAATGCTCGTGTTCATCACACTAACATTTGCCTCTACAAGGACTCGAACCCGGACTGCCCGATGTGTAGGCAGCGTTACTGACCACTCCACCACGGCGGCGTCAAAGTTGGTGATGAACTATTCATGTGTTCTCAAAAACTAATTTTAATCGACATCAATTTACACGTAGTCTAAATTTAGCTTGACATTTCTAAATTTAGAGATATTTTGACATAAAACTTAGACAACAGAATAGCGAATAGCTAAATTGAGTAACTAAATCAACTTTAATCCTGTCAGATTAAAATTTAGTTTATTTCTGTCATTTTAGTCCGTTACAGAATAGGAATCGCAATCTGACAGCACTAAACCTAATTTTAGTTAAGTTTAGTCTAGTTTGTGCCAACAGAATCGGCACCATTGTATACTTTGTAATAATGTGTGTAACATACATGCTTACAACAGAGATTAAAATTATTAATTTCATAGGCGGGATGGCCGTGAATTGAAGTGAAGGGCGGGGGGGTCTGCAAAAGGGGTTCTCATAAAGCGAGCCATCCGTCTGTTGTCAGGGGTAGCGAGCCACCCCTGCAAATAATATCAAAGCTTTGAATCAATCAATAAACGTTCTAGAGTACATCTGCTTGTGTAGGTCGTCTAGACACCCTATCTCATCCCCGGCCGTATGCGAAGTCGGCGTCATTCGGGCACTAGCCACACACCTGAGCAGACGACAGACATCACGCCCTAAAGTAACATTAATTAATTGAGTGCAACCAGTCGAGATCATAAATCAAGATTGATGCCAGACCATCTCGCTGTTTTGCAATTCGTGAGTAAGATTGAATTTTCTATTGGTTTTGCGTCGCGCATTAATCGTGTGGCGATAACTTTTTTTTCTATTGCAATGCGCGATAAATGTTTTTATTATGTACCTATTTTATCGTGTTTTTATTAGACTTAATTTTATATTAACGCGCGAATTCTTTTATAATATGTGTGTGTGTTGACGTATGGTTCTTGTTTATAACAATGAACTTTTGGAATTGTTACAAAGTTACAGAACTTTGCAGTTTTTGCGATCCCATTTAACGGTCATTAATTGCGCATAATTTATGTTTATTGTGTGATATTACTGTTGTTGACTGTCGTTGTCGTCTAGCGATATTACCGCCTCTTAGTGACCCGTGTCTAATTTATTGCAATTGTTATTGCCATTTTCGGTTCAATACCATACTGTCATTAGTTTTATAAAATTTATTTATAAAAATAGTGTTACACTTTATACTTAGGAGAGGTATGGTAGAGCAACGGTAGACACGTTTGTAGACGTTCATGATTATTTTGATAATAACATCAATAATTATTAAGGGTTCTCAGCAATTTGAATATTCTTGCTATTTGCGAATGATTAAGTTAAAACAAAATAATTTTTATATTCTCTTTGTGCACTTATACCGAGCTAATTTATTTTTATAGATTTTTACTGTAATTTAAAATAATTAATGATATATTCGCACTTGGATTCCACTTCTCCTCCTTACCATTGCGAGATAGATGATATAATAAGGCCCATAGTATAATAAAGTTATGCTTAATGAATATCCACATAGATATTATATTCTTGGTTCAGTCGAAATTGGTATTAGTGCGACAAAAAAATAAGATATCTAATTTAAAAATAAAATTTTCATATAAGTACTTACAAATTATGTATAAGCATTAGGAGTGCTCGCACATTGAGCTCCTTCAAAAGTCAAGTCTGGAATCATTTCCTGTCCACATGTCCCTAGCTGTTTGTAATATTCAAAGGATATCTTCTCGTTTTTTATTTTTATACTCAATAACTTGTTTTTATTTTTATTTTATTAGCTTATAAGATAATTCTTAGTTCTTTCCTGCACCCACCATCAGTTTTAATTATTATTTTTGTCCTTTCCCTTAAGGTTGCCTGGAAGAAATTGCTTGTTAGCAATAAGGCCGCCTATTTTGTGCTGTTTCTTTATGTCTACTTATCCTGTATATTAATTTATGTTTTGTGTGCAATAAAAGTGTTTTATTATTATTATTATGGATTATTTTCAAAAACTCTTCCCGGTCTCTCGACAGATCGAGGGAAGGGAGGATACCCCTCGGCAGAGGAGGCCAGACGGCCTCCCCTATATATCTTTCAACCTATACATAATATAGGACGAAATAAGCATTTTAAGACAAAAAACACAACACATTTTTTAATCAAAAATCGGGTTCTACAAGCCGATGCCAGTTTTCTCACCTTCAACGTGAAGAAACAAAATATTTTTGATATGTTTTAATACTCCTAATTAATACTATTGATTAACGCACTTGGTAAGTCACGATAGTAAACGTCAAAAGTACGTTTTCGATTTTATCTACACTCATGTCATAATATTCGAATTACGATATCAAAGGTGAACATAAAATGACATACTTTTTAATACAGATAATCAAAATTAAAATTAAAAAAAACAACCTGTAACGTAATGAGCATTATAACACCGGTTCGACTCATTATGATACAGCAACCTGTAACATAATGACCATTATAACACCGGTTCGACTCATTATGATACAGTTATTTTTCTTAAATACTCGGGAAGGGAAAGGGATCTAACCCATACAAAAAATTTGACTCCTAATAATTTGCAAAAAGCCACAACAAATAGTTTGTTGCCAGAAAAATCGGACGCCACTACTTTATCTTTACTAATGCAATTAATCAAACAACAAGAGTAAAAGCATTAGTGAAGATAAAGTAGTGTATGCAACTGCATATAACACGGGTATTAAAACACTCGTTACTATTATGAAACTCGCTGCGCTCGTTTCATAAACTCACACTCGTGTTTTAATACCCTTCATTATATGACAGTTGCATAAACTACTATTAACTTAAAAAATAACGTTGACGTTACGATTAGATTACAAACAAGTAACAGTTTTTTATTTCAAGTTTCAAACTATAGTAAAATATTTAGTTTTAAGATTACTGAGAACAAGGGCGATTTAAATGTTCATGTCACAGAATTGTTTCGGCTGAAAATCGTAAGCCTTCCATCCGATCTTTCATCGGATCGGGCCGGTGCATCCCCAGCCGACACGCAGTCCGGAGCGCGTGACATGCGCTGCCTAGGGCCAGACGCAACGCATGCGCTGCCTCGGGCCAGACGCAACGCATGCGCTGCCTCGGGCGAGACGCGTTTTCAGTTCCGGTAAATTGTTATTTTTAGCGTTACCCTTGCTAGCAGGGGTTGAGGATACCTAGCTCTGTAGTGTAAGTTTTTACTTTCTCTTACGTAGTATAGAGGAAGTCTTGTACACCTCAAAAAATTCGACCTCGAGATTTTGACGGATTTACACGTTTTGGACCTGTCTGAGTCCAAAAATAGCGTTTTTGGAATTATGTCTGTGTCTGTGCGTTAGCATGCTTTAACTTATTGCAACCAAATTAACAATCGTGTATGACATCAAAATATAAGGCTCAATTTGTATAGGAAACGTAATTGCGCCCCTAACGGAAAATCAAAATCGAAAAGTTCTTTATTTAAATTGACTTAAGACTAAGTGCTTTTAAATCGTCATAGTGAGGAAATACATGAAATTAAAATTTAACAACAACAATCAACATTACAAAGATTACAATTTTTTATTTAAATAAACCGTTATTGTGCAATTTATTCACTGCCATGCTTTTTTATCAGTAATATAATCATTAATTGTATAATAAGTTTTTTATTATTCTTTTAAATTTGTTAATAGGTAGTGCCCATCAGTTGGCAGTTTGTTATAAAAGCGTATATATTGCCCCATAAAAGAATTGTTTATTTTGTGGAGACGAGTAGTGTGTCCAACAAGATTATGCTTCTGCCTTGTATTTACATTATGTGTATCACATCTTCCACTAAATTGCGTAATATTTTTCTTACATACAGTAGATTTTCAAATATATATTGTGAAGGTACGGTTAGAATATGCACCTCCTTAAACTTTTCTCTGAGTGGAAATCGAGGGCCTAGTTGGTAAATAGCTCTCACGGCTCTTTTTTGCAAAATAAAAATAGTATTAATTTCAGCAGCGTTACCCCAAAGAAGAATTCCATAAGACATTATACTATGGAAGTAACTGAAGTAAGCAATTCTAGCCGTATCGACATCAGTTAGCCGCCTAATAGTTTTAACTGCATATGTATGCTGCAGAACTCAGTTTACCTGATATTTTCTTAATGTGTGGACCCCATTGCAATTTATTGTCTAACATTATGCCTAGGAAAACCGCCGACTGAGTAGGAATCAATTCTATACCATTTAATTGAACATTGGTATCTACATGCCTTACATTGGGCGTAGAAAACTTCATTAATTTAGTTTTATTTTCATTTAATAATAAATTGTTAACTTCGTCATAATTTCTTAATTGTCTATTTATTTTAAATATCAAAGAAGTATCATCAGCGAACAATAAAATATCTTGATTTTCCTTTACATAGTACGGAAAATCATTTATATAAATTAAAAACAAAAACGGACCAAGAATTGAACCTTGTGGTACACCTATAGTTACTTTAGATCCAGAAGATTTTGTTCCGTTAATATCAACCTTCTGAATTCTGTTACCCAGATAGGAAATCAGAAGGTCGAGAGCCTTGTTCCTAACTCCATAGTGGTGTAATTTTATGACAAGAATATCATGATTTACACAGTCAAAAGCCTTAGATAAATCACAAAAAATACCCAGAGCGTCTTTTGACTCTTCCCAGGCTACAAAAATATCTTTTATTAATTCTATTCCCGCATCTATGGTAGATCGACCCCTCCTAAAACCGAACCGTTTTTTATGAAGTAAATTGTGTTTATTGAAATGTTCCAATAATTGACCTAGCATTAGTTTTTCAAAAATTTTACTTAGGGTGGGCAATATAGAAACAGATCTGAAATTCGTAGGGTCAGATGTATCACCAGCTTTAAATAACGGTATTACTTTACTGTGTTTCATCAAGTCAGGAAACACTACTAAAGCCACACAACTGTTAAATATAACTACCAAATATGGTGCAATTATGTCTATTATGGATGCAATGGTTTTAACTGACAGCCCCCAAATATCCGCAGTTTTCTTAATATCAATAGTTTTGAATGTATTTACAATGTCTTTATAAGTAACAGTGATAAATTCAAAGTCAGAAAGAAAGAAGCATAAATCGTGTTTCCCATACAAAAGTGACGTATTATATAAAAAAAAACTTACACTACGAGTACGGAACGCGGTTTTATCGTATGGTGGCTGTGTGTTCGCGATGGATGTAAAGGCGTAGTATAGGTCAGCGGTGTGTACGATAATTGTATTAACAGTCCATAATAATATGTATGTAAGTACTTTTCTTTATATAAAATTAAAGAAAATATATTCTTGCGGTTATGATCGTTTGGTTTTTTATAGTGTGTGAAAAATGTACCGAACTGTGTCAAATAATGTACCGTTTTATTTCAAATAATAATCGTAACTCTTGCGAAGAAATAGTAGATCAAGCTGACCGCACATTTGTTTTTTTTTTTTAATATAATATTTTTTGTTTAATGATATTCTTTTTTAATAATATTTTTAACTTCGACATCTCTTAGCTACTCAAAAACTATTTTAATTTGCAGATGTTACCTTTTTAATGTAGCACAGCGGTATTTTAACGTTTTTTAAGACTGTTTATTCGCGCACTTCACTTTCACTGACACACACCTTTTTTTTTGACACGGAAAAGTCAATTTGAACATTTAAGTTTATGACTGAACTAAGAAGTTTGCATAGGTAGATATGCAACCTTCACACTTTCCCTCAAATCTCACAATCAAAACTTATAGAGTCCCAGCCTGACACGCATATCGATGAGTCGATGTCATGGGACAGGCTTTGTCAAAATGTACGCAAGTTGGTTTGCCGAACTGGTCTTCACTACACTCAGATTTTCATCTTGCACCATTTCACGAACGAAGAAATGACGAACACGTATGTGCTTGGTCCGCTTGTGGAATTCTGGATTGGGAGCCAGTCAGATTGCTGCTTCATTATCGACTTTCAGAGTCGGTATTTGATTCTGTTCAGTTAGGAAACAGAATATGCGTTGAAGCCAGATGAGTTCCTTGGCTGCTTCGCTTGCGGCAACTATTTCGGCTTCGGTAGTCGAAATTGCTACAGTTGCTTGTCTCTGGCTTAACCAAGAAATTATCCCTCCAGCATAAAGGCATGCAACGCCTGAAGTGGATCTGCCGGTTGAAGGACCTCCAGCGTCGTCCCCATCGCTGTATCCTTGTAGGATGCAGTTATCACTTCCGGTTTCGTATCTGATCCCAAGGTTTGTGGTACCATTGAGATATCTAAATATCCTCTTAACTCTGAGGCAATCTGATTTTGTTGGGTTATTCAACTTTCTCGATACCACGCCCACTGCAAATGCTATGTCCGGTCTTGTGCCTGTCATCAGGTACATTAGAGCACCTACAGCCTCTCTGTACGGGAAGTCACTGACTTTCCCTGCTTCTGAACTCTCTTCCAGACTAAGTTTTTCTATGGGTGTTGAAACCGGGTTATGCCATGTTGAATCTCTGTAGTATCTTATTGACATAAGATTCCTGAACAATGGAAATGTAGTCCTTTCCCTGCTTGATTTCCAACCCCAGGTAGTAGGATGCCGGTTTCGTGGTTATGGTCAGTTTAGATCGCAGATCATCCAGAAATGTGTTGGCTAGCTTTTCGCTCGAAGCTGCCACCAGGCCATCATCAACGTATAAGACGATCAGAATTTTCTCCCCACCCTCTCTGCTCCTCCACCTCCCTGCTTTGAGTCTGCATCACACTGTTTGAAATTCAAGTCCAGTAGGATTTGCTCAAAGCAAGAATTCCAGCAACGCGGTGCTTGTTTGAGGCCATAAAGACTCCGATTAAGCTTCCAAACTCTAGACGTTCCATCGTCAAGGCCTTCTGGTTGCTTCATATATGTATATGTCTTCTTCCAGTTGACCATTTAAGAATGCTGCCGCTACGTCAAACTGAACCAGATGCATACTCTCTTTAGCACACACACTGAGGAGTGCCCTTACTGTGGCCATTCTGGCGACTGGACCAAAGGTTTGGTCGTAATCAACACCTTTTCTCTGTCTGAAACCTTTAACAACAAGACGCGCTGAGCTGCTTGGTTTTGGAGGTTTACCATCCTTTTTCCATTTCTTGCAGTTCCTAACTCTATGCCCCATTTGAGAACAATAGTTGCACTTAACCTTCTCATCTTTCTTCCTTGTTAACCGCTCAGCTTCCTGAATAACTAGTGTCTCGTGACTAGTTCCTTCTTTTCTCTCGAGTGCCTTCTCGTACGAGCAGAGTTGTGTCGTGAGGTTGTCAACAGTTCTATCAGCCTTACTTAAAAGTAACCAACTTGATTTGAACGCAAAAAATCTTTCGTCTAGAGTTTCAAGAATCTTGCATATCAGGTATTAATTAAATTGCTCCAGATGTTCTTTAGTTTTGACATATGGGTTGATACGTCATCCGACATGTCACGTTTAAAGCTAAAGAACTCCATACACATGTATGCCCTATCCTCTGATTGACCATCAAATAATCTATGTAACTCACGCCAGACTTCATATGCTGTCTCAAATCTCATTACTTTTTGCAACGTTAATTCCGTCATGTTCGTGGTCAAAACTAGCAGTGCGCTGCAGTCAGCTCTCTTATACCTGGCTAGTTCCAGATTATAAGCTGCGACATCTGCGTCACCTGCACTTTCTTGAAGAACTGGTTTCTTCAACCCGCTTTCTACTACCTCCATAGTATCTACATTACCTCGTGTAGCGCAATCGAGATTTTGTATTTCCAAACAAAAAACGCTCACGCCCATCATAATCGCTTTCAAATCAAACATTACTACCACAGTATACCAAAAACAGTAATACGTCTTCATACAAACTGGCCGCTATTTATTAGAATGTGTGCGTGCGTACTCGGCGCCGTACACGCACGTACTGTGACGCACACATGACATAAAAATATGGGGGCATAAGGTGGTCTCGCCGTCTCGGTGTGATCGCGCGTTTTTATGTCATTGCACATTCGCTTGCCGCTCGTTCCCGCCCGGGACATTTACGATAGCCCTAGCGTCAATGCAGAGTAGGCTAATAACTCGCCGACAGCCCGCAGATAACCTACTGCTCTTGGAATACTATACTGTGTTACTACTAATGATACAGTAGCTTAGAGTGTATATAAATTTGATCGGTTGGAGGATTTTCATAAAATATGCTCTCACTAAAGAAGAAGTGATATCTGTACTGGCCGTGGTCACCGGCGCACTATGGAAAATATAGGTCAGTTTCGGATCAAAAATCTATAACTTCGTGAATTTTTATCATATTGTGATGATGATGAAATTTGGTACACATATGCAGTAATGTATGTAGATTCAAATGATATAGAATTTATGGTGATTATCATTATTTATTTAAATGTAAATAGCGCAAAGAGACAAAAAATGGGATAAGCACAAAAAAAGTGGTAAATTATTTATTTAAAGTGAAATACAAAGATATAAATATCATAAAAATTAAAATATAATAGGTTGGGGAAAAAGTTTCTTCGCATTTTTTAAGAAAATTCAAAACATTTTTTAATATAGTTTATTTACATTTCACTAAAGTATGTAGGTACCATTTTGTTCGATAACTTCTTGCCATCTTGTAGGTAGAGACATGATCCCATTGCTATAGAAATTTTGGGACTTCTGGTCAAAATACCGCGACAAGTGGTTTTGGCAGTCCTCTCGTGATGTTAACCTGACACTGCCTAAAGAATTCTGAAGAGACCAAAACAGGTGGAAATCTGAAGGTGCAAGGTCAGGACTATACGGCGGATGCATTAACACCTCCCAGCCAAACTCTCTTAATTTTTGCTGAGTGGCTAAAGATGTGTGAGGTCTAGCGTTATCATGATGAAAAACCACACCCCTTCTGTTGATTAATTCCGGCCGCTTTCTCTCAACTTCTTGCTTTAATCTCATAAGTTGTTCGCAGTAGAGTTCAGAATCGATGGTCCTGCCTGGTGGTAACAGCTCATAATGAATAATGCCCTTCCAATCCCACCACACATACAGCATCACCTTGTTGCGATTTAACCCGGGTTTCGCCACAGTCTGTGAAGCCTGACCGGCCTTTGACCACGACCTTTTTCGCACGTTCTTGTCGTATGTGATACACTTTTCATCACCAGTTATCAGCTTCTTTAAAAATGGTTCGGTTTCATTACGTCGTAATAAAGAATCACAAATGAGTACACGGTTCATTAGGTTTCTTTCAGTGAGTTCGTGAGGTACCCAAATGTCGAGTTTTTTTTGTGTACCCAGTTTTTTTCAAATGCGCCAAAACTGTTTTGTGGTCAATTCCCAGCTCTCAGCTACGTCGTAACTACTGACATGCCGATCTTGCTCCACTTTTTCAAAAATGGCATCCATTTTATCTGTAATAGGGCGACCAGAGCGACGTGCATCTTTGACATCAAAATTTCCGGATTGAAAACGCTTAAACCAAATTTGTGCTACTCTCACAGACACTGCACTAGGTCCATAAACATCGCAAATTTTTTTCGCGGCTTGCGTTGCATTTTTACCTTTTTTGTAGCAAAATTTTAAAATGTATCGAATTTCTTCATTAGATTCACTCATCTTGGCGGTACGAAAAACAAATGAAAATCACACATTTTCCTAATTTGAATTTGGAATTATGTTCTTTAAAATTTAAACTTTCAATGATACCAAAACCAGCCAGATACAAATAGTATAGCCAAAGAGATTTTATTACAAGTTTATACATACTATAATGCGAAAAGACTTTTTCCCCAACCTAATAAAAATAATTTAATTGAAATATAAAGTTATTAAAAAATTAAGATATTTAAAATACATAAAGAACGAATAATGTCAACAAAAAAACTTTTTAAAATTTTCGCTTTCCTCTACTTAACTTATATATTATTTATATCTGTAATGTGGGTCATTTTTCACTTTTATCATTAAATTTAAGAGTGAGTTGGAACACTGGAAAAACAAAATCCTAATCTACTTAGGATCTATACATATTTCAGTTGCAAGTGGTGCCACTTTTAGAAGACTTAGTGCTTCTTACTCAAGATCTTTTACATTCTTTGCGTATGGTTTGCTTAAACTTGTTATATACGGATCAGACGGATCGAACGTACAATAGAGTTTTAAAAACATCTTCATTTGTAGCTTTTCGGCTACATTTTCTGGCATGGTGTAGTCGCATGTTTCGGTAGTCTTTGTTGCGCGACTCTTGTGCATCTTCCGATAGCTGTCCAATAGGAAGCACTGCGAAATGTTTGATAATATTTTCTCCATGTATAATTATTTTGTGTATGGATGATGGCATGTCATACCAATTGTATTTGCTCACGTAGACTCTTGCAGTTTCCATTGCGTATTCGCCAAATTTTTCGCGATCGATCATCATTCCTGAAGATAAAACTTTTAAAATGATGTAGAGGCGTTTAATTAAGGTTTCATCTACACCTGTAATTTCGGCAGAGCATGTGCTGTTATAGAAAAACCTTCTTGCTGTATTCCCATCGTTAGTTTTGCCACTACCTTGCCAGGGTTTATCTACTATCAATCCTAACTCCTCCCTGAAACGATTTTGAACAAGTTCTTTCTTTTCCTTCTTCAATCTCTTTTTTTCTTCGCTTTATTGATGTGCTCAAAGCCATATTTTGTAAGTAGAAGAGTATTTTTCCTCTTCTTGGTAGATTCTGAGGAGTCTAAATAAGCCACGCATGGTCTTCTAAAATAAAATTTCTAAATTAACTATATATATAATTAGCCCCAACTAATTGTAGAAGTAGAAATTTCGTATTTCGCTAAATATCATGTTAAATGATTTACTCTTAAAATTGCAAGACTATATGCGTTACCTTTGGATGGACAGGAAAGACATGGTGTTACAAATGAAGGAAGTCGTTGATGTACCGTATAATATGATATCCTAAGTATACACACATAACATAAAATACATATATATTGCTTATTATATTATACATACATAATATATTATACATACTTACATTAGTTGAATAAAAATAATTATAAATACTAGACTTACATACAATATCATATCTATATAACATGGATGTAACTATAGAGATATTATAATTAAGATATCTACATGCGTAAAATCACATTGCGTGCGTGATAGTGCTCTTTCACTCTGCTGATGAAAACCGCCCGCGACTGTTCCTGTCTTATACGAGTAGGTAATGCATTCCATAACAGAACTGCCTGTACCGTAAACGATTAACCATAAAACCTAGTGGAGTACACTGGATATGCTAATCTCAAGTTCTCCGATGATCTCAAGATTCGCGAATGAGTAAAAAACATTCTTTGAGGTAGACAGGAGTTGCTAGGTCAAAAAGGATATTGTAAAGCAGGGATAGGATATGTACATTCCGGCGAAGACCGACAGGCAACCACTTCAGTTTACGGCGAAAATCTAACACATGATCATATTTGCGTAAGCCAAATATAAATCTAATACAAAAATTTTGAAGCTGCTCAAGCTTATCTAGTTGCTCTTCAGTTACGTCAGGATAACTAGTATCAGGTCAAGGATAGGTACAAGAAGGGATTGGGCTAACGCAATTTTGGTCGCAGTGGGCAGACAAATAATTTTCGAGTTACCTCCTGCAGTTGAACACCCCAGGATAGGTTTGCATCGATATAAAGTCCTAGACTCAAAAACTAAAACTCTTACTCCTAAACTTGATCACAAAAATTTTAGGCCACCCCATCAAATGTAACATTTGGAACAAGCACCAGTCTATTTTAGACCGCATTCGTACTATTATGATTTGGGTCTTCTTAGGATTAACTGTAAGCCCAAACGATTTGCCCCATTGACTAAAACATTCCAAATCAGTATTTATTGTACTTACAGCACTATGAAGTTGATAAACCGGAGCTTGCGTATAAATTTGTAAATTATCAGCTTTACTTTAATTTCGTTTGATTAGCGCCACGTGATTTGATAATTTCTTTCCGCTTCGTACATTGAAAAAAAGTTTTAACAAATTTGCCTTTTGAAGAAAATTTGAAGAAAAACAAATCGTTAGTCTGAAGGATTAACTGAATGATGTGCCATTCAATTAATCCTACAGGGTATCGGTTGTCAGCATCAGTGCCAAGTCTTACGTCATATAATTAGCAATGGTGTGAACACCCTAAAATACATTGCAACAGCAAAGGAGAAAACAAGATGAAACTTCACCTCTTGCAGCGCTCCGTCTTCAACAAAAATCGGAAGTCTGAAGGATTAACTGAATGATGTGCCATTAAATTAATCCCGCAGGGTATCGGTTATCAGCATCGACGCCAAATTTTGGTTGTCATCATCCACAGCAGTGGGATGAACATCCTACACGTGGTCCGGGAGGTGCCATCAAGGTCCTAAGCCACGTAGTTACATCGTATTTTACTTTAGTTTGCAAATAATTTGTATTTATAATTTTTAGCAATAAGTTGCAATTGATTTTCCGCCTTCAGAAAAAAAAGTGTCTTATTAGTTATGTATATTAGCTATTCTCGCAATAGAACACACCATAGGTTTTATGCAACTGCTCAGATTACAACAACAGCAAAGAAGAAAAACAAGATTAAACTTCACAAACTCATTCGGCGCTCCGTCTTCGTTCAAAATCGGTAGTCTGAAGGATTAACTGAATGATGTGCCATTCCATTAATCCTGCAGGGTATCGGTTGTCAGCATCGATGTCGAATTTTGGTTCTCATCATCCACAACATAGGATAAACACCCTACACGTAGTCCGGGAGGTGCCGTCAAGTTCCTATGTTACGTAACCCGAATTATACGTTGGTATGCTAATAAAAATATTTATAATTCTTAACAATAGGTTGCAATTGAGTTTCCGCCTTCAGAAAAAAAGTTTGTCTAATTAGTTATGTGTATTCGTTATTCTTACCAGCATTCAAAAAACACCAGAGATTCTATGCCCTTTCTCAAAGGTACAGCATCAGGAAAGAAGAAAAATGAAGATTACGCTTCACAAACTCATTCGGCGCTCCGTCTTCATTGAAAAATCGGTGGTCTGAAGGATTAACTAAATGATGTGCCATTCAATTAATCCTACAGGGTGTCGGTTGTCAGCATCGACGCCGAATTTTGGTTGTCGTCATCCACAGCAGCGGGATGAACATCCTACACGTGGTTCGGGAGGTGCCATCAAGGTCCTAAGCTACGTACATCGTATTTTACTTTAGTTTGCAAATAATTTGTATTTATAATTCTTAGCAATAAATTGCAATTGATTTTCCGCCTTCAGAAAAAAAAGTGTCTTATTAGTTATGTATATTAGCTATTCTCGCAATAGAACACACCATAGGTTTTATGCAACTGCTCAGATTACAACAACAGCAAAGAAGAAAAACAAGATTAAACTTCACAAACTCATTCGGCGCTCCGTCTTCGTTCAAAATCGGTAGTCTGAAGGATTAACTGAATGATGTGCCATTCCATTAATCCTGCAGGGTATCGGTTGTCAGCATCGATGCCGAATTTTGGTTCTCATCATCCACAACATAGGATAAACACCCTACACGTAGTCCGGGAGGTGCCGTCAAGTTCCTATGCTACGTAACCCGAATTATACGTTGGTATGCTAAAAAAAAAATATTTATAATTCTTAACAATAGGTTGCAATTGAGTTTCCGCCTTCAGAAAAAAAGTTTGTCTTATTAGTTATGTGTATTCGTTATTCTTACCAGCATTCAAAAAACACCAGAGATTCTATGCCCTTTCTCAAAGGTACAGCATCAGGAAAGGAGAAAAGTGAAGATTACGCTTCACAAACTCATTCGGCGCTCCGTCTTCATTGAAAAATCGGTGGTCTGAAGGATTAACTAAATGATGTGCCATTCAATTAATCCTACAGGGTGTCGGTTGTCAGCATCGACGCCGAATTTTGGTTGTCGTCATCCACAGCAGCGGGATGAACATCCTACACGTGGTTCGGGAGGTGCCATCAAGGTCCTAAGCTACGTACATCGTATTTTACTTTAGTTTGCAAATAATTTTTATTTATAATTCTTAGCAATAAGTTGCAATTGAATTTTCGCCTTCAGAAAAAAAAAGTTTGTCTTGTTAGTTATGTGTATTCGTTATTCTTGCAATAGGACATTCCAGAGATTCTATGCCCTTGCTCGGAGGTACAGCGTTAGGAAAGAAGAAAAACAAGTTTAGACTTCACAAACTCATTTGGCGCTCCGTCTTCATTCAAAAATCGGTAGTCTGAAGTATTAACTGAATGATGTACCATTCAATTAATCCTACAGGGTATCGGTTGTCAGCATCGACGCCGAATTTTGTATTTGTATTCTTAGCAATAAGTTGCAATTGAGTTTCCGCCTTCAGAAAAAAAAGTTTGTCTTATTAGTAATGTGTATTCGTTATTCTTGCAATAGGACACACCAGAGATTCTATGCCCTTGCTCGGAGGACCAGCATTAGGAAAGAAGAAAAATCAAGATTTCACTTCACAAACTCATTCGGCGCTCCGTCTTCATTCAAAAATCGGTGGTCTGAAGGATTAACTGAATGATGTGCCATTCAATTAATCCTACAGGGTATCGGTTGTCAGCATCGATGCCGATTTTATTTTGTCATCATCCACAGCAGCAGGATGATCATCCTACACGTTGTCCGGGAGGTGCCATCAACACATAGTATCCTGCAGGGTATCGGTTGTCAGCATCGACGCCGAATTTTGTATTTGCAGGGTATCGGTTGTCAGCATCGACGCCGAATTTTGTATTTATATTCTTAGCAATAAGTTGTAATTGAATTTCCGCCTTCAGAAAAAAAAGTTTTTATTAGTTTTGTGTATTCGTTATTCTTGCATAGAACACCAGAGATTCTATGCCCTTGCTCGAAGGACCAGCATCAGTAAAGAAGAATAACAAGATTAGACTTCACAAACTCATTCGGCGCTCCGTCTTCATTCAAAAATCGGTGGTCTGAAGGATTAACTGAATGATGTGCCATTCAATTAATCCTACAGGGTGTCGGTTGTCAGCATCGACACCAAAGTTTGGTTGTCATCATCCACAGCAGCGGGATGAACATCCTACACGTGGTTCGGGAGGTGCCATCAAGTTCATAAGCTACGTACATCGTATGTTACTTTAGTTTGCAAATAAATTGTATTTATAATTCTTAGCAATAAGTTGCAATTGAATTTCCGCCTTCAGAAAAAAAAGTTTGACTTATTAGTTATGTGTATTCGTTTTTCTTTTATAGAACACACCAGAGATACACGGAGGACCAGCATCAGAAAAGAAGAATGACAAGATTAGACTTCACAAACTCATTCGGCGCTCCGTCTTCATTCAAAAATCGGTGGTCTGAAGGATTAACTGAATGATGTGCCATTCAATTAATCCTACAGCGTGTCGGTTGTCAGCATCGACACCAAATTTTGGTTGTCATCATCCACAGCAGCAGGATGAACATCCTACACGTGGTTCGGGAGGTGCCATCAAGTTCCTAAGCTACGTACATCGTATTTTACTTTAGTTTGCAAATAAATTGTATTTATAATTCTTAGCAATAAGTTGCAATTGAATTTCCGCCTTCAGAAAAAAAAGTTTGACTTATTAGTTATGTGTATTCGTTTTTCTTTCATAGAACACACCAGAGATACACGGAGGACCAGCATCAGAAAAGAAGAATGACAAGATTAGACTTCACAAACTCATTCGGCGCTCCGTCTTCATTCAAAAATCGGTGGTCTGAAGGATTAACTGAATGATGTGCCATTCAATTAATCCTACAGGGTATCGGTTGTCAGCATCGACGCCGAATTTTGTATGTCTTCTTAGCAATAAGTTGCAATTGAGTTTCCGCCTTCAGAAAAAAAGTTTGTCTTATTAGTAATGTGTATTCGTTATTCTTGCAATAGAACACACCAGAGATTCTATGCCCTTGCTCGAAGGACCAGCATCAGAAAAGAAGAATAACAAGATTAGACTTCACAAACTCATTCGGCGCTCCGTCTTCATTCAAAAATCGGTGGTCTGAAGGATTAACTGAATGATGTGCCATTCAAATAATCCTACAGGGTGTCGGTTGTCAGCATCGACACCAAAGTTTGGTTGTCATCATCCACAGCAGCGGGATGAACATCCTACACGTGGTTCGGGAGGTGCCATCAAGTTCCTAAGCTACGTACATCGTATGTTACTTTAGTTTGCAAATAAATTGTATTTATAATTCTTAGCAATAAGTTGCAATAGAATTTACGCCTTCAGAAAAACAGTTTGTCTTATTAGTTTTGTGTATTCGTTATTCTTGCATAGAACACCAGAAATTCTATGCCCTTGCTCGGAGGACCAGCATCAGAAAAGAAGAATAAGATAAGACTTCACAAACTCATTCGGCACTCCGTCTTCATTCAAAAATCGGTAGTCTGAAGGACTAACTGAATGATGTGCCATTCAATTAATCCTACAGGGTATCGGTTGTCAGCATCGACGCCGAATTTTGTATTTGTATTCTTAGCAATAAGATGCAATTGAATTTCCGCCTTCAGAAAAAAAAGTTTGTCTTATTAGTTATGTGTATCCGTTTTTCTTTCATAGAACACACCAGAGATTCTATGCCCTTGCTCGGAGGACCAGAATCAGAAAAGAAGAATAACGAGATTAGACTTCACAAACTCATTCGGCGCTCCGTCTTCATTCAAAAATCGGTAGTCTGAAGGACTAACTGAATGATGTGCCATTCAATTAATCCTACAGGGTATCGGTTGTCAGCATCGACGCCGAATTTTGTATTTGTATTCTTAGCAATAAGATGCAATTGAATTTCCGCCTTCAGAAAAAAAAGTTTGACTTAGTTATGTGTATTCGTTTTTCTTTCATAGAACACACCAGAGATACACGGAGGACCAGCATCAGAAAAGAAGAATGACAAGATTAGACTTCACAAACTCATTCGGCGCTCCGTCTTCATTCAAAAATCGGTGGTCTGAAGGATTAACTGAATGATGTGCCATTCAATTAATCCTACAGGGTGTCGGTTGTCAGCATCGACACCAAAGTTTGGTTGTCATCATCCACAGCAGCGGGATGAACATCCTACACGTGGTTCGGGAGGTGCCATCAAGTTCCTAAGCTACGTACATCGTATGTTACTTTAGTTTGCAAATAAATTGTATTTATAATTCTTAGCATTAAGTTGCAATAGAATTTACGCCTTCAGAAAAATCACTTTGTCTTATTAGTTTTGTGTATTCGTTATTCTTGCATAGAACACCAGAGATTCTATGCCCTTGCTCGGAGGACCAGCATCAGAAAAGAAGACTAAGATAAGACTTCACAAACTCATTCGGCACTCCGTCTTCATTCAAAAATCGGTAGTCTGAACTAACTGAATCATGTGCCATTCAATTAATCCTACAGGGTATCGGTTGTTAGCATCGACGCCGAATTTTGTATTTGTATTCTTAGCAATAAGATGCAATTGAATTTCCGCCTTCAGAAAAAAAAGTTTGACTTATTAGTTATGTGTATCCGTTTTTCTTTCATAGAACACACCAGAGATTCTATGCCCTTGCTCGGAGGACCAGCATCAGAAAAGAAGAATAACAAGATTAGACTTCACAAACTCATTCGGCGCTCCGTCTTCATTCAAAAATCGGTGGTCTGAAGGATTAACTGAATGATGTGCCATTCAATTAATCCTACAGGGTGTCGGTTGTCAGCATCGACACCAAAGTTTGGTTGTCATCATCCACAGCAGCGGGATGAACATCCTACACGTGGTTCGGGAGGTGCCATCAAGTTCCTAAGCTACGTACATCGTATTTTACTTTAGTTTGCAAATAAATTGTATTTATAATTCTTAGCAATAAGTTGTAATTGAATTTCCGCCTTCAGAAAAAAAAGTTTGTCTTATTAGTTTTGTGTATTCGTTATTCTTGCATAGATCACCAGAGATTCTATGCCCTTGCTCGGAGGACCAGCATCAGAAAAGAAGAATAAGATTAGATTTCACAAACTCATTCGGCACTCCGTCTTCATTAAAAAATCGGTAGTCTGAAGGATTAACTGAATGATGTGCCATTCAATTAATCCTACAGGGTATCGGTTGTCAGCATCGACGCCGAATTTTGTATTTGTATTCTTAGCAATAAGTTGCAATTGAGTTTCCGCCTTCAGAAAAAAAGTTTGTCTTATTAGTAATGTGTATTCGTTATTCTTGCAATAGAACACACCAGAGATTCTATGCCCTTGCTCGGAGGACCAGCATTAGGAAAGAAGAAAAATCAAGATTTCACTTCACAAACTCATTCGGCGCTCCGTCTTCATTCAAAAATCGGTGGTCTGAAGGATTAACTGAATGATGTGCCATTCAATTAATCCTACAGGGTATCGGTTGTCAGCATCGATGCCGATTTTTTTGACATCATCCACAGCAGCAGGATGAACATCCTACACGTTGTCCGGGAGGTGCCATCAACACATAGTATCCTACAGGGTATCGGTTGTCAGCATCGACGCCGAATTTTGTATTTGTATTCTTAGCAATAAGATGCAATTGAATTTCCGCCTTCTGAAAAAAAAGTTTGACTTATTAGTTATGTGTATTCGTTTTTCTTTCATAGAACTCACCAGAGATACACGGAGGACCAGCATCAGAAAAGAAGAATAAGATAAGACTTTACAAATTCATTCGGCACTCCGTCTTCATTTAAAAATCGGTAGTCTGAAGGACTAACTGAATGATGTGCCATTCAATTAATCCTACAGGGTACCGGTTGTCAGCATCGACGCCGAATTTTGTATTTGTATTCTTAGCAATAAGATGCAATTGAATTTCCGCCTTCAGAAAAAAAAGTTTGACTTATTAGTTATGTGTATCCGTTTTTCTTTCATAGAACACACCAGAGATTCTATGCCCTTGCTCGGAGGACCAGCATCAGAAAAGAAGAATAACAAGATTAGACTTCACAAACTCATTCGGCGCTCCGTCTTCATTCAAAAATCGGTGGTCTGAAGGATTAACTGAATGATGTGCCATTCAATTAATCCTACAGGGTGTCGGTTCTCAGCATCGACACCAAAGTTTGGTTGTCATCATCCACAGCAGCGGGATAAACATCCTACACGTGGTTCGGGAGGTGCCATCAAGTTCCTAAGCTACGTACATCGTATTTTACTTTAGTTTGCAAATAAAATGTATTTATAATTCTTAGCAATAAGTTGTAATTGAATTTCCGCCTTCAGAAAAAAAAGTTTGTCTTATTAGTTTTGTGTATTCGTTATTCTTGCATAGAACACCAGAGATTCTATGCCCTTGCTCGGAGGACCAGCATCAGAAAAGAAGAATAAAATTAGACTTCACAAACTCATTCGGCACTCCGTCTTCATTCAAAAATCGGTAGTCTGAAGGATTAACTGAATGATGTGCCATTCAATTAATCCTACAGGGTATCGGTTGTCAGCATCGACGCCGAATTTTGTATTTGTATTCTTAGCAATAAGTTGCAATTGAGTTTCCGCCTTCAGAAAAAAAGTTTGTCTTATTAGTAATGTGTATTCGTTATTCTTGCAATAGAACACACCAGAGATTCTATGCCCTTGCTCGGAGGACCAGCATTAGGAAAGAAGAAAAATCAAGATTTCACTTCACAAACTCATTCGGCGCTCCGTCTTCATTCAAAAATCGGTGGTCTGAAGGATTAACTGAATGATGTGCCATTCAATTAATCCTACAGGGTATCGGTTGTCAGCATCGATGCCGATTTTTTTGTCATCATCCACAGCAGCGGGATGAACATCCTACACGTGGTTCGGGAGGTGCCATCAAGTTCCTAAGCTACGTACATCGTATGTTACTTTAGTTTGCAAATAAATTGTATTTATAATTCTTAGCATTAAGTTGCAATAGAATTTACGCCTTCAGAAAAAACACTTTGTCTTATTAGTTTTGTGTATTCGTTATTCTTGCATAGAACACCAGAGATTCTATGCCCTTGCTCGGAGGACCAGCATCAGAAAAGAAGAATAAGATAAGACTTCACAAACTCATTCGGCACTCCGTCTTCGTTCAAAAATCGGTAGTCTGAAGGACTAACTGAATGATGTGCCATTCAATTAATCCTACAGGGTATCGGTTGTCAGCATCGACGCCGAATTTTGTATTTGTATTCTTAGCAATAAGATGCAATTGAATTTCCGCCTTCAGAAAAAAAAGTTTGACTTAGTTATGTGTATTCGTTTTTCTTTCATAGAACACACCAGAGATACACGGAGGACCAGCATCAGAAAAGAAGAATGACAAGATTAGACTTCACAAACTCATTCGGCGCTCCGTCTTCATTCAAAAATCGGTGGTCTGAAGGATTAACTGAATGATGTGCCATTCAATTAATCCTACAGGGTGTCGGTTGTCAGCATCGACACCAAAGTTTGGTTGTCATCATCCACAGCAGCGGGATAAACATCCTACACGTGGTTCGGGAGGTGCCATCAAGTTCCTAAGCTACGTACATCGTATTTTACTTTAGTTTGCAAATAAATTGTATTTATAATTCTTAGCAATAAGTTGTAATTGAATTTCCGCCTTCAGAAAAAAAAGTTTGTCTTATTAGTTTTGTGTATTCGTTATTCTTGCATAGAACACCAGAGATTCTATGCCCTTGCTCGGAGGACCAGCATCAGAAAAGAAGAAAAAGATTAGACTTCACAAACTCATTCGGCACTCCGTCTTCATTCAAAGATCGGTAGTCTGAAGGATTAACTGAATGATGTGCCATTCAATTAATCCTACAGGGTATCGGTTGTCAGCATCGACGCCGAATTTTGTATTTGTATTCTTAGCAATAAGTTGCAATTGAGTTTCCGCCTTCAGAAAAAAAGTTTGTCTTATTAGTAATGTGTATTCGTTATTCTTGCAATAGAACACACCAGAGATTCTATGCCCTTGCTCGGAGGACCAGCATTAGGAAAGAAGAAAAATCAAGATTTCACTTCACAAACTCATTCGGCGCTCCGTCTTCATTCAAAAATCGGTGGTCTGAAGGATTAACTGAATGATGTGCCATTCAATTAATCCTACAGGGTATCGGTTGTCAGCATCGATGCCGATTTTTTTGTCATCATCCACAGCAGCGGGATGAACATCCTACACGTGGTTCGGGAGGTGCCATCAAGTTCCTAAGCTACGTACATCGTATGTTACTTTAGTTTGCAAATAAATTGTATTTATAATTCTTAGCATTAAGTTGCAATTGAATTTTCGCCTTCAGAAAAAAACAGTTTGTCTTGTTAGTTTTGTGTATTCGTTATTCTTGCATAGAACACCAGAGATTCTATGCCCTTGCTCGGAGGACCAGCATCAGAAAAGAAGAATAAGATAAGACTTCACAAACTCATTCGGCACTCCGTCTTCATTCAAAAATCGGTAGTCTGAAGGACTAACTGAATGATGTGCCATTCAATTAATCCTACAGGGTGTCGGTTGTCAGCATCGACGCCGAATTTTGGTTGTCGTCATCCACAGCAGCGGGATGAACATCCTACACGTGGTTCGGGAGGTGCCATCAAGGTCCTAAGCTACGTACATCGTATTTTACTTTAGTTTGCAAATAATTTGTATTTATAATTCTTAGCAATAAATTGCAATTGATTTTCCGCCTTCAGAAAAAAAAGTGTCTTATTAGTTATGTATATTAGCTATTCTCGCAATAGAACACACCATAGGTTTTATACAACTGCTCAGATTACAACAACAGCAAAGAAGAAAAACAAGATTAAACTTCACAAACTCATTCGGCGCTCCGTCTTCGTTCAAAATCGGTAGTCTGAAGGATTAACTGAATGATGTGCCATTCCATTAATCCTGCAGGGTATCGGTTGTCAGCATCGATGCCGAATTTTGGTTCTCATCATCCACAACATAGGATAAACACCCTACACGTAGTCCGGGAGGTGCCGTCAAGTTCCTATGCTACGTAACCCGAATTATACGTTGGTATGCTAAAAAAAAAATATTTATAATTCTTAACAATAGGTTGCAATTGAGTTTCCGCCTTCAGAAAAAAAGTTTGTCTTATTAGTTAGGTGTATTCGTTATTCTTACCAGCATTCAAAAAACACCAGAGATTCTATGCCCTTTCTCAAAGGTACAGCATCAGAAAAGGAGAAAAGTGAAGATTACGCTTCACAAACTCATTCGGCGCTCCGTCTTCATTGAAAAATCGGTGGTCTGAAGGATTAACTAAATGATGTGCCATTCAATTAATCCTACAGGGTGTCGGTTGTCAGCATCGACGCCGAATTTTGGTTGTCGTCATCCACAGCAGCGGGATGAACATCCTACACGTGGTTCGGGAGGTGCCATCAAGGTCCTAAGCTACGTACATCGTATTTTACTTTAGTTTGCAAATAATTTTTATTTATAATTCTTAGCAATAAGTTGCAATTGAATTTTCGCCTTCAGAAAAAAAAAGTTTGTCTTGTTAGTTATGAGTATTCGTTATTCTTGCAATAGGACATTCCAGAGATTCTATGCCCTTGCTCGGAGGTACAGCGTTAGGAAAGAAGAAAAACAAGTTTAGACTTCACAAACTCATTTGGCGCTCCGTCTTCATTCAAAAATCGGTAGTCTGAAGGACCAACTGAATGATGTGCCATTCAATTAATCCTACAGGGTATCGGTTGTCAGCATCGACGCCGAATTTTGTATTTGTATTCTTAGCAATAAGATGCAATTGAATTTCCGCCTTCAGAAAAAAAAGTTTGACTTATTAGTTATGTGTGTCCGTTTTTGTTTCATAGAACACACCAGAGATTCTATGCCCTTGCTCGGAGGACCAGAATCAGAAAAGAAGAATAACAAGATTAGACTTCACAAACTCATTCGGCGCTCCGTCTTCATTCAAAAATCGGTGGTCTGAAGGATTAACTGAATGATGTGCCATTCAATTAATCCTACAGGGTGTCGGTTGTCAGCATCGACACCAAAGTTTGGTTGTCATCATCCACAGCAGCGGGATAAACATCCTACACGTGGTTCGGGAGGTGCCATCAAGTTCCTAAGCTACGTACATCGTATTTTACTTTAGTTTGCAAATAAATTGTATTTATAATTCTTAGCAATAAGTTGTAATTGAATTTCCGCCTTCAGAAAAAAAAGTTTGTCTTATTAGTTTTGTGTATTCGTTATTCTTGCATAGAACACCAGAGATTCTATGCCCTTGCTCGGAGGACCAGCATCAGAAAAGAAGAAAAAGATTAGACTTCACAAACTCATTCGGCACTCCGTCTTCATTCAAAGATCGGTAGTCTGAAGGATTAACTGAATGATGTGCCATTCAATTAATCCTACAGGGTATCGGTTGTCAGCATCGACGCCGAATTTTGTATTTGTATTCTTAGCAATAAGTTGCAATTGAGTTTCCGCCTTCAGAAAAAAAGTTTGTCTTATTAGTAATGTGTATTCGTTATTCTTGCAATAGAACACACCAGAGATTCTATGCCCTTGCTCGGAGGACCAGCATTAGGAAAGAAGAAAAATCAAGATTTCACTTCACAAACTCATTCGGCGCTCCGTCTTCATTCAAAAATCGGTGGTCTGAAGGATTAACTGAATGATGTGCCATTCAATTAATCCTACAGGGTATCGGTTGTCAGCATCGATGCCGATTTTTTTGTCATCATCCACAGCAGCGGGATGAACATCCTACACGTGGTTCGGGAGGTGCCATCAAGTTCCTAAGCTACGTACATCGTATGTTACTTTAGTTTGCAAATAAATTGTATTTATAATTCTTAGCATTAAGTTGCAATTGAATTTTCGCCTTCAGAAAAAAACAGTTTGTCTTGTTAGTTTTGTGTATTCGTTATTCTTGCATAGAACACCAGAGATTCTATGCCCTTGCTCGGAGGACCAGCATCAGAAAAGAAGAATAAGATAAGACTTCACAAACTCATTCGGCACTCCGTCTTCATTCAAAAATCGGTAGTCTGAAGGACTAACTGAATGATGTGCCATTCAATTAATCCTACAGGGTGTCGGTTGTCAGCATCGACGCCGAATTTTGGTTGTCGTCATCCACAGCAGCGGGATGAACATCCTACACGTGGTTCGGGAGGTGCCATCAAGGTCCTAAGCTACGTACATCGTATTTTACTTTAGTTTGCAAATAATTTGTATTTATAATTCTTAGCAATAAATTGCAATTGATTTTCCGCCTTCAGAAAAAAAAGTGTCTTATTAGTTATGTATATTAGCTATTCTCGCAATAGAACACACCATAGGTTTTATGCAACTGCTCAGATTACAACAACAGCAAAGAAGAAAAACAAGATTAAACTTCACAAACTCATTCGGCGCTCCGTCTTCGTTCAAAATCGGTAGTCTGAAGGATTAACTGAATGATGTGCCATTCCATTAATCCTGCAGGGTATCGGTTGTCAGCATCGATGCCGAATTTTGGTTCTCATCATCCACAACATAGGATAAACACCCTACACGTAGTCCGGGAGGTGCCGTCAAGTTCCTATGCTACGTAACCCGAATTATACGTTGGTATGCTAAAAAAAAAATATTTATAATTCTTAACAATAGGTTGCAATTGAGTTTCCGCCTTCAGAAAAAAAGTTTGTCTTATTAGTTAGGTGTATTCGTTATTCTTACCAGCATTCAAAAAACACCAGAGATTCTATGCCCTTTCTCAAAGGTACAGCATCAGAAAAGGAGAAAAGTGAAGATTACGCTTCACAAACTCATTCGGCGCTCCGTCTTCATTGAAAAATCGGTGGTCTGAAGGATTAACTAAATGATGTGCCATTCAATTAATCCTACAGGGTGTCGGTTGTCAGCATCGACGCCGAATTTTGGTTGTCGTCATCCACAGCAGCGGGATGAACATCCTACACGTGGTTCGGGAGGTGCCATCAAGGTCCTAAGCTACGTACATCGTATTTTACTTTAGTTTGCAAATAATTTTTATTTATAATTCTTAGCAATAAGTTGCAATTGAATTTTCGCCTTCAGAAAAAAAAAGTTTGTCTTGTTAGTTATGAGTATTCGTTATTCTTGCAATAGGACATTCCAGAGATTCTATGCCCTTGCTCGGAGGTACAGCGTTAGGAAAGAAGAAAAACAAGTTTAGACTTCACAAACTCATTTGGCGCTCCGTCTTCATTCAAAAATCGGTAGTCTGAAGTATTAACTGAATGATGTACCATTCAATTAATCCTACAGGGTATCGGTTGTCAGCATCGACGCCGAATTTTGTATTTGTATTCTTAGCAATAAGTTGCAATTGAGTTTCCGCCTTCAGAAAAAAAAGATGTGTATTCGTTATTCTTGCAATAGGACACACCAGAGATTCTATTAGTCTCAGATCCGAACCTACATCGACCTTCACCGAGCTGATAATAGAATGAAACATATTTTATTATTAATTTAGTATATTAGAAAATATATTAAAAATGGGTTGTCTAAAAAAATCCTGGACAGACTATTTTTAATTATTTTTTGAAAAATTATTTTTAATAAAATATTGCAACATCAAGATAATAAGAAAATTTTGTCGCGCGCTTATGATGATATAATTTTTTTTCTATTATCCAATCGAGTGAAAGTAACTGATATCACATACCTGTTCATACCTGACAACCCAGTAGTTCGCGCAGGTAAATAATAGACAACCCAATGGCTGCACATTCTATACGGTTTCTACTATCAGTCAGGACAAAATTTTCTTATTATCTTGATGTTGCAATATTTTATTGCAATTATATTAAAAATCATTTTTCAAAAAATAATCAAAAATAGTCTGTCCAGGATTTTTTTAGACAACCCATTTTTAATATATTTTCTAATATACTAAATTAATAATAAAATATGTTTCATGCTATTATCAGCTCGGTGAAGGTCGATGTAGGTTCGGATCTTCTACTATATGCCCTTGCTCGGAGGACCAGCATTAGGAAAGTAGAAAAATCAAGATTTCACTTCACAAACTCATTCGGCGCTCCGTCTTCATTCAAAAATCGGTGGTCTGAAGGATTAACTGAATGATGTGCCATTCAATTAATCCTACAGGGTATCGGTTGTCAGCATCGACGCCGAATTTTGTATTTGTATTCTTAGCAATAAGTTGTTATTGAATTTCCGCCTTCAGAAAAAAAAGTTTTTATTAGTTTTGTGTATTCGTTATTCTTGCATAGAACACCAGAGATTCTATGCCCTTGCTCGAAGGACCAGCATCAGTAAAGAAGAATAACAAGATTAGACTTCACAAACTCATTCGGCGCTCCGTCTTCATTCAAAAATCGGTGGTCTGAAGGATTAACTGAATGATGTGCCATTCAATTAATCCTACAGGCTGTCGGTTGTCAGCATCGACACCAAATTGTGGTTGTCATCATCCACAGCAGCAGGATGAACATCCTACACGTGGTTCGGGAGGTGCCATCAAGTTCCTAAGCTACGTACATCGTATTTTACTTTAGTTTGCAAATAAATTGTATTTATAATTCTTAGCAATAAGTTGCAATTGAATTTCCGCCTTCAGAAAAAAAAGTTTGACTTATTAGTTATGTGTATTCGTTTTTCTTTTATAGAACACACCAGAGATTCTATGCCCTTGCTCGAAGGACCAGCATCAGTAAAGAAGAATAACAAGATTAGACTTCACAAACTCATTCGGCGCTCCGTCTTCATTCAAAAATCGGTGGTCTGAAGGATTAACTGAATGATGTGCCATTCAATTAATCCTACAGGGTGTCGGTTGTCAGCATCGACACCAAATTTTGGTTGTCATCATCCACAGCAGCAGGATGAACATCCTACACGTGGTTCGGGAGGTGCCATCAAGGTCCTAAGCTACGTACATCGTATTTTACTTTAGTTTGCAAATAATTTTTATTTATAATTCTAAGCAATAAGTTGTAATTGAATTTCCGCCTTCAGAAAAAAAAGTTTGTCTTATTAGTTTTGTGTATTCGTTATTCTTGCATAGAACACCAGAGATTCTATGCCCTTGCTCGGAGGACCAGCATCAGAAAAGAAGAATAAGATTAGACTTCACAAACTCATTCGGCACTCCGTCTTCATTCAAAAATCGGTAGTCTGAAGGATTAACTGAATGATGTGCCATTCAATTAATCCTACAGGGTATCGGTTGTCAGCATTGACGCCGAATTTTGTATTTGTATTCTTAGCAATAAGTTGCAATTGAGTTTCCGCCTTCAGAAAAAAAGTTTGTCTTATTAGTAATGTGTATTCGTTATTCTTGCAATAGAACACACCAGAGATTCTATGCCCTTGCTCGGAGGACCAGCATTAGGAAAGAAGAAAAATCAAGATTTCACTTCACAAACTCATTCGGCGCTCCGTCTTCATTCAAAAATCGGTGGTCTGAAGTATTAACTGAATGATGTGCCATTCAATTAATCCTACAGGGTATCGGTTGTCAGCATCGATGCCGATTTTATTGTCATCATCCACAGCAGCAGGATGAACATCCTACACGTTGTCCGGGAAGTGCCATCAACACATAGTATCCTACAGGGTATCGGTTGTCAGCATCGACGCCGAATTTTGTATTTGTATTCTTAGCAATAAGATGCAATTGAATTTCCGCCTTCAGAAAAAAAAGTTTGACTTATTAGTTATGTGTATTCGTTTTTCTTTCATAGAACACACCAGAGATACACGGAGGACCAGCATCAGAAAAGAAGAATGACAAGATTAGACTTAACAAACTCATTCGGCGCTCCGTCTTCATTCAAAAATCGGTGGTCTGAAGGATTAACTGAATGATGTGCCATTCAATTAATCCTACAGGGTGTCGGTTGTCAGCATCGACACCAAAGTTTGGTTGTCATCATCCACAGCAGCGGGATGAACATCCTACACGTGGTTCGGGAGGTGCCATCAAGTTCCTAAGCTACGTACATCGTATGTTACTTTAGTTTGCAAATAAATTGTATTTATAATTCTTAGCATTAAGTTGCAATAGAATTTACGCCTTCAGAAAAAACACTTTGTCTTATTAGTTTTGTGTATTCGTTATTCTTGCATAGAACACCAGAGATTCTATGCCCTTGCTCGGAGGACCAGCATCAGAAAAGAAGACTAAGATAAGACTTCACAAACTCATTCGGCACTCCGTCTTCATTCAAAAATCGGTAGTCTGAAGGACTAACTGAATGATGTGCCATTCAATTAATCCTACAGGGTACCGGTTGTCAGCATCGACGCCGAATTTTGTATTTGTATTCTTAGCAATAAAATGCAATTGAATTTCCGCCTTCAGAAAAAAAAGTTTGACTTATTAGTTATGTGTATCCGTTTTTCTTTCATAGAACACACCAGAGATTCTATGCCCTTGCTCGGAGGACCAGCATCAGAAAAGAAGAATAACAAGATTAGACTTCACAAACTCATTCGGCGCTCCGTCTTCATTCAAAAATCGGTGGTCTGAAGGATTAACTGAATGATGTGCCATTCAATTAATCCTACAGGGTGTCGGTTGTCAGCATCGACACCAAAGTTTGGTTGTCATCATCCACAGCAGCGGGATGAACATCCTACACGTGGTTCGGGAGGTGCCATCAAGTTCCTAAGTTACGTACATCGTATTTACTTTAGTTTGCAAATAAATTGTATTTATAATTCTTAGCAATAAGTTGCAATAGAATTTACGCCTTCAGAAAAAACAGTTTGTCTTATTAGTTTTGTGTATTCGTTATTCTTGCATAGAACACCAGAGATTCTATGCCCTTGCTCGGAGGACCAGCATCAGAAAAGAAGAATAAGATTAGACTTCACAAACTCATTCGGCACTCCGTCTTCATTCAAAAATCGGTAGTCTGAAGGATTAACTGAATGATGTGCCATTCAATTAATCCTACAGGGTGTCGGTTGTCAGCATCGACACCAAAGTTTGGTTGTCATCATCCACAGCAGCGGGATGAACATCCTACACGTGGTTCGGGAGGTGCCATCAAGTTCCTAAGTTACGTACATCGTATTTTACTTTAGTTTGCAAATAATTTTTATTTATAATTCTAAGCAATAAGTTGTAATTGAATTTCCGCCTTCAGAAAAAAAAGTTTGTCTTATTAGTTTTGTGTATTCGTTATTCTTGCATAGAACACCAGAGATTCTATGCCCTTGCTCGGAGGACCAGCATCAGAAAAGAAGAATAAGATTAGACTTCACAAACTCATTCGGCACTCCGTCTTCATTCAAAAATCGGTAGTCTGAAGGATTAACTGAATGATGTGCCATTCAATTAATCCTACAGGGTATCGGTTGTCAGCATTGACGCCGAATTTTGTATTTGTATTCTTAGCAATAAGTTGCAATTGAGTTTCCGCCTTCAGAAAAAAAGTTTGTCTTATTAGTAATGTGTATTCGTTATTCTTGCAATAGAACACACCAGAGATTCTATGCCCTTGCTCGGAGGACCAGCATTAGGAAAGAAGAAAAATCAAGATTTCACTTCACAAACTCATTCGGCGCTCCGTCTTCATTCAAAAATCGGTGGTCTGAAGTATTAACTGAATGATGTGCCATTCAATTAATCCTACAGGGTATCGGTTGTCAGCATCGATGCCGATTTTATTGTCATCATCCACAGCAGCAGGATGAACATCCTACACGTTGTCCGGGAAGTGCCATCAACACATAGTATCCTACAGGGTATCGGTTGTCAGCATCGACGCCGAATTTTGTATTTGTATTCTTAGCAATAAGATGCAATTGAATTTCCGCCTTCAGAAAAAAAAGTTTGACTTATTAGTTATGTGTATTCGTTTTTCTTTCATAGAACACACCAGAGATACACGGAGGACCAGCATCAGAAAAGAAGAATGACAAGATTAGACTTAACAAACTCATTCGGCGCTCCGTCTTCATTCAAAAATCGGTGGTCTGAAGGATTAACTGAATGATGTGCCATTCAATTAATCCTACAGGGTGTCGGTTGTCAGCATCGACACCAAAGTTTGGTTGTCATCATCCACAGCAGCGGGATGAACATCCTACACGTGGTTCGGGAGGTGCCATCAAGTTCCTAAGCTACGTACATCGTATGTTACTTTAGTTTGCAAATAAATTGTATTTATAATTCTTAGCATTAAGTTGCAATAGAATTTACGCCTTCAGAAAAAACACTTTGTCTTATTAGTTTTGTGTATTCGTTATTCTTGCATAGAACACCAGAGATTCTATGCCCTTGCTCGGAGGACCAGCATCAGAAAAGAAGACTAAGATAAGACTTCACAAACTCATTCGGCACTCCGTCTTCATTCAAAAATCGGTAGTCTGAAGGACTAACTGAATGATGTGCCATTCAATTAATCCTACAGGGTACCGGTTGTCAGCATCGACGCCGAATTTTGTATTTGTATTCTTAGCAATAAAATGCAATTGAATTTCCGCCTTCAGAAAAAAAAGTTTGACTTATTAGTTATGTGTATCCGTTTTTCTTTCATAGAACACACCAGAGATTCTATGCCCTTGCTCGGAGGACCAGCATCAGAAAAGAAGAATAACAAGATTAGACTTCACAAACTCATTCGGCGCTCCGTCTTCATTCAAAAATCGGTGGTCTGAAGGATTAACTGAATGATGTGCCATTCAATTAATCCTACAGGGTGTCGGTTGTCAGCATCGACACCAAAGTTTGGTTGTCATCATCCACAGCAGCGGGATGAACATCCTACACGTGGTTCGGGAGGTGCCATCAAGTTCCTAAGTTACGTACATCGTATTTACTTTAGTTTGCAAATAAATTGTATTTATAATTCTTAGCAATAAGTTGCAATAGAATTTACGCCTTCAGAAAAAACAGTTTGTCTTATTAGTTTTGTGTATTCGTTATTCTTGCATAGAACACCAGAGATTCTATGCCGTTGCTCGGAGGACCAGCATCAGAAAAGAAAAATAAGATTAGACTTAACAAACTCATTGGGCACTCCGTCTTCATTCAAAAATCGGTAGTCTGAAGGATTAACTGAATGATGTGCCATTCAATTAATCCTACAGGGTATCGGTTGTCAGCATCGACGCCGAGTTTTGTATTTGTATTCTTAGCAATAAGATGCAATTGAATTTCCGCCTTCAGAAAAAAAGTTTGACTTATTAGTTATGTGTATCCGTTTTACTTTCATAGAACACACCAGAGATTCTATGCCCTTGCTCGGAGGACCAGAATCAGAAAAGAAGAATAACAAGATTAGACTTCACAAACTCATTCGGCGCTCCGTCTTCATTCAAAAATCGGTGGTCTGAAGGATTAACTGAATGATGTGCCATTTAATTAATCTTACAGGGTGTCGGTTGTCAGCATCGACACCAAAGTTTGGTTGTCATCATCCACAGCAGCGGGATGAACATCCTACACGTGGTTCGGGAGGTGCCATCAAGTTCCTAAGCTACGTACATCGTATTTTACTTTAGTTTGCAAATAAATTGTATTTATAATTCTTAGCAATAAGTTGCAATAGAATTTACGCCTTCAGAAAAAACAGTTTGTCTTATTAGTTTTGTGTATTCGTTATTCTTGCATAGAACACCAGAGATTCTATGCCTTTGCTCGGAGGACCAGCAATAGGAAAAAAGAAAAATCAAAATTTCACTTCACAAACTCATTCGGCGCTCCGTCTTCATTCAAAAATCGGTGGTCTGAAGGATTAACTGAATGATGTGCCATGCAATTAATCCTACAGGGTATCGGTTGTCAGCATCGATGCCGATTTTTTTTGTCATCATCCACAGCAGCAGGATGAACATCCTACACGTTGTCCGGGAGGTGCCATCAACACATAGTATCCTGCAGGGTATCGGTTGTCAGCATCGACGCCAAATTTTGTATTTATATTCTTAGCAATAAGTTGTAATTGAGTTTCCGCCTTCAGAAAAAAAGTTTGTCTTATTAGTTTTGTGTATTTGTTATTCTTGCAATAGGACATACCAGAGATTCTATGCCCTTGCTCGGAGGACCAGAATTAGGAAAGAAGAAAAATCAAGATTTCACTTCACAAACTCATACGGCGCTCCGTCTTCATTCAAAAATCGGTAGTCTGAAGGATTAACTGAATGATGTGCCATTCAATTAATCCTACAGGGTATCGGTTGTCAGCATTGACGCCGATTTTTTTTTGTCATCATCCACAGCAGTAGGATGAACATCCTTCGCCTGGGCGGGAGGTGCCATCAACACCTGCAATCCTACAGGGTATCCGTTGTCAGCATCGACGCCGAATTTTATATTTATATTATTAGCAATAAGTTGCAATTGAGTTTCCGCCTTCAGAAAAAAAAGTTTGTCTTATTAGTTATGTGTATTCGTTATTCTTGCAATAGAATACACCAGAGATTCTATGCCCTTTCTCAGAGGTACAGCATCAGGAAAGAAGAAAAACAAGATTAGACTTCACAAACTCATTTGGCGCTCCGTCTTCATTCAAAAATCGGTAGTCTGAAGTATTAACTGAATGATGTACCATTCAATTAATCCTACAGGGTATCGGTTGTCAGCATCGACGCCGAATTTTGTATTTGTATTCTTAGCAATAACTTGCAATTGAATTTCCTCCTTCAGAAAAAAAAGTTTGACTTGTTAGTTATGTGTATTTGTTATTCTTTCATAGAACACACCAGAGATTCTATGCCCTTGCTCGGAGGACCAGCATCAGAAAAGAAGAAAAACAAGATTAGACTTCACGAACTCATTCGGCGCTCCGTCTTCATTCAATAATCGGTGGTCTGAAGGATTAACTGAATGATGTGCCATTCAATTACTCCTACAGGGTGTCGGTTGTCAGCATCGACGCTGAATTTTGGTTGTCATCATCCACAGCAGCGGGATGAACATCCTACATGTGGTTCGGGAGGTGCCATCAAGTTCCTAAGCTACTTACATCGTATTTTACTTTAGTATGCAAATAAATTGTATTTTTAATTCTTAGCAATAAGTTGCTATTGAATTGACGCCTTCAGAAAAAAAAAGTTTGTCTTAATAGTTTTGTGTATTCGTTATTCTTTCATAGAACACCAGAGATCCTATGCCCTTGCTCGGAGGACCAGCATCAGAAAAGAAGAATAAGAAGATTAGATTTCACAAACTCATTCGGCACTCCGTCTTCATTCAATAATCGGTAGTCTGAAGGATTAACTGAATGATGTGCCATTCAATTAATCCTACAGGGTATCGGTTGTCAGCATCGACGCCGAATTTTGTATTTGTATTCTTAGCAATAAGATGCAATTGAATTTCCGCCTTCAGAAAAAAAAGTTTGACTTATTAGTTATGTGTATCCGTTTTTATTTCATAGAACACACCAGAGATTCTATGCCCTTGCTCGGAGGACCAGCATCAGAAAAGAAGAATAACAAGATTAGACTTCACAAACTCATTCGGCGCTCTGTCTTCATTCAAAAATCGGTGGTCTGAAGGATTAACTGAATGATGTGCCATTCAATTAATCCTACAGGGTGTCAATTGTCAGCATCGACGCCGAATTTTGGTTGTCATCATTCACAGCAGCGTGTGAACATCCTACACGTGGTTCGGGAGGTGCCATAAGTTCCTAAGCTACGTACATTGTATGTTACTTTACTTTGCAAATAAATTGTATTTATAATTCTTAGCAATAAGTTGCAATTGAATTTCCGCCTTCAGAAAAAAAGTTTGACTTATTAGTTATGTGTATTCGTTATTCTTTCATAGAACACACCAGAGATTCTTTTCCCTTGCTCGGAGGACCAGCATCAGAAAAGAAGAAAAACAAGATTAGACTTCACAAACTCATTCAGCGCTTCGTCTTCATTCAAAAATCGATAGTCTGAAGGATTAACTGAATGATGTGCCATTCAATTAATCCTACAGGGTATCGGTTGTCAGCATAGACGCCGAATTTTGTATATGTATTCTTAGCAATAAGTAGCAATTAAATTTCCGCCTTCAGAAAAAAAAGTTTGTCTTATTAGTTATGTGTATTCGTTATTCTTGCAATAAAACACTTCAGAGATTCTTTTCCCTTGCTCGGAGGACCACCATCAGAAAAGAAGAATAACAAGATTAGACTTCACAAACTCATTCGGCGCTCCGTCTTCATTCAAAAATCGGTGGTCTGAAGGATTAACTGAATGATGTGCCATTCAATTAATCCTACAGGGTGTCGGTTGTCAGCATCGACGCCGAATTTTGTATTTGTATTCTTAGCAATAAGTTGCAATTGAATTTCCGCCTTCAGAAAAAAAGTTTGACTTATTAGTTATGTGTATTCGTTATTCTTTCATAGAACACACCAGAGATTCTTTTCCCTTGCTCGGAGGACCAGCATCAGAAAAGAAGAAAAACAAGATTAGACTTCACAAACTCATTCAGCGCTTCGTCTTCATTCAAAAATCGATAGTCTGAAGGATTAACTGAATGATGTGCCATTCAATTAATCCTACAGGGTATCGGTTGTCAGCATAGACGCCGAATTTTGTATATGTATTCTTAGCAATAAGTAGCAATTAAATTTCCGCCTTCAGAAAAAAAAGTTTGTCTTATTAGTTATGTGTATTCGTTATTCTTGCAATAAAACACTTCAGAGATTCTTTTCCCTTGCTCGGAGGACCACCATCAGAAAAGAAGAATAACAAGATTAGACTTCACAAACTCATTCGGCGCTCCGTCTTCATTCAAAAATCGGTGGTCTGAAGGATTAACTGAATGATGTGCCATTCAATTAATCCTACAGGGTGTCGGTTGTCAGCATCGACGCCGAAATTTGTTTGTCATCATCCACAGCAGCGGGATGAACATCCTACACGTGGTTCGGGAGGTGCTATCAAGTTCCTAAGCTACGTACATCGTATTTTACTTTAGTTTGCAAATAAATTGTATTTATAATTCTTAGCAATAAGTTGCAATTGAATTTCCGCCTTCAGAAAAAAAGTTTGACTTATTAGTTATGTGTATTCGTTATTCTTTCATAGAACACACCAGAGATTCTTTTCCCTTGCTCGGAGGACCAGCATCAGAAAAGAAGAAAAACAAGATTAGACTTCACAAACTCATTCAGCGCTTCGTCTTCATTCAAAAATCGATAGTCTGAAGGATTAACTGAATGATGTGCCATTCAATTAATCCTACAGGGTATCGGTTGTCAGCATAGACGCCGAATTTTGTATATGTATTCTTAGCAATAAGTAGCAATTAAATTTCCGCCTTCAGAAAAAAAAGTTTGTCTTATTAGTTATGTGTATTCGTTATTCTTGCAATAAAACACTTCAGAGATTCTTTTCCCTTGCTCGGAGGACCACCATCAGAAAAGAAGAATAACAAGATTAGACTTCACAAACTCATTCGGCGCTCTGTCTGCATTCAAAAATCGGTGGTCTGAAGGATTAACTGAATGATGTGCCATTCAATTAATCCTACAGGGTGTCGGTTGTCAGCATCGACGCCGAAATTTGTTTGTCATCATCCACAGCAGCGGGATGAACATCCTACACGTGGTTCGGGAGGTGCCATCAAGTTCCTAAGCTACGTACATCGTATTTTACTTTAGTTTGCAAATAAATTGTATTTATAATTCTTAGCAATAAGTTGCAATTGAATTTCCGCCTTCAGAAAAAAAAAGTTTTTCTTATTAGTTATGTGTATTCGTTATTCTTGCAATAAAATACACCAGAGATTCTATGCCCTTGCTCGGAGGACCAGCATCAGAAAAGAAGAATAACAAGATTAGACTTCACAAACTCATTCGGCGCTCTGTTTTCATTCAAAAATCGGTGGTCTGAAGGATTAACTGAATGATGTGTCATTCAATTAATCCTACAGGGTGTCGGTTGTCAGCATCGATGCCGAATTTTTTTTGTCATCATCCACAGCAATAGGATGAACAGAACATCCTACACGTGGCCCCGGAGGTGCCATCAACACCTACGTAGGCTTGTAGGTGTTGATGGCACCTCCCGGACCACGTGTATCGGTTGTCAGCATTGACGCCGAATTTTCTATTTATATTCTTAGCAATAAGTTGCAATTGAATTTCCGCCTTCAGAAAAAAAGTTTGACTTATTAGTTATGTGTATTCGTTATTCTTTCATAGAACACACCAGAGATTCTTTTCCCTTGCTCGGAGGACCAGCATCAGAAAAGAAGAAAAACAAGATTAGACTTCACAAACTCATTCAGCGCTTCGTCTTCATTCAAAAATCGATAGTCTGAAGGATTAACTGAATGATGTGCCATTCTATTAATCCTACAGGGTGTCGGTTGTCAGCATCTACAGCAGCGGGATGAACATCCAACACGTGGTTCGGGAGGTGCCATTAAGTTCCTAAGCTACGTACATCGTATTTTACTTTAGTTTGCAAATAAATTGTAGCAATAAGTTGCAATTGAATTTCCGCCTTCAGAAAAAAAAGCTTGTCTTATTAGTTATGTGTATTCGTTATTCTTGCAAAAGAACACACCAGAGATTCTATGCCCTTTCTCAGAGGTACAGCATCAGGAAATAAGAAAATCAAGATTAGACTTTACAAACTCATTCGGCGCTCCGTCTTCATTCAAAATTCGGTGGTCTGAAGTATTAACTGAATGATGTGCCATTCAATTAATCCTACAGGGTATCGGTTGTCCGCATCGACTCCGAATTTTGTATTTGTATTCTTAGCAATAAGTTGCAATTGAATTTCCACCTTCAGAAAAAAAAGTTTGTCTTATTAGTTATGTGTATTCCTTATTCTTGCAATAGGACACACCAGAGATTCTATGCCCTTGCTCGGAGGACCAGAATTAGGAAAGAAGAAAAATCAAGATTTCACTTCCCAAACTCATTCGGCGCTCCGTCTTCATTCATAAATCGGTAGTCTGAAGGATTAACTGAATGATGTGCCATTCAATTAATCCTACGGGGTATCGGTTGTCAGCATCATTGCCGAATTGTCGTTGTCATCATCCACAGCAGGGGGATGAACATCCTACACGGCTGTTGGTAGTCGATAGATTCGTTCTATTGTGTTTTTCTTTCAGAAAATGGAATGGATGTTTCTTTTAGCAACGCCTATCTTTACGGATATAATTCTATCAATACTTTATTGACGTCCCTAAACTACAAATACTTACACAACTGGCATCGTAATTTGATGTATTATTTGATTTAAAAGTCTGTTTTCATTGTAAGTTTTCTATTTAGATCGGTCAGTATGGGTAAATCTGTAACTGTAAGACATACCTACAAAGATGTATTCTTAGGAACCATGTCGATTTGAGTGACAAAAAAACTGCTTACATAAATTTAACAATGTACGCATAAAATGGTCGTCATTTCGAACATCTACTTAATTAAATTAAAGGATATGAAATACAATGCATTTTATTCAATCACGTTTCATCGTAACATTTACTACTTATGACCTATACAATCGATATGCAAATAAAATAATGTAAGTTTTATTTTTCAATACGAGTAGGTTCGATTCCCGAAATGAGTACAAGATTTTTTTTTAATATATGTCTGCAGTTTTTTTGTTTACTAAAATCGGTGACATGTTTCCTAAGAACAGATCTTTGTATTGTCTTATAGTTACAGACTTACCTATACTGACCGATCTAAATATGCCACCCTATAAGAAATTGTGATTTAATGTTTGAATACTAAAATCTATGATAATACTAAAATTATAATACTAATATTTAGATAAATCTACTAAACTAAGAATTTTTTGTGAATAAATAAATAAAATAAAATAATTGAAATAGGTCTTAAATAGGTTAATGAATCACAAAGCTATTTACATACGATAACATATTTTTATTTGGACTTGTTTAAAAAACCTAAACAGACAAACTCAAAGTTCGGACAGGATTAAGTTTATGACCTAGTTGATTGTATTTGATAAAAACTTCCATCCTTTTCTTATTCTTTCTTATTATGGCCCTCTCATAATAACTTGTTCTTGTAAGTAAATATTGTCTATGTAAATTAATTTCAACAAGGTCAGGTTATTTAATGCATATAGCCCCTCCTAGACCTTTCGTTGTCTAAACTACAAAATAGCTATCTAATTTGTAGCTTAGACAACGTAGGAGTCATGACAAAGATGATAATTGAAAAGTCAATATTGCGTCACCGCTGTTTTAAAAAAACGCTTGTCAGATAGTGCGGAGTGAAAGCCTCGGATATAGCCTCCTCCTTCTACACACTGGGCAGTGGCTGCTTAAAGTATTGTGCTCCTTACCCCCCTTTAATCTCTCGCAGTTAATACAGTTCAGTGCGATCCTATCAGCACAACCTCACAGTTGGTCTGTAGATGCGATGCAAAGGTGCAAAAGTGAAACCCTTTTGCCCCTTGCTGAATATTAACGAGTATTGTAACGCGTCGTAAAATTCGTGAATCTGGCACCCTAGTTAATGTGTCATTATGGGCGTGTAAAATAATATCACGGAAAGCTAACTGTTCGCCATAGACCACGGCTGCGACTTCTTTGATTAGTGGTGCGTTATACCGTTTTTCATGTTCTCCACTAGGCGTAAGTCAGGATGAATAACCAACTTGTAATCTTCTCCTGGTTTTCTTAAAAATGCTGTTTTGAAAGTTTTGATGAGGGTGGTGTTGAACATTCATTGAATCCTTACAATGGTATCCCTTTCAACTCCCTCAATATTTCAATATCTGCGGTCAACATTGATATTTTCGTCATCCATGAAGTAAATCTGCAAACATTTTGGCTATTCACGTAGGCAGTAAAGAGTCTATGATAAATCTGATCTTGGGTTGTAAAGTTAATGGAAAACCCAGGCATAACAACTACTACAAACGCCGTCATTTGAAAAAAAAACAAATATATTTCCTTATTCCGTTCAAAAAACGCCGCGATTCATTGCTGTCGTACAAAAATAAGGATTTTACAGGTTCCTCTAGTTCACCAAGTGATGGCAGGGAAACTTTACCACCAGGACAACGCATTTCCGGAGTTTCCTCTTTCCCTTTAAGTGCTTCACAATACTTTTCATTCATATGAGAACTAATCGATGATTAATATATTTAATCGATCAAAGGATCATAACATAATCAAAAGCAGCATCTTGAAATGCCTCCTATGTGCTACGTGTAAATGAACCTCTCGTTTGTGACTGCCATTTTGAGCATTTAAAACACGTCGTCTTTGTTATTCTTCATGGGACTCTGCAGTAATCAGTGATGAATGACGTTCAGCATTTAAAAGCCGACGTGCCCGAGTTTACTATAATGTTTCAGCAGTCCTTTGAGATGCGTAACGCTCAGGCTCTAATCGTTACTGTGCTTGACTTTGCTCCAAGGTTTCTGCGGCTCTCTAGCGGCAACACTACTATTATTGAACCAATTTAACAAAACTGGTTACACCATTTACTTTCAACGAAAACAAAGCAATAAATGAAATATACTATGGATTACAAAAATACTTAATAATAATAATGACGTAAATAACCTAACCTAATCTAACAATCCAAGTGAAAACAAACACCTACCCAATACCTAACTGGATTGCAAACGTAATGGAAAATCCAGGCATAACAACTACATTATCTACTTCAAAGGACCGTATTTGAAAAGAGCAATTATATTTCCTTTTTCTGTTCGAAAAACGCATCGATTTATTGCTATCGTACAAAAATAAGTATTTTACGGCTTCCTCTGGTTCACCAAGTGGTGGAAGTGAAACTTTACCACCAGAATAACGCATACCCGAAGTTTCCTCTTTCCATTTTAGTGCTTCACAATGTATACACATTTTATTCATCTCGCACTATTAGAACTAATCGATCATTAGTAAGTATACTATCGAGCAAAGGTGACCCTTTTGAGGCATTTCAAACAGAACAAAAGTGTACGCATGGTAGAAAGAAATGTTATAGATTAAATGCTTACTTAGCGTTTGTACTATCCTGCTCACCATTAGCTCACCAACTCTTGTCACCCTCGTTCTTATTCTGCGTACTCGTATTTCTTTTTCTATATGTAGCTTTATTCTCCATCTCTGTACACATAACAATATTATGAAGACGAGAACACAACAAACAAAGCATATTGTTCCTACAACTTCTGGAGTGATGACCAATACGAAGACAAATCGGGCATGCTCTTTTCCTTTTCAAAATATTCTTACTCCAAAGTCATTGTAGACATTTTAAAACAATCGGAACTGTTGTGATTCGTTTTGTCACACCACAAATCTGTCTTATTCGCCATGCTTAATATACCAAGGTTAACGCTGTTGTCAATTTATTTATTGGTCAGGTATCATCATGCGCAATGAAACTCGCTCTAGCTCTAGTTGGTGCACTCTCTCTAGTAACCTTGAACATCTCGAGAGCGCTCATAGGCTCTTAGAATCTCCTCTGGCAATCTGGATTCCACCATCGGATAAAGTATGGCCGCAAACCTCTCGCTCGTTACGCCCAATGTCTCCAAAGCTCTGATTTGGGCCGTCAGCTTATCGTATAGTGTAGAGAGTGGTAATTCATGCCCCACCACAGCCTGTGACAACACAAGAGATAAAAGCTCGCGAACATAAACCTCAATTATTAATTCGTCTCGTCCAAACCTATCTTTAAATGTTTTAATGTCTTAAGGTAATTATCGGCGGATGGTGGAATGCTACTCACGAGTGCTCTAGCATTCGAACCATTTCAGTTGCCTCAATCAAATACTGCATTTTATCATGATTGTGAGGATCTTGGTCGATTTTTTGGAACCGGCCCTAAAAGTTGATCCAGTTTCTCACCTCACCATAAAATTTTACAAGTTCTAACTTAGGAACTTTAAAATTTCTCTTATAACCTAGGTCGTCGTTCACGCTATCGCTTTTATTCACTAACCTTCTTGGTTTGATACTCACGCTCTCAGCATTATTATTTAGTACTGACCATTACCGCTCTCGTCTCTTTTCTCCGCTTCACAGTGTACCTGTACCTCAGTCATCTATACTTTCATAATTTTCTGCATTGTCTGTATCTAACTTGAACAACTGGTCTGCTTTTCCCAGTGTCACATCGTAGAAGTCCTCTAACTCAACAAACATCTATTTTTCCATCGCTGATGTCATTTCATTCAGCTTGTTCCGCTTTCGTGAAATTACGTCGGAAGATCCAACGCTCTCTTTTTAATTTCATCACTAATTTGCTCATTTTATTGTCACCGTCGGTCGCCACTACGTTCGAGACGGGAATATCGGCGATGACTTAGCAAAAAAAAAGGTAAGAGAAATAATTAAACTTTATAAAATAATAGTTACAATTTCACAAATTCACACGAAACCGTTGACCTATTTGACTTTGAAGTGGTCATAATCGACGGTACTTTGGTATTTCAACGTTCAGAAGTTGTATTATTTTAAACAATATTTAAAAGGAGAACCGTTAGAGATTATCGACAATTTACCGCTTACAAATGAATCTTATACATCTGCGATTGAATTACTCAAATGCAAGTGTACTAGTTGCAGCCAGGACCACAACATGTGTGGTATATTAGACTTCTTAGTCTAGCTAGAGTTGTCTTTGACAACTGGTCATATCTATTACATTGACAATATCTAGACAATACGAAATGTTAATGTTTAAATGTATCTTTTATTTTGTTTATTAAAACCTATAATGCAAGGTTTGTCTTATTTAACAATTTAATAAATAAAATAACGAACTAATTTTCATGAATAATGGAGAAATAGTTACGACCTGAACGTCTCGACATCGACCCATCTAACCCGTCAGCAAGTAAGGACTGGATACATTGGGAGCGTACTTTTGAAAGTTTTCTCAAGGCTTCAGAGACAGAAAAGGTAGATGTTTCGTGGAAATTAGATTTATTAATTAACTATGTATCGCCAAATATCTATGCATACATTAGCGAATGTGCCAATTATGATGGTATCGAAGATATCCAAATTTTAATTTTTCATCACCAAAGACTTGCCAAGCGCCCACCATCAAGTACCTATTTTAGCCAAAGAGAAACAATATACAGCATTTGAAGCAGCCGGAAACTTATACCAATTTCGGCGAATCCCGTTTGGTGTAACAAATGGCGTTTCTAGTTTCCAACGGACAATTGATTGGGTCATACGCTCTGAAAACCTTAAGGCAACGTATGCTTATCTCGATGATATTACCGTGTGTGGAAAAACAAAAGACGAACATGATGAAAATCTCCAAAAATTCTTATCCGCAGCTCGTAAATATAAATAAATAAATAAATTGTTTATTCATAAGTAAAGTACATGATTTTTCTTAAATGTAAACAAATATAAAAATAAGGTGATAGTTATTATTGTTTGCCTGAACTAGGTTAAACCTGTGTTTCAGGCGTGAAAGTGCTTACACGTTATTAAATGTAATTGCACAAATTCTTACACATTTAGTAAATTACAAGTAAAAGTGATTATTTATACAAACATACAAAAAAAGCTGAATCGAATTAATTCTAGTTATTTATAGATTAACATTAACTCCTCAGTTTGTTCATATGATAAACTTTGGAGGTACTTAAATATAATTTTCTTACAATTATAATAATTTAGCTCATAAATATTCAGTAATCTATTTACTCTATTATACAACAAGGTACCTATAAATGAAAAAAATCTATTTGTATAGCTAAATTTCGAGGTATTAATTGAACTGCAGACTATATCTCTTCGTCTTTTATTTATAACATTTTTATCAAACGGGAGCATATTGTGTTGTTTTAGTAATGTGTGCATTATGAAGAGTTGGCGGACAGTTAACACCTTACAAGTTTCATATAGTTGACGAGTAGGATATAAAAAAGGCAGATAGTTGGATACTTTTAAAATTGCTCTTTGAGCTCGTTCCAAGGGGAGCAAAATAGTTTTGAGTGCTCCGCCCCAAGAGGTAATACAATACTGGATTACAGATTGACATAACGCCGTATAGACTTGGGTTATTAACTGTTTATCTGCGATGGACCGGAGTTTCTTAAATATATATATCAATTTACGGGCTCTATTCACTAAATTTTGAATGTGTTGTCTAAATGATAGTGTATCATCAATTATAATACCAAGATATTTCATGTTAGTTGTATTGAGAATAAGTGGGCAATCACACGAATTGTTGAAAGGGTTAAGACAATTATGTGCATATAAGTGCGGGTTAGTAACATATTGGTGATTTTTTCGCATATTGAAGTGAATATATTTTGTCTTCTCAGCATTTAATGTTAGTAAATTGCAACGAAGCCAACCATTCACAATATTTAAGCCCTGTTGTGCATAATTATATAAGTCTGTACTTGTTTTGGCAGTAAATATCAAAGCTGTGTCATCGGCGTACGATATAATCTTACAGTGATTGATGTTTAGATTACATAGGCTATTGATATATACTAGGAATAGAGTAGGGCCGAGGATGCTTCCCTGTGGAATACCAAAACCTGAGCTTTTTTGGTCATGACTTAGTGTATTTCCTATTTTGACACATTGGTACCGTTCACTTAAATAGTCTGCAAAAAGTTTCAACTGGATTCCCCTTATACCAAGACTTTCTAACTTGTTTAGAAGTAAAGGTACTGATATTGTGTCAAAAGCCTTGGTCATGTCTAGGAAAACTCCTAATGTGTGGTGGCCTTGACCCATTTCTTGAGTTACTAAGTCGGTTAGATGATGTACCGCATCAGCAGTGGACAACTTTGCTCGGAAACCGAATTGACAAGATGAGATGAGCTTATATTTCTCAAGGTAGTTTACCAGCCTCTTGTTGATAATTTTCTCTAAAACTTTTGATATAGAAGGGAGTAGTGATATCGGTCTATAGTTCGTGACAAGGTCTTTCTTTCCGGACTTAAATATAGGTACCACTACAGCCTTTTTCAAATAAGTGGGAAAAATCCCTTCAGAGAGACAATTTCGAAATATATAGGTCAAGGGAGGTACCAATATGTACTTAAAACTTTTGAGGATCCTATTATTTATATTATCCCATCCAACTGCACAATTATCTTTCATTCCTGAAATAATTTCCGTTATTTCTTGTTCGTCAGTGTCTACTAAAACGAAAGTGTTTGTCGATTTCGTGTGTTTGTCAAATATTTGGTGAGTTTGGGTGCACTTATGTGTTTCTAGACGTTCTGCAAGATCTTTCCCTATGTTCACAAAAAAGTTATTTACATAGTTGGCAGATAGAAGCGGTGAGGTATTAGTTCGCAATAAACTCAAATTTGATTCTTGTCGGGCAGAGCTGAATGTGACTTTCTTTATATGGTTCCATAGCTGCCTACTGTTATTTCGTGCTTTTTGAAGTTCACTCTTATCGTAGTTATTTTTAAGATTTCTTAAAAGAGTGTTGCAAAAATTTCTATATCTTTTGTAAGTCACTTGAATTATTAAATTATTTGGGTATAGCCTGACCTTTTGATGAAGTTTATCTCTGTGTCTTATACATCGAATTAAACCTGGTGTAATCCATGGTTTAATATTCTGACATTTCTTCTTTATAGGTATAATAGTCGTATTTTGTAATATTGCTTTTTGCACTTTGTTCACAAAATACGATAGTGACGCATTTGCGTCAGCAGTTTCGTAAACTGGGCTAAAGTCAATTGTGCATAAGTCATATTCTAGTTTCTTCATATTTATTGTTGATTTAACAAGGTGACTATTTTGTTTAGGTAGCTCTAAATTTAAGGTTAGTAGTACGGTGTGATGGTCAGTAATCGTTGAGTTAGTAATGAGGGTGCTACACCGTGACCCAGATTTGACCATCATATGATCGAGACAGGAACCACTTTGATGAGTAGATAAAATATGTGTGGGTAGAAGACCATGGTATGAGCACAGATTAAGGTAATCCTGTGAACCTGCGTCTGAGACGTCTGAACTTATGTTAATGTTTATGTCACCAGTTAGAATAACATTTTTATACGAACTTAGCGTCTGTAGAATTTCATTCAAGCAATTTTGAAAAATGGTTAAGTTTTTAAACGAGGGCCATCTATAGACTGCTATAATAGCTATATTAGTACCAATTTTAATAATTAAGCAGTTACATTCTTGAGTATTTGGTTCTTCGATTGTGACGTTTAAAGATTCTTTAATATAAACTACCACACCGTCATTCTGGTTATGATTTTTCGAGCTAAAGTATAAATTGTACCCCGGCATAACCGGGAGACTAGGCCCTGACGATTAAATAACCAACACTCTGTAAGAACTAAAACGTCACATTCAAAGTTAAGCCTATGTAGAAAAACATTAAAACTATCAAAATTCTTATAAATACTACGAATGTTTTGGGTTAGTATGGTGAGTGATTTTTGAAAAATTGAGATATGTTGCCGGCAGTCCTCAACCTCGCAAATTTTAGATTCAGATAGAGAGATATTATCTATTTCGGTTATTAAATCTAAATCCATTATATTAAATATACTTCTAAAATAAAATGTAAGGTGTGACGCTCCTAGGCGCCTTCATAGTCTACTGAGTTAATGTACCTGAATTCCGCTGCCTTCTTCGCTGGACAATCGGCATCTCCTGTCTTGTGGTCACCTGGCTTTTTGAATCGTAGACAAGTTGCACATTTTGGAGGAAGTCCCTTTTTTGAGCAATCTTGAATAGAGTGCCCATCCTCTCCACAGTGTCCACAGGTGAGAACCAAGGATCTGCATGTCTTGGCGGCGTGACCATATTGATGACACTTGTAGCACCTAGTCACGAGTGTAAAGTCTCTCACAGGGCAAGACGTCCAGTTTATGAATATTCTTTCCTGGCTAATAAGGGCTTTACGTATTTCCGCTGTAACTTGAAGGACGTAGTTGCAACTCTCAATATCCCTTTTCCCGGATTTATTGCTTAGTTTAATTGAGGTCAAAAAGTTATCAGCAGACATTGCGGGCATTTTGTCCACTAGATTTTGCTCAAAAATGCACTTGTAAACGTCTTTTTCGGCCATTGTTGAGGGAACTCCGATTATTATAATTCGTGGCTTGCGTTTTTGAGGTTCGTCGATAGTAAAGCCTGAGGCAGCGAGCTGTGAATTTTGCTTCAGCTTTTCCACGTCTTCCTTGGTCTCGGTATTAATGATGACTCCCCCATTTCGGGTCTTTCTTACTCCTCGTACCTTGAGCTTCATTTCGTCAGGGCAAATAATTTTCTGAACCAAACTTTTTGTTTCGTCACTGGTTTTCGTATTATCTCTAGGATAAATAGCTATTTATCTCTAGGATAAATAGCTATAGAACTAACAGGGCTTGGACGAACAAAACTATTTGATCCTTTTTTAACCATATCGGAAAAAGATGTTCTTTCTACAGAGCTCTCTGTAATTTGAGACTTGACGGACTCCTTTATGGTCTGCTTTATTTCCAAGAGATGATCTGCTAGGTCCTGATTTCTCATTGTATTCTGGAGGCAGGTGTGTGTTTGGAGGGCCTTTTGTTTTAGCGATTGATATTGAACCGCCATTTGCGCAACGCCATGACCAACTTTCCAACATAGGCCATTTATCTTCAATTTTTGGTCGGAGTTCAGTTTGCCTTCGTTGGAAATATTGCAGACCTCGTTAAGGTATAGTTCTATGGACCCCAGCCATTTTTGAATGTCTGGAGTCGAAATCGCTTCCATAGGCTCCATGTTGCCGTCTTCTCTTATATGTTCCTGGGTGGGCGTTGGTGGAGGAGTACGGCGCGTTATCCCACTACGGTTAAAGGGACTGCTGTACGACATCTTAAATCACTATAGTTTTAATTTTTTATTCATCACTTTTCACTTAGTAAAATGTTCTTAGTATACTAAACTACGAACTAGGTCACTATTAAATGTTAATTAATTTACGCAATTTTATTCATTACATCTATGAGCACGTCTGAACGTATTGATAGATAGAATAAGAATGGCCTTTCGTTAAACAAAGAGAAGAGTAAATTTTCGTTAGATTGTATAAATATTTTGGGATACAATATAAAGAACCAAGTCGTTATAGGCCGGATGCCGAGAGACTTCGCCCACTTCTTAATTTGCAGGCTTTACGAAGAGTTGTTGGTATGTTTGCACATTACAGTAAATGGATCCCTAACTTTTCAGAAAGAATACATTTGTTATCAAATACAAAGATATTTCCTCTAAGCAATGAATTGATGGAGTCATTTGAGAAATTGAAATCGGATATAGCCAAGTCCTCGATACACGCCATTAGTAATGACATCCCCTTTTCCGTTGAAACGGACGCGTCAGAGCATTCTATTGCTGCAACTCTGTCTCAGTCAAACCGTCCAATTGCCTTCTTCTCTCGAACTCTCAACCGCAGTGAGCAAAAACACTCCGCTATAGAGAAAGAAGCTTACGCAATAGTTGAGGCATTAAAAAAGTGGCGTCACTTCTTAATAGGAAGACATTTTCGATTGATAACAGATCAAAGATCAGTATCTTTTATGTTTGATAGTAAAATCGCCAGCAAAATTAAAAATTAAAAAATACAGAGATGGCGTCTTGAATTAGCACCATATAAGTATGATATTGTATATCGCCCGGGAAAGCAAAACGATGCTGCAGACGCTTTATCGCGTATTTGTGCTACTATTCAAAACCGCTCCGATAAACTGAAATCCCTTCACGAATCACTTTGTCATCCAGGAATAACCAGAATGGCACACTGGCTAAGATCCAAAAACTATGCTTACTCTTTAGAAGATATTAGAAACATGACAAACTCTTGTCGCCACTGCTCAGAAGTTAAACCGAGATACATTAAACCCAATACTCCAGGGCCACACATCATAAAGGCTACATCGCCCTTTGAAAGAATAAGCAGATTTCAAAGGTCCACTTCCAAGCAATACAAAGAACCGGTACATACTTACTATCATTGACGAATATTCACGGTTTCCATTTGCTTTACCATGTCATGATATTACATCAAATACTGTTATTAAGCACCTTAAGGAACTCTTTATGATTTTGGGAATGCCTGTATATGTGCATTCTGACAGAGGTCAAGCCTTTCTTTCAAGAGAAGTCCGAGAATATTTGTTAAAATGTGGCGTTGCCACTAGCCGAACCACTCCCGTACCGTTTCCTTCTGGGTTATAACCCAGAAGGAAACGGTCAAGTGGAGCGACTTAATTCCACTCCCTGGAAAGCAATACAGTTAGCCTTACGTTCAAGGAAATTGCCTGTTGAGAGCTGGGAGATGGTTGTACCACAAGCGCTGCACTCGATCCGCTCACTACTGTGCACAACTATAAATTGTACGCCGCATGAGAGAATGTTCACATACTCACGAAGATCTACAATCTACTAATGGAGACACAGTTCCATCTTGGCTATTGAATACGGATCAGGTACTTGTAAAGAAAGTTAAACCTTCGAAAAGACCTTTTCGAAGGTTTAACTAATTGTATCCACGTTCTTAGAAATGTAGGCTTTGGTTTTATTTATCTTTGATAATAGAAAAAATCATTTATTAACGGTTAATTTATTAAAAAATATATATCTATCAGTTTAATCAACTTCAGAAAAAGTTTCTCTTCTATCACGTGATTTCCACTTCTATCAATATGTTTTTTTTTCTATGAATTACACAATAATGGTGGTAAAAAAACTAACATTCACAACGATATTGATCAAACTTAGGGAGAATAAACATTATACGAAATCATGAAATAAAACAAACAATCAAAAATTAAAATAAAAAACCAAGAGATAAAAATTACGGAAGTTTAAATAATATAGATTTATTGTAGAAGTTGTATTTGTATAACTTATTTTAAATTTCTTTGACACTTATGTCTTCCCTTTCTGGTTTAATAATCGATTGTACTTTTGGTCAAATAATTTATTTAATATTTCGATTCCTCCTTTGGGATTGAAAAAAAATGTTTTTTTATTTTTGTATCAAAATGTTATGCGTCTTTTCGAGGTTTTTGAAAAAAAAGAAACAGACTTGCTTTTTTTTGAAATCAGGACATTCATGCGGTTGTGAATGTCCTGATTTCAAAAACTTCACAGAAGTCTTGGATGCGTTCCATTGTTTTTGAAAGTATTCTTGAAATCGATCCATCCTTTCTTCTAAAATTGTATGCCAACCTTCTGGGATATGACAAGGTCGCAACAACGGAAGAATACAGACCATGCGGATTATTTTTCTTTGAACGCGCAGTCGAATAACTTTTAATTCTTTAGCCTTTTTTTAATGGCTTTTTGAAAATGGAAATAAGAACCAATAATATTTGCCTTTGTTTCTGACCGCGTTCATAAGAGCTATTTCATAATCACATTTAAAAGTAGATATTTTTATATGTATAATGTCTCTAATTAGTGCGAATAGTCTGGTGTACGTAAGTTGCGCTTTATCGGGCAAGAGTGCGTATAAAACGGGCATTATATTTGTCGCGTCATCATCTGAATTAATATCTAAATGTAGCGAGAATAACTGATAAAATGGTCGAGGCACACGTTTAAAAGTGCCATTAGCGTAAATACCCTTTGTTGTAACTGTGCATTGTTTTTCTGCATAACGTCGATGAAAAGACTAAAATTTTGTCAGTACTGCTGACTTCTATCACCAGATTTTTGGATAATTTAGTGGGCACAAAAACAACTTCCAATTTGTCAATTACTAGGTTACCAGCTTTTAAAAACCTTTTTTTTGCGCTATAAAGTCAATCTTTCTTGTCAAAAAAAAACTGGTTATGTGACTGGCTTACTAAGATTACTTATACGAATCACTTCACAGCGAATGCACGCCACCACGAAAAACTTAGCAACGAAGTCACGTGATCTCGAATAACAGAACCCTTCACTAATACGAATCACTTGAAAACGAATGCATGCCACCACGAGTTTGCGCCGAATAAAATAAGGGTTAAAGCAAAATAAAACAGGGATTCGTAAAAAATAATAATTGTATCCTTTACAACAAAACAAAATTAAGCATAACGTAACTTCAAATATAACTGAATTTATAATTTATTGTCAACCGACAATAAATTATTCAGTCTGTTGATTCAGTTATACCTGTACCTATAAATTTACAACCTGAAGTACCAGGCTACCATAACTATGTAGGAGATGTTTAGCATATGTAGGTACTATAATAATTCAAGTAAATCCAAAACTGTTTTGTCTGTGAGTTCTCATTCTGCGAAGTTGGCATTATGCGATGTTGGCATTTCGAGAAGTTGTCATTCTGAGAAGTTGGAATTCTGAGAAGTTTGCATTCTGAGAAGTTGTCATTTTGCGAGCGGTTGGCATTTTGCGAAGTTGGCATTATGAGATGAGACGAATAATACTTCACGAGTCACTGTTTATCTCTTTGTACCTGATTAACTATGGATAAATATGAAAATAATTATAAATTTTGACATGACAGTCGTAGTTCCAATTTTGGCCATTTCACATTGTTTAACAACCACAACAAGAGTTTGTCTACTAACTTCAAAGGAATTTAATTATTTGGGTTAAAATCGAGGTCGGAAAAATTCTCCAACTCCTCCTCTTGTTAAAGTCGGTTAAAATGTAGCCTATGTTGAACGAATCCTAATAACTAATCGATTGACTCCTAATTCATCAAAATCGGATGAATAGTTTAGGCGCTACTGTGGAGCATACGTAAATGCAAACATAAAAACATCCGATGATATGCCTTCAAAAACAACCTTCGAAATGGTCGAAAATTTAATGCACACTTAAAGATTTTGCAATTGATATGAAATCTGATATTAGTAGAACCTGGCATTATCAGAATTTGGCATTACTAGAATCTGTCATTTGTAGAATTTTCTGTTTGTAGAATATAACATTAATATAATCTGGCGTTTTATTCTCGTCTGACATTTCCAGAATCTGACATTTTTCGACTAAATTAATATAGTAACAATAAAGATGATTGCGAATACCATCGCCGTCAAATGTATCAATACATGTTCCAGCTTCTCTTCCTTTTAGGAGTATGTAAAACATTGTCCGTGCTACCAGAAGAAGGTCCGACACCGTATTGTCCTTTTCCCGATTCGAAGTGCATCTGCGAAGGGAACGTTGAAATTATTCTATAAAGTTGCTATATCTTTTCTTATCGTTTCACATCTTGTTTCTATATCAATTGAATTCTCACGATTAGCTATTGATTGTAAATCCTCTTTTCGGTATGTTTAAAAAGATTTCAAGTGATACCTCACCAAAGCGCAGAATTTAATTTGAGCCACATGTTCAATCAAAGTCCAAAGTAAAATAGCCACAAGCACAGTGAACACGATAACTTTACGTCACGAATCATTCAAATATTCGTGCTCGGGCTACTGAACAAATAAATCTTTTGATAAAAATAAGTACGTGTCTGCTTAAAATACCGTAATACAAGGAGTGACATCATAGTTAGGCGCTTACTCGCCGAATGTTTAAAAAAAATCGTGTCCAAGTACATATTGCAAACAATGAAAAAGAGAAGGAGACCTTCCTCGTGGAAACTACAAACTACTTCGAAGTAAAAATTGATTTCAAAAAGAAACTGAAAGATATTGGTATCCTATGTGGTTTAAGTGAAGATAATGAACAAGAACACTTAACAAAAAGTTATCTCATTTTATAATTATTAATATCAATGTTTCATCTACAAGTAAATAATTAAATCAAATGTGCATAATAATAATTAAATGAAGTTTCCAAAAACGAAATAAAGAAATCATAATCCTTTGTATAACCCAAATTCTTATTTTCCATATCACTACGTGTCATAAAGTGCTGTCTTAAATTAGTCGGCTTTTATTCACGCGTAAACGTAATGCCAACATAAAAAAAAATTTCACAGTGTTTAAACGCGGGTCGAGTGGTAAGGTAAAGTTGAAACCTACCCTCGCTCGTACTTGATTTACGCCTCGTTACATGTTTGCTCGATTGACGTGATGGTAAAGTAACTAGCTTTGAATTACGAGTATAAAACTCGCACTAAGCACACAGAGCAAGGTCTGCATTTGCTAATGAAATGCTTAATCGCTTTACCAATTTCGACAACATTCTTTTCTCAGATAGACTCATTTCCCTGTCAAGGGGGTTTGTAAACCGTCAAAATTGTCGTTACTGGAACAGTGAAAAATCCCAAATTCAAACACCAGAAACCACTGCATAGTCCTAAAGTGACTGTATGGGCAGCAATCTCGGGCAGAGGAATATTTGGTCTTTTTTTCTTCGAAAATGCACGGGGGCAAAATATCACTGTTAATACAGAACGCTATGTTGCGATGTTAAAAGGTTTTTTAGCTTACGCTTTAGCGGTTTTGAAACAAATGTTCCCAGGCAGACTGATTTTGAAAAGAGGTGATATCCCATGGCCTCCACGTAGTCCAGATTTGAAGCCTCCTGACTTTTTTAATGGAAATACCTCAAACACAAAGTCTACAGTAATAATCCGAGAAACATCAAGCAGCTCAAGGAGAATATCCGTAGTGAAATGTCCGCAATTACACCAGCGTTACTGAATAAAGTTTTCAATAACTTCCGCTCGCGATTAGAGGAGTGCCGTCGTAGAGGGGGTCGACATTTATGAAGAAGAATTTTTAAAAAATAAACTTCAGTTACTACTGTATGTTAGAAACTCCTTTTAAATATTTTAATTTTTCTCAATTTATGTCAGTTGATTTGTCACTCGATTAAATGTCATCTCTCTGAACGCGTTTTTTTTTTTAATATTTAAAATAAGATTGAGTAGAATTTACAAATTGTCATTATAATCATAACTATCTTGTTGATCGTCATCCTTATCTATATATTTTCCAGAAAGTATATCGATTGCATCAAGCATAGTTAGATTTTCTTCTGGGGTCAAATTGATTGCACATTTTTCTTTTATCAACATTATTGTGGAAGAAAGATATTTATTCAGAGGGGTTTTTGAACAGGGTATACTTAGCAAAAATGAAGGATCTAGTGCGGTGGCAATTTCAAATGCTTCTTGATTACATTTTTCAAAGTCTGCCTCTCTTTGAGAATCCCTGTCTTTATTAGTTCTATTTGTTTTCCTTATATAGCAGAGAACATTTCTAGGAGTATTGTCATCAGTCGCCACCAATATTCCGACATCCTTGCTATATAATAATTTCTCTTCACAAGGTTCTGAAAAAGGATTATTTGGATTCATTACTCTTTGGAAATATTTTTTATCAGTTGGGGTTGTTATTCTACTGTATCTAATAGTAGCCTCATCCACAGCTAAGTTTTCAATAGTCCATGGGATGGATCCACCATCAGCCAGAAATCTTACCCCTTCACTAATCTTTAAATTTTGATAATCTATTTTCTTTACATTCCATAATCTTCTTACATTGTTACACCCTACTACTAGTCTAGTTAATGCCCCAAATACATTTACAATTTGCGTCCTCATCAGCTGAAGAGTATTAGCAGCTACTGCATTAAAATCATCCTGGGGGTTTGACCCTACTGGTTTAAGGGAACTTGTTTCTACTCCATATTGTCCTACAAAGTCTCCATCTTGAAACCAGGAAGTGTATTCCCCAAAACCCTCCGGAAACAATATACTCTTTTCTTTGCTAGGGTTTATTCCGAAAAGCCTGTAAACGCTATAAATTAAACTGATCAAGTTCGCAAGATTTTGAATTGAGTCAGCCACGAAAACTGTCATGGAGTCGTCGCTAGACCTTAAGCTCCTCACTATTGTATTATTTACCGATACCCCACCTATAGCTATTAAACCTACAGTGGTAGAACATGCATTCAACATCCCCATTAAAAATCCAGGTGATGCTTCAACATAGTCTTCTATATCAATTTTATCCTTGATTTCATTATACCATTCTCGATTTTTTATGTTCAATTGGATTTCTGATATTTCCGACCACTTCATTCTGTTATAGAAATTATTGTCCTCTAGTAGAAACCCCATTCCCAAATTTATTCGCTTTATCAACAAATAATAAAACCCCATAGAACATATTTTTATGAGTGCTTTTTCATCATCACAAGGTAAGGTTAATCCATTTTTCATTCGCACTGTTTCATCCACCCAACATTGGTGTATCATGGAAAACATTAGGGGATTCATGCACTCATTCCACTTTGACGCGTCCTCGGTTCCCTGTGCCTACAGGGAATATAAGAGGTTTTGAAGCTTTCTTTTAAAGAAGACATCTGTAATTCGTTCATTATCTTCTTCTTCTTTTCTTCGCCTCCCATGCTTATATATATAGTATTCCCTGGGAGAAGTTTAGCCATATGTAAGTGGAACTCTTCAATTACTTTACTTTATAGCAGAAAACATTTCTAGGAGTCCTGTCACGGTGGCCACTTGAAGAAACTAACAATTTAATGTAAAATTATAATGAAAAAAAAAACGCGTTCAGAGAGATGACATTTAATCGAGTGACAAATCAACTGACATAAATTAAGAAAAATTAAAATATTTAAAAGGAGTTTCTAACACCGTACAATTACTTTTTTTTTTTGTCAGAGAGGTCTAATGTATTTACGCATCGTCCCTGCGGGATGGTGCCAACCGCAGGGGATATGTGGGACTCGAGGTAAAGGCGTTCCCTCCATACCCACTAAACATCCTCCCCGGCCTGACTTCCAGTGCGCTATTGCGAGACGGCTCGGGATCTGCGCACGTGAGCGGTGAGCGCAACTGCACCGAGACCGTCCCAATGCTGCCCGTCTAGGCACTCCTTGTGCACCAACTGGTGGTCAGCAGCAATATTTCGTTTGTGGCGACGGCCACAAAGGTCTTATACCGGTCGCGTTACAGCAAGGCCGTCTGAGAGTCCATGGTCATCGCCACTCCACCTTGTCCCTAAGAAGGATAACAGCTGGCGCCCGTGCGGTGATTACCGAATGCTAAATGCACGTACCGTACCGGATCGCTATCCCATCAGACACATCCACGACTTCGCTCATAGCTTGGCTGGGTGCACAATCTTCTCCACTTTAGACCTTTTGAAAGCTTATAACCAAATTCCCGTTAATCAAGATGACATACAGAAAACCGCTATAACAACACCCTTTGGTCTATTCGAATTCCCGTTTATGACATTTGGTCTCAGAAATGCAGCACAGACGTTTCAGCGGTTCGTTGACGAAGTGACTAGAGGACTGGATTTCGTTTATACCTACCTCGATGACTTCCTTATCTTCTCGGAAAACGAGCGCATGCACGAAATCCATCTCCGTCAAGTATTTGCCAGATTGAGGGAGTACGGTGTTGTCATAAACCCAGCAAAATGTATCTTTGGTGTCTCACAAGTAAAATTTTTGGGCTACCTCATTACTGCAGAAGGCACAAAACCTCTAGACACAAAGGTTGAAGCGATACAGTCATTCCCTACCCCGAAAAATGTCAAGGAACTCCGACGTTTTCTAGGGATGATTAACTTCTACAGGCGATTCATACCTCAGGCAGCAAAGGTTCAAGCTCCGCTACATAAGCTACTTAACGGCCCGATAAGATTGCCTGGCGAATTTTTCCACGCTTCCGCTGAAGCTACTACTGATTTGAGCGATTTCACCGCGCGGTTAAGAGGCATAGTGAAAAATATTAAACCGGTACCAGCCTCGCGGCACGGTCTCGGTTGATCGCCTAAAACCGGCGTACTTACTGGGCAAAGAACCGGACGACAATGGTATTGACCATCATAATGTTCCTGAGTCCGTGAACAGTGGAGTCCAGGAAGACCATAAAGCGAAAAAAACTAGGTCTGGGCGACGAGTTCGCTTTCCGGTACGTTTCTTGTGAACTTGGAGGGGGAGTGATGTGGCGACGGCCACAAAGGTCTTATACCGGTCGCGTTCGCAGGTATTCTTTATGCCCCGATTTGACGATTGGTGAGCTGTCAGCTTGTCAGCACGACTTTGTAACATTTCATAACGCTGGTGATTTTATGTGGATATTTTATTGTAAATAGATTCCTGTATTCATTTGTGCCTGTAAATATATATGTAAATAGAACAAGCATCTTTCCATTCTATACGTTTGTAAATAGAAAATAGGTTATTGTGATGTTCTCCTAGTTGTTTGTTTACATTATAACGTTTTTGTGAAGTAAACTTTATTACCATGCAATAAAAGACAATTTTAGTTGTAAAATTATTTAAGGAAGAAATATTTTTTAAAAATAGCTCTTATTACCTTACGCTAAGCACCAAATTATTTTTTTAGATTGTGGTATGAAGGGTTGACTATGTTTTAAGTAATAGTAATATTTTATGGTTCTTTTATTTAATATTTTAATACCTATTATTTATATTCTATACCCATTCCTTTCAATGTTTTATTCAAATCTTAAAATAAATATTATTCTCAACTACGTCAAAAATGTTATATTCCATTTTAAAATAATGCATGTAAATATTAAGTATAATAACTTCCTTGGACTTATAGACTACGTAAAGAAATTATGATTTAATAAATACTGTCATTCATGACAGAAAAGAATTAGACATCAGTTTCCAATAAACGTCTAAGAATAAATACATATTTCCTTTAAAATATCATTAGCAATAATTTTCTAGTGTCTCCAGTATGGCTCCATACCATATTGAAGGACAAATTAAGCACTCCATCATAAACTTACACAAGGAAGGTGTAAGTAATATTGATATATCACACGAACTTGGCATAAGTGTAAGTACCTACTTACTAAATTTAATATATAAATTGTTGTCTCGTTAGAATAAAATATAATTTCCATAATATTTTGTAGACAAATACAGTGAGGTTATGGATCGAAAGATGGCGTGATGAAGGAGACGTAGAAAGCACGTGTCATTTGGTCGACCCAGGAAAACCAGCGCTTCTCATGATTCCGCAATTGTCCGAGAAGCACGAGCAGATCGTTTCATAAACACCTCACAACTGGCCGTCCTAAATGAAGTGTCTCAGGCAACTATAAGACGCAGACTTCACGAGGCCGGCCTTAAACATCGGGTGCCTGCGAAGAAACCTCATCTGACGCAGAGACATAAACAACTAATACTTCAATTTGCTCTTCAGTACCTCAACCACAACTTTCGACTGAGTTGCGTTCCTGGACGAGAAAGTCTTTTGTTCCTCGGCACACGGGCGTCTCTCACTGTGGAGAATTAATAATACGAGATACGAAGAACAAAATATTCTGCCTGATAACAGAAGTGGTCGTATTACCCTAGGGTTTTGGGGCTGGATATCAGCAGCAGGTCCTGGTGAATTGGTAGAGATAGGGGGCCGATTAAATGGTCAAGGGTGTAAAGACATAATTGAAGAGGTGTTTTTCCCTACCGCCCGAGCCGTGTACCCGGATGACGAACCTATCTCGTTTGTTCAAGACGGCCGTTCCATACATAATTCAAGAGTCGTAAACGAGTATATTGCAAGTAACGACAGATTAAATCTAATCACCTAAAAGTCCTGATTTGAACCCAATTGAGAATGTGTGGGGTAAAATGACTCAATTATGGGATCGTCAACAACTGCGGACAACAGAAGCCTTGCGTACACATGTGAATCAGTTAAGGGATTCACTGCGGGGTGACAATTTTTGTTACAATACTGTCCGATCAATGCGACAACGCCTTCTCGACGTTATCAATGCAAATGGCAGTTACACAAAATATTAGTCTAGGCGACCGCTTGGTGTATTAGTTCGCACTCCGGACTAACAAGTCAGTGGTTGTAGGTTTAAGGAGCGAATAAGCGTCCTCCTCCCGGAATGGGGGCTAGATATTAGATGTGATTGTTCAAACATTTCATTATTATTTTTTGTGTAATGTTACATATACACATAAGTTTCTTTTTTTCAGTTATATAATTTATTTTTACTACTTACCTACTAGTTACTTTTAAGTTTGCGAAAGTATCACAGTCACAATTGTTTGTTAATTTTATTCAATAAAATTATTGGCTATATTTTTATAGTTTCAATTATTCATATTTGGAAAATTATGTATGAAAGGATTTCTTATAAAAATTTAAAAAGGTCTTATCACTTCATTCTATCTGATGGTAGGGCGAAGTGAAGAATCCAAATGCAAAGATAGCTAGTGCGAGAGATAAGGCCCCATACTAGCCACCCTTGCCATGCTGAAGAAGGAGGAAGCACATGTGCTGGCAGTGAATTCATTTTAGTTTTGTGCGACATAGAAATGAGCTGCCAAATTTCTTACCTACCTTTGTATATCTACTTTGTTAACTTGAAGTCGGTTTTACTTTTTTTTAAATTGTTTATTTTTATAGTTTTAGTGTAGGTACCTACTACAGAAATAATTGTAAGTAGATCTAAAAACTTGAGAAATTATACTCAGGTGCATAAACACCAGGGTACTACCCTTAACAAACCCGTCATTAATTTAGACCAAAATCTTTCGCCAAAATCCAAAAAGCACTAATCTGTATTGCTCGTTACCTTGGGTTTTCAGTCTCTGATAACATCTATTCACAATCGTTTAGCGAGTTCGTCCATTAGCGACAATCGCTCCGCTATTTTGTTATGGAATATAAAATAATCAGATTTCAATACCAAAACGCCCAGTTGCTACAAAAAGTCGCTCATCATCAAAATCGCATCCTGGGCGACGCGATTGTCACTGTAAAACGGAACGAGCTGAAATGAACTTGCTAACAAAATTGTTCACAAAAAAGCTTACTAAAGTTGCATAAAAATTCACTAAGTATATCGTGGGCCAGTTCCCTCGGTAATTAAATCCTCTGTGTAGAAATTAAAACTAAATTAAAACTTAACAAATCGCAAAAACATCAATTTAATGATAAATCTGTGAAGGCTCTTAATGTCTATTTCATTTAACTTTCAAACTATTGAAAATGGAATAATCTATTAGAAGAGAAGATATTTATGAGTACTCTGAACGCTTAGATACCCATGATCAGTTACGAAGCGCACATATAAAAGATCATTTTAACCATGTATATGAAATTGGAGATTTATGGTATAAAGATATTTATGACTGATTGTTTGAGTACAATATTTTGATAACTTTAAATGCAAAGATATTATTGAAACTTTGCTCCTAACATGTTTTTGACCACCTTGGCACCTCATATCATTATGAAGCTGACTGTACCCAATAGCAGGGCTTGGTTTCCCCCCGAGCATACACACCGTACTGATCACTGATTGGCTCCCATCGTAGTGTTATGATGCGTGCTGGCAACGAAACCATCTTCTCTTTAACTTATCTAGAACGAAATTATCAAGTGAAAAGCAAAGATACTAGCATTATCTGACGCGTGGTGTTGTGTCTGAACTGTGAATAGTGCTTTCCTACGAGATCACGATTTTCATGAAGGCTATTGGGACACGTTGGTGTGGATAGTCAAGGTAAGGTGTTTTATTTACTTGCATTGGCATTCGCCTGCTAGAACCACATCTATTTTCATATATCGGCGGGAATATCCTAACGAATTCAAATCCCGACCCAGAGTGACGTCAAGGCCCTCCTTTGAGCAGGGCCGTTTCGCCACACACGTAGATACTAATATTGTTCAACTAAGTACCTATTTGTTTGTAGAATATTCTTTAAATTTGAATTGTTCACAATAAAAAACACACATAGATACTTAAATTGTTCAACTAGGTACCTATTTGTTTATAGAATATTACGTATAGGATAGGTAGGTGGCAAATTGTTATTGTCACTTTTTCACTTAAATCACAAACATTCCTTATTGATAACAATTGTAAACTATATATTAGAGTAATATTACATATTTTCGAAGTTTTAACACACTAAGAATCGGTTTTACTATTTTATCTACAATTAAACGCTATCTTATCTACAATTGGACATGGTTACGCCAACTAGAACCAACCCACGACATGTTAGTTTCGAGATATTTACGTTTTATCTTAAATGTGTGCACAATCAACTGGACAGTGTATTTAAAAAAAATACTACACAATGTCATGTGTAGAGCCGAGTATAATATAAAAAAAAACTAGGAAAGCATGATTTTTCTTAATTTAAGTACATTTACCTGTGGTTCTTTATTGCAAATATACCGTTATTGTAGGTTAGTTCCCGATTGCAATATATATCAAGGGTTACTATTCATCAGAATAATAAAACAATAGCATTTTTCTTATTATAGAAGTTTATTAAAATCATGTTTTAAAAAAGTAAAAATGCTAGAAAAATTTAAATAAGAAAACACGAATGCAGAATGATAAAAGAAATTACTTTAATCATTATGCATTCGTGTTTTCTTCTTCTACATCCATCTCAGAATCTAATTCCCCAGAAAACCCATCAATATCATCCACAAAGTTTTTACTACCATCATCTGTTTGTAAAAACTTTGAGCATCTTCCGGTATGAGATGCCAATAAACTTTTGAGGTCATTAAATCTTGCTTCAGCGATTGGTTTTCTATTCAGTCCAGGTTGTATAGAAATTTTCTTTTTTCATCATTATTTCCTTTGTATTCAGCCAAGATATTTTTGATCCATTAGTTGCTTTCTTTCTGTTTGTATTTTTTTTTTCCTAAATTAACAGATGACAGAAAATCTTCTTTTAACATTTTATTAACCCTCATTTTTACAATTCTTCATTATATCCATATAATCTTGTGCTGTATATATAATTGCTGTTGAAATTTTAAGGCACATTCGATTCTTCCGAAGTCTGACTCGTTAGCAAGGAAACTATGTCCTGACTAAAAATCGAAGGCTGATCTTTTGAAGAGTCGCTTGGTCATTAATAGGGCTTTTACCATCGACGTTAATTTTATGTTGTAATTTTGACCACCGCAAGAATCACTCCAAAGTATTAGGTGCTTAACATCATTGCGAAGTGTCCCTATAACGTGTTTGATCAAACAAGAACCCACTTCTTGAGCACCCCTGCCTGCTTCACCTTCCACCCAAACATTATAATGGGCTTGACCATTACTTCCAGAATGGATACCAAGGTTATAAACCCAAAGTTGACGTTTATAAAATACGATGTTAGTGGGTATTCGTGGCAGATGTAAAGTTTTTTTAAATCAAAAGTGATTGTTTCAGTTGATGGATCTTCTTGAGCTAACTTCATATCACTTTTAAGTTGGACTTGCAAAAAATTAGCTTTATATTTATGATTTTCTTCAATAGTATTCTTATCTTCTTCCGTAGCGTTTTTCTTTTTACTATCGTAATAGTCACATTTGTTACATGTGTCTTTTTTTAAAACTTTAGTGCGAAGATTAAACCTTGTAACAAATATGTGTTTGACTTTTGCAAAGGAAAGTGGTTTTTGTTTTGCTAATTTAACTTCATAATTCATATATTTTAGGTAGTCATATCGGACCTTAAGAACTTAGTATCATTACAATTTGTCCGTCGATAATGGGAGATGTATGTAGGCAGCTTTTTTGACATTTATGACAAATTCTTCTCTTTCAAAACTTGCCCTGTTACAACCAGTTTGTTTACCACTCCATCTTTTATGCAGCCTTCCACACGCCGCTTTTGTAATGACGTTAGAAGATGTCTGCAGTGTTTTTAAAAGCATGTTGTTACAAACAAGTATATCTTTCAAATAATATTCTCGTGAAAATGTCTTTTTCTTTGACTTGTCTGGGTCTGTGGTAATATAAGAGCGTTTTACAGGATGTCCTCGCACACACGCTGCTATGAACATGTTTTGAAACTCGTATGCTCCTAAAGCAATTTTTTTTTTAGTTCAGCAATTATATTTTCTTTCAATATTCTTTTTCCACATCTTTTTGAACATTTGAAGTTATAGTCAAGAAATGGCTTAGGAGCAATGTATTTCTTTTTTGAGTTAACATATGATAAATTCATATATTTACTTTTTTTCTCTCTTCTCTAGTTTGCCCACCATATTCAAGTTTTCTGCCATGTTTTGGGCATCCACTGGATTCTACTGTTGCCCTAGTTTCAGATGTATTTCGTTGCAAAACAGTAACATTCCTCGTGATTAACGATTCTGATCTCACTGAACTACTGTTGTTACTACGAGTATTGTCACAAATAAAATCCGGATCCTGTACAGAATCGTCGCTATTAAAAATAATTGTTGCAGTTTTGTCGGAAAAAGCTGGTGTTATTGAAGATCATCAACTTCGATCGGGATGTCGTGGTTACTCACGTTTGATAGTATGTTAAAAAGTTGCAATGTCTCTAGTGACATGGGATGCAATGGTGATAATGGGGGATCCTGAAGGGAATTTTGGTTCGGCAATAAATGTGGTTTTGGAGAAACTGATGGATTGATGATTTTATCAGCCACTGTTTCAATGTTTTCCATGCATTTTGGTTCGTTGTTACAAAAATTATCTAAATATTGGTTTTTTAGCACCTGTGCCTGAAACATGCTATGTGCTTTTGGATTTAAAGGAGAAAAGCCTGGTGGTTCTATACTTATTTCCCCTGCTTCTTCGTCAGTGTTAGAGCTAGAGACTGTGACCACGTTTTTACTATTAAACAAGCATGCAGGTAAGCTTAGCAATTTAGGATTTAGTGGAGAATGGGGTGAAGGTTGCGTTCTTTTTTCCCCCAGGATCTACATAATAATTAAGTGATGCATATTTCTCGCCACCTATGTGGCTATAGCAGGCAAATGATCTTTTTTTCGGGCAACATCATGACAAAAATCTTCAAGCTCAGGTGATATAAGAGGATGCGCATCAGAGATGGGCATAGCTGCGGAGGAAATAAAAGAAGTCAGCTTCTAATATTTAAAGCATGTAATACTTCAAGTTATTTTATCACTACACTTACGAGCAACAAAATCGACTCACCTCGCAAGTTTCAATTCTTAATATATCGGTATATAAAAATAAGATTAGATAAACAAAGCCTTTAAATATAATTTGAATGTATATTTCAAAAGCTTTATTTAATCTACTCTAAACATCGATAAACGAAGTATTGGTGACAATAGACTCATTTCTTCGGAAACCCTGGTTTCTCATTTTTACGTCATACTCCATTTCTGTGACTATGCAGAGTGTTCACAGTTAATTGAATCATTGTTTATTGACTAATTGATTAATCTTACAGATTAATGGACCCTTAAAATTCAGCTGATTTTCCCAAAAATTTTAGCTCTTTTAACTGTATGTGGTTTTCAATTTGTAAAATCAATAAACCAAAATCTATCACAGTAAACACTGGTCTAATGTAAGTTTATGTCCTAGTTTAAACACACGGGGTTAAAAAATATTATGTACTAATATGTACTAATTGGAGTTCTGAACCAAAGCATACCGGTGAGTCGATTTCATTGCACGTAAGTGTACATTTGCCACAAAACATCTTCAAAAAAACATAGAATATAGAATAATAAACATAATATACCCGATGTCGACCGTCCAGTAGAATTGTCTCCGCCATGGTCAGAATCACTATAACAATCCAGAATACCAGCATTGAAATTCCTCTTATACGTGATTCCATAGTCCAAAGTACCTTTAATATATCTTAGGATACGTTTAAGCTTATGAAGATCTTCTTTACTGGGAGTGTCCAGTGTTCTGGATACAACGCTAACAGCATACGACAGGTCAGGTCTTGTACCGACTGCTAGGTATGTAAGTGCATCAACAGCTTCTCTATAAGGAAATGCTATAGGATTCTGTTCTTTATCGCAATCTGTTATTCCATCCTTTTGCATAGGAGTACTGACAGGTTTGCAATCACTCATATCAAAACGATCCAGTACTTTCTGGGCATAATGTTTCTGAGATACTCTTATGTTTTCATTTGAGATCTTTATTTCCAATCCTAGAAAATATGAAGCATCTTTAACAGTGATTTTGAATCTTCTCTTTAGTTCTAATATAAACTTATCAGAGTCTTTCTGATTTGTATAGGCAATAAGGCCATCATCTACATACAGAGCGAGAATAATCTTATTAGTTCCACGCTTTCGAATGAATAGACATGGATCGGTATTACACTGCTTGAATCCAATGGTCTTCAAATAATCAACCATACATTTATTCCAACAACGTGGAGCCTGCTTTAGACCATATAGACTTCTTTTGAGTCTACACACCTTGTTCGATCCGTCTGTATAGCCTTCAGGTTGCTTCATATAAATTTCTTCGTCTAATGAACCATACAGAAATGCGGTAGAAACATCAAACTGTGTGAGTTTTAATCCTTCATTTGCAGCTACACTTAAGACTGATCTTATCGTTGTCATCTTAGCAACAGGACTAAATGTCTCATCATAGTCGATGCCTTTCGTCTGTGTGTAACCTCGAGCAACTAGCCTGGCTTTGAATTTATCTAGCGATCCATCTGCATTGGTTTTTATTTTATATATCCATTTACAGGATATAGGTTTTCTATCTTTAGGAAGATCAACAAGTATCCATGTCTTGTTTTCCTTTAAAGATTTCACCTCACTCTCCATTGCTTTAACCCATTGATCTTTCTGAGGACTAGTCATTGCTTCTTTATAGTTATTAGGTTCATGACTTCCATTTATTGCTACCGCTGACATCATGACATAATCATCGAACCGAGTGGGCGGTCGTAGCTGACTTCTATCCCGTAGAGTCATTCTAGGTGTTATCTCTACTGAGTCATCCGAATTTTGTAAATCATCAGCGTCATCAACATCATTATCATCCAAATCTTCAGAAGGCGATGGCATTGACGGTGTTTCTGTTGGAGATGGTTCGAGTGGTTCAGTAGGGTCTTGGCTCTCCTCTTCCTGGCTTACGTCTAAACCAAGCGATGTGGAAGGCATAGTTGAGCTATGCTCATGCTGACTGTTTGCAGTAATAGTTTCAGACTCGATGCGATTATCCTCCCTTGCATTACACATTGGTGGTGTTGTAAGCGGTATGTTGACTTCAATTGAAGTATGTTCTTCAGCAACATCCAAACCAATCGACTCCAATACTGATTCATTAAAGACTACATCTCTTGACCTCACCAACTTACCATGCTTATTCAGCAAGCGATAGCCTTCGTCACCATCGTAACCAATTAGGATACACTTCTCTGCCTTCTTGGACATCTTTGTTCGCTTTTGTTGCGGAACGTGAGCGTAACATTCGCATCCGATTACTTTGAGATGTTTAATTGATGGTTTTTTCCCAAACCACAACTCAAATGGTGATTTGCCAGTTTCTGATGTTGGGCCAGTTCTGTTCAGTACGTATGCAACAGTATTTATTAACTCTGCCCATGCAGCAACGGGTAATTCTTGGTGAGAGTGCATCAGTGAGCGAGCGGCTTCGACCAAGGTTCTGTTTTCACGCTCGCTTACGCCATTTTGTTGCGGCGTATAGGGCATTGTGAGCCTTTGTCTTATACCAGCTTCTGATAAAATGCGTCTTACATTCTCATTTTCAAATTCTCCTCCGTTGTCGCTAAGGAATTCTTTAACAGAGTATCCGGCTACTTTACACTCTTGTAACATTTGCCGGAGCTTTAAATGAACTTCCGACTTATGTCGCATTAGGTAAACATGTCGATATTTACTGTAGTCGTCTTTGAACAGAACAAAGTATTTAAATTTACTGAAGGAAGGGGGAAATGGACCACACACATCGGCGTGTATAATTTCCGCAGGTGCTTTAGCTCGTTCTCTAGTTCCAAATTTTTGTCGGTGTGTTTTTCCATAAATACATCCGGTGCATAACTCAGAATCTAAACGAACTTTAATACCAAGTTCCCTTTCTATAACTCCTCTGACATGCTTTTTATTCTGATGGGCTAACCGTTCATGGTAAAGTTGAAGCAGGTTATCTGAGGACACGACGTTCAAATCTGGAGTTGACTGTCTGATAGTCTCTACATTAAGCTTGTATAAACCTCCATATTTGACTCTTTTGCCAGTCAGTCGTATTCTGCCATCGACTTTCAGTGAGCAGTGTTCCCTTTCAGATATAAAAACACTGTTGTCTAATCTGTCTTGAGCAGCCAGCACAGAAAATAGATTTCGCATAATATCAGGTACATACCATACATCACAAAGTGTAATCTTTAATTCTTCACCATGAATTAACACACTCAAGTTAACTGTACCTTTTCCAATAGCCTTTACCGCAGTTCCATTAGCAATAGTCAGTGTACGAGTATCTTCAAAATGTTCGAAACTAGCAAAGTAGTCTTTACGGCAGGATACATGATTAGTTGCACCATTGTCGACGAACCAACTTGTAGTGTCGTAGTTGGAGTGCATTGAATTTACTTCTGACGTTGCTGCAGTGACTTGCATTAGCATTAGATTGATGTTAGAGTTACTTGATGTTTGTTTAGTTTCAGGCTTTGATGGTTTACCGTCTGCTTTCCATTTCTGGCATTGTCTGACTTTGTGACCAACCTTTCCACAATATCCACATTTCTTCTTATATTTATTCTTATTACTACTATGTACAATGAGCGCTTCTGTAGAATTTTCATTTTTCAATGAAATAGAACGTTCGTACGCACACAGTTGCGTTGTCAGATTTTCTATATTTCTATCTGTCTTTGTCACTAACATCCAACTTGATTTGAAAGAAAAATAGTTTTCAGGAAGAGTGTCCAGAATTTTACAAATTAATAAAATATCAGGTAATTCACATTTTTCTATTTTTACAAGCTCAACTTTCAAATCTGACCATAGCGTTTTTATTTTGGAAATGTGAGTTGCAATGTCGTGAGACGGATCTTTACGATAGCTAAAAAACTCCATACATAAGGCATAACTTTTGTCTTCCGACGTGCCATCGAATAAACGATGTAGTTCATCCCAAACGTCTTTTGATGAGTTAAAGCGCATAATTTTCTGTAGGGTTTCATCTGACATATTCGCAGTTAGTAATAATAATGCGGAGCTATCAATCTGGTTGTATTTATCGAGAGCTTTTTGATAGTCAGAAATTTCCTCGGCGTTATTAGTAGTAGGCTTAACCGGTTTTTCTAAATTACCGTTAATGGCGTCTAATGCACCAGGCATACCTCTTAATAATAATGTAGCCTTGAACTTCCACGTAGCCCAATTTTTCGTACCTTCTAGGTGACCAATATCGATCTTGCAACTTGGTGACTGCATGATGAAAGAGATTGTCTTACCACAGAATTCTTTGAAAAAATTGTAGCTTTTATAGAGCTCTGATTTATTTCATAACTTTTTAAGGCTCTGCTACCATGATAGAACTATTATCTGTTTAGTCATGAAATAATAAAGTCGGCATTCATTAAGACAGATGGAAGAATAATTTATTAGACAATAAACAACGGTTGCTAAGATACACTCATGACAAAACACAGGGTTAACAAAAATATAAAGAGTATCAAAAGACTATAAACTCCTTTAACAGTTATCGTCGAAGACATACGTGAAAATCAGCCGCGATCTACACGGAATCTGTAAATACGTGTATCGTGCATATCATAAACTATTGTGGTGACAAGTTCGGAGTGAAGTGAAGGTGAATCGCGTCTATAACATCCAGCACGCGGGAGCAACGTAAACCAGGTTAGCCCCCAATCCCATTTCATTTCGTCCTTTACTCGCCATCCTTTTTGGTCCTTTTCGAGCCGGATAATTCAGTTATCGAAAAATCTAATTTTCAATTTTATTAATTTTTTCGTTATTTTTTATACGTCATCTTAAATTCATACAATTTCGTCATTTCCTGTCATTTCAATTCAAACGCCATATTGAATTGTTCGAACTTCCACAACCAAACGGAAATTGTTCCACAGGTTAAACTAACCTGTCAACATTACGTTCATTTGACATTCATCTTAGTAAACGTCAAAATAAACGCGATTTTATTTGGCGCTAGTTGCATACAATAGTATTGGCTGAACGCTTAGAGTATATATTACAGTAGTATAGAGCGCGCATATTGCACAAATTACTTAGTACGTATCGTAGGCAAATGAGCTATAGATAATAGACGAGTGTATGACAGATAGGGATGTATCTATTACGTGCGGATATAATTTTTGTTGATAAATTATATAAATATATTTATTTAAATAAATGTTTGTTGAGCACTTTTTATGTTCAACGTATTATTTTCTAAACGAGAAATGTTCGTAAATATTTATTAGAAATCTAATTCTCGATACACAGTACAAACTAAAAAAAAATGTGTGCGTGTACTAGTGTACACACGTAAGAAGTGAAACTTCTTTATGGCCTTACATAGACATGAATACAAAAAAGATGGCGCGTAACGGAAAAATGTGACGCGTAACCGAAAAATGTGACGGTAAATTTTTTTCCAACGCTGATAAAGAAGTTTCACTTCAAAATATAAACAAACTATTATAGTCACACTTATATGCATCATCCTTTTTAATCTTATTCTTATTTAAATTATACTTCAAAATTTACACATACATATTTTTGGACACATGTTCACACTATTTAATTAGGTATTAAGGTTTATTAAGTAAAATACTGGGTTTGGTGTATACTTTATTTAAGAACAAATTAACTAATAAAAAAAATGTGTGCGTGTACTAGTGTACACACGTAAGAAGTGAAACTTCTTTATGGCCTTACATAGACATGAATACAAAAAAGATGGCGCGTAACGGAAAAATGTGCGGGTAACCGAAAAATGTGACGGTAATTTTTTTTCCAACGCCGATAAAGAAGTTTCACTTCAAAAAAAATCTTATTTACGCGACCTATATTGAATTTAAACATTCTCAATAAATCATTCATTTTTGTGATTAAATACATATCACATTGTTTCTCGCTTTATTGACCGCTTAAAAGTGTGAGCTTGTTATAAATCTGTCTTTTAGTTACCTTGACATTTGATTTTCGAACTAAATATTTGACGCGTATATCAATATATTTTTGAATCACAGCTCTAAGCAAATGCAGTAAATGATTGCTACAAGGATTGGTACAAGAAAAAATGGCGAATTTTAAGGTTTCCAGAACAATTCCTTTTTATTAATTTTTCATATTTGTATGGTTTTTTATTTTTCTGACAACAAACTATTTCTAGAAAAATGCACTGAAAATAATCGACATGCATTAGGCGGGACTTGAACTTGCATCTTCCGCAATCCGGACGGCTGCGTTGACCAATTACGCCACCGAGACACTGCTCTTCGCTGTCGAAATTTGTCAGTACTTGGTGCTTATGTTTTTATGGTAAACATTGTATCATCAAATCTTTGAAATTTGCACTTCTAAGATCCGAACGAAATATTTTTGCAAATATCGACTGCAACGTTGATTGCGTCCCATCACTTCCAGTCTCGAGAGGGGAGTTGAGGGGAGTGCAGAGCGCGGAATATGTCCGCCCCACACGTCGCCTTCACCCCCGCGATGTGAGATTTATTTTCATTAAAATAAATAAAAATACGACGTACCGATGAAATATGATATTGGATTTCGTTTTTGTGTTTTTCTTAGTATCGTTTTTGCATGAATGAATTGCACATTTGACCATTTTGACACGTAAGTATAAATAAAACGTAGAGCAACGCACACTGACAGCACCCGACAACGACTAGAAGCGCTCGCGGTGAGAACGTCGCCATGTTCTCACCTGTGCCTACTGTTCCCACTTCGTTGCGCGCGCTCTATACTACTGTAATATATACTCTAAGGCTGAACGAAATACATAGTTCACTTTGTCAATCTATTAAAAATAAAACTGTCATAGTCAAATTGACAATTAGTTCAAAACAAATTTATTTTGATTGCATTTTTGTTTTGTTTAAATAGGTACATTAATTTATTTCAACAAAATGGCAAAAGACTTGAAAGTTGCTGTTGTCAAATTTAATATGGCATGCGATTTTGTCAGCGAACTATACAAAATTACTACTGACATAAGTCATAGTGAGCCTACGACCCAACAAATAAATATATTTCGTGTACGATATGCCGACTTGACTCGAATGCGCGAGCAATTGGACACGAATTTTTCTACTATTATTGCCTATTTGGATAAACCAGAACAAAAGGAACAGATGGAGTCTCGTTTCTCCGAGTTTTATGAGAAATATTACACGATACAAACATTAAATAACGATATTAACGAAACTGATACCAAGACTTCTGTCATTAATCAAGCACACACATCTAAACATTATGAAACAACGAGATTTCACTTGCCAAAAATAGAATTGACTGTATTTAAAGGCATTCACACTGAATGGCCTAATTTTAAATCAATTTTTGACAGTTTGATACATAACAACAATGAATTAACCTCTGTACAAAAAATGCATTATTTATTAAGTGTACTAGAACATGAACCATTAAATTTAATCAAACATTTAACTATTGCTAACGAAAATTATACTGTGGTGTAGCGGAGGCAGCTAGCTTGGGCTACCTCTCTTTCGAGATGTTGCTTCTTGCTTAATTGTATGAGGTGTTCTAAGGTAGGCACGGTGAAATAATGTGCTTATAATGTTATAATTGGTTTATTACTGCAGAATTACAATAATATTAAATTATTTTGTGAGAACACGCACAGTTAGTTTTAAGTTAAGGTTGCAAGAGAAAAACTGCAGAGGGCGACGCTGGGTATAAGCGGGAAAGTCCGACGAGTTCCGAAGACTGGCAGCGCCATCTATAACTCCATCGCCGCGAAGGTTCAAATAGATTTTGAGCCGGAACATACTGGGGGCCCGGGAACTGATGCTGGCACTACTGGTCTTCGTCTGGATCAAGAAGAGAGCAAGGGTACTCAATGCCTCGTTTAAAAACCTCCGATGGACGTAGTAACATCTGCCACGGCATTGATTCTGCCAGGTCCCTCGTACAGATTAGAATTAGGGTTTAATTTGCATTGAAGTGGAGCAGCGTTTTCATCCACTAATACGTGATCTCCAACACGAAGCGGTTTTGAAGGTAAGCGCCATTTTGTTCTTTGCGGTACCTCTGATCTCATCATCTTCTTTAGAAGGTTGTTGGTATTTCTCCAAGACATTATAGCGCCGCAGACGATTAAAATTGATGCAGTTGAAATCCGGTGAAGGCAGTAATGTGAAGTTAGGGCTTGACCAATAAGGAAGTAGACTTGTGTGAGAGGACAGGAGGAGGAAATGGGACATAAAAGGCGGCTGTTTAGGATGGTCTCAATTTGACTAAACAGTGTCTCTAGCTCTTCAAATGTAAGGTGACCATTATGTATTATACCGAAAGTCCATTTTATGTGAAGTTTGGCAGATTAACTCCCGCCTCCCGTAGACCGCTAAAATGCGGAGCATAAACCAGAGAGAGATGAAACTGTATACCTTAGTTAGATGCAATATTGCAAATGTAGTTAAAATTAACTCGAATAAAATGTGCTATAATAAAATATATAAAAATTACCAAGCTATTTGATATAGTAACAAAAATTTGTTCCGTTATCCCAGTATACACCTGTGGGCTTTTCTCTGAGAGAGATAAAATGACGTAGGGCAAAAAAAACATCCTTATAAGTTCAATAACGACCAACAGTTTGTGTTTGCCATGCAATAAAATGGGATGCCGCTTGTCAAATGGATAGCGAGAAGAGAACCCTTGAGGCGGCCGTCGATACGGATTATATTATTATGTAGCAAGGAACTCAAACGTAAGAGATTGTTTATAGAATTTAAGGCTTGTTGTGTCTTAATAACTTAAATTTCTATAGAGAATGTTCTAAGGCTCATATTACAGAATGAGTCTCAAGAATCAACGCCTCTCTATCTATTTGTGCTTGATAGAAACTAAAACACGAATCTCAGGACATGATTGATTCCTGAGTGTCATTCTATAAAGGGGCCTAAGTATGGTAAATACATACGCTTATGCCTTAATTTTTTATTTTTTATTTATTTAATTCCTCTGTCTGGAATGCAGAGGGAAATTTAATTATATTTACAGAATTGTGTAAATCTCAGAGCATGTAATTTAGTCAAATAATAATACTTACTAAAATTAATTATGGTTTGTATAAATGCATTAATCATCTCATCATCAACTATCCACATCTGTAGGTACTTATTGAATATTAGAAATAAAGTGGTTTACACACTAAGAATAGTTTTTTTTTCTATGGAGATTACTTTAAATTCACAATAAATTGTTTGCTTCATTGAGTAAGATAGGATTGCATGGGATGGTTTGGATGTGAGATTTACCTTTTAAACTGTATGGTATTGGTCCAGCTAGTATCCAACCAAGATGAGTTTCAGTGGCTACAGGACTATTAGCACCTAGATTAATATTATTTCCTGATAATAAATGCCAAAAAATATCCGCTCCTATGAGCATGTCTATAGGTGCTGGTTGGTGGAAATTAGGATTAGCTAATAGTATATTTCCTGGAAGGTTAAGTCGAGATATGTCAATTCGTGAATGTGGTATATCACTAGATATTTTAGGCAGTACTAAACAAGATAAGGTTTTATTATATTTAGTGAGTTTCGATTGTATGCGAATTGAGCAACGTTCAACTGCACATGTGATAGTATCATCTCCTACACCTACTATATTAGTACGAGTGGGATGAGAGATAAGGTCAAGGGTTTGTTTTAATTCTTCCGTAATAATAGATGTTTGACTTCCACTGTCAAGAAGAGCACGTATGGTTTTACATTTATTGGTATTAGGGTTATAAACATCTATAAGAGCAGTAGAAAGCAATATATTATTAGCAGTGGAGAGAGATTGACATGAAATGTTAACAGCAGCCTCAGTAGCATTTTGTTGTAATTTATTAAGAGGGGTATGATCAGTTGTATTTATATTCGAGATGTTAACCGATGCATCGCTAGACTGAGAAACATTTCTATGTAAGAGCGTATTGTGACGTTTTTTACATGTAAAACATGGACCTGACCTGCATAGGCGCGTAGGATGTCCCTTTCTTAAGCAATTAAGACACAACTTCAACCTGACCGCCTCAGAAATCCTCTCCTCCACTGGCAGCTCTCGGAGACCAGCGCATTTGTAAATGCGATGGCTGCCTCCGCAAAAGACGCATGTGAACTCATTAGCCGGCTGCGGCAGTGGCGAGGCCGGTTTGGGCAGAGTGACAGTCGAAGCTGAAATTGTATAAGATTTCACAGATAATTTGGGCTTAGTAAAACTTTCACAAATGTCAGCTCTAAATTTTAAAAACTTGAAAAAATCTTCTAATTTAGGCAAATAATCAAATGATGCTTTATGTTCTTCCCATTTAAGGGCTATCTCATGGTCCAATTTAGGTACAATTAGGTGTATTAACAATGGATCCCAATTAGTAGTAGGAGTCCCTAAGTTGCAAAGTGCTCTAAGATTTTTTGACAAGTGGTCAACTATACCCCTTAAAGATTTTGTTGTGTTACTAATATTTGGGATAGACAATAAAGCATTTAAATGTTGTGTTGTTAATTGTTTTCTGTTGTCATATCTCTGGCAGAGGAGAGCCCATGCTTCATCATAATTTTTACCGGTAATCTCCAAATTGGCTATAACTTGTGAAGCATCACCCTGTAGATATGTACTGAGATAATGGAACTTGTGAATGTTTACTATATTATTATTATTATGAATAAGGGAACAAAATAATTCTTTAAATTCAAGCCACTTAAAGTAGCTACCATCAAAATTTGGTATGGTAATTTGTGGCAATCGAATCGGGTTTGTGTTACCGGATATACAATTTCCAATAATATTTTGTTCTGTAATCTTTAAATTCTCAGAAAGTTTATCTTTAGCTAGTGCTATAAGTGTATAGAATGACTGTTCTATTTCCTCTCTTACCAAAAATTGTGAGGAATCTGCAACCTCAATATCGGTTTGTAATTCACTAAAAGAGTCGAATAAAGTTTCAAATTTAGTTAATCTTAAAGAAAGTTCTGTGAACTGGCTCTGTGTTGAATGTTTAGAGAGAGTTATGTCCTCCATGAAATTTTTAAATAAGTGAATCCGTTGTTCAATACTAGATCTCTTAGCAATTAACTCTTCCATTCTTTTTCCTTTACTCATTGTTGCAATTAAATAAACAATACTTTATTACTTTGGTTGTTTTATAAGAATGTTGGCAAATAACAGAGCTAAATCAAATAAATTTAAATAGTTACACTGAACTAATAATATTGCAGTTGAAGAATACTTAACTTAGGCTTATGCTCAGCACTGTAGCAGTACAGGGCAGCAGGGAACTTAGTTGAGACTTGAGTAGAAGACAGGCACATTCACATAACCAGCTGAAAGGGAGCAAGTGCTCCACCCAATAAGAAATAATTAGTTTATTATTTTAGTTTATATGACAATAACTTTAATTGAAAATGGCAATTTGACATGTATTTAAGAATGCTGAATTACTAAATGTTTAGTTTCAATTTTAAATTATTTGTTATGTTTAAAGTAATAATTTAATTAGTAATTATGTAAATTAACTTTTGGTTCAAATTATGGCTAGTAAAATAGGAAATGTAATTTTTTAATCACTGAAACTAAGTAATTAATTACAGTTTACTCAGTTATTTATAGATGTAATTATTATATTTAAATATTTATAAGTATGTAGCAGTTTACAAAAATGAATGAAGTATGACTAAAAAGCTTTAGTTGTGTAGTTGGGTTTTAAAGTAGACTGCTTAACTTGTACATGTATAATTATGTAAATTGACCTTTACAGAGCTAGTAATATATTTGGAGAACGACCTAACATAATTAGGTACTTATAAATAGGTTCACCAAACATTTAAAACAGGGAGACAACACTGAATAGACAATTGAGAAGGGAGTAAGGAATAGGGTTTGAAAAAACAAAAGGATTGGTCCACTTCCCTGGTAAATATGTTGTCTGCCACTGGATTAAGCTTGAGGCTTGCAGTGAAGGTCTTGAAATCAAGTCTGGGGTCACCATGTAGCGGAGGCAGCTAGCTTGGGCTACCTCTCTTTCGAGATGTTGCTTCTTGCTTAATTGTATGAGGTGTTCTAAGGTAGGCACGGTGAAATAATGTGCTTATAATGTTATAATTGGTTTATTACTGCAGAATTACAATAATATTAAATTATTTTGTGAGAACACGCACAGTTAGTTTTAAGTTAAGGTTGCAAGAGAAAAACTGCAGAGGGCGACGCTGGGTATAAGCGGGAAAGTCCGACGAGTTCCGAAGACTGGCAGCGCCATCTATAACTCCATCGCCGCGAAGGTTCAAATAGATTTTGAGCCGGAACAGTGGCATATAACCTTTTGCATGATAAGTATGAAAACAAAAGGCTGATAATGGAGAAACATTTAGATTCTTTGTTATCCATATCTTGTCCAACATTAAAAAATCTTAAAAAAGTTGTTAATATCTTAAAAGAAAACACTCAAGCTTTGACTGCTTTGGGTTGTGATGTTAACTCTTGGAGTTTTCTATTGTTTCATATTGTATCTAGAAAATTACCTTTGGACTTAAGAACTAAGTTTGAATTTACATTAAAACATAATGAAATGCCAACATTTAATAGTTTATTAGAGTTTTTAGAAAACAATGTAAGAGTTTTAGAAAGTACACAAGCCATTCAATCTAGTCACACTTCTAAAGTAACTCACTTAACATCAACTTTACATGTAACAAACAACTTGTGTTCATTTTGTAACGGCAACCATGCTATGCAAATGATCTCGAAGTACTCACGCCAGGCCATTTTTTAATCGGGCAGCCACTGCTTAGTCTGCCAGAGCATAATCTTGAGCAAGTGCCTACTCATAGATTGAATCGTTGGCAATTGTTGCAACAGGTAACCCAACATTTTTGGAGACGCTGGCACCTAGATTATTTGCATACCTTGCAGCAGCGCAATCGGTGGACGAAACACCAGCGTAACTTAGGGATAGGAGACTTGGTCTTACTTGTCGAAAATAATTCGTCTCCATTGCAATGGCGCAAGGCACGCATAACCAAACTCTACCCTGGCAAAGACGGCATTGTTCGGGTCGTAGACATCAAAACGTCCACGGGCACTTTATTGCGTCCTGTGGTTAAACTGTGTCTTTTATTGTCAGAAAATTAAATTTAAGCAACAGCACTTTTAGTCTTATGCATCATTTTTTTTTTATAACATTAAGTTTTTTTTTTATTCAATAGCATTTTTTTTTTTAAATATCTTAAAGCAACTTAAAAGAGCTCAGTCGCTCTTTGGCGGGCGGTATGGTAGATTTCGAACGTAGCCTTAATACTATATTTCAAATTACTGAACGTTTCGATAACAGTTTTAACATCCTACCCACATCCTACCCGCATATTTTTCCTTTCCCACTTGGGGGTACCTCAAAAATCTCCCCTTCCGATACGTCGCTTGGTCGAGCACAACATCGCTCCCATTAAAATTAGTTATCGTCGAAGACATACGTGAAAATCAGCCGCGATCTACACGGAATCTGTAAATACGTGTATCGTGCATATCATAAACTATTGTGGTGACAAGTTCGGAGTGAAGTGAAGGTGAATCGCGTCTATAACATCCAGCACGCGGGAGCAACGTGAACCAGGTTAGCCCCCAATCCCATTTCATTTCGTCCTTTACTCGCCAAACGGACACAAATAAAATGCGCTGAGAAAAAATTTGCTATTACGGTTTTTAAAATATACTCCAGGCACCTCTCAAAGTGTAAAATAATTTAAATAAACTTTTGAGATCATTGTTTTTCACTCAATTATTACCTACCTGGTGTCATAATGTGCATAGCGCTGTTTGGAGATACCTCTGTAATATCTGAAATTAATAATCAGAAATTAATAAACTAAGCAGCTACTACGCCATCCTAATATTAGTATCACTCTTACTATACATCTAATAACCACATGACTTCACCTTTCACTCCCTCCATAGTCTTAAATAATCTCATCTTTACGTAATAAATAAAATCGGCGATTATGTATTTATCTTTTAAAACAAAAACAATATATAACTTTTTATCTGATTCATACAAACTATAATTTAAACATGCACTCAGAAGTGCTCTCGTCCGGGTACTTACAACTTTTTATACATTTTTAATTTTCGCAAACAGTAAATCACCAAACACTCCAAACAGTAGAAAAGTTAAATATGTAACGATTTTAGTGTTGCTAAATTACCAGTATAATTTTTGTGTTGCTGTAATGATAAATTTCTAGATAAAGTTGAAAGACATGCCTACCTATACATAAAATATTAATATACATTTTTTTATAATAGTAAATGTATTATAACGAAGTTGGAGGAATAAGTATTCACGAACTTTGTAAAACACAATACAGACTGGGCAGGAATCCTTAATAATACAATAATTGGGCCAATTTTCATTGACGGTAGACTTAACGCCAATAAATTCATAGAACTTATTGGTCGCCCATTAACAGAATATTTTACCGGAAGAGGTTCATGAGATGATACTTGATTTCAGTTTAACGATGCACCGGAACATTCTGTCACACATGTACGTGGAAAATTTAACAAAATTTTTGGAAGTAAATGGATTGGACGCTTTGGCCCATGCCTTCGGCTCCCTAGGTCATCTGATCCTACTCCTCTAGATTTTTTCATGTAGGGAGCTGTCAAAAAGTATGTTTACGTAGTAGACATCCTCAAAAACAGAACAATCTAGGCTTTCCACGTGATACAACTCAACGTGGATTTAGGAACCGTTCTCAATTACATTATCAAGAGGTACACTACTTGCGTACAACAGAGCGGCAGACAAATTGAAAATCGACCTATGTAGAAAAGCGACGTGCTTTCCACATTGTGTCTGTATTTCGTCACTTTTGGGTTCAATTGGCGTATTAATAATTTTGGCCAAAATGAGTTATACATATTATCATTTTCTCGGAAAAGTTTTGTCTATCGATCTGTATACTTACTTATACCAAATACAAAAATTCTCATAAAAAGTGTTTATACGACCCAGAAAATTTTGGTTGTAACGTCTTCCAATGGTTAATTATCAATGTAAAAGCTGAATGTATTTTTTTGTAGCTTTTAACCGACTACGGCAAAGCCAAAAAGGAAGGGTAATGATTATAGCAGTCTTTGTATATAGGTATGTTTCTATTTACGTATGTTCCTATTTGGGTATTTGCGATTTTATTAATTGGAATAGTATTTCGTATGTTTTTTTGCTTTTTATTCAACAGCAGAACATAGGCTAGAGGAATTATATTTGTCGTTTCTTCGTCACAGCCTAAATCACCGTAAACAACATAAAGTTGCTGGAAAGGTTAACAACACCCAAATATACAATCAGCTATTTTTTAACATTTGGTCGCCTTGCTTCTTCCGAGGCAAACAATAATATTTTGTTATCCTCTTTATATTCGGCTAGTAGGAGGGCGTTTTTCAAAAAAGATGTACACGTGATGAACCGGAACTGATTTTTGTATTTTAGAAATTTTATTGTGATTTCTTATCTCTTTTGATAAAATAATCTCAAAAAAGCGTAAAAAAATTGAAAATAATACATCGGTATTATGAAAAACAACGTAAAAATCTTAATTTTTATGGAAGGGTTCATAGGAAAATGTTCCGGTTCGTCACAAACTAAACATGTCAATAAAATAAAAAAAAAATAAGCAGTTATGTTAATTTATTTTTATTATTTATTAAATAAACTTCAAATCTTTGAACGAGAACATCTAAACATTAATATAATCATCACTTAACATTAATTTTTCTTTCGAGATCGCCACAGTAGGAACTTTTACCTCTTAAATTTACATTACATTTGCACTAACAAAAATTAAATTGCACTTAAGAACTTATGAATAATATAAATAGCAGACTATAGGTCTACTAGAACAACAATAAAATTATCATAAAACTGAATATTTTTTGAATAGAGTAAGTTTTTGACTAGGTAAAAATATGAGACAGTGACTATCTGGAATTCCAAGTTACTAACTGGAAAAAAATAAGCTAAGTTTACATAGAGTAATATTTTGGTCAAGTACTTATTTTAAGTCTTTAAAGTAATAAAAGGTTATAACTAAAATCTGTTCATAGTATAAGCAAGAACAAGACTTGATCTTGAAGTAAGTAAATAGTTGTGTTCAAATTAAATACTTTGAACACAACTTTTTAACTATACTCTGTTAATAATTCGTATCTACTATAATATTATACGCTAGTTTTTTCTATTATAACTGCAGTCTGAGAGACATTATAAAATAATAAATAACGAAGAAAATAATTATTATGACATAAAGTTGTTTTCCTTTGGGAATATTTTTTTTAGCTTACCTAGGTTTTAATCAGTCTTCGAAACATCGGTCGCAAATATAGTCAATAGCTAGTTGGTTGTCGCAGCATCATCTGCATACCCAGTTTTTACAAGCAATACATCTCGTCATGTCAGCGATCACATAGAGTTTACGAAGATTACTCATATGACATGTAAAATTTCTATTGATTATATTTTTTAGTGACTTTGACCTGCATTTTTCTTATTTTATTGGTAAAAGTACTATTAGCTTTTTCTTTGACGGACATAAATCTGACGTCATAATATTATCCTTTCTTTTATTCTTATTTTCATTCTCTTTCTCTTCTGTGAAACAGCCTACGTCATTTTTTGATGAACTACTTCTATGGTATCTAAAACTAAATCAAACCCCGGTTGAGGATATTCTATGACATTGTCGAAGACGTCTAAATCCAAAATATCATCAACTTTCAAGTTTAGTTCCGTAATGGAATCAGTCTTATAAGATTTCTGGCTGGGCGAAGCAATAGAGTCTGCAATATTAGGGTCAATCTGGTCAGTTATACTACAAGGCACAATATCAGTAACAGTGGCTCCACTTTTTTTACCGTGAAGCACATTATCAAGCTCCATGATCGATATTGTTTGAATTTGGTGAATTTCGCCAGCAATTGAAGCAGCGGTTTGATTGACATCCAAACATATTTTAGCTTAATGATAACCCTGGTTAGTTTTATCGCAAAGAACAATGTCATCGGCGGAGTTTGTTGTGATACCATGGATTTCATTGCTAGGTGCAGTATCGAGTCCAAGGATAGAGATCGTTTGACTGCCGCATTGGCTCCGATCAGCTTCAAATGTATGAGTTTCGGGATTTAAACAAGCACAAAGACCGCGTTTAGTACCACAGAAACAACTTAATTGCCGATACATAATTTTACCGACATCGACAGATGTGATCTGGTGGAGTTTCATGGTCTGCGGGACAGCTTTAAGATATTTTGGAATAATTTTGTTTATATTCTCGATATCACTATCAGAAACTTTGAAACATTTAACTGATTTCATACTGGTCGATACGCATCATCAGCATCTGTCACGTCCTGCCCATAAGCCACATCGAACTGCCTTTTAACTGCATCTCCAATGCCATCAGCGACTCTTTACCATGTCCACTTTCAGAAAATGACTAGTTAAATATTTCAGTTTTATTGTGACTTGTCATTCCAGTAAATCATACCACAATGCAGTGTTATACTATTTTTAGATGCTCCAAAATGCATCGATTGGATCTCAGCCCCCAGTTTACAGTCGTAATTTTCTGACAAATCCACTAAAATAGCAATTTCCTTAACGGACAGACCTTTGATGCATATTTGGTATTGCAAGCAGTTAAATTAAATAAATAATAAAACTGATAATCGATGTTGAAAGTAAAATTTTGTAATTCATAAGATCAATTGACAACGTCAAAATATATCAAAAGCACTTCGTATTTTAAAATTCAGCCAAAGAGTTCAGCACATTCTCCTCCTCTTCAATATCATCAGGTGGAAGCTGACTCTGCTGGAGTGGCCATTAGTAGTACCAGCTTGCTCACGGGGCGGCGGAGGGTGCCGCCACGGGTGCGTACATCAGCTATACGGACGCGCCCATCTCGGCCGGGTACAGTAGCTGTCACGCGCCCTCTCAGCCAAACGTTCCTTGGAGCGCTGCCATCTGCAATCAAAACAAGATCCCCAACTTCTATGTTAACCCCCCGGTCGGCTGGCCATTTACGTCTATCTTGGAGCGTCGGCAAATATTCGCGTAACCAACGCGTCCAAAAATGATCAGCTAGTCGTTGAGAAATTCTCCACTGCTTTCTGAGCGTCAAATCATCATCAGAAAATATCCCTGTAGTAGGAGCTCCTGTAGTAGATCCGAGGAGAAAATGATTCGGAGTCAAAGCTTCCTCTTCATCGGGATCGAATGATTCCGTGGTAAGGGGACGGCTGTTCACTATGTTCTCGGCCTCTGATAATACTGTCAAAAGCACCTCTTCTCTAGGACTGCGTGAAAATAATGTTGCAGCTAGGGCAGTCTTTATCGAGCGAACTAGCCTCTCCCATACTCCCCCCATGTGCGGAGCTTCTGGCGGGTTGAAGGTCCAAAGTATGCCAAGGTCAGTAGTCCTGTCCACTAATTCACTAGCGTTCAGCAAGTTCTGGACGGCCTGTTTCAACTCCTTGTCGGCTGATCTAAAATTAGTCCCATTGTCCGAATGAATCTGTTTAGGCCAACCACGCCTAGCGGCCATACGGCGAATAGCCATAATCGTAGAGTCCATTGATAACGAAGACGCCAGCTCAATATGGACAGCTCGGACACTGAGACATGTAAATATGACGCCCCATCTCTTCTCATGTCGCCGACCTATCGTCACAGTCATGGGGCCAAACAAATCTATGCCACAGTAGCTAAACGGCCTGCAGTGGTGTTGCAATCTAATCTGTGGCAGTCCAGCCATAATCGGCTGCTCGCAGCGTGCTTTTCGGGCTCTACATGTAATACATTTAGCAATCATGGATTTGACAGCATTCCGTAGGCATAGAATGTAAAATGACTGACGCAGCTCATTAATCAACGTCGCAGTGCCATAATGTCCAAGTCTTCTATGTTGGTGTTCGATGATCAGTCTGACAACATAGTGCTTCGCGTCGAGTATAATTTGAGTCTTCAAATCCCGAGGAAGGTCACCTCCAGCTACCAATCTGCTTCTTACGCATAAGAGTTCGCGTTTATCTAGAAAGGGATTTAGACGCAGTAGTCGGCTTTGCCCCCTCAAAGGCATCCGTGCTCTAATAGCAGCAAGATCTTCAGCGAAGCTCTCAGCCTGAACTTGTTTTATCACGAAAATTTCAGCACGGTGGTCATGCTCAGGAGTTGAATGTCTAGCTCTCCCCCGACACTTATCAACAAATAAATAGATGTAAGCTACACATCTTTGCAGTCGACGCCATCTGGAGAACCGCTTGTACTCTAGAAGCGGAGGTATAGATTCAACAGCCAGTACAAAATCTTGGTGGTGTTCACGTCCCTCCTCCTCAGTATCTGGCTATAGTTCAAACCTAGGCCAAGTCTCTTCTGGTAATCGCAGAAAATCAGGGCCAAGTAACCACTTCGAACGTGTAAAATCAAACGCCTGGTTGGCTCGCGTTGCCTCATCTGCCACGTTCAAGCTCCCAGATAGCCATCTCCACTCGTCTGGTCTCGTCAGCTCGGCTATTTCAGCTAGTCTATTAGAGATAAACACGCTCTCCTTGCGAGGTTTTTTATTAATCCATCGCCATACCGTTTGAGAGTCGGTCCAAAAGAATCTCTTAACTATCTCTAATCCCTGTTCTTTCTGTATGGTATGACCTAATCGGGCTCCCATGATTGCTGCCTGCAGCTCCAACTTAGGGACCGTCACAGATTATAAAGGTGCCACTCGACTCTTTCCTGCCACGAAGGCTACCTCGGCGGTTATGCTTTTTAGATAAGCGACTGCGGCGTAAGCTTGCTCTGATGCGTCAACAAAAACATGTAAATCGAACTTGGTAATTTTTGTGAAACTGTAGCATCTTGGTATAGAGAGTGTCTTGCATGTTCCAAGTTTCCGAATCCATTGAAGCCAAACTCGGAATATCCTCTCACTGACTTGCTCGTCCCATTGTATAGCAGACCTCCAAACTTCTTGTAGCAAAATTTTGCCATTGATCAAAAAGGGACTGAGCATACCGAAGGGATCAAAAACAGACATGATGACCTTTAACATCTCCCTCTTCGTTGGTCTCTTCAATCCTTTCAAAATCTGTACATCAACCTTCTTGAAACTCATATCAAAACCCAAGGTGTCTAGAGTTGGTTTCCAATTGAGACCTAGAGTCCTCTGAACTTCGTCATCTGACTGCTGCAGTAAACTAACAGATTCTGACATCTCTTGAATTGGTAGAACGCAGGGTTTATTGGAAGCCCAGCTTCGGATGTCAAAACCACCTGCCTTATGCACCATAATCACATCCCTCACCAGCTGCCTCATCTCCTCCTCGTCATCAAGAGAGTCGAGGTAATCATCCACATAATGTCTCCTCTTTATGGCGTCAACTGCTCTTGGATGTGACGAAGCGTAGTCGTCGGCGTTACGTCGGATTATATAAGTAGCGGTGCACGGAGATAACGTGGCTCCGAAAGTCATCGAAGTCATCTTATAAATTTCTGGCGGCTTTTTACGCTCCTCTCCTCTCCAAAGAAAGCATTGTGCATTCTGGTCTTCCTCGTTAATTTTCACCTGCAAGAACATCTCTCTGATGTCTGCGGTAACTGCGATTTTCCGCTCTCTGAATCGCATTAACACTCCAAGGAGAGAGTTCAGTAGATCAGGACCAGTTAGTAATTCACTGTTGAGACAAAACCCTCTAGTCTCAGCCTTTGTATCGAATACCAGTCTCAGCTTCCCAGGTTTATTAGCTTTATTATTATCTACTTTGTATTGAAGAGTTCGGTCGTTACAATTTACACATTTTTCGAACATGCAATTGTACGAATTTTTGTCACATACTAATTTATTAATAACATCTTCGAGATTTTTGTAATCTATTATATTTTCTTTTTTCAGGGCAATAAAAAGATACCCTATGTTGCTGTGCTTAACGCAAATACAAGTATTTCTATTTTTAGCCCTAGGTGACAAAACGTTATATGGCTTATAGCGAAATAAAGTCGTGAAGCTATATGTACCCCCTTCCTTTTTGTAAAGTTCATATAAATTCTGTAGTGTGTCAGTTAAATATCTGATTTGCATCTTCTTCCTTCCTCTAGTTTTTGTATCTCCTTTTCCTGCTGTGTTTCGGCTTATATCATCTCTTAAATAAAATTGCTTTATTTCTTCTTGAATCTTTTTGTTTAACACATTTCTTTTTTTAGTTTGCCTTATGCGGCCTTATAATCCCAGGCATGTAGCAACAGCTTTGACTGATCTATTGGTTTTGACTACTTCATTCACTGCGACAGATTTAAGTAATCTTTTTTCTGGCAAGGAATAAGTAGAGCTGTACAGTCAGCTTCATAATGATATGAAGTGGCAAGATGGTCAAAAACATGTTAGGAGCAAAGGTTCAATAATATCTTTGCATTTAAAGTTATCAAAATATTGTACACAAACAACTAGTCTTATATATCTCCAAATGCCTATAGTAAAATGATGAGATCTTCAAATGGTTTAAAGGTTTTTGGTGTTACAAAAAACCCTGTATACACCTATAATTATTGAAATTGCAAATATATAAAATAAATATTTAAAATGTAAAAATAAACACCTAGGTACAGTCAACAGCACGTCGGGGTATACAAAACTGTCAAATTTCTCCAATCGATTTTCAACCTAATGCTATTCATACAAAAAATAACTTAAGTCTAGAACACCTTAAATTCGAAAATGTACATCTTTTTTGAAAAACGCCCAGAAATGTTCTAAAATTTACTTTCGGAGTTATTTCAAACTGTAGGATTCCGGAATACTCTCTTTTCAATGTCTTACACATTGTCTCTGCGGTTGTATAAAGCTGAATTTTGGCAACCGCTCTAATAAATGTATTCATTGATTTTTTAAGTCATATATTATTGCATTATATATTTTCGGAATAGGTAGATAATAACTGACTACGTTTTGCCGTAATTTGTCGATTTATTTCAGCACAATGTTTCTCGGGCGATTTGGTACGCAACTATCATGATGCTGAACACTAGCTGTAACTTTTTTTCGTAATACCGTTAAATTGCCTCTACATATTTCGTAATTCGCACATGCCCAGAACTGTGAATTATTTTGATATCGTTTTTCTTTGTGGTATTTATGGCCTTCGTATAATAACACTCGGCCTCCTCTTCTGGATGTAATAATTATACTAACTCATTTGTAGAACTGCTCGGCGTTTCAGTTGACATGATAAAACGGGGCTGATTATTTGTAATGCAGACCAATAATTATGATGTCCAACAGTGGGCGTCTCTCGGCTGAAATGAATGGGATGATGATGATAAATTATGATAAGGAATCTCTGGTAACTAAAAGAGCACTTATTGATAAATTACAAAAGTATTTCCTGTTTAAATTATTTCAGGACATGAATGCATGATTTATGTCAAGCACGATTCAAAAAGTAAAAAGGTTTACCCACATTAATAAGTTTTTTTTTGTAGTACCTCCTTTTTTTTGTAGTAGGAACAGCAATTTCTCTAAAATAAACCGGGGTATGTAGGGCGAATGTTCACTTCGGTTTTATGCGAAGAATATTTTTTCTTCATACATTATTAGTAATGCGTGGTGCTTCATATTATATATGCATCATATACAGGCATACAAAATTTGCCAGCCGCGGTCGTCGCGCCGCGCCGCACCGCGTGCGATGTGCGGGCACCACCGCGCGGCGCGACGACTGTGGCTGGCGAATTTTGTATGCGTGTAAATGAAGCACCACACATCGCACGCGGCGCGGTGCGGTTGCCATTGAACCGGTGCCTCCCGGGTGGGAGACAACGTCCTTACGCACTATGCCCCAGACGCTTCTTAAATTCACTTAACTAAACCTAATTGCACACAAGATACCTACACGTCTAATTACAGTTGGTGAATATAGATCTGTAATAAATAAATTACGAAAATGTTCGTCTATATTAGTTTCACCGACGACTGGTATCTTCTTGCCATTATATACCGTAACATTGTGATGACAATCTTGTAATGACGTATTCACTCGAAGAGATTGAAACACTTTCTGTGACATCACATTTGCATCGCTTCCTGTGTCAAGAATGCAATCAATACGCATCACGGAATCGAAAAATCATTTCATGACGATAATCCATTGACGCTACCAACGAATAAATTTTGCGAATTTTCTGTCCCTTGCATGCGCTCAGTTATGTTTCTAACACTCTTTGTAGTCTTACAAAATTTGTCAAAATGGTTTCTTTTACCACATTCTCGACAAATTTTACCATATGCCGGCCATTTAAATCGATGAACTTGTCCACATCTTTCACATAGAGGTTTACATAACGGTTGTTGTCGTTGATTTCGATTTTACCTCGATCGTGAATTGGATCGTGAAGGTGAAGTTTTATTTTTGTATTAAGAGAATTCTGAATGAGTCTGAGTGTACTTAATAGCATTTTCTTGTTGACCTCATCATTGTTTTACTCACTGAAATAGCTTTATCGAGTGTCAAATCCTGCTTTAATAAAAGTTTTTCTCTGATGAAATTATATTTTTCATGCATATTGCAGTCTTTAACGAGTCGATCATGCAGTGAAGCAAATTCGCATAGTTGACTCTTATTGCGCAAGTTTGTAATGAATTCCTCTAGCGTTTAATTTTCAGACTGTTTGTATGTAAAAATTTATGACTTTCGTATGTGATGTTCATTTTAAGTTGATTTTTTTTTAAATTAGTTATCAAATCATCGTACGTAATATTGTCTTCGTCTAAATTTAATGAATTGAAAATTTCTAACCTTTTCTCGCTAATTGTATAAATGAAAACTGCTACCTTGCGCTCGTCGTCCTCTTGGTTGAGACCAGATGCACGAAGGTATGGTTTAAATCATTGATACCATTTTTTTTCAGTTCTCGCAGGAATCTCCGTCACTCTGCAATGGTACTACATTGCGGGAGCGATTTCTCGACTAGGGCGATGAAACTGACGATTTGAACTTGTACTGTGTTAAAACTATAATGCAATTTATCAAGACAATGTGGCTTTATTAAACTTAAAGAATTATAATAATTAGGAAACGTACAATAGGTTTTTTATGTAGACATTGAGTGGCCACGCGATGGCACCATCTTGTTTGCTCCAACGTGTTTTTGCAAGAAACAAGAAGTCGTACACTACAGTTGAAAACATAAGTCGCTTGAGCTGTGCCTTGCGCGGTGCAGCGCGCGAGGCCGTGAGCGTTTTGTTAGTGTCCGCCCGAGAGCCAGAGGAAGTTATACAGGCTCTGGACATGCGTTACGGGCGGCCTGAACTAAGTTTTACGCGAGGTATCTGTAATAAGATCTTTGCCTAAGGTAAGTGCTGAGGGAAAGGAACTCGCCACATTTGCGTGTCGAGTGCATAACTGTGTGCAGATAGCCTCGCTCTTGGAACAAACCGACTATTTACGGTCTCCGGAATTATTTAATGTGCTTATTTCCAAAATTCCGGCACAGTTACGCGGACGATGGCTCGACTACGCAGTATGTTATGAGGTGGGGAACTGCTCTAGGATGGAGTTATTCGCGAGTTTTCTTTCGCGAGAGGTCGACTTGCAGACCAGATTTGGATTAATTGGCGAATCAATTTCACCCAGTCGTGATAGAGTTCATGCCACTACTGAGAACATTAAAATAAGTTCAATAAATAACAGGTCTTGTATATTTTGTAATAATACACATTTTTTGACGAAATGTGACAAATTTAAGTCTTTGCCCGTAAATGACAGATGGGCATGGATAAAAAATAATAAAGTTTGTTACAGATGTTTACAAAATAGACCCCATATTTTTAAGTTTTGTAAGACAAAGTCATTTTGTAATGTCAATGGTTGCACTTACAAACATCATTCTTTATTACATTTAAACCCGGAATCTAGTACAGTCGCAACCACTTTAACAGAACCTGCTACGTCAACGTCTTCTCCTTGTGAGGAGGAAGGTCTTCAGAAGGAAGTGACAGCCCATTCTACATCTACATCCGAACCGAGTAAGCCTCGACAACCTATCTTGAAAATCGGAGGGGTGACTGTTTCGGGTCCGAATGGTACGGTCGACACTTATGCCCTGTTAGACGATGGGTCGACAGCCACTTTTATTGACTCGAATATTGCGCTCACAGATAGATGCAATCGGTTTCTAGTGACACAATCAGCAATTATCCTTATTTATCTGATTTAGAAAATGTACTTTGTTATGAGAATGCCAAACCGACTATTATCATAGGAGTAGACAACTGGCATCTTACGATTTCGTATCATTCTCGTGTAATAAAACCCTTAAAGCGGCGGGTTGTGATTGTTTGCCAACACTCACAACCCGCCGCTATATGGGTTTTATACAGCTGTAGTTCGAGTCGTACAACGCAGGTATCTTTTGACAATCATATTGCCACAAACGAAACTGATTCTTTTGAGGATTTTATTATATTAGGTATCAGTACAGGCTTGACTCGATCGGGATTACTAAAAATCAACCCTGCAATGCTGAGGATAAGCGAGCGATCGAAATTTTAGACCGAACTGCTAACCGTCTTTCTGACGGTAGATATGAGGTAGGCCTTTTATGGAAATCTGAAAATCTTCAGGTTCCTAATAGTTATAGTTTAGCTTTATCTCGTTTTATGAGCTTAGAAAGAAAGATGGCAAAAGATTCGGTATACGCAGAACGTTATCGAGAAAATATTCGTACATTGTTGTCAAAAGGCTACGCCGAGAAATGTGATAAGAAACCTATGCCTTCTTCCGTTTGTTGGTACTTACCACATTTTGGTGTTACCAACCCTAATAAGCCAGGTAAGCTCCGCGTCGTCAATGATGCCGCTGCCAAATCGAGTGGGATTTTTTTGAATGCACTTTTATTAACTGGCCCTGATATTCTTTGTTCACTTTTAGGTATTTTATTTCGTTTTCGCGAGGAGACGGTTGCTATGACGGCGGATATTAGGGAGATGTTTCTGCAAATTAAAAATATAGAGCGCGATAGAGAAGTGCAGCGTTTTTTGTGGCGTGAAAACCCATCCATGCCAATCGAGACCTTTAGAATGTCTTCTATGATTTTCGGTGCTGCCTCCAGTCCTTTCACTGCTCAGTACATTAAGAACAAAAATGCTCTTGACATGAGGGATCAGTATCTGGAAGCAGCAGAGGCCATTATAAAGGATCATTATATGGACGACTACATAGGTAGTGTAACTACTATTGAACAAGCGCGTATACTAGCTTCGCAGATTGTTCATATTCATAGTCAGATCGGCTTTGAAATGCGTGGTTTGGTCTCAAACAAGTCAGAGGCTTTATCTGCACTTCCTAAGGAGCTGTTGTTAAATTCGCCTTTATCAAATCCGCAAATAGAGCTAGGTAGGGAGAATACAACAGTGCGCACACTTGGTTTAATTTGGGATCCGATTTTAGACATTATTTGCATTAATACAGGTTACAAAAATGACGTACTGCTAAATCCTAACTAAACGAAGTGTGTTAGCTGCTGTAATGCAAGTATATGATCCTTTAGGTTTTCTCGCTCCTTTCGTAATAAAAGCATGTATCATGTTTCAAAATATTAGGCGTAGAGGTTTGGAATGGGATGAAGTAGTACCTAAAGATCAACTAAATTTTTGGGGTAAATGGTTGCAAGATTTGGAAACTATTTCTCAGATCCGCATCCCTCGCTGGTACAGTGTAGGTCCTGGTACCATAGCTGCTCGCGAGCTTCACATTTTCTGCGATGCCAGCGAATTAGCCTTCGCTGCGGTGGCGTACTGGCGATTTGTTTACACAGACGGAAATGCGAAGCTCGCTCTTATCAGTAGTAAATGTAGAGTTTCTCCTTTACGGCCCATTTCGATCCCAAGACTGGAACTCCAGGGAGCTTTGGTTGCTAGCAGGCTAGCCGCGACCATTTGTGAAGCTCACCGCTACAAACCTTCGAAACGCGTCTTTTGGAGCGACTCAATGACAGTCTTGGGGTGGATTAGGAGTGACCCACGTAATTATAAACCATTCGTAGCTCATAGAGTAGGCGAGATTTTAGAGTTGTCTGACGTTAACGAATGGCGTTGGGTTCCTACTATTCATAGCATTGCCGATTATGCAACTCGTTTGAAGAGTGAAGTTTTGGACTTAGAATCATGTTGGATGTGCGGCCCAGAATTTTTGCTCTCTTCAGAGTGGCCTTGTGAGGCTGCAAACTTCCCTTTCAAAGCGAGTTGCCAGAATTAAAATCATCTACCATTATAGATAGTGTTCATAACAATACCGTGCCGTTTTGAGGACGCAGATCTGTGCGGCAGACAGGGCTGGCAGAGGGCTTTAAGACTGGGAGCTATGTTTTGGCGCAGATGGATACGCGAGTATCTGCCCATACTCCATCCAAGACGCTTTGCTGGCCAGGCGCCGGTTATTTCGGTGGGGGACCTAGTCATAGTGGCAGGGCAACTTGCCCAGGGGCTGCTGGCCCAGAGGAAAAGTAACAGCGGTTTACCCAGGTCGAGATGGTGTCACGCGGGTGGTTGACGTCCAAACTACAGCTGGCATATTTAAGCGTCCAGTAAAGAACCTGGTTTCTATTACTTAAAAGGGGGAGAGATGTGGCGGAGGTTTTTATTATTTTATTATATACTTTTTTAGATAATTTGCCTATGGTTTATGGATACTCCTTTTTTTACATATTTCTGACCGTTTTAATAAAAATGTGACTATCTTTTCTTCAATTTCACGTAAACCAGCGTTTTATTTAAATACTATGAATATTGTTAAATATCGGCTTATTTAGCATAGTACAAGGATAAAATTAGTGCATTTGAAAATTCGATGAAATAACATTATTTCAAAGAAATAAATATGCTAAATAAAATTCTACCAATTAAATATTCGGTCAAATTAAAAATTATGCGGAATGGCTTTATTAGCGATTTTCGACTAAACGTTACCAATCAAGGGTGAACCTTTGGTTGGTTCACCCTTGATTGGTATAACAACTGTTGATGTAATGGTACTAATTCAAACAACGTTTAAGAAAATAATCACTTAGTAGGTATAATATACGATTAACATAATTTTCATTTCATCGAATGTTTATTTGCGATAACAACATTTGCGCTATTGATCAAAAAGTATAATGTTCAATTGATGTATTGTTCAGGTATGTATGTATAACATGTATTTTATCGAATATTCTATTGAACATTAGGTTAGCGAGGAGCGAAGCGACGAGCGAGACGACATAAACACAGCGCGACATTAGGGCGTTTAGCAATAAAATTAGGATAAAATTAGTGCAAATTCCATGAAATGACATCATTTAAAAAAATATATATTAAGACGTCTTCCCTTACAAAATTGGCAATTTGAAATTGTAAACATAAACATAAAACATAAAAATACTTTATTTCTTCTTACAATATATTAACATAGGGGTTGGGATCCCCTCTGGTAAGTTATTATAAACCTGTGTTAGAGAGGTCCCCTCTTTTCCGTGGTTGTGTGAGCAGTGTAAGAATAGTACAGTATTTAATTTGTAGGTTACACATATTGATTTCTCACTAGATTATTCATTTTGTTGTAAATCATGTAATTTAGTTAGATAATCCCAAGAAATTTTTTCGTTCTGCGCATTAATAATTTCTTTTTTGTCTGCTAGAGTGTTTCTAACAAGTTTCAACATATGACTGGCAACTGGTATTACTACTATATTTTGACTTTCAACACAGATTTTTGGGTCAATATGATAAAATTCGTCAAATTGAGCGCCTAAATTTTTAGCCATGGCGAAGTTAGCAGGACAACCATCAAATGTAACTGACACAATTTGCAATCTACATTTTAGCAATAAATGAATGCAATTTTGTAAAAGTGCGCTACGTTGCACTCCGTTCACACCATTGGTGAGAAAATATCCTACTGGCATTTTCCAACGGTCGTTTAATGCGGTAACCATGAACACTAAAGCATCTTTAGCGAGAGGCAAATTATCTATGTCCAAATTATCTCCCACATTGACATACCCCATTGTTTGTTTGCCATTCCATTGATTGAATATGTTGGCGGATGGACATTTCATCAAGACTAATACAACAGAGTATCTTTTTGTCTGACTTACTAGTCAATAATTTTATAGCCTCAAAGAATTCGTTCGTGAAGCCCGGTGCACAATTGATGCACTTAAACCATCTATATAATGTTTTATGATGAGGCAAACATGTATTGAATTCCTTTCTAACAAATGAATAGACCTTTGGGCTTATAAAATACAAGCTCAATGCAAACTTTCTTAAAGATGGTGTATATTTTCTTTTCATAAGTTTTTTATCCACAGATCGTTTAAGAAAATCAGCATTATCTATATTAATAATTGCCAATATATCTAAGTCTTCCGACTTAATTTGCATCTTACACTTTAATTCTGCTAAAATATTTTCTAAACGAGCTGTCTTTTTTTTTATTCTTCGTTTAGACTCTCGCAATGCACGTACTTTTTTGAGTAGTTTATCTGATTTCATCTTCTTTTTTTGCAACAGATGCATAAGCTTTTCTTCCCTCTCTGGGATAGACTTCAATGTTTGTTTAAAACTACGTCTTTCCATTGGTGTTCTATTATTTACACTACTTACCACCTGAAATAAAATTTAGAATGTATATTACGAAAAATGGGTTAAAAATAAATCTGTACCATTTTTTCAAAATAAAAGATGTAGGGCGTCTTCCTAATTATTGGCATTAGCACCGATTTGGGTGCAAAATTTATACGGAGATGGCATAAATACTGTCTAAAATATTTGTCTCTTATGAAATATGAGGATACGCGAAGTATATGGCGGCATTTTAATTGACATATATGATTTACTATGACACGATGCATACTTAACACGTTATTAAAATAGACATAAATACATATTTATCAGCACTAACCAAGCTATAGTCGTGGTGACTCGTTGAGGGTTGTGTCGACATAGCTTCATTTCTATCATCTGCACACGGGTCAGATTGAATCTTAATCTGCATTTAAATCAGTATGTATTAGTTGTATAACTCGTTTACTAAGTACAAACAAAAAGTAGTATATTTACTTACATGTATATCGACGGTTAAAAGGTAATAGGGCATAAGCGACACTTTTGTCGAAAATGAGTTATGAATGCCATCCGACTTAAAATTTTCCGCTCTTTCGAATGCGCTTACTCCCATGGCTCTACGATGACTTTTTTGTCGCTTATGCCCAAGTAAAAAAATGCGTTTTCGAAGTGTCATTTTGCATAACCGACTGAATTTTAGGTCTTTTTTATCCTAAAGGCGTTTGTACCTCTGTAAAAATGACATACTTTTTGTTCATAGTCGGTAATGTCTATTTACTTCTTATTGCAGTAGAGATTCCAGACGCTTATGGCTCTTTACCTTTAGCGCCTGTTATGAAAACTGGATCTAATGCCTCTTTACCTTTATCGTTGAAAACATCGAGCGTCGCTTATACCGTACTACAATTTATAAGTTACCAATATAGTTGGCGCTTATGCCCAATTACTAAAATCTTATTTTACAGTGAACTGTCGCTTATACCCTATTACTGTTTATTATTTTTGTACAGTTTTGTCGGTTATACGCAATTACTAAACTCAAATCTGATATTTAAATGTCGGTTATATCCTACTACCATTTACAACTTTAATAAGACTCCGTCGTTTATACAATATTACTTTGCAATGATTATTTGTTATTTGATGCTTATGCCAATATGTATCACTTCGTTGTACTCAAGTAGGCATCGCGCGAGTCGCTTATTCCAAAATCAGTTATCCGCGGGCAGTGAAGGTGGGTACACGCACGGTAGGCGTGTGTAACTAAGCGGTGCTAGGCGTGAGTTTTTTTTACGAAAAGTGCGGTACAGTTCTGTAACACGGTATATTATGTTCTTTATCTTTCAATATGTCTGTATATTATACCCACACATTAAATATTCATTCATAAGTACCTAATCCAGTACGGATTCAGTACTTGTGAGCAAGCTGCCCAAAAACGGTCTTTTTCGCCGCTTTGTTACCTACAATGTCTTCTTAAATGTTAAGGGTAATTTTATTCGTTTTCTTGCCAGTTCTTTCCGGTTCCCATTCATCAGAGCTACCTGCATCGCCAAAAGCATTTAACAAGGCTAGTTCGTCGTCCGACATGTAATCTAAATAAGAGTATTTCTTTTTTGGACGGGTGATTCTAAGTGAAGAAGATTTAGTGTTGTTACCGGGGATGCCCGAAGAGGTGCCTGGAAGAACTTCCATTGGCTGTTGGGAAACATAAGATGGAACGGCAATCAGCTCGGAGTTTAGACCAATTGATATATCGTCTGCTATTTCCATCATAGACATATCATTGCTGCTGAGATCAGTTGCAAAAGATGTGCTGGGAACATCTTGGAGCTTTAACACTGAGACTACCGGCGTGGAGTTCCAGCAGGTAGTAGGTGAGGAGGTCGTGAGGATAGTATACGTAGCTTCAGATCTGGGACTCGTGAAGATGGTAGGCGCATCATCCGATGAGGAGCTTGAGAAGGTGGCAGGAGCGGCAACAGGTGAGGAGCTTGGGAAGGTGGAAGTAGCAGCATCAGGTGCTGAGCTTGAAAAGGTGGCAGAAGCAGCAACAGTTGCGGAGCTTGAGAAGGTGGCAGAAGCACCATCAGGTCCTGAGTTTGAGAAGGTGGCAGTAGCAGTAAAAGGTGCTGAGCTTGAGACGGTGGCAGGGGCAGCATCAGGTGCTGAGCTTGAGAAGGTGGCAGTAGCAGCAAAAGGTGCTGAGCTTGAGACGGTGGCAGGAGCAGCATCAGGTGCTGAGTTTAAGAAGGTGGCAGTAGCAGCAAAAGGCACTGAGCTTGAGACGGTGGCAGGAGCAGCATCAGGTGCTGAGCTTGAGAAGGTGGCAGTAGCAGCAAAAGGCACTGAGCTTGAGGAGCATCAGGTGCTGAGCTTGAGAAGGTGGCAGTAGCAGCAAAAAGTGCTGAGCTTGAGACGGTGGCAGGAGCAGCATCAGTTGCTGAGTTTGAGAAGGTGGCAGTAGCAGCAAAAGGCACTGAGCTTGAGACGCTGGCAGGAGCAGCATCAGGTGCTGAGCTTGAGAAGGTGGCAGTAGCAGCAAAAGGCACTGAGCTTGAGACGCTGGCAGGAGCAGCATCAGGTGCTGAGCTTGAGAAGGTGGCAGTAGCAGCAAAAGGCACTGAGCTTGAGACGCTGGCAGGAGCAGCATCAGGTGCTGAGCTTGAGAAGGCGGCAGTAGCAGCAAAAGGTGCTGAGCTTAAGACGGTGGCAGGAGCAGCTTCAGGTGCTGAGCTTGAGCAGGTGGCAGGACCAGCAACAGGTGCAGAGCTTGAGATGGTGGCAGGAGCAGAAACAGGTGCGGAGCTTGAGAAGCTGGCAGGAGCAGCAACAGGTGCGGAGTTTGAGAAGGTGGCAGGAGCAGCAACAGATGCGGAGGTCGAGAAGGTGGCAGGAGCAGCATCCGTGCGGAGCTCGAGAAGGTAGTAGACTTCTGGGAAAAATAAGTACATAGTTAAATTAAATTTAATATTAATAATAATATTTCCACACTCACTAAATATCTAGCCCAAAGTAAGTATCATTAAGAACTTGTTATAGATAAATACTAAATAACGGACAATTTAAAATACATGTATTTTAATAAATAAATTTAATCAACAACCATGACTAGTCAACAAATGTTTGTGTTCATCACACAAACATTTTCCGTTACCAAGATTCGAACCCGGACCACTTCATGTGTTGGCAGCTATACTGACCACTCCACCACGACGGCGGGCGTCGGAATGTGAATATGTGTACGCATGTGCATGCACTATGTGCTCATAACGTCTATACTTATGATTACATCAATAGGCAAAGTAAAGTAGGTAATTACAATTATGACAACAAAAACACTACGTATTAATAAGTATTTTACCTGATCAAATTGAGATATAAGGTTCTTTCGACATTTTTTCTTGTTTACAAAACCCGATGTTTTTAGGGCCATTTGCAAAATGTCCTTATTTCGTCCTTTTCTTTCCATTGTGGCCTAAAATAAGACATTAAAAATAGTAAATGTTCTATTATAGGTATTCAATAAGTAAGTTCTTTTATTTTAGGGATAAAATAAAAGAAAACAAGCTGCCTAAAAACGGTTATCTGGCCAGAGTTACACTAAAGCAAACGGAGAAGTTGTTCAACAAAAGAAAATCCACCCAAATCCTTGTGCGAATAGGAAATGTGGAAACAATTGCGGTGAATTAACGGAAGAAAGGAGGTCAAGGATATTCAATCATTTTTGGAGCCTTTCAGAATCAAGAAGGAAGGATTGGATTATCAGACTAACCCAGAAAACTAACATCAAAAGAAAGAGGAGTAAGGACTCGGAAAAACGTTCTATGACGTACAAATACAACATTACTGATGGTGAAGCTCATCGACAAGTATGTTTGCAATTCTTATGCAAAACAATTGATGTGTCACACAAATATATTTATTATACAGTTTCAAATGCCAGTGAGTTTGGTAGTGCCAAGGAATCTGATAGGGGTAAAAGTGTACCTCCCAAAAAAACCAGCAACGATGAAATTACAGCCGTTGAAAACTACATAAAATGTTTACCGGCGGTGCCTTCTCATTATTGCAGAAAGGAATATACTTACCGGCCGAATACAAAAACTTGGCTAATTTATATAGAAAATATAAAGAACTTAGTAGGTTTGAAGGCCTGACGTTTGTTTCAGAAAACATTTGCCGAAAAGTTTTTAACGAAACATTTAATATAGCATTTCATGTTCCGAAAAAGGACAAATGCCTTAAAATGTTGTCAGTACGAAAATAAAACTGATCCCACAGCAGAAGAACGACGAGCTCACGAAGCACACCTTATTGAGACAGACCACACATACAACCGCTACAAGATGCACAAAAATATTAATTTAAAAGATACAGCATCCATTTGCATAAGTTTTGACATGTAAAAAGTCTTAACACACCATACGGCGACAGTATGTTATTGTTTTATACACGCAAGCTGGCTGTTTATAATGCAGTTGTCTATGAAAATGGTACGCGCAATGTTTATTGCTATTATTGGGATGAAAGCCAGGGCAACCGCGGTGCTAATGAGATAGCTACAATTTTATTTAAATACATAACGAAGCTTGACGAACGCGGGAATATAAGACGACTTCTTCTTTATTGTGACTGCTGTCCCGGTCAAAATCACAACAAAATAGTTCTTGCTATGGTGAATGAGACTCTGCAACGATGCAGAACTTGAATCTATTCAAATGAATTTTTTACTTACTGGTCATAGTTACATGACAGTCGATTCGGCCCATGCAACTATTGAAAATCATGTTAAAAATAGCACTATCTGGGCTCCTTCACAATGGTATACGGTATTCCAAACGGCAAGACAAAACCCAAAGCCCTTTAATGTTGAGCAATTATTTCACAAAGATTTTAAGAGATGGGACCTGCTGGCAGACAAGTATTTCGTGGGAAACCTTATATGCAAAGTGAGCAAAATACGTATAGCCACATTTAAAAAGAATAGAATATCACACAAAATTAAATTCTCCATGGATCCGGCAGCACCGGAATCCAGCATTGAAGTCGCCTCTAAATCAAAATTTATAGATTTACCGGACAGTTATTCTGCACCCCTGCCCATCAGTGAAATGAAGCACAAGGATTTAATAAAACTTTGCACGGATGAGATCATACCTCAACAGTTTCGAGCAGAGTATCTAGCATTAGCTTTTAACAAAAAGTTAAAAGATACTCTGCCCGATACTGACATTGAAGACAATGTTGAACAATAGTCAACTCTGTGAAGAATGACAGAGTTGACTATTGCTTATTGTTGTATTAGTTACTTAAATTAAGCTTCAGCCAAACCAGCGCTAGCAAAGCGACTGCGAAGTGGGATCGTGATTCGTGCGGCCGACACGCTGTGCTTATCTATGGCGACTTGGATCTTGGACACCTATGTGAGCATGTAAAAAAGGCCATACACGCTAGTTTATGCCTGAAAGGGTTTCCTGTACAGTTAAACTGTACAGGAAAACCTGATACGCCCTACATCCAGGTACCCCCTAGCGTGTATAGCCTGCTTCACCATCCGCTGCACGATTGATGCACCCGCTTCGCAATCGCTTTGGTCACCCCGCTTTGATCTTTAGCATATTAAGATTTATTAAGACTGCAATAACTAATTGATCTCTATTAGTTGATAAGTAAGACATTTTAATTTTATCTTCTACAATTATATTAAGCCTTAACCAAGTGTATAATAACCACTTAATAATATTGCTACCTTGAAGGCATGTTGTATTGTCAAAAATTTTAAGCACGTAGTACTTATGTTTATTACACGTATGGTATATTAGTGTGATTAAACTTTTATTTTTGGAAGTACATTTTATTTTATGTTCGTTACAATGATATCTAATTACTTCATACCTAAGAAAGTACCTACATTATGTTACTTCATTATGTTCCTACTTTATTTTTGTTACACTTAGTTGATACAAATAGGTAAGAACTAAGTGAAAACTTGTAATGCTTATAACTGTAATATTTTTAAATAAATAGTGAAAAACCTATTTTTGTTTTATTAAATTACACCAACTGAGCCCTAATTGTTGATGTGATTGTGAGCATGATACACAACAGTAGGTAAAATTACTGAAAATTAACTGTCTATTATCTGAAGCCTAGCTAGCTTAGTTACCAAATGGTTGCTTACCTTTCTGTGTCGATTTTATAAGATAATACGTTATATAAAATCAAATTAATTATAAAATCAGTCAATTTAATTTTGTATAGGTAACGTAATAATGAAATTACTTAAGTCTTATTTTAAAGGAGAATCATGTCGGTTGTGTATCTAGTATTATAAGAAGTGACGTTTAATCCATATTACTATTTACTTAGATAATGCGGTATGTTGGATATCCTCGTTTTCTCCTTGGTATTATGAATCTTGATGTGTGTTGTACCACATTACCTTTTTTTCAACCCACGTAAACTGTTGTTTATGTCTTACATCCTCACGACGTTTTTGATACTCACTGCTTCTTAAGCTCCTTTACCATTTAGCATAATGAGACGAATTGTCGTTTGTCCCTTTTTACCAATTAAACTTATTCTACAGTCATGTCGCTTATGCCCTATTACCTTTTTGCATGAGGATATCGAATGTAGCTTAGTCGTCTCTACTCTTCGTTTCCTTCTGAGTAGATGTTACTTATACCCAATTACCTCTTTTGCAAAATAAGATAAATTGATCTAAGCGACATTTAAACCCAAAAAACAAAGTCGAATCAATTAAATATAAATGCCAAATGATGCTTTTATTTTTTTTTATTCTAGAGCTGTTTAAATTTTCACCCTATGACTATAAACAAAAAAGTTATGTTCATTTTTCAGAAATTTGAAACTTTAAACTGATCTTCTGAACAATTTGGTTTTTGTCGCTTATGCCCTATTACCTTTTAACCGTTGATATGGTTTTTAGGCAGTGAATAGGGTTTAAGTTGTACTTTCTTTTTTTTTTGTTTAAGAATGATTCCTTATTAAAATGAATCGAACAAATCTACTAGCGGTGCGTGAGTGTTTCACAGTGAACGAAGTTACAAATTTGACGCCTGATATGGAAATAATATTTGCCATTATTAGTTGTAAGCAATTTAAATTTTTGTGCTGTGTGGTCTACTTGCCACCTAGTTATAAGGACGACCAATACCTGAATATTTTGACATGTATAGAAAATGCAATTATTACTTATTCTAGCCTAAGTGTATTAGTTTTAGGTGACTTTAATTTGAATTCGTGCTCTGCTAATGTTCGGACAAATTTTGACTTCTTTTGTGAGTATTGTGGACTATATGCTGTGCTAAGCATATAGTAGAAGATCCGAACCTATATCGACCTTCACCGAGCTGATAATAGAATGAAACATATTTTATTATTAATTTAGTATATTAGAAAATATATTAAAAATGGGTTGTCTAAAAAAATCCTGGACAGACTAATTTTAATTATTTTTTGAAAAATGATTTTTAAAAAAAAATGAATAAAATATTGCAACATCAAGATAATAAGAAAATTTTGTCCTGACTGATAGTAGAAACCGTATAGAATGTGCAGGCATTGGGTTATCTATTATTTACCTGCGCGAACTACTGGGTTGTCAGGTATGAATAGGTATGTCGATATCAGTTACTTTCACTCGATTGGATAATAGAAAAAAATTTATATCATCATAAGCGCGCGACAAAATTTTCTTATTATCTTGATGTTGCAATATTTTATTAAAAATCATTTTTCAAAAAATAATTAAAAATAGTCTGTCCAGGATTTTTTTAGACAACCCATTTTTAATATATTTTCTAATATACTAAATTAATAATAAAATATGTTTCATTCTATTATCAGCTCGGTGAAGGTCGATTTAGGTTCGAATCTTAGACTAATAATAATGTTTATAATGGTCATGGCGGTATACTTGATCTCGTGCTGAGTAGTTTTAGCTCCGACCAGATTGTACTACTAGCCGGTGAAGACCCGTTAGTACCTGTTGATATATACCACCCCCCTCTGGAGGTTAATATTAGGTTACCTAGTTCCGCACCAGTGTCGTGGGCGCCCGCGCCCCCGCCCTCCCCGCGTTTGGGGGTGAGCCCGGACTGGGACTGGCGTAGGGCCGACTACCTGGGCCTGTACAGTGCACTAGAAGTTTTAGACTGGTCTGAGACAGTACCTAGCTCGGATACTGATACAGCAGTTGAAATGTTCTATAAAAAATTACACAGTTGCATAAATTGTTTCGTGCCAACCAGGAAGCCTCGCATACGTGACAATAAGTACGTATATCCTAATTGGTACACAAAGGAAATTAAGAATTTTATAAAGGAAAAATATTTACATCATAAACGCTATAAGGCTGAAGGTAAACAGTATAATAAAGAGCTATTTAAGTATTACAGGTGGCACGTTAAAATTTTAATTGACAATGCATATCGGCAGCATTTGAAGTTGACTGAAAATAATATAATTGACGACCCGGTACAATTTTGGAAATACATTAAAGATAAGAGAAAAAGCCGGCGAGTAGAAAGTGATTACTCGTATCGCGGAGTTCAAGTCAGTGGCCAAGCTGCAGCTGACGCCTTTGCCGAATATTTCAGCTCGGTATTCCAAAGAGATGTACCTAAATTGGATCCCGTTGTCGCTGCCTGCGCTTGCGATTCAAGTGCAACTGTTATATCAATTGACAGGATTGATGAGTTTGACCTGAAGGCTGCAGTTAGACGCCTTAAGCCTAGATCTTCATTCGGTCCCGACGGCATTCCCGGCTTTTTGGTAAAGGATTGTATTTCGGTCCTGAAAACGCCTCTTCTGTTCCTTTTCAATCTCTCTCTTAGTCGTTCTGTGTACCCAAAGGTATGGAAAGTATCTAGGGTTACCCCAATACCGAAGGGGGACGGATGTGAAATTTCTAACTTTAGACCAATTACAGTTTTATCGGGGTTTGCAAAGGTTTTCGAGGCAATTTTGTGCTCGCGTATTAATAAGCAAATCCGTAACTCGCTTCATGACTGTCAACATGGCTTCCGTAGCGCTCGCTCCACCACCACCAATCTCATGGCTCACGTAGATTACGTATATGCAGAAATGGATGCTGGTCGACAAGTAGATGCCACTTACTTTGATTTTAAGAAAGCCTTCGATCTTGTAGACAACCAACTTTTATTGAAAAAACTAGCTTTAATGGGTTTAACACCCAAAACTCTAGAGTTTTTCGCTAGTTACCTCAGTGATCGATGTCAATTTATAAAATTGGATGGATATACATCTAGTGACTGCTACACTAGATCCGGTGTTAGTCAGGGTAGCACCTTAGGTCCGACACTTTTTCTTATTTTTATAAATGATTTACCAACATGTGTCCGTACCTCAAAATGCCTGTTGTTTGCAGATGACCTCAAACTGTGTATGGGTATTGGTTCTGCATCAGATTCTAAGGCTCTTCAAAATGACATCGATGCAGTTGCGGAATGGAGTAGCCTAAATCTACTACCTTTTAATGACGCTAAATGTAAAACTATTACTTTTACGCGGAAACGTAGCTTTCTTAACTTTGACTATAAATTATTTGACGCTCCATTGGAAAGACTTAATGTAATTCGCGATCTAGGTTTAACACTAGATTCAAAATTGGACTTTCATACACACATCAAAACGATATGTCAGAGTGCTAATAAAACCCTAGGCTTTATTTTGAGAACTGGAGCTCAATTTCGCAACCCTAGGGTCGCCACTGTTTTATATGGTGCATATGTGCGTAGTAAGCTTGAGTATGGCTCATCAATATGGAGCCCATATGAAGACAAATATTGTCTAATGATGGAGAGAGTTCAGCGGAAGTTTTGCCGTTGGCAATACAAGAAAAAATATGGATATTATCCTTTTTTATATCCGTCCCTATTCGTAGTAGGCATGGTTGATATGGAAACGTTGAAGAGAAGGAGACTAATACAACTTTTGATGTATTACCTGTCGATAATACACAATAGGGTTGACTCTCCCTCGGTTCTGGAGCAGGTAAAGTTGTTGGTACCCAAATGTGCTGGGATGGATGGGGTAGATGCCATCGCACCTCGGCGACGGCCGCGCCTCTTGGACAGGACGCTTACGCGTACCCAGTATGGTGCACATGCACCCACAATACGTGCCATACGACTGATCGGAGATATACTCGCTCGGCATGACGATATTGACCTATTCGCTGACCATTTGGGATATATTCGTGCTAAAATTAGTTTATATATTGACGACGACACTATGTGATATTATTATTATTTTATTGACCAAGAAATTATGCTATTTGTATTTTGATTATTTTCTTGTTAACGACCTCTTATATTTTGTTTCTATTTTTATTCTTAGTATTAATTTTGTATTTGACTTATCCTTTTTTGACTGTAAACTAATAATTTTGTGAAATTGACATTTAAATTAATAACACTAAATGACCAAAAATGACTAAGAAATCATGCTAACAATTAATTTGTATTTTGATTATTTGCTTTTTGACGACTTAAAATTAATTTTGTATTTGACTTTCCTTTTTTTTATATTGTTAACTAATTATTTTATGGAATTGACATTTAAATTAATGTATATAATGTATAAAGTACCTAATGTTATTTTAATATTATGATTTTTTACTGGACTTGTTGGCGCTTTGGTGCATTACTGTAAGCCAACAAGTTAAACTTTTAAATAAATAAATAAATAAATCCTCGCAAATTTCGATGGTTTCCAATTTTGTCGTCCTGTAACGTCCGCCCATTTTGTATTGATATTACTGTTAGCAGGAAATCTAAAATGTTTAAACAATATTCACCAAAATGGAAAACGAGGTAAATGAAATTCACTACATAGCAACCCGAAATTCTTATCGTCTTCAAGCTATTTTAAAAATAATATGTAAAAACGCGCATTATTTAAGAATTAAATGCGTTGGATCACACCAGGAAAAACTATAAACTCACTGTTTTAAAGGGTTTTCTATCCAAATGAAAGATGTTTTTGTATACTTACGCGTGAAATGTTATTCCGGAAATATTTCGCTCACTTCGACTTTTACACCCCAAAACAGCACAGCCCACCATCGCACTTATATTATTTATTTAATTTAACACCTAAAACACATCTAAGTACACATAAATTAATAAAAATGCAACTGTGCCAGATTGAATGACACAACGAATTAAAACAGGCCACGGTGACAGGGACAAAAAATTCACCTTCTTTCTTTATTCTTTGCATAGGTTTTATATCTAGCCATCTCACTTTAACACTTTGATGACGTCATATGGCTCCATCTACAGGTATCTAATCTAAGAATTAGACATATTAACTTTCTTCATAAAGTCCTAGCCAAAGTTTCATGTCATTCGCCCCTTTAACGTTTTTAAACGTAGTCTCGCAAGTAGGCAGGTGTTCGTCAAGCTCTACTGGGACGACACGGTGTTTCTATTTCTTCACCCGTGACTCAAGCTCATTTGGAGTATCTGCTGTACTAGGCCGCGAGACATCACCAGGGCCGACGTCAACAACATCGGGGTCCTTATCAGCGTCATTATCATCGTCCTCCTCCTCGTCTTCGAAATCATGGTCATTGGCGAATGACAGTGGGGCCAAATGTCTGTTTGAAACTGTTGTCTCCCTCCCTTCCATTGTTCGGACAGTAGAGTAATGAGGGTTTGATTCAAGAAGCTCTACTCGCTCCACTAGAGGTTCGTATTTAGAATTTCTCACATTACGACGCATGAGGACTGGTCCTGGGTTCAACAGCCTCGTTGGAAGTGATTCGCCGTTTAGGGTCCGTCTTTGATGATGTAACATTCTTTCGTGAGGTGTTTCGTTTGTAGATTGTATGTACATAGCAGCGATCTAACGCAGTGTAGGGATTCCTGAAGAAGTTTTTCCCAGTTTTCAATGTTAAGTTTTTGGATCGTAAGCTTAATTGAATGGTTTTCCACAGTGTGCCATTAAGTCTCTCGACTTGACCATTTCCTCTGGGATTGTATGGTGTCGTTCTACTATTCGCGACACCAACGGATAGAAGAAAGGCTTTCACTTCATCTGACATAAAAGATAATCCCCTGTCTGAGTGAATATAGCACGGTATCCAAAACGTGTGGAATAGATCCTGCAAACACTGAATGACCGTGTTCAATGAAATATCTGCAAGCGTAAGCAAACGGGAATCTAGAGTATTCATCGATTATTGTTAGTAGCTACTTATTTTGGTTGTTCGTAGGCAATGGTCCTTTAAAGTCTATACTGAACCTCTCGAAAGGGTTCGTAGCTTTGATTAATATCCCTCGAGATTTGTGAAAACGGGGTTTTATTTATGACTAAAAATTATATTTACAGGTTTTGTTTATCTTATCTTATTTTTATATACCGATATATTAAGAATCTAAACTTAAGAGGTGAGACAATTTTATTGCACGTAAGTGTATAACAAACTCCCAAATGATAATCGAGAACTACCTGTTATTAAATTCAAAACTGCCATTAAATCTAAACTATAATAAAGCTTACTATAAGATAATAGATTACAGAAATGATTCTACCGCTTGGGCGTAAATTCGTTCTTGATCTATGCATCATAAATAAACATAATTTAATTTTGTTCTATATTATACTCAAGAAGCATGTATACGTCATTCTCAATAAAAAGATCTTGTGGCGGTTTCGTCTTGCGTCCGGTCGTTACGTTCCCTAAAACATGGTTGAGCGAAGCGATGGCTGATTTTTGCGTCATGCCTGTGAACAGGTGCCGCCAACGGGGTCTGGTCATCTCTGAACGGGATTAAAGCCCACCGTTCTACGTAATGATATACGTGAATACTTTAGTTATAAGTATAATATCAAATATTAAAACGCAATAACACAATAACTATAAAAACACAAATTTCATATTTTTCGCACTTGACACCGAAGACAATCTCAATTGTTCTCTGACACTTATTTACTTCTTCGGTAGAAAGATATTATATGACATAACTCTTTCCTTGTTTGCTCTAACACTCCTTCTTAATCTCATATCAAGTTATAAAAAAGGAGGAGGAGGATTTCTATGGAGGGTGATCCGTCTCCTTTTAGATTTTTAATATATTCAATACCGTCTTCTATGAGCCCATAGGTTTTGTCAAGATTTCTTGGCAGAATTGCTTGTTTGAACCCATATTAATTCAGATTTCTCGAATTTAACAAATCAAACAAATTGTTGAACATGGAAATGAACTCGCAGGTTGCTTCACAATCTGCAAACTCTTCCAATTTTATGTCATCTCTACAAAACATTAATGCATCACATACTGATTGGCTAAACAATTGGGCTGCCTATTTTACCTTCATTTTCTGTTTTATATTATATATTCAATGTGTGCTTTTCTTAATTTATTCCCCAAATTCAATTGTTCTTGAGTCTGCAGATTGTGAAGCATTTCATAATACTTAAAACATATTTCTTTTCCGTCTCTACTATAAATTACCCTTTTATCTCCCAGCGCGTTGCGAACTAGTTTTAGGCAATGGCATGGATCAAGAAGTATAGATAATTTAATGCTATTGTGTTCGAATTGTGTATTTAAATGATTTTCTTCAAGACTACAACCAAGATGTTTCGCCATTGCAAGATTGTTAGGCGCGCCATCGAAAGTTAACGTGACTATGGTGACACCAGATTCGGCTAACAAATTTAAACATATGCGTACAAGTTCAGTTTTTTGCAAACTTGTTATGCGGTTTATTAAGAAATATCCTACAGGTATTTTAAAGGAACCGTTAATTAATCTTAAGTGCTTCAAAGGACTCTTTTGTGAATCCAGGTTCACAGTCGACAGCCTGTGTGTACGCGCCCTAATAAAAAAAACTACATACAAAAAAGGAAATAAATAAAAACTATGTAGGTAGTGTGGCGGAGTCGATACGCCTTCGCCACTGGCACGTTGTTTGCCGATTTATAATTAATAAATCGTAGATATTTGATTTGGGAACGCGATCCGCGGGGTGACGTCAGAGAATAGCAGTTGACAGATTTACATTAGATGCACGACCGCCGCGCTGTACCATTGTATTTATTTGAGATTTGCTATAGAAACAATATAAGTCTAATAGTCATCAAGTATTTTATTTGAGCTACGCCCTAGACGATCCCGGCGGTCGTCACATGGTGGAGGCGCCGTTGGCTCGCCTTATCGGAGCTGAATTGAGAAGAAAGAAGAAGCACGTAAAATCGCAATGCAGCGCTACGACGGGCAATCTGGTGATTTTTTCGATTTTTTTAGTCAATTCGAAGTTATTGCGGCCGTCAATAGATACGACGAGGTAGCGAAAAAATTAGTGTTGGGCGCGTACCTGGAGGGTCCGGCACTACCGTTCTACAAGAATGTCGTTGTAAGCGCGGCGTCATTCGACGATCTACGAACGAAGATCACCGAGGAGTTCGCACCCGCTAGCAACCCGATAGCGGCGTTCTTCGAACGAAAACAGCATTTCAAAGAAGATCCTTTGACTTTTTTTATGCTCTAGACGAATTGGCGGCCAAAGCGGGGCCGATAATCGACGAAAAATGCTTCATCCAACATTATTTGAAAGGGTGCAATATGTATTTAAAAAATAAACTAGCTTTTCAGATGTATCTCAGTAAGAAACAATTGAAGGATGTCCTGAAACAAATGAAGGAGCTGTTTGGTGGGGGTGAGACGTCGGCACAAATAAATCTGCCAATGGAAGTAAGAAATGCTGTGCCTTTGTCCACGCCGCCTCCAGTAAGACAGGTTGAAACTGGAACTGGGGATCAACGACTCCGTTCACCACCGCAGGCGCATACCGTTCCTGTGACATCATCCAATTCCAGACCCTTCCAACCAAATCCTCCTTCCCGAACGTTCTCTCAATGCCCTTACAATTTTAGAAGCAGAGCAAGCCGACCCGAACAGCGACCGCAGCACCCAAACGGACAGAGGCGCTTGATGTAATTGGACGGACCGTCAAGCTGCCGCCTCGAGAAGAAAATTCCCAAAAGTGTGAGTCCGTTCCGTTTCTTAGTATTACGTGCGGTGATGAGAAAATTCTGACTCTTATAGATACGGGTGCATCGGTTTCTGTGATTTCGAAATCATTGGCCAATAAGTTGGAAAAGCAGTTCGATTCATGCAACGTCCATGTGAAAGCCGTCAACGGTGCGAGATTGGCAGTCATCGGGACGATGAAGTTGAATATTTTGATCGAGAGTGTGGTATTTGTCCAGAATTTTTATGTAATAGACAGTATTGGTCAAGATATGATAATGGGTCAGGATTTTTTGTTTTGTAACGGTGCAATTGTAGATTTTACAAATGGACAGTTACGTGTAAAAAATATGTATTGTAACTTTGTTTCAAAGTCGGACATGTTGAATGTAAATAATTCTCTAGAATGTGTACGGTCAGACACAGAAGTTTTAGCGAAAGGTGATTATTTATATTTTTTAAAACAAATAACGGATAACGATAAGTATTTGTACGAGTCATGCATAGCGGTCGCAAACATGAACGTAGAGTTTAATTTGTTTAAAGGTTTGCAACAAAACGAGTGTAGCGATTTGAATCGGTTACTATTAAGTCATCGGTCGCGATTTGCTTTCAATAATGACGAATTAAGGGAATGTGGACTCGAAGAGGTGAAAATAGATACGGTCGATGAGATCCCAGTTCGTAGAGCTCCTTATAGGGTATCTCGCGAACAGCACAACATTATTTTGGAACAAGTTGCGGAAATGTTAAAAAATGGCGTAATCCGGGAATCTAGAAGTCCGTATGCGTCACCGGTGGTGTTAGTTAGGAAGCCAGATGATACGTGGCGATTTTGTGTTGATTTTCGTAAGCTGAATAAAAAGGTTGTAACAGATTCTTATCCTTTACCGATAATAGATGATTTGATTTCACATTTAAATGGTGCAAAATGTTTCGCTGATCTTGATTTAAATTCGGGTTATTGGCAACTAAAGATTGACGAAGCTGATAAACACAAAACAGCGTTCGGGCTGTTTGAGTTCAACGTTTTACCATTTGGGTTGAAAACAAGCGGGGCTATATTTCAACGAACGATGGATAAGGTTCTAGCCGGCTTGAAATATAAGAATGTGATTGTTTACGTTGATAATATAATTGTGTACGGAAGGACCTATCAGGAGTTCCATGACGCTTTGGATTCTTGTTACGATTGAAAGAACACACCTTAAAGCCATCTAAATGTAGTTTCGGGTACGATTGAATCACGGTTTTGGGACATACAATTTCCGGGGATGGAGTTTTGCCCGAAATTTTTTTTTAAATTATTTTCGGCATTATCTTTGGGGCCTGAAATTTCAAGTGGTCACGGACCATAAAGCACTTTGTTGGCTGAAGGACCGAAGAGATATGTCAGGAAGACTAGCGAGGTGGGCCTTGGTGATACAAGCTCATGAGTTTGATATACTGCACTGCTCTGGAAGACAGAACGTGGTGGCGGATTATTTAAGTAGAAATCCATTTGGTGAAGATTGTGATGAAGAAAAGGGGGTCCAAGATGGTCTTCATCTCTATAGAATCGAAGTTTGGCAACTCACAGCGGCGCAAGAGAGTGACCAATTTTGTCAGCGGCAGCGACGTGCGGTAGCAGCGAGCCCTCGTAGCAGATATAAAGGATATTTTGTGTCAAGTGATGTATTATAATAGGTTGGGGAAAAAGTTTCATCGCATTTTTTAAGAAAATTCAAAACATTTTTTAATATAGTTTATTTACATTGAACTAAAGTATGTAGGTACCATTTTGTTCGATAACTTTTTGCCATCTTGGTAGGGACATGATCCCATTGCTATAGAAATTTTGGGACTTCTGGTCAAAATACCGCGACAAGTGGTTTTGGCAGTCCTCTCGTGATGTTAACCTGACACTGCCTAAAGAATTCTGAAGAGACCGAAACAGGTGGAAATCTGAAGGTGCAAGGTCAGGACTACACGGCGGATGCATTAACACCTCCCAGCCAAACTCTCTTAATTTTTGCTGAGTGGCTAAAGATGTGTGAGGTCTAGCGTTATCATGATGAAAAACCACACCCCTTCTGTTGATTAATTCCGGCCGCTTTCTCTCAACTTCTTGCTTTAATCTCATCAGTTGTTCGCAGTAGAGTTCAGAATCGATGGTCCTGCCTGGTGGTAACAGCTCATAATGAATAATGCCCTTCCAATCCCACCACACATACAGCACCTTGTTGCGAGTTAACCCGGGTTTCGCCACAGTCTGTGAAGCCTGACCGACCTTTGACCACGACCTTTTTCGCACGTTCTTGTCGTACGTGATCCACTTTTCATCACCAGTTATCAGCTTCTTCAAAAATGGTTCGGTTTCATTACGTCGTAATAAAGAATCACAAATGAGTACACGGTTCATTAGGTTTCTTTCAGTGAGCTCGTGGGGTACCCAAATGTCGAGCTTTTTTGTGTACCCAATTTTTTTCAAATGCGCCAAAACTGTTTTGTGGTCAATTCCCAGTTCTTCAGCTACGTCGTAACTACTGACATGACGATCTTGCTCCACTTTTTGAAAAATGGCATCCATTTTATCTGTAATAGGGCGACCAGAGCGACGTGCATCTTTGACATCAAAATTTCCGGATTGAAAACGCTTAAACCAAATTTGTGCTACTCTCACAGACACTGCACTAGGTCCATAAACATCGCAATTTTTTTTCGCGGCTTGCGTTGCATTTTTACCTTTTTTGTAGTAAAATTTTAAAATGTATCGAATTTCTTCATTAGATTCACTCATCTTGGCGGTACGAAAAACAAATGACAATCACACATTTTCCTAATTTGAATTTGGAATTATGTTCTTTAAAATTTAAACTTTCAATGATACCAAAACCAGCTAGATACAAATAGTATAGCCAAAGAGATTTTATTACAAGTTTATACATACTATAATGCGAAAAGACTTTTTCCCCAACCTAATATAAAAGTGTAAATATACGTGGTGTAAATAAAGATTTAGTAGTGTTACCGAGACCTTTATTTAGTGAAGTGATGTCCGAAATACATGATGATCCGTTTACGGGTGGTCATTTTGGGTTAATGAAAACCTTAGCGAAGTTCAGATCGCGATATTTTATGTTGAAGGCTGACGTAGAGATCGAGCGTTATATTAAAAGTTGTGTGCGATGTCAAGAAAAGAAGGAAAACAATAGGATCGTCCCGCTACAGCCTATAGTGGTCGATAATTTATTTGAAGCGGTAGAGATTGACATAGTCGGTCCGTTGAATCGATCGTCGGCGGCGAATAGGTATATTATTACATGTATAGATTGTTTTTCAAAGTATGCGATTTGTAAAGCTGTTCCTAGGGTTACGGCGGAGATCGTAGGTAATTTTCTAATAGAGGATGTGTTTTGTAGATTCGGAGTGGTCCGCAAGGTCATATCCGACAAGGGATCTGTTTTTACTTCTACGTTAGTAAGAAATACAGTTAGACGCTTTGGTAGTAGTCAAAGTTTTGCGACCACTATGCATCCTCAAACGGTAGGGTTAGTAGAACGCTTTAATCAGACGTTATTATGGATGTTGTCTAAATATGTACGGCGTACTCGGCGTGATTGGTGTGCGCAGCTGCCACTGGTTACGTTTGCTTATAATTGTTCGAAGCAAGCTTCAACGAAGTTTACTCCATATTTTATTATGTTTACTAAGGAACCGCAGATTCCGTCTGACTTGGGATTGAGTCGCAATATTCAATCGGTGAGTAACGTAGAGAGGCGACGTTTACACACTTACTGTGTGAGAAAGGTAAGACGTAATTTGTATAAGGCTCGAATGAAATAAAAAAGATTGTATGATAGGAAGGCGTCACCTATAGTTTATAGCCCTGGGCAATTAGTTCTGTTGCATAGTCCCAAAAGGATAACAGGAGTGAGTAAGAAATTAGCCCGCCCTTTCAAAGGCCCATATCGAATTGTTAGGCGTTTTGATAATAATTATCTAATAAAGAGTATTAGTAACTCAAGAAGAGTACTAGTACATGTAAATAGGTTAAAGCTGTTAAGGCTTAGGTAATAATAGCTGTAGAAAGGGGTAATTGAATTGAATGTATGGGGTAGGTTATGTGGGTTTTGTTTGTATTGTTATTATAATTCTTGTTGTTTTTTATGTAATTTTTCACTTAAATTTTATTATGTTAGGTTGTAAGGTTTTAGAGTAGTCGTTAGGATTTCTTGTAAATATGTTCGTTTTGTTGGCAATTACTAGAGATAGGATGACTTTAGATTAGGACTTTGAACGGTTCATTGATGCTTTGTAAATTGTTACATGATTCCTGAGTTGCGGTTTGTGAGCTGGCATGATGTTGCTGTGAGATGACCAGACCTGCCTACTACTTTCTTGGAGACAGCCAGATATACGTCCACAAGAGAGAAAAACGATTAGCTAGGTCAACAAATTGTCGGGGAGATAGGAGCTAGGCCGTCATCGTGCCGTGGGCTAGTAACGTATGCTAAAGTCCGTTAGTTCCTATGGGGAACGATGGATGTCGGATTGGGTTGTCTGACTGGTATACTTACGAGTCTATTTCGGTCTCTTTATGAATGAGTGATTGTTTTTTTTTTCGTCTTACTAGTTTTTTTTACTTGCGCAACACGGTTGTTGTCCTATGTTTCATTGAATGCGATTGACTATTTAATATTTCGCGGGGCTCACTCATTCATGTTCTCCCTGCAAATTAATAAGAAATTATTTTATTACGATCCAATTACATATTCGAACATAATAATTTATTATTGTGGACGGGTATCGGATTTGGAATGTTTTGAAATGGTTCTTGTAATTGTACGGTGAAAGAGATTTTCTTATGTCTCTATTCCTAAGGTCTGTCACCTCACGTGTCGGGAAGGGAGAGTCACTGTTTGACAACTCGTATTTTGGGGACTAGTGTCAAGTTTTATTTTTGGGTTAAGTTGTGTATACAAGTATGGTAGTCGTTTTTGGGGATTTGTTTTAAAGATAGTGGAGTTATAAACTGACAGTGACCTCTTGTACCGATCATAGATTTGGTCTTATTTGTGGAACATAACGTATTAATATTTTATTTTCAAAATTTACTTTTTTGAATATTGTTACTTCTCGGTTAGAGTCTTACATGGCGTTCGCAAGCTTTTTCGGAGGTTTTTGCTTGCATGGGGTTTTTCCCACCATTATCCCATGACGGATGGATAAGGTGGTAGGAGCCAGTCTATCTTAAAGACCGTCATGAATTGTAAACGATGCCCTTCGTCAGGTAGGGTAGTTTTAAGCTGTAGAATGTGTAGAAGGTCGTGTCGTTAGATAGGTAGGAAAATTTATTCATTCGACTTGTCGAATAAATAAATTTTAGTTGTACGGGGGGAATGTGGCGGAGTCGATACACCTTCGCCACTGGCGCGTTGTTTGCCGATTTATAATTAATAAATCGCAGATATTTGATTTGGGAACGCGATCCGCGGGGTGACGTCAGAGAATAGGAGTTGACAGATTCACATTAGATGCACGACCGCCGCGCTGTACCATTGTATTTATTTGAGATTTGCTATAGAAACAATATAAGTCTAATAGTCATCAAGTATTTTATTTGAGCTACGCCCTAGACGATCCCGGCGGTCGTCACAGTAGTGTATATGCGTCCTAATAAAAACCCTACTCAGAGTTTGTATCGACTAGGTAACTTAGAAACTCGACCAGAACGTGTTACTTTCTGATGGACAGGAATGTCCTTCTCAGGACAAGTCACTTACATGGGGTAGAAACGCTGGAAGGGACGTACTTTATAACCACTCGACGTTTTTATCTTTGCCGTTCTGTTAACTCCATCCTTCCCCGCATAGATCTCCACAATAAAACCCAAAGGCCATTTTACTCTTTTCTCGTCCGTTTCAATTAAAACTACATCACCAATACTCAGAGTTCCACTAACTCTACTTGCTCTTTGGACTAATAAATTTAAATATTATGGGTTCCAACTACAGGAATGTTCAGTTTAAACGCAATATCTTCTCGAATGTACGAACGCTGTGACCCACTGTCAAACATGACACGCACCAGCACCTGTTTATCATCGCGCATTATTCTTACCACAACACTTTGAAAAAGTGTCACCTCCGATTGATATTTTGGTACGGCTGATAAATTGGTTGCAAGCTCTGGCTTTGGTTTTTTCGCCGTATCGTCCTGATTCTTTGCCGTACACATTATTATAGTATGGCGTCTTCCGCAAACCAAACACCTCACAAATGCTCTACAGACCTTAGCATGGTGGCCTTTCTTCAAACAAATAGTACACGCCTTCTGTTTCCTCAAGTGTTCGCTACGTTCATCGATAGACATCTTCTGTACCTTGAAACACTCTAAGCTGCTGTGTGTCTCTCTATCGCACCATACACACCGAGGTTTATCTCTAACGTTAGTCAAAAGACATCCCGCAGTCGGTTCTCTATTACCACTATCATTTGTATCGAATGGCAATGTCGACTTGCAGAAATAAGTACAACAGGACATAGAGTTAAAGAACTTTTGAGCGATAATGGGGGAGAATTTGATAATGCTGATGTGAGAAGTGTTTTAGAGGAACACGGTATTAGACAAAGACTAACTATGCCCTATACACCGCAACAGAATGGCTGCGTAGAAAGGGATAACCGGACAGTTGTAGAAGCTGCAAGGTCAATAATGCATGCACAAGAACTTCCTGAACGCATATGGGCAGAACTTGTTAACGCAACAGTATATGTTTTAAATCGGACAGGTCCTACTCAATTAGAGAAGACGCCTTATGAGATATGGTTTAACAAGAAACCGAGGATTGGACATTTAAGAATATTAGGAAGTATTTGCTATGCACATGTACCAAAGGTCACAGGTAGGACAAAATTAGATAAGAAAGCAGTGAAATGCATACTTATTGGTTATAACAATAATGAAGGCTATAGAGTATGGATAAAGGAAGGTAACAAACTGATAAATTCAAGAGATGTTATATTTGAAGAAAAAACTTTAAAGCCTAAGAAGCATATGGAAAGACCAATTGAGAATGACCAACTGACTTTTGAGCAACCATCCACATCAAAAATATCATCAGTTAAAGATTCAAAAGGCGAACTAAATAATTAAGATGTTATATTGGAATGAGGAAAGAGTAAGGAAGAGAGTCAAGAATGTTTACTGGAGCCAATTTTTTCAGGAGAAGAGTCAGATCATGTGGAAATGATGACAGAAGATGAAATTGAAGTGCAAGGTAGAATGACACTTAGAGACCGTTCCAAACTAACTACTCCGAAAAGGTACCTACTCCTACTGATTTCGTAATGTCTGCTATAGAAAATGTAATTGGTATCGAAGAACCGTTGACTTATAAAGAAGCTATAGAAAGTAAAGACTGCGAAAAATGGAAAGAAGCTATGAATGATGAGATGAAATCACTAATAGAAAGTGAAACATGGAAAATGGTTGCATTACCGGAAAACAGGAAAGCTATTCCTTGTAAATGGATATATAAGGTAAAGTTAAATCCAGATGGTTAAATAGAACGTTACAAGGCTAGATTAGTAATCAAGGGATACTCACAAATGAGAGGAGTAGATTATTACGATACTTTTAGTCCTGTTGCTAAGATGAGCACGATACGGTTATTATTGAGTATAGCCGCAAGAAGGCAAATGGATTTAATTCAATTTGATGTTTCAACTGCTTTTCTATATGGAACTTTGAATGAAGAGATCTATATGAAGCCGCCAAAAGGTTATAAGACAAACAACAACGAAGTTTGACAACTAAAACGAAGCTTATATGGACTTAAGCAAGCGCCACGTTGTTGGAACAGCTGCATTAAAGGCTTTCTGTTGGAACTTGGATTTCAATCAAGTGAAGCAGATCCATGCCTCTTCGTAAGAGAGAGAGGAGAGAAGAGGTTGATACTAGCTCTATACGTAGATGATGGATTGCTAGCGTTTGCAGATAGAAATGAAGCAGATAAATTCCTGAATGAGTTGAAATCTAAGTTCAAAATCAAAACTAAGGCAGCAAACTATTTATTGGGTTTAGAAATTGAGAAAACCTGTAATGGTACTATTAAGGTGACTCAAAAAGCTTATACAAAGAAACTTCTTGAGAGATTTAACATGCAAGGTTGTAAAGCTGTAGTAACACCGATGTTGAAAGACTCTGGAACAAGAGAAGATATTGAGTCCGAGAATTTCCCATTGTAACACCTTACGTGTATTTCGCAGCAAAGTTTCTTTTGCGCGACCTTGTAAGTGAGTTGTGAAATAAAGTTGATTTTAAAACTATTTATATTATTCTAAAAACTAGCTCAAATCTCAAATCTACTATTTACAACAAAAATAGAATACTATTTACATGTCTTCATTATGAGGAGATTATGTAAGTGGTTAATTGTTTTCTAAGTTCTTATTAATAAATTCTTAAAGATATCTAACGCCTGTACTACGAATGTTGTACTGGAGGGCGCCGCGGAGCTGATTCGCCGCTCGGCCAATCAGAGAGACTTTCATACTGGCTACTGACGAGTTAAAGAGGTCGTTCTCGTGAATTCTAAAATATTTGATTATAACTAAATTATAATATTAATTACCTTTTAATAAGTGTTTTCACCCCATATTGGGGTCCATCCACCTAATTGGCTGCCTACTACGCCCAGATTGTACACCTGGACTTTCTATATTGCAACCGAACTTGGACACCGCGCAACCTTACGCCCGCACAATACTACCTACTGCTGACTCACCAACAAGTCGTCGTGCTGCTTCGACTTCGGTTCAGGGGAGTGATATTGAGGTTATATTGAAAGAAGCGACTCAATTTCGAAGCCGACCACTCACAGCCCAGTTCTACCCTCTAAATTTTTATGCAACTTTTAGTATTAAATTTTATATTACAATTCAATCTACAGTTTTAATTTTACACTCTCTAGTCTGCCTTACTATTTCTAACCTACCTGTGACCTATAATGGTTACAACGGCGCCCAACTTAAATTCGAATTGAGTTCGTTTTTTTTATAATTTCTGGTTTTTTTGGTAGTTGTTGGTGTTGGTGGTTTTGCGTTTTTGTGTGCTATCGACTTGTGTGCGAAGAATTTTTAGATGTTTTTTTTCTTTATAAAATTTATTTATTTAATATTTTAATTTAGACAATTTTTCGCTAACGGGTCGATATTTTTTTTTAGTTGTAGTTAGTTTATTTTATTGTTAATACTTGCTGCATTTACCTAATTTTCTTGTTCTAATATTTTTTTAACAATGTCGTATCCCATAAAATGTCACAAGAAATTTTCAAAAAAACTAGCACCTAAATTTATAAAATGCAAGAGAGTTGCTAAAAAATCTCCACTCGTCTATGACCTGGTGGAATTCTAATGGAAACCACTTAGGCTCATGGCATTTAAAAGATATCAAACTAACTAATAATAATTCTAGAAATTCTTAAAACTATATTAGGAATAAACTGTTTAATACTTACTGTTTAAATAATAAATGAAAACTATATTAAAATAAAATAATCAAATGCTTCACAAAGATATTACAAAATAAAACCCTTCAATAGTTATTACTGCTAACTAATACGGCGTCATGTCTTCCTACAAAATTATGAATTAAATAAAAAACGTTTATCAGTTATTAAGGCTCTAAACCTAAAATAACGATTTTGTGAGTTACTCAGGCTCTAAACCTGAGATAACGAACGCAGAGCGGTTTGTAACTCTATAAATAAGCCTATACTTATCTACAAATATGGTATGGTATAATTTTCATGCCTACGTTTTACTTTAGTACCCAGGTCTACCCCTTGGTTCTAAATATTATACTAAAGCTTCTATCCCTACGTATATAAGACATGACATCATCGCTAACATCTTTTTTGACTTTGGTTGAGTATTGTGTTTTATATTCACGATACTCTAAATGTAAGGTAACAGTAGCTTACATTGCTTAAGTAAGTTATCTGGTGGTATGAATGGTGATGTTTAAAAAGAGAAATGGAAGAGATGAGTGAAACTAAATTATGTATGAGTAATCCCTTAGTCATTAAGCAAATATAGTAATAAGTAGTTTAGGTAGTTCAGCGGATTTTCCTAGAGAAAATCCTACCCAATGAAGGGGGGTATGTAACACCTTACGTGTATTTCGCAGCAAAGTTTCTTTTGCGCGACCTTGTAAGTGAGTTGTGAAATAAAGTTGATTTTAAAACTATTTATATTATTCTAAAAACTAGCTCAAATCTCAAATCTACTATTTACAACAAAAATAGAATACTATTTACATGTCTTCATTATGAGGAGATTATGTAAGTGGTTAATTGTTTTCTAAGTTCTTATTAATAAATTCTTAAAGATATCTAACGCCTGTACTACGAATGTTGTACTGGAGGGCGCCGCGGAGCTGATTCGCCGCTCGGCCAATCAGAGAGACTTTCATACTGGCTACTGACGAGTTAAAGAGGTCGTTCTCGTGAATTCTAAAATATTTGATTATAACTAAATTATAATATTAATTACCTTTTAATAAGTGTTTTCACCCCATATTGGGGTCCATCCACCTAATTGGCTGCCTACTACGCCCAGATTGTACACCTGGACTTTCTATATTGCAACCGAACTTGGACACCGCGCAACCTTACGCCCGCACAATACTACCTACTGCTGACTCACCAACAAGTCGTCGTGCTGCTTCGACTTCGGTTCAGGGGAGTGATATTGAGGTTATATTGAAAGAAGCGACTCAATTTCGAAGCCGACCACTCACGGCCCAGTTCTACCCTCTAAATTTTTATGCAACTTTTAGTATTAAATTTTATATTACAATTCAATCTACAGTTTTAATTTTACACTCTCTAGTCTGCCTTACTATTTCTAACCTACCTGTGACCTATAATGGTTACACCATATAGACAAGCAGTCGGTGCTCTACCATATTTGATGGTAGGAACGAGACCTGACATTGCGTACTCAGTTGGAGTTGTATCACGGCATCTCGAAAATCCCACTAACGATGACGTCACTAAAGTAAAAAGAATTCTACGATACTTAAAAGGTACAAGCGATTGGGGTCTCGCATATAAGAGAAATAATGAGCATAATTTAGTCTGTTACAGCGATTCTGATCACGGAGGGGATATTGAAACAAGTCGCTCAACGAGTGGCATGGTATGCATGTATTCAGGGTGCGCAATATCATGGAATGGTCGATATGGTCACTAAACCCTTTTTCTCACCCTTTTTCTCACAAATCATTGCTAACCAAGGTTAGCAATGATTTGTGAGAAAGTTGGGATGATAGCAACGTAACAGCAAGCAAACGGCAGACTTCAACAAAAAGAGAAGATGTTAAAGTGTTTACCTTTATAGAGATTTTGTAGAAGTCTAAGCTTACATGTGTGATGCTAAGTAACCGTTGTATTGTCACTGAAATAAAATATTTCCAACGTAAAGTTGTGTTTTAACAAATCTATTTTAATAATAACCTCAAGTTTTATTTTAATGTACCCAATGTCTTCTTAAATGGACAAATAAATCATAAGCAATTTTGCTGATCATGCCCAATGTTCTTTATAAAGAACTAAATTGATTGGATTCAGACATGCACTAAAGGATTAAGTATATTCCCTGTAAATCACATAAAATCTGAAAAATATATATCTCATTCCCAAGACATATTTTTTTCAATCGAAGTGTTGGGCAATAACCACTTCTAACAGTGTGTCCTTTTAAAATAACACCGGGCAGTAATAGCAAGTCTGTTATTTATGAGCTGGGCAGGACGAGGGTATAAATGACCCAAGCCGACTTACCGAATATGTTAACGAGGTAATGTATTATATATCGGGGTTTGTAGTAAAAGAAATCAAAATGAGTTTGATATGTGAGAACTGTTTGTCTGCTTTAGAAGGACCGAAAAGAAATTCTCTAACAAATAAAAAAGATAAGGGAGGTCTAATTTATCCAAGCGATGATGTATATCATATTTGTAAATCTTGTGAAAAGGTTTTACGCAAAACTTTGATTATTACCCATCATAGTAAAATAAACATCAAACATTTACATAAAATGATCAGAGATGTAATATTACAGACTATGTCCTCCTCAAATTATAAATGTATTTTCCAATGTTTAAATGAACACGTGTTAGATTTTAGTTTTTTTGAAGATCATAAATATCTACTCGTAAAATCAATTTGTGAAAAATATTTACAGCTTAGGATACATTTTATAATGAAGAATGCCAAAGTTCAAAACAGAGTAAGAAGTATTTACACAAAACTTATGTTATTTAAGGGTCAGTAATCTTTTTATTTTAAATTGAAAATCCATTGAAATATTTTGAAAACTAGAAAACACACTAAAAACCCAGCATCTTCCAGCATGTATTCATCCCGTGACCATTAACGCTTCAAAGTGTTACGAAACGTCGGGCAATAATAACAACATGTAAAAACACGCGAGTAATTCCCGAAAACATCGTGAGGAAACACCTGCACACACCTATGAAAGAATTCTTAGGTTGTGTGTGAAGTCGGCTAACCCGTTCTTGGCCAGCGTGGTTGACTAAGGCCTAATGGGGGGTAGGCTCGAGCCCCTCAGTGGGGACATTATATGAGGTGTTGATGATAATGAAGCGAATTTATAATATTAATGATATCGTTACTGATGATGTCAATTCATAAATTAACAAGCAAGTTTTCGAAGGCTTAGGTTGTTTACCACTTGTCATTTTCATTTCCATTGATAAATCCATTCCACCGAGAGTAGATCCCCCTCGCAAAGTACCATTTTCGCTTCACAGCAGATTGTAGAAAGAACTCTACGACATAAAATAAATGAAAGTTGTTACAAAAGTGACAGAGCCAACTAAATAGGTAAGTTCATTAGTAGTAGTTGAAAAGAAAAGTGGTAATTTACGTATTTTGCACGAAACTTAAATCAAGCTATACTTCGAGCACATTATCCAATTCTTACGGTTGACATTTGCCGGTGCTAGATATTTTTAAGACTTTTACGTCATACCATCATAAAAGGAACACTGTGCAAAATTTTAGCTATCTAGGTCAAAGGGTATGGGTGTTCTAAAATCCGATCAGCCGTTTTTACGTGATTAGGTAGGTCTGCCCCATTGCGGAGGATCTGCCCCGGGCAAACGAATTTATTTCATTGGATTTTTCTTTTTACTACTACTTTTGAGTTTTTTCTTTTACTTTTAGGATGATAATATCATTAAACACGGAACGCACATGCCACATTGCGCGGCTGATCCTGCCAAAAATATGTAGGCGTGACAATCGCAGCTTTGCATATACAAAATTTGTACCACTGACGACTACAATTTTGGGATTGGTTCCCAAAATTGTATGAATTAGCTCAATAATGTATAAAAAGTAATGGTTACGATCTCGTGGAGTATGTACTACATCTAGAAAACGTTTAGGCGAGATTGTATAGAAAAAGAAACAAAAGTCTAGGAGTTCAGAAGCTAGCATTCTTTAAAGACGTAGTAAAAATTGTAATCTCGAACAAATTTTAGGATTTCATACTTGCATAATTAAAATGGCGATCTAATAATATTATTTTGTTCTAAAAAAGCTATGGACCAGATGGAAGTTTTAGAACATTGCTTTGGAGATGGAACCTTTTCAGCATGCATTCCACCGTTTAACCACAGGAGAATGCTCATGGATGTATGGACCACCGTACAATGGTTCATCAATACCAAACAAATGTAAAATAACCATTTTATATGCAAATTAGTATGACAAATTGGTATTTTGGAAATAAAAACATTTAATGTTATTGTAAAAGGTGTGACATAACGTCAAATCCTTAATTACCCCTATTTAAAATTAGGTTTACGCTATTTTGGGTACTTTTTTATTCCGTTGTCTTATTTTTGATCAACTTGAGTCTCTCGCACAGTTTTTCCAACCAACTGCATAGATTTTCACGACAACACAGATTTCAGTGATGGCATATTTACAGTAAAAACATCAATATAGGACACTTATTATTTTATTACATATATTAATTATACACATATTATATTTCAAATCACACATCATCTTCATTAAAAAAAATCATCTAAATAAGGCGTCGGAGCAGTAACGTCATTGTAGCGACCCCAACCTAAAAACCAAATTACAGTCATTATGTGTGGTACCATTCATGGTAATTTGCCTCCAGCGGATCCTGCAGTACTTTGGTCACGTGGCTAGACGTGAACCAGATAGCTTGGAAAAGCTTATTGTGGTTGGCCACGTGGAAGGAAAAAGGAGCCGTGGAAGATCACCGACCCGGTGGACCAATGCAGTGAAGGAAGCCTGCCAGGGAACTCTACAGACGTCAATCCGGAAGGCGGAAAACCGTGTGGAGTGGAGAGCCTTGGTGCACAAAATGAAGACCTCAAGTGGTCACGACCCTCAGTCATGAGGAAGCGAGGAAGAAGAAGAAGATTCATGGTAAGTGTCTTTTAAAACTACAAATATATCGCCACTTATATATGCATTAATGAGTAAAAAGAACTACTTATCTTATCGGGTTTTGTTGGACATGATACATTTAACAATACCAAATTAGAATCATAAGAAATACACATGTGACTTTGAAAGAAGTGTCCGAAAATCGACGTGAAAAGTTGTTATTATCATTTTCAGGAGAACTTGAAGAGGAAAGCCAAGCAGTTAAAACTGTTCAATAACTTGGCACTTCTGCCGCAAAATAAGATAATTTGTGGATGGAAGCATGTTCAAAGACAGTTTGCAAAAGAAAGCACCGAACAAACAATTATGTAGAAGGTTGGCACACAAAGCTTAGCCAAAACATGAAAGAAAAAAATCAAAGTATTTTGGAAGTACTTGCAGCTTTTAAAAAATATTGTAATACAAAGCGCCACCGAAATCCCCGCAAATCTGTAAGCGAAATAAATGACGCAATTATCCAAGAAGCTCAAACAGAATTGAAGGGAGGAGATATTACTATGGGACATTTTTTAGAGATGTTGCGTTAAGGTAACTAACGCAAAATCACTCTAATATTATTTTCGCAGAGTTCTCAGTCTGATTACTGATTAGACTGGTCTGGGTACTACTTATACTACTACTACGTAAATAAAAAAGAGTGAGATTGATTTTCTATTTATTGTTATTGAAGTTCTCATCGAGGGATAAGAGTTAAGCTAAGCCTAATTGCATGCAAACATTGCAAGAACATGCATAAATGCTTTAGAATAACGATATAACCAATCGACACGTTTTCTTAGTGACTTGATTAGAATTAGTAGAATTAAATTACATAGTACTAAAGAACAAACAAGTGTTTTATTTATAGGACATGAGATTGACATTTCACTTTATATTTCATATACACATCCGATTTTTATGAAACATGCCAAGTTCCCTAAGTTGGACTATACCTAATCTAACTAGAAAATATTTTTTGCAATCCGAGTTACAGTTTTTGAGATATGCGGGGACAATACTTACATACATACCCTTATGAATGGCACCCATGTTTAGAATGTGATATAGACTACATTTAAAATAATATGTCGGTATCGACTAACTTATACAAAACTATGTAATTCTGACAAAATATACGGGTGGTATGGAATACCTCCTTTTTTCAAGTCGGTTAAATTAAATATTAATATGTATTACTTCAAATTTATTTATTTATAACAAGGTGACTTAAGTCTACCAATAGGTATACTTAATTCATCTAGGTGAATAAACTTTACTGAAATAAAATACAGGTGAATAACTAAAAAGGACTTAATTCACCTAGGTGAACAGGTGAATTAAGTCATCCAAGTCGTATACTTAATTCACCTAGGTGAATAAGATCAGGTTAATTAAGTCTACGGCATCCCTATCATAGGTAGCAAACAGACTATGACAAATTGGACAAGATTTTCGAATAAGCATTAGTTCAAACCAGTACCAAATCTTGGCGCGACGTAGCGGGACTATTCTAACACCCTTATTCACAAACATTACTATGAGATCTCACGACTCTTGGATAAGAAACGAACTAATCACAGACCTCTATTCAATGCCGTTGCGTTGAATAAAGCGCTGTGATTGGTTCGTTTCTTATCCAAAAGTCGAGAGATCTCATAGTGATGTTTGTATAGTAATAGAATGTGGGTGTAAGACGAGGAGAGACGTTACAGGAATACAGGCAAGACAGTGCTTGGAAGCGGCGTTATGAGAATCGACGAAGAGAGAATAATTCAAATAATAAAGGTATCTACCTGCTATTACTATTGCGAAAGCTGTCCCACTAAACTCCACAGACGGCAGCCATATTATCATACATTACATCCCGGGATGTTTAACTTTACATTACCTGACACACAGCAGGTAATGTAATGTATCTTTTTCAACATGCCATTGCTATGCGTCTCGATTAGTGTTCCCGAGGCCTATAGGCTTTTAGGCTTTTTTTAAAGGCTAGCCTATGAATTAAGGGGCTACAGCGGGATAAAAGCCTAAAAAGGCTTTTAGGCCTTTGGGCTAGGCCTTTTTCATAGCCTTTTTTTGTCTACCCGAGGACTATAGGCTTTTAGCCTTTTTGTAGGCTAGGCGCATATTTAAAAGGCTTGAAAGGCTAAAAGCCTATTAAGATTTTTAGTCCTTTAGGTTAGGTCTATTTTATTTATTGTTCTAGTATAATAATTGTCAACTTATTTATATGATTTTAAGTATTGTTTCAAATTGCACGTTTTTTACTTTATTTCATTTGAAACACATAAAAAATTATACTTCTAAATATTAAATAACATTAAAAAATATAACATTTAAAAATATAAAAATGCAGTTCCCCAACGATAGCAAGATTACTTTATTATTATTATTTAAAGTTTATTCCACACAAAATTTGATACAATAAGCAAACTTAACGCTAAGAGCCCTTCTCATAATTTGAGCAGAATGGCGCAAATTTCAATTTTTTCATGCTCATTTACAAAGAAACTATTCCATATTGAATTTGTCAAGATATGAAATGATATGGGTATCAAATGAAAAGGTTTTCTAAGAAAAATACGAAAAATAAAATAATTTTCATTTTAATCCAAAACGGCGAACCACCCAAGACGGCAAACAGTTATTTTTAAGCACTAGGGACCTACCATAGGTAATATGAGTATCAAATTAAAAAAAAACTAAAAAATAACAATTAATTATGGAATAATTTTATTTTTGCGTTTACGAACGCGTAAATATAATACTAGAAAAATGCACTGAAAAAAATCGACTTGCCTCAGGCGGGACTCGAACCCGCACCTTCCACCCGGATTGTGGAAGGTGCGGGTTCGAGTCCCGCCTGAGGCAAGTCGATTTTTTTCAGTGCATTTTTCTAACAATTAATTAACTAGAAAAAATAATTCTAAAAAAGTTTTTATTAAAAATTGCACTAAAATGAAAAAATAAACTTTAAATAGAAATATAAAAACTTGTCACGAGATTTACTTGTGGTTTTTTTTTAATTAATTTCTAGTTTATTATTTCATTGGGTAAGTTATTTACTTGTTTTAATTTATAGGAATGGGGCGAAAAACTACGGGATATGTGGACGTTAAGGACAGGAAGAGTAAATATAATTATGGCCATTTACTAAAAAAGTCAAGGTAGGTGAAAACATCCATTAGACACTTCAAAATTTTATTGATTTGTTTCATTTATATTTTGGTATAGTAAATTATTCTTTAATTCTCTCTGTCTGTAGCTCTTTCATGGAACAGGATAAATCACATTTCCTCATGTTTTCGAAGTAGAAACCTATACAATTTTTGTTTCTTTACGTGACGACCTCCGTGGTGGAGTAGACTACGCACCGGTTTTGAAGATGCCGCTATCTCTGAGGTCCCGGGTTCGATATATATATACAGGGTGTAAGGGACCCGCTCTCTAAAACGAAAAATATAAAGTCTACTACCTCAAAGTAAATTTATGGCATAAGCAGTTTTTTTTTTAATTGAATATTTAAAGAGTTGGTAATTTTACAACGCGCAATGTATTACGTACGTGCGGGCGGCCCGTAGCGGCCCGACGCAAGCGGCGGCGGCGCCCCGGCGCGCGACGAGTATCTAAAACTGAACAGGTTCGAACGCCCGCAGACTAAGCCCGCAGATCATGAAAACCTCTTCACAAATCTTTAGTTTAACAGAGTTACAGTCATTTTTTATGTACGGACAACATTTAGTTTTCAACCTTAATCGTGTGCATGCAGGGGCATTGAACTCGTAAAGTAGGTAATGAAACTTCAGTAAAGTAACTAACAAAAGCCAACCACCAGGACAGATGTTACACTCGAAATCATCTTAGTAGTCCGGGTACCGTTTGATAATTTTAGTAGGTACTTAAGTATCATACAAATAATAAAAAAACACAAATAAATAATCAAAGCGACGAGTAACAACTTTTGTCTTATTAATTACCTACTTAGCAAATAAGCGAAAGCGCGCGTCATCAAATCAAGTTCCCTCAGATTTTATTTGGTCTGAGGTAGTTACCTACCTACCTTTTCACTAACTTGAGAAGCACCATGACATGCTGAGTGAAAAAAATAGAAAACGAAAATGATAAAAAATTCTAACATGATAAAAGCCCGAGACAGGACTCGAACCAGGGACCTTTCGCGATCCGGGCGAATGCACTCCTCTAAGCTACAAAGGTCACGAGTTACAACGAATTTATTGAAGACATTATTTTACACACTTACACACAATCAGTATACCGATTCGTTGGTGTCCCTTTTTAAGCCTTGTAGTCTTAATTGATTTAATTTCTAGGCACGAGTAATAGTTTAGCTATCTACGTTTAAAAGTAAACAACAACAAATACCTAGATGGGTGTACGTGAACGGAGAAATAAGCCAGATTTCAGATCCAGATTCGATTCCGCACTAATACTAGAAAAATAACGAAAATGACAAGGAAATAAATAAAACTAACAATTTGATAAAAACTACGTACCTACGTTAGGCATTTCGTCTAATGAGGTGCAATTAGCACTCCCAGATTTGGATACCTACGCCGCGATATCCTTAATGCAAGGAAGCATTTCATCCAGCTTCTCTGAGGCACATCCACTTAATATTGCTTCGTATTCGCAAGCACTGTACGCCTAATTAGAGGCAGTTTAAAACACAACTCATACACACACACACAAATGAACTAGGTAGGTAATAACATTTCGTTCGTAAATCACATGCGTTTACGTTCGAAGCTAACAGCGAACTGCGCGTGCGTCCTGCGCCGTGCACCGACTGGGCGGCATTTTCATTTGTCCTTTCGGCAAATACAAAGAAGCCGCCTGTGATGCCGGTGTCTTTGTACTATCCGCCAAAGAATGCTGCCGCCGCGTGTTGGTGGTGCCGCGCAGAATAACAGCTGATCGGCCAAAAGTGATAGAATTTCTCCAAAAAGTACCTATGACTTTAATCAGTATTAAGTTTATAATGATATTTTATGTGTGCAAGATTCATTGTACTAAAGGTTATTTTTGTAGCTACTTTTGTTTGTACAGCGGTTTAATTGTGTTGCATAAAGTTCTCGTCAATACGTGAGTTATGAAATTTAGTTTGTTGAGTTTGCGTGAGAGTCTCCTAGCGCGTGTTGACTGATGACGTAGATGCCTACATTATCTTGTTTACTAGGTAACATACCTAATAGCGGTATTTTAAAACTTCGTTATAATGATGTAGGTATCCCCTCAGTAGTCTGTGGAAGAGTGGATTATTATGATGATATTTAAGCACGTAGGCGACACTGTATAATGCAGTACCTACCTACGTTATTTTACATGGGCTATTTTACATTAGAAGCCTACTTTAGTCTGTCATAAAATTTAAGAAACGGGATATCTGTTATGCTTGTGAATTATGATAGGTACCTATCTAGCAGGTGTGGTAAAACATACCTAGCTTCCCTATCGTCGGGGTGCGTCAGAAAAGTTTAGGTAGTAGATGGGATGGCGCGGCCGGCCGGTATCGCTCGCGTGCGCTGACCTTGGTCAACGTGCGCGGGTTCAATGGGTCAACAACGGTCAAGGGCAAGGCCACGCAGCGGCGCTAGACGTTTCGCTCGCCCGCCGCCCGGCCCGTAGACTGCGCGTGATATTTTTTAGTACATTGCTTTTATTGTAAAAAAAATGAATTTGCGTTTGTAAATTTTAAATTATTGTTTTATTTTGTTGTCCTGGCATGATAATACACAAAATAAGTGAAAAAAAAGTGTTAAAAATGTAATTTATTTTTGAGATTTTACCTATGACATCGTATTCAGTATCACTAGGACTACCTCCTGTTTTCGTTTTAGGGAGCGTTTCCCTTACACCCTGTATATATATATATATACGTGTTTACCATTTTTTATCGTTTTCAGAGTACAAAAAAAGTAATGATATTGTCCCTTTAGGAAAAAATACAGAAAGTATAGATGTGGTACAAGCTCTAGCTGAGCATCCATCAATTACTATAAATCAGGTAAAGGGATATTAAGTAAAATGTGTTATTTATTTTTTGTTATTGTAATGACCATTTTATACTTCTTTCTAGCACCAAGAAGTTCCCACATCATCGGATAAAGTTCTAAGCAATTCTGTGGCTCAATCTCAACATGAAGCATATTCAGAGAGTGAGAATATAGAAGATCATGCACTTACTACTGAGAAAGAACCGTGCACTGCACCAGAGATGGTAATTGGCTACAATTTTTTGGTTACCACGGAGAAACATAATGCTCAATTAATAAAATTTCGTAAGTAAAACGTTATACAATTGATATATTTCAACAGTTTTGTGTATTTTCAGGAAATAAAAGGGAGAAGAATTATTGACTTCCAATATTTTATGAATCAGCTATGTTTTATTGAAACTCATGGCAATAAATTTGGTTGCACCCTGCAAAATTTAAAAGTAGTGACTGAAAAGCAAACAGGCCTGATTTCAGAATTTGACATGAAATGTTCAATGTGTATGTGCAGATTTTCAATTTGTACCTCCAAAAAAGATCAGCACTTTAATGCTAACGAGGGTGCGATATCAGGAGCCATTGTAACAGGAATAGGACTATCAAACGTAAACGAACTCGCCGCTTCTATGGATTTACCCACAATACCTTATCGTTTATATAGCGCAACGCATGATTCTCTCGCCGAGATTTGGAAATCTGCTGCTGAAAAAACAATGCAAGATGCTGCAAAAGAAGAAAAAGATGCAGCCATAATACGGGGAGATCTCAGCAATACGGGTATCCCAATGATCTCTGTCGAGGCAGACGCTTGCTGGAGTAAAAAGTCATATAAAAGTAATTATTCGGCTCGTTCCGGTTGTGCAGCAATATTTGGTGAACATACAGGTAAAGTCTTACATATAGGTGTGAAAAACAAATATTGCGTTATTTGCGCTCGTGCAAAATCCAAAAAAGAAGAACCTCGGGTACATAAGTGTACAAGAAATCACACAGGTTCATCAACTTCTATGGAACAGACCATATTAGTAGAAGGATTTAAACAGTCTGTCGAAAAAAGAGGTCCAATATATAACATACTTATTGCCGATGGAGACGCTAGTACCTACAAAAACATTTTGGAAAGCCGACCATATCCAGATGTACCCATACAGAAAATAGAATGCACTAACCATCTTTTGATAAATTATAATGGGAAAAATTTGCAACTACAAAAAGATACGTCAGTTCCATTATCTGAACGTAAACTATTAACAGGAGACCGCATGACTAGGCTACGTGCTGCAATTCGATCCGCAATAAAGTACAGAAAATCAGAAGATGGCACAATTTCAGATAAAATAAAAAAATTACAGGAAGATATTTTGAACAGTCCTCGGCACGTTTTGGGAGACCATGATAAATTTAAAAGCTACTACTGTAAGGATGAACGAAAAATAGAACCCAATCACGTTCCAGAGGCAGCAACATTGATGATAAAGTTGCAAAAGAATGTTTCCTAATTAGCTTTTCATTCAAGAAGTCTTTTGCACACGTACACAAACAACCGCGCTGAACAGTTTAACAGTATTGTAGCCAAAGTGGTAGGTGGCAAAAGAGTAAATATATCTTTAAAAGACTCTTATACTGTTCGGTGCCATGCAGCAGTTGTAACCTTCAATACTGGGAAACCACAGTACACTCTTTATAAGTCTATTTATGAAAAAAGTCCTAGAAAATCACTTAAATGCCTTGAAGAAGCAAGACATACTATAAATTTAAAAAATAAAACAACATCCAACCAATCTCAACGCAGTCGCAGAAAAATGAATTTCGCTTGCACAGACGCTAACTACGGTCAAGAATGTGAAGACATGGATAGTGAGCAATACAAACAAGCGAAAACAATTTTCTTAGATCATTTGAAACAACAAGCACGTAACCGGCAAGAAATAGAAAGGAGTACAATTTTGCAGGCTGAGAGCGCTTTGTGGCTAGAACTAAGGAGATGCATTCTTACTGCATCAATTTTCAGCAAAGTTTGTAAAAGACGGCCAAATCAGAATTCTGCACCGCTTGTGAAAAGTGTTCTATACAGGGTGTAAGGGACCCGCTCTCTAAAACGAAAAATATAAAGTCTACTACCTCAAAGTAAATTTATGGCATAAGCAGTTTTTTTTTTAATTGAATATTTAAAGAGTTGGTAATTTTACAACGCGCAATGTATTACGTACGTGCGGGCGGCCCGTAGCGGCCCGACGCAAGCGGCGGTGGCGCCCCGGCGCGCGACGCGTATCTAAAACTGAACAGGTTCGAACGCCCGCAGACTAAGCCCGCAGATCATGAAAACCTCTTCACAAATCTTTAGTTTAACAGAGTTACAGTCATTTTTTATGTACGGACAACATTTAGTTTTCAACCTTAAACGTGTGCATGCAGGGGCATTGAACTCGTAAAGTAGGTAATGAAACTTCAGTAAAGTAACTAACAAAAGCCAACCAACAGGACAGATGTTACACTCGAAATCATCTTAGTAGTCCGGGTACCGTTTGATAATTTTAGTAGGTACTTAAGTATCATACAAATAATAAAAAAACACAAATAAATAATCAAAGCGACGAGTAACAACTTTTGTCTTATTAATTACCTACTTAGCAAATAAGCGAAAGCGCGCGTCATCAAATCAAGTTACCTCAGATTTTATTTGGTCTGAGGTAGTTACCTACCTACCTTTTCACTAACTTGAGAAGCACCATGACATGCTTAGTGAAAAAAATAGAAAACGAAAATGATAAAAAATTCTAACATGATAAAAGCCCGAGACAGGACTCGAACCAGGGACCTTTCGCGATCCGGGCGAATGCACTCCTCTAAGCTACACAGGACTTGTAAGGTCACGAGTTACAACGAATTTATTGAAGACATTATTTTACACACTTACTCACAATCAGTATACCGATTCGTTAGTGTCCCTTTTTATGCCTTGTAGGTAGTCTTAATTGATTTAATTTCTAGGCACGAGTAATAGTTTAGCTATCTACGTTTAAAAGTAAACAACAACAAATACCTAGATGGGTGTACGTGAACGGAGAAATAAGCCAGATTTCAGATCCAGATTCGATTCCGCACTAATATTAGAAAAATAACGAAAATGACAAGGAAATAAATAAAACTAACAATTTGATAAAAACTACGTACCTACGTTAGGCATTTCGTCTAATGAGGTGCAATTAGCGCTCCCAGATTTGGATACCTACGCCGCGATATCCTTAATGCAAGGAAGCATTTCATCCAGCTTCTCTGAGGCACATCCACTTAATATTGCTTCGTATTCGCAAGCACTGTACGCCTAATTAGAGGCAGTTCAAAACACAACTCACACACACACACAAATGAACTAGGTAGGTAATAACATTTCGTTCGTAAATCACATGCGTTTACGTTCGAAGCTAACAGCGAACTGCGCGTGCGTCCTGCGCCGTGCACCGACTGGGCGGCATTTTCATTTGTCCTTTCGGCAAATACAAAGAAGCCGCATGTGATGCCGCTGTCTTTGTACTATCCGCCAAAGAATGCTGCCGCCGCGCCGCCGCGTGTTGGTGGTGCCGCGCAGAATAACAGCTGATCGGCCAAAAGTGATAGAATTTCTCCAAAAAGTACCTATGACTTTAATCAGTATTAAGTTTATAATGATATTTTATGTGTGCAAGATGCATTGTACTAAAGGTTATTTTTGTAGCTACTTTTGTTTGTTTAATTGTGTTGCATAAAGTTCTCGTCAATACGTGAGTTATGAAATTTAGTTTGTTGAGTTTGCGTGAGAGTCTCCTAGCGCGTGTTGACTGATGACGTAGATGCCTACATTATCTTGTTTACCTACTAGGTAACATAACTAATAGCGGTATTTTAAAACTTCGTAATAATGATGTAGGTATCCCCTCAGTAGTCTGTGGAAGAGTGGATTATTATGATGATATTTAAGCACGTAGGCGACACTGTATAATGCAGTACCTACCTACGTTATTTTTGGTCATAATTAAGTGGTTATCCAGGCGAAAGAAATGTCGCCATTATGTACCTAGGTACCTAATAAGAATGATTATTCTAACTCAGTACTAAAATGTTAATACTTAGCTACTTACCTTCTTTGATTACATGGGCTATTTTACATTAGAAGCCTACTTTAGTCTGTCATAAAATTTAAGAAACGGGATATCTGTTATGCTTGTGAATTATGATAGGTACCTATCTAGCAGGTGTGGTAAAACATACCTAGCTTCCCTATCGTCGGGGTGCGTCAGAAAAGTTTAGGTAGTAGATGGGATGGCGCGGCCGGCCGGTATCGCTCGCGTGCGCTGACCTTGGTCAACGTGCGCGGGTTCAATGGGTCAACAACGGTCAAGGGCAAGGCCACGCAGCGGCGCTAGACGTTTCGCTCGCCCGCCGCCCGGCCCGTAGACTGCGCGTGATATTTTTTAGTACATTGCTTTTATTGTAAAAAAAATGAATTTGCGTTTGTAAATTTTAAATTATTGTTTTATTTTGTTGTCCTGGCATGATAATACACAAAATAAGTGAAAAAAAAGTGTTAAAAATGAAATTTATTTTTGAGATTTTACCTATGACATCGTATTCAGTATCACTAGGACTACCTCCTGTTTTCGTTTTAGGGAGCGTTTCCCTTACACCCTGTATAGTTACAGTCTTGACAGTGTTCCGGCAGTGAAACATGGAAAAGAAAATGAACCCAAAGCTTTGGATAAATTAAGCATTCAGGAAAATATTAATATTGGAAAGTGCGGATTGTTTATTGACGAGGAACATTTTTATTTGGGAGCCACTCCAGATGGATTGTTCGATGAGGGTTTGGTGGAAATAAAGTGCCCTCTCTCTGCTTTCGGGTTAGACCCTGTGCAAGCGATGCGGCAAAAAAAAATTAAATGTTTCAAATTAAATAAAAATTCCGAAGTTATATTAGATCCAAAGCACGACTGGTACTATCAAGTCCAAGGGCAACTCCATATAGCTAGTAAAAATATGTGTTTATTTGCTGTATGGACTGGAGATGAGTATCCGATTAAAACTGTAAAAATTTATAAGGATGATATATTCTGGCGGGAAAAAAATGTTACCAAAGTTAAAATTATTTTTTCATAATTGCGTACTTCCAGAATTAATTGACTCTCGTAAAGCGCGATCAATGCCTTTAAGGGAAATCATTTTGTAATATTTACTAAATAATATTTTTTGCTGATTTTAATTTAGTATTTCATTTATTGCTTACCTACTTTTCGATGTATAAGGTGCACTGCACACATACACGCCCTCGTACAGACAGACACACCCACACATACACGCTTTAGTACAGACAAACACACACATACACATACACACAAAATATGATGCATCTGTCACCAAGCTGCCAGTAAGCCTACTCGGCATGGTGTTGGCACTACGCCGAGTAGGCTTACTCTAATTCAACGAAAAACTAAACTGCGCATATACATTGATCCCTTTCACTCTACGGGCACGACATAACCGAGTAAAAGTGGCAGGGCTAACACTAGCTGCAAACGGTAAACTGAAAGCGCAGGTGCAATTCTCCTTCCAGCAAAGACGACCCAATGTGACATAAATTATAAGGTTTATTTTTTATCAGTCTCCGCCGCGTGGCCTTACATCACTTGTGTACAAACTTCACCTAAAAATTATTAGCCCTACCCTAAATAACTTCTAAATAAAATACATTCATTCATACATTGACGGGCCCTCTGGCGCGGGGCTAATGACACTATTTTCTGCGTCAAAGGTCGTGGGTTCGATTACCACTCAAGCAAATACTTTGTGTGATGAACACCTGTGTTTTTCTTGTGTCTGGGTGTCATATTATCTTTATATGTATACATTTGTAACTATCCGGGTTATCTAGCCCAAAGTATGTATCATTAAGAACTTGTGTTATGGATACTAGATAACGGACATTTTTAATATACATAACTCAAATAAATAAATAAACATCCATGACTCGTCGACAAATATTCGTGTTTGTCACACAAACATTTGTTGCTACCAGAATTCGACCGGACTGCTTAATGTGAAGGCAGCTATACTGACCACTCCACCAACACGGCATATCAATGCGTTTATTGCCCGTGTTACTACCATTCTTACTACCAGTAGTAATACCGGTAAATTGTTTACCTGTCTTACTACTGTAGTTGAAAGTTGTTAGAACAGCAATAAAATATTGCTCGTGTTACTACCGTTTAATTTTAATTACAAAAACAAACAAAATATAGCGAATTTGTACTTTTAACAAAATGCAACAACGTTTGGTCTTGTGGGCGTTAAAAAAGTTTCAATGTAGATATTACATTCTTCTTAGTATTTACTTAGTATATTAAAAAGAATATAACTCCTATATTTAACCTTTTTTGTCATCTGACATAACTTGAGGAAAGCTGCCGCAATTCAAACCAAACATGTTTCACTGCGACTTTGAGATTGCGAATATTAACGCTTTGTTAAAAATATTCGCAGGCATCAGGATAGTAGGCTGCTATTATCCCTGGCATCGTTGCCTTTGGAGAAAAGCAAAATCTCTGTTGGGAAAATCGAGATGCAGAGAGGAAAATCGCATTGTTTCATCGTGCTCCGTATTACCACTCCTGCCTAGGGAAATGCTTGAGGAAGGTTGGACATATATAAAAACAGAAAGCGAAAAACCTTTCTGTTGAAAAGTTCATAAAATACATCCAATACACTTGGATTAAAGATGAGTATTTTAATCTGCTCAGTTTTTTCGGTATGAGACTCAGAACTAATAATGTTCTAGAAGGCTATCATGCCAAATTAAATAAAATAATAAATAAAAACAACAAAACTTTACTGCGTGTTCTTAACGCTATCAATGATGATAGCCTAGTTAGAATTGTTACTCAGCAGTTTAGCAAACGGAGAAATCGTGATATTGTAAACGACGACAATATCCGACACATTCAGATGCAATTGTTGAATAGTGAAATCTCGGTAGGCCACGCCCTCGATAAATTACTTTTAATATAGGTTAACTAGACATTATTTTGTAGTAAAAAAGTTCTTGATCCCTAGATACTTTTGAAATGTGTAGTTGCATTTTGTTAAAAATACAAATTCGCTATATTTTGTTTGTTTTTATAATTAAAATTAAACGGTAGTAACACGAGCAATATTTTATTGCTGTTCTAACAACTTTCAACTACAGTAGTAAGACAGGTAAACACTTTACCGGTATTACTACTGGTAGTAAGAATGGTAGTAACACGGGCAATATGTGTCAATGTGTGTGACGCTGTATGATATTTATTTATTCTTATTTTGTTCACAGTTCTCTACCCATAGGGAACTCGGAATAAAATAGGGTGCCAACGGGACCTGATTAATATGCCTCCGCTATGTGTCTGTCTCTCTGTCATATGGCTATATCTCTTACCATAATAGGTAGGCACTGGAAATATTCACAAAATACCTTTATGCTTTTGTGGCCGCTATAACAACACCACCGTCACCCATCTCACATTGATCAATAACTATTGTGCTGTAATACGTTCTTTAACATGAGTATCATGAAATACGGACAGTAGATAGGTATCTATAAAAATATCTTTAAAACACATTAAATATGTACTAACCAATACAAAAAAAACATAAAAGATCAAGAGTATTTCGCAGACTATAGTTCTACTCACGCTGCCAAGTACGCGCACACAAGCGTACAGCGCGTTAAAAACTTAAAGTCGAGCGCTTACGATCGGTGAAAGGGCTCTTAAATATAATTTGGACAAGAAAGCCGTGATGTACAAAATTTTGATAAGGGTGTTATGAGAGAGACTGTTTTGGAGATTTTAAAAGAATTGCGACAAGTCAATAACATATAAAAGAAAGAAAATCAAGCGAGGTCAAAGCATGTGCACCGAAAACGAATAACTGTACGGTATTTCTGACAGAGTACGAGCAAGAACAAAGCAGCTGTATGAATAACGGATCTAATGAAGCTGATTCGGACGAATACACAGAATTTCCGGAAATAATCACAATCAGCACCAATCATTATTTAGAAGATAACCAGAAAAATAATGAGATCCAACCAAAATTAGCAAAAAGCACTAAACCGTCTAACAAAAAACAAATAATTGCAAATCTTGTGGGATCACAAGAAAAAGAAACAAGAATTTGAGTAGGACAAGAGGGATAGAGTTACACTTGAAACCCGATTATCAAAAAGTCGATCGTTATCGTATCGTTTAGATAGATATTCAACCGAAGTCCACTATTATTGCTAAAAACATACCAAAAGACAGTTTTTTTTTTAAATAAAAATCTGACATGGACAATTGGACATAAACACAAAAGCTGCTAAAAGTGTCACAGCACAAAATATTATAATCAATGAATGCTACACAAATCGTAAAAATATATTTAAAAAGCCATATGATATTATAAAAAATTAAAAAACAAACAAAAATTTTACATACACATACAACATATGACGTCATCAAACTGTTAAAGTTAGATCAACCATGATAACTGCAAGTTCCATGAGGAGATTCAATCACACCACTTTGGTGGTTCTAGTAACCAAGTATCCTTAAATACTGGCGTGTTGTACAGGCCAAACTCGAAAAATCAACATTTAGACGTCGAATCTTTCTGTACAGTATCAAGCAATCTAACCCCGGCCCATCGGCAATCTGGAGTCACCTTCACCCCATAGTTTCCTCAAATCAAGAAAGTTTTCTTCACGTAAAAGCAATACACATATTTTCAGATGGATCCGCTACTCAGTACCGTCACAAAACTTAACTTCTACCTAATATGCACAAGACTGCTCTCAAAGTACAACTTCAGTAAAGTACACGGCAAGAGAGCTGCTGATGGTGTTGGTAGTTTTCGTAAACGGACTGCGGACCGACTTGTTGTCATTGGAAAAGACATTTCCAATGCCTCTTCAAACTATGAGTCTCTAAAAGATACTAGTAAAGTGAAGATGTATCTCATAACCGACGAAGATATAGAAACTAGAGCTGAAACGGATAGTTATTTGGCCGGATACCGAATACCGGATATCCGGCGAACTGGCCGGATATTCGGCCCATTGTCTTATTGCATGTCGTGTCGAGTTTAGCGCTGTACAGGTTGCGGCGAACGAGATCAGGTCAATTCGAGCGCTTTCGCTAAATTTTTTCTAAAAGTTTGTAGTTTAGACATTTACTATTTATGTATTTATCATTAGAGTGGATATCTCAGAAGAAAATTTTAGTTATTTGGAAGGCTTTTTTTGTAACTTTTTTGACTTTAAAAGCCGTCATAATTATAAGCCATTTTATTGATATTTATCTCACAAAGATTAATGTATTTCATTTTATTATGGGAAACAGTCGTAGCTTTTTGGTAACCGGTATCCGGCCGGATAGGGCGGATACCGGATAGTGAAAGTCAAAGTCAAAATTTCTTTATTCATTTAGATACAATTTGTACACTTATGAAAGTCAATTTTGATGCCATTGGTTCAAGAGTCTACCAGGAGGCCTTGTTCTGAGAAGAACCGGCAAGAAACTCAACAAGTTTTATCCTCCCTTTACAGTTTTCATAGTATTGATTTGGAAAATTCACATTGTCAAGTCTTTAATAATTAATCATAATCTATAATATAAAAATGAATCGCAAAATGTGTTGGTAAGCGCATAACTCAACAACGCCTAGACCAATTTGGCCAATTCTTTTTTTAAAATGTTCGTTGAATCAATCTGACCATCGATTTTTGTTAACGATATACCCAGAATATAGGTCACTAGACAAATACGACAGTGTTTTTATTTTTTTGATATCTTAAAAAGTGACCGAGATATAAGCGTTCAAAGTTGCCGCGCCGTCCGGATTTTTAAATCGAGTCGCGGAAAGCTGATGACGTCACACATCGACAGAACTGGCAGTGGTACTCGCGGCCGCGTACTTCTTTAGCTCTGTGCAACTGGTGCGCGCGCTTGTCTTTAATTTTATGTGGCTCTCAGGTGTGAATCAACATTATGCCATATAATAATATTGTGTAGTACCTATGTGTACAAATTCAACCATTAAAACGCCTACAAAACTATTTTATTCAAGTGCCATTGGATGCCAAAAGGCGTAAAATGTGGATGAATGTTATGAAACGGGCAGATCCAATTGACCCTAAGACCGTTGGATTTTTTGTGAAGACCATTTAGATCTAAGTAAGATATTATGTAATTAGATATTCTAAGCTTTGGGGTACCTATTACCTACTAGGAAATACCCAATAACTAAGTTGTATTATGAGGTTTTTGGTGCAATATCTTCATTTTGTCACTCTTTATACTACATAGGTACCTATGTATGATTAAGTAAGTTGACTTTTCTTGACGGTAAAATGAAGGTAGGAAAATAGGTACCCAAGTTTATAAATAAACTAGCGGCCGCCCGCGGCTTCACCCGCTGGGTGTTTGGTTTCTTTATTGCGCCACAGCAGCGCACTAAATATTACAATATGGACTATTCAATGTATTTCTTGTCCAGATGCTTACTTTCCATATATATATTTATAGTTCCATGATTGTACCTATTTAAAAACCGACTTGCAGACCAAAAGCCCGTATTATGGCATGTATGTATGTATATGTATACCCTTCTCACAGATTTTAGTATGAAAAAATACCTAAAATCCTAAAAATCCGAGATGAGTTCATGACCAATAAATTACTTACCTACCTATGTATGTACCTACCTACTTCCTTTTACTATAAAATACGACTTACAAGGTTTATTTAAAAAAAAATTGGTCACCCATCCGAGTACCGACCGCACACTTGGTTGCTTAACTTTCGTGATCGACGGTTCAAAAGTTGATAGAAACCTTATATTTTGATGTCATACACGCTTATTAAATTTGGTTGCAATAAGTTAAAGCATGCTCGAGTTATCGTGCTAACGCACAGACATACAGACACACAGACTAAAATTACAAAAAAAATATTTTTGGAGTCAGGGAGGTCCAAAACGTGTAAGTCCGTCAAAATCTCAGGGTCGAATTTTTTTACGATTACAAGACTTCCTCTATACTACGTATATGAGAAAGTAAAAATGCACTCATTGGCAAAAATATTTTGCGCCACTGCACTACATGCCTAATATTACCTACATAGGTAGGTATTTATTATCTATGTAAGTACAAATATTTACCTTTATCTAAATTCGGCCTTTATAACATGCACACAGTAACATAAATGTTCAGCATCACTTCTTACTGCATTTAGGTTAGGTAGGTAGGTACCTTACACGACTAGAGCTTTTCATACCTTCCGTGCCTATACCCAGTAAGTATAAGTAGGTTCACTTATCTATGTTGCAAAAATGCTAGATGAAAAGAATACCTACTTTACTTGTTTCAGTTTGAGTCCTCGCATTTCCGTTGCTATATAATCACTATTTTCGGAAAAATATTGAGCGACAAACTGTGTGTCTGCTTTTGGTAAATTATTATCTGTTTGATCTTGTTGAAATCCTTTCTCCATTATTGTAATTAAAAGGCTATTATACAATAAAAGTCAAGTTACACAGATCGCAGTAGGTATGTACGACACAAAACGCAGAGCAACTTTGAATGACCTGCGACTAGTATAGCGAGCGAGCGGCTGCCGTGTCGGCTGTCGATGTGTGACGTCACCTACTTAGAGTGCGCGTACTTGAAAAATTAAATAGCGACCGTAACTTTAGGCGTTAATAACTTTGGAAATACTGCATCGATTTTAATGAAACAAAAACTATTGCAATGTACATAACCATAGCTCTTATTTAATGTGTGTTTTATTGTAATTTTCAAACCTATCGGTCACATCAATTTCAAGGATGGTTTATACGGCGAGAAAAATTCGAATAATTTTTTTATGACAGGACGAAGTCTGTCGGGTCCGCTAGTAATATAATAAAATAAAGACTCATAATTAAACTTGCAATAAAAAATGTGATTTAAGTCATCTTTCCTTACAATATTGCCAATTAGAAAATTGAAATTTTACACATTGATATCTCACTAGATTAAATTGGAGAATCAAGCACATTTGGATGTGTCCACACATTTTTATCGTCTATATATTCCTGAACTTTATAATACGCTTTCTTCATTAAAATTTGTAATATCGAACCCTGCGAAACGCCCATGAGAATAGGGGCCCCTGAAGACTTCGCTTTATTTATAACTACTGTTTGTAATCGGTCACTCAAGTATGATTTAATTATTTTTATTGAGTTTATTGAGACGCCATAATGTTGTAATTTGCCTAATAAGGTTTTATGTTCTACACAGTCGAAGGTTTTGGACAAGTCACAAAAGACACCTAGAGCATCTTGTTTGTTTTCCCAAGCATCAAAATTAAATATACGTTTTAATGCTGGCGAAATTGCAAATATTTTTAGGGAGCAATTTAGGGTTAAGTCTCCATTAGGCCCCTCACCGATGGAGCTAAACACTGAGTCTTTGAAAGATAATAATAATAATAATAATAATAATAATAATAATATTTATTTCCAAAAGTGTACATTTATAAGCTTACTTAAACAGTAGGTAGAAATTTCAAACCATGTCACAGCCTGATTGGTATTACAAAAATTCCCACACTAGGCTTGAGCCTGTCCTGTGAGAATTTTATGTGTTCTATGATTTACAAACAGAAGTGGCGGCAGATGAAAAACGATATTTTACTTCAGTGTTGACTCTGTACACAACTTAATAACAATAAAAATAAAAATGAAATAGTAATAATAATAAAGTTACGACAATAATTAGAGCTACTAGACAATTCTGAGGATTTCCTCCGAGTCCCTGTAGGTGAGGCTCAGCAATTTTTTATAGATGATATCTTTTGCTTCACGGTAATTCAAGTTAAAGATATTGAGTAGCATGTTTATTTTGTTATATATAAAAGGTTTGGCAAAATAACAAGAACGCTTGGCGAATGCCGTTTTGACTATTGGAATAGGAAGCCTAAAAACGCGCTTTTTTACCAGATTTGAAAAGTCTGAAGACGATGACGCCTCTTTATGTGCCAAAAGGCTAATTTTATAAATGTATAGTCTTCTAACACTAAGCACTTGCGATTCCGCAAACAGGTCTGTGGTAGGAAACTGGAAAGGCTTTTTAAGCATAGTCTTCAAAACGGCACGTTGGGCTCTTTCCAGTGTGATAAGATGCGATGAAGCAGCGCCACCCCAAGCCGTGATACAGTAATTAAGGACTGATTGGCACAGTGTGAGATATATAGATTTCATCAAATTGAGCGAGGCAACATCACGTAGAAGTTTTGTAACGTAAATAAATTTTCTGATTCTTGCAGCTGTGGACACAATATGATCTTTAAAGGAGAGTTTTTCGTCAATGATTACACCTAAATATCTCACACTAGTGCTTCTTTGTATTACGTTGCAGTCGCAAAATCTAGGTAGTATGGCTGTAGTGTGACTGCAATTATGGATGGTTATTTTAAGTTCTGGGGGTGGCGCTGATACAGCGGTTTTATGGAAGCAGACTACGCTAGTTTTGGACGTGTTTAGGGTGAGTAAGTTATTTTGAAGCCATTCTGCCACGTGGTTTATCCCAGTTTCTGCCCTATGGAACACTGCCTCCCATGTTGAGTCGTGGAATAAAATAACTGTGTCGTCGGCATAGTTTATTATTTGAGCATTATGTAGAGGGATAGAAGATATGTCATTCAAGTAAACCAAGAACAAAGTTGGCCCCAAGATACTTCCCTGGGGCACACCGAAGGGAACGGTCAGGGATTCACTAATAGAGGCACCCACCCTCGTACACTGTTTTCTATGTGTGAGATAGCTGCGAAACCATTCCAGTGAAATGCCTCGAATTCCAGCTATGTCTAGTTTTCTCAGAAGGATGGGAACAGAGACAGTGTCGAATGCTTTCGCTAGGTCTAGGAACATACCCAAGCAAGACTGGCCTTTATCAAGCCAAGATGAAACACGGTCAGTTAAAAGTGTAATAGCTTGCTCAGTGGAACGACCTTGTCTAAAACCATACTGACTTGATGAAAGCATTTTATTGTCTTCTAGGAATGACTTTAATTGCCTACTTACAACTCTTTCTAATAATTTAGAGAATATGCTCAACAGTGAGATTGGCCGATAGTTGTTAGGATTATCAGTGCTGCCACCCTTGTAAATAGGTGTAACTATTGCTGTCTTCCAGTTTTCAGGAAAGATACCAGAAGAAAAACTCTGGTTAAGTACATGTGTCAGTGGTAAAACAATGTGCTTCCTTAATTGCTTTACAAGACTATTTGTGAGACCGTCAATTCCTGGAGCACTTTTATCTTTAAGTTGAAGAATGAGTTCATTAACTTCTTCACTTGTTGTGGGGTGAAGATAAAAAGATTTTTGTGGTGACGGCGAGGGCTTGACTTTAGAAGCGAGAGAATCTTGAGTCTCTCTGATGAGTTCCAGGGTGTGTTGTGAAAGTTTTTTACCCACGTTACAGAAAAAGTTGTTTACAAAATTAAGAGAATCAGTGTCGTTATTTTTAATATTTAGTAAATGTACGGGAGTATCATTTTTCTTAGCAGAATGGGTAATGCGTTTTATAGAGTCCCATAATTTTTTAGGAGTTGATATATTTGATTCAAGATCTGCTTTATTGTGTCTATCTTTAACTTCTTTAATAAGTTTGAAATAAAAGTTTCTGTATCTTTTGTAAATATGCCATTTAAGAGGGTCATTTTTGCTTCTACGAGCATCTAAATGAAGTTTGTCCTTATGGATTGAACATCTAATTAGCCCTGAAGTCATCCAAGGCTTTAGTGCATGCTTTACGCGACTAACTCGGATTACCTTACTGTTTTTATCTATTATTTTAGACAGTTTTTCTGTTAAGTCAATCGCTGCCTCTGTAGGACAAGTTTTGTTAAGTACTGAAGTCCAGTCGACTTCTTGTAATTGCCTATTAATAGCATCCACGTCAAATGTAATTCGGTTTCTATTTGGCCTGGTAACGGGAGGACGTTTAGAGTCAATGCCAAGAATTATCATGTCGTGATCGGTTGCAGTGGATGAACATACAACCGATTCCATGTTTGCGGTCGTGTTTGCAAAGAAATGGTCAAGACATGCGTCGTTCCGTGTAGGTTTATCAACAGCTGCTCTGTAACCTAAAGTTGCTAGCAAGCAGAGGTATTCTGAACTAATTTCTGTGTTTATTATATTTATATTAATATCACCGGTGATAACATAAGACGGACTTTTTGGCATATCAGTAGCAATTCTCTCGAGCGAGGATAAGAAATAATCTGTGTTCCTAAATGATGGCGAACGATATATGCCTAAAATTGAAATGCAGTTTGGGATATGTACAAGTAGGCAGTTGGCGTCTTTTAGATCAGGTTCACTAACAATGGGATTCCATTTATCATTAACATATGTGACAACGCCCCCAGATTGGTTAATAATTTTAGTTGAATGGAAAGAAGTATAACCGTTGACATTATGAATTACTGAACCGTCACCTATCCAGCACTCGGTCAGAATTATGACATCAAAGTAAATGTCTAGCCTCTTCAATAATATCAAAAATCTATCAAAATTACACTGCAAACTACGAATATTATAAGTAAGTATTTTAAACTCATATTTTAAAATGTATTGACTACACTGTTCCGCAAATTGTACCCTGTGGCATGAAATATTTAACGTATTATCTAAATCATTTAAAATATCTCTTGAGTCCATTTTCATAAATATTAAACATGCAATACTTGCATAAATTGAAATAAAGTAGTTGTGTAACGCTGGTGGCCACAAGGTATAATTGCAATTTACGTTGATTAAGATTAAAATGAGTTATAGGAGATTTGATGATGAGAAAATTAATAAAACGTTTATGTTTCATAATACAAAATGAAAATGATCGGGAGTGTAATAGATTGTTTGATGAAGCTAAAGTAAAATCTAAACTATTTAATAAAAGAGAGAAGTCAATATACAAAAAAATTAAAGTGAACATGAACATCACAGGGAGTTCATGCTGAGTTAGGGCTGGGAAGCGAAGCTCCGATTCGTTGGTCGATATCATCATGTGAGCGAATACGTACGGCAGGAAACTTTTTACCGTTGTGGTTTGCAGCTTTCCGAACATAAATTGCACCGTTTCGTATCCAGCAGAATTCAAACCCATACAACTTTGAACGTACCTTCGCATCCCGAAATAACAGACGATTCAGATTCGATAGCCGCTCATTAAAGTAAATATTGGCCCTCGAGTCGCCACCAATATCCTCAGCGGTAAGGTTCTTTCTAGTTTTCGCTGCTGCGATAAATTCGTCGCGCTTGGTCTTTTGTATGAACTTTGCAACCACAGGTCGAGACTTCTGCATATTGGGAGAAGGTTGAGAAGTTGATGGTTTAGTACCCACTCTTTGCACTTCGTCAATGTCAGAAGTCGTAAGGTCCAATCCCAACCTTTTTGAGGCTACCAGTACTACGTGGGTTAAATTTTCATTGCTTTGTTCAGGCAAGCCTATTATTTCCATTTCATTTCTCACGTTATACTGCTCCTGCATGTTGAATTGGTTATGTAGATTCGTAATGGATGATTTTAGGTAAGCAATCTCCACGTCCTTGGCTTCAAGTTTCTTATCGTATTCCTCGACTTTCTGTGCAAGTGTAAGGGAAACACCGGCCAAGTGATTTTTTACTTCAATTACATCCTGTCTCACCAGACGCAGTTCTTTCATTAGCGCAGAGATGGAGGGTTCTTCCTCTTCATTTTCAGTGGTTGGTGTTTGTTTCCCACGATTGCCACGCGTCTTATTGATGTTGTCATTGGTGTATGTATTGTTCAGAATGCGAATGGGCGTGCTAGTATCGCACCTCTTTGGTTTGGCACACTTACATATTGGACAAACCCACGCCGACTTTTCCCCATCTGTCAATTCCTTGTAACCCTCACTTGTAATATTCAAACATTGTAAATCAAAAAGCTCCTTACAATTCGAGCACTCCATGTAATTAAGTGTTACAATTTTCTTACCGCAGGCGCTGCAATCTGTTTTTTGAGAACTCGACATTCTTCGTTTGTAATGTAGGTAGCAAGTGTACTAGATCGATCACCCAACAAAGCACAACGACAGGCGAGTCAACTTGCCCGTTTGAACGCAGCATACAGCGTTAGTCCGATGATGAATCACTCGCCTCGCACGGGGGTAGATCGATTATTTGTTATATTTAAAACACCTCGTTCTCGTTGAGATAAACGAAACTTATATCACCACTCGATAGACTGATTTATAATTTTAGAATCACGTAAATTTTGCACAGCAAAAACTAGTAATAACCACGATTATAACAGAAAAATAACGGAGCAAACTAAATACATGTGATGTTCAAGTACCGCCGATTGTCACCAAGATCGTGACCTAGTTATAATATCCGCTAAAGAAGTGATAAATGCTATTAAGTCAATATCAGGTGGAAAGTCACCTGGTCATGACGGTCTCAGCGTGGAGCACCTCCGGTATGCTGGAAGTCATATTTCACATGTCCTAGCAATGTTTTACTCTCTATGTATAAGTCATTCCTACTTACCCACAGACCTGATGAAAACTAATGTAGTGCCTGTTGTAAAAAATAAGGCGGGTGATTTATCGGATAGAAGTAATTATAGGCCAATCTCGCTGGCAACAATTGTGGCAAAAGTGTTTGATGGTGTGCTTAATACACGGTTGGAGAAATTTTTACACCTACATGATAATCAGTTTGGATTTCGTCCGCAACTATCAACTGAAACTGCCATACTGTCTCTTAAGCACACTGTTAGGTATTATTTGAACAGGAAAACTTCTGTATATGGCTGTTTCCTAGATCTTTCCAAGGCGTTTGACCTGGTGTCTTATAAAAAGTTGTGGAAGAAACTAGAGGATATTAATCTTCCCCTAGAGCTTGTAAACATTTTTAGGTACTGGTACAGCAACCAGGTTAATAACGTTAAGTGGGGAACTTCGTTTTCAGACCCATACGGTTTGGAGTGTGGAGTGAGACAGGGGGGTTTATCCTCCCCGTCTCTCTTCAATTTATATATAAATGAGTTGATTGAAGCACTTAGTAGCATGCATGTTGGATGCTATGTTGACGGAGTATGCGTTAATAATTTAAATTACGCGGACGATATGGTGTTGCTGAGTGCATCAGTCTGTGGTCTTAGGAAATTGCTCAAAACGTGTGAGGAATTCACCAACGCTCATGGCTTAAAATATAATGTCGTTAAAAGTAAACTCATGATATTTGAGACCACCTGTAAGAGAAGTGATGAGGTGCCAGCAGTTTGTCTTAACTCTGTGCCCTTGGAGAGGGTTTATAGCTTTAAATATCTGGGCCACATCGTTACGGGGGATCTCAAAGACAATGAGGATGTTGAAAGGGAACGGAGGGCTCTCTCTGTACGAGCAAATATGATAGCCAGAAGATTTGCACGTTCCTCTAAAGATGTAAAGTTAACACTATTCAGGTCCTATTGTACCACCTTTTATACATGTAGCCTTTGGAATAACTTTACGCAAAAAACATACGGAGCCCTCCGGGTTCAATTCAATAACGCATTCAGAGTTCTCTTGGGGCTGCCCCGCTTTTGCAGTGCATCTGCTATGTTCGCTGAGGCCCAGGTTGATTGTTTTAAAACCATTATGCGGAAACGGGCAGGTTCATTAGTAAGAAGAGTGCGTGCAAGTTGCAACAGGGTTTTAGCGATGATAGCCGATCGACTGGATTGCCCATATATCTCACATTGTTGTGGGTTACACACCCCTATAAATAATTTTAGTTAGTTAATTAACTGTGTCTGATTTAATTTTATCTGTGTTTAACAATATTCAATAAAATAATTTATTCAAAATACCATAATTTAATATAATATGAAAATTTTAATCAATTCCCATTCACAAACATTTGTAATTTAAATAATTAATTTCGTTTTATATTAATATTAACATAGATTTAAGTACAAATTGTTACTAACCACAAATGGATCATTGTAATCTGAATCAATAAATGAATTATTATTATTAACGCAATACCTGCATCTGTCGTATTTCTACCCTTACTAAAACCAAATTGTCTAAAAAAAACTGGATATCCGTAGAAACAATCGCGATAGAAATTTCAACACAAATCGTTCCTCTGATTGGTACCTTGATTAAATAATGTGTTTCTAGGTCGATACACACATGGCCTCGGGGATCCAAATAGCCCCGGAAAGAGCATCCGAATTGTAGAAGAAGGAATAATATGGAAGCGAATCTTAAAGAATCAGTACCCCAAGAAGGTACCAACGCCACCGGCGTTGGAGAATCCCTACCTGACGCAGTCTTGATGACGTCAGGCTACCCCTTGTACTCTAGGGCAAGTTTCGCAGAAAAGTATTAAGGAAGGAACACCCTTTGGAGGGCCTTCGAAGAATGTTAAGAGCACAGGAACCATCGACCGACTGGGTCCAAAATGGGAACTAGTCGGTTGCTGCCAATACCGGAGAAGGGGCCACCTAGAAGGGTCGCGGCCTGGCCTGTTGGGACCTGTGGTACCAGCAGGACAACGATACTGCTTGCTGGAACCGCCGTGACCTCCACGAGCACGGAACCCACAACCGTGACCAACAGGCCTGCAGGGAAGTCACCAATTTTCTAGTGACATAATATATGATTTACTTGCGATCTCTTTAGATTAGTTTGCTTAACCCTAGATAATTAATCGCTTGTCGAGGCGAATTCGAAATCACCTACTCCCCCCCCCCCCCCCCCCCCCCGTCCCCGACCTTGACACTTTCATTTGACGAAATCTTAGATAATCGATCGAAAACGTGTCCAGCCAGCTTGAAAAACCACTTTTCGCTGGTCTCTCAATCTCGGTAACGGAAGTGATTTTGACCACTTTTTGCATATCAACGAGCGTCACATAAATTTGTGACGGGCATCGAGCTAAAAGTTTTGTGATACGTACAGCGGTTTATTAGAAAAATGCAAAAATCTGTGTCCAGCCAGCTTGAATTATGTATAAAACTTCTGGCTGGCATTTCTGAATCTCGATAATGGGAGCGTTTTCGAATATGGTTCCTCTACTAACAATATGTGACGCAAATAGTGACGGTAATAACGTTTGATTTATGACGTCAACTGTAAGAGTTTATGAGAAATCAATTAAAAACTAGTGTCCAGCCAGCTTGAAGTTCAAGCTGGCTGGACACGTTTATCTCCGCTGCCTGATGGTCTACGGCCTTCGAAATATGTTTAAGTTTTTGTGACGGGGACGATAATGATAATCTGAACTTGTGACGGAGAAAGTTTACGTAATAATGACCAAAAAGGAATATCTGCTCAACTAGAGAACCAGCTTGAAGACCTAAAGCTAAGCATTCACTCAGCACAAAAGGCAACACCCCCAAATCTATCTTTTGCTAACGCAGTAAGGACGGGTAGCTCTACGACGCCACTACCAAACACAAGCACTATTGCAATTTACCCAGCAGATAAGCAAAAGTCCAGTGAAGAGACGAAAAAACTAGTCCAGACCATTATTAAGCCCGACGAGTTAAAACTGCATATCCGTGGATTAAAAAAAAACTAAAGACGGTGGTATTATTATTAGTGCGCAAGGGAAAGATGACCTGGAAAAACTGAAAAAATCCGAGGAACTTAAATCATCAGGACTCACTCTTGAAGAGCCTAAAAAACGAAAACCAAAAATTATATTATTAGGTGTGCCCTCCAACACTACCGAGAATGAATTATTAGAGTCTATTTATGAACAGAATTATTATTAGGTGTGCCCTCCAACACTACCGAGAATGAATTATTAGAGTCTATTTATGAACAGAATATCTCCGACAAGCACTTACATATTCATCGTGACAAGTTTTTGAGCTCAATTAAACTTAGCCATAAATCTGGTAAAAAAGACTCCTCCTATTGCAATTTCATACTAGAAGTTCCAGCTGAAATACGTTGCATTCTCATACAACAGGGAAGAATTTTTATAAACTGGACCTCTTGCCCCGTGAGAGACTTTACTTTAATAACAAGATGTTTTAAGTGTCAGCAGTATGGCCACTCTGCAAAGTATTGTCGTGAATCAGACTCCACTTGTGGTCACTGCGGAGGTATTGGACACGTAATGAAGGAATGCCTTGAAAAACAAGAACCACCACAGTGTGCGTCTTGCCGACGGTTCAATAAACCAAGCCAGCATAAAACTGGTGATGAGCAATGTCCAGCCAGGAAGCATGCCGAAATAAGATATATAAGCACAATCGATTATGAGGGCGCTTAAGGCACTGCAACGAAGTTGTTAATAGCTAGCTAATAGGTGATTAAATATTTAATAAACAGAACTCAAATCATTATTCTTAATTGTTATAAATTAATCTTGTCAGCAAAACACTAACCTACATTAACGCACGTAGTTATATTATTTTAGACGCCTAAGACACAGGTAAACACTTCTACTTAGTTTAGGTGTCAAATTAATTAAGAACTGCTCGACCTTAATTTTATTATGTAAGTAATTCTTTACTCAGCATTAATTATTATTTTCTATATCACTATACTTATGTAAATTATTTAGATGTTAACTATGTTCTCTAGACTAAGTTTATAAAGAAATAGATTTTATCTTATCTTATCTCTAATTCAGACTGTTGGTGTCGCCATCTGTTGCTTAAAGTTGGTACTAACCAACTTTAAGCAACAGATGGCGACACCAACATCAACTACCTAGAGTGCGTTCCAAAACCAGGTGAAGCCAAGTAGACAGCGTAAGAAAGCTTTCTAATTGGTATAAATTAACTATAGTTTTAACAAAACTAACCAATGGTGAAAGCGCTTCTTAATAACGCCCAATAGTGAGCTACAACAAGAAAGGGAATTGTTCAGTATCGGCTTTTCGTGAACAACATATTTCTAAAAAATATTTTTACAGTAAAATATAATAATAGTAATATACTAAAATATACTTAAAATATTTTTGACTCTTTGCCGGAAAATAAATAATTATCAAAATAAAATAATTTTGGTGTTTTATTTTTGTGCCACTTGTCTGAATATATTTAAATAGAAAGCTTAACGCTAAATTAGTAGATTTTTGGTTCATTTTATGTAGAGGTTTTCATTTGTTTTTATTATGTGGTATTGTATTGTATATGTTTATTTTAGATGGATTTGAGGAGTCAAGAGGATCAGATTCTCTTGGCTGGAGACAGTATCAGACAGCGAACAGGAGGAGATCTGACAGCTCAGCAGCGAAAACGGAAGACATTTTAGAGGAAGATATTCATGAAGACACTAACAGCGATTCCGACTTTCCTTGTGAGTCTTCGGAGTCTGATGGTGATGACAACGCACAGCCAAGTAAGAGACAAAGAACCCAAATTATACTTAGATTACGGAAAATATAACGGTACTAGAATACTCTAGCGAAAATAGCAATCCCCGTATTGTAAAGCCAACTTCTCGTTTTGTTTTTGGAAAAAATAACATAAATGGTCGACTCAACCTAGGTCAGCTAATACACGTACCTACTTTGAGGCGAAACACAGTACACGCTGATGATATTTTAGTATATTCGTCTAATTTTTCTATTCCAATCGCTGCTTCTAATTTAGAGGAATCTTTGAACAATTTGGAGTTTTGGCTATCAAAACATAATTTATCCTTATCTGTTTCTAAAAGCTCTGTTGTTACTTTTTCGAAAAAGAGAGTGATTCCGATTGTAAATATTAACATTAACAATTCTAGATTAAATGTTGTTAATGAATGCCGCTTTTTAGGCAGGATATTTGATAATAGGTGTAGTGGTAACCCTCATGTAAATTATATTGTAGATAAGTGTGAAAAAAACATAAACATATTGAGAACTTTATCAGGTGTCTGGTGGGGCGCTCACCCCTTTACTTTAAAACTAGTATATAATGCTCTGATTCGTAGTTTGCTAGATTATGGATCCTTTTCATTAAGCCCCGTTAACAAAACCGCGATGAAAAAGTTTGATAATGTACAATCAAAGTGCCTACGAATAGTTATTGGTGCAATGAAAAGCACTCCCATTGTTGCTTTACAAGCTGAATGTGGTGACCCCCCATTATATTTAAGGAGGCAGTATCTTTCTGATAGATATTTTTTTAAACTTCAGCAATATGTTAATCATCCACTTTTTGTAAAATTGGATGCTCTTGATAATTTAATAGTTCATGGCAATCGTTCCTGGCATAACAAAAGCTTTCCATATTTAATTAATAGTCTGAGAAAAGTTCGGAAGCTGGGTTGCAATTTTAATAGATATCCTACTCATCCACTTTTTGCACATAAATATAGCTCAATTATCTTTTCCCCTTCTGTTATCATGTCAATTGGTATTAATAAGAAAACAAAAAACTCAAATGATAAGTTTCTTTCTTTTGTTGAACATAACACTGCCAATGCTGAGATATTTTACTGATGCTTCTAAATCTACCACTCTTCTATCTGAGAGAGGAAATCACGTAGGAGCTGCTTTTTTACATTATTCATTAGGTTATTTTAAATTATTCAAATTGAATAGTCTCACCTCCAACTTCACTGGTGAGGGCTTGGCTATCTTAGAATGTATTAGTTACATAATTTTAAACAACATTCCTAATTCTTTTATTTTTACTGATTGCTTAAGCTTTCTACAATCGGTTCAGTCAAACCCCTTCGATAATAACTCTTTCAATCCTCTGGCCCTTATGGTAAAGTCGAAATTGAAAGAAGGTTCAGATAAGGGCTTGCAGATTTCTTTGGCTTGGATTCCTGGTCACACAGGAATCCAGGGCAACGATAATACCGATAGACTGGCTAAAATGGCTTCCGTGCAAGGTGCTACATCTTTTAACTGTGTTTTTATGCAAGACGTTTTAGGTCTCACTCGCCCCTTTTTGGAAGATGATTGGAACCAAGAATGGAAATCCTCAAGTCTTCATAAAGCTAAATTTTATCGTCAATTCTGTTCTACTATATCTCTAACACCTTGGTTTGCCAAACTAAAATATTGTAAAAGAATTACTTCTATTCTTTCTCGCCTTAGATTTGGTCATTGCTCTTGTCCGTCACATCTAGCTAAGCTTCATATTTTAGACTCTTCAATGTGCGAATGCGGCTTAGCAGAGGGTAATCTTATCCATATCCTTTTCCATTGTCCTTTGTATAACTCATTTCCACTCCATGATATTTTCCTTTCATATAACGCTCCACTCCCTTATAATTTATCATCTATTCTATCTCTTTCCAATAAATCGTATCGTAAGTCTATTATAAAGTTCATTTCTTTTCATAATATTAATTTATAATGTAATTATTATCTATATTTTCTATTTATTTTATCCTCCTTTTTACCCCCTCTACGTCCAATCCTGTCCAACTCTTACCCAACCCCTATGGGTACTTATTAATTCGAAACTATCATCGAACTAAGAAAATGGCATCAGTAATCCTCGGTCAAGACACCGGTCAAGACATTGAAGAGGAGTGAATTGCCAATGGCAAATGGCAACACTAGCCTAAATGCCACACAAGAAGAAGAAGAAGAAGAAGAATATAACGGTACTAGAATACTCTAGCGAAAATAGCAATCCCCGTATTGTAAAGCCAACTTCTCGTTTTGTTTTTGGAAAAAATAACATAAATGGTCGACTCAACCTAGGTCAGCTAATACACGTACCTACTTTGAGGCGAAACACAGTACATTTTATTCCCGGAGCAAAGGGAGAGGCCAGGAAATTAACAGAACCAATAGATTTATTCTCTCTTTTTATGACTGATGAAATGCTGCAACAAATTGTTTCATTTACTAAGGCTGAGATACTCATTCGGAAAAATGAATATAAAAATGATTCGTATACCATATCCCAGACTGATTTTGTAGAAATTAGAGCTCTACTTGGTTTATTGTTTAATTCAGCGGCTGTGAAAAGCAATCACTTGCCGACTCGTATGCTTTTCAATACCCAACGATCGGGAACAATTTTCAAGTATGTATGAGCGCTGAAAGATTTAATTTTCTTATAAAATGTCTTCGATTTGATAACAAACAAACAAGAGATGAACGAAAATCAGTTAATAAGTTTACACATATAGGTATGTGGCAAAAGTGGATTGATAATTTTCAAAAGTGGTACACACCGGGATCATACATAACCGTTGATGAACAACTTGTTGGGTTTCGCGGGCGATGTCCGTTTAGAATGTACATCCCTAATAACCAAAACAAATACGGAATAAAACTAGTTATGGCTGTTGATGTTATCTAACAATAAATACGTCATAAATTGCATTCCATACCTAGGAAAAGGAACTGATCCGCAGAAGCAAACATTGGCTACTTTTTTTAGGGTTCCGTACCTCAAAAGGAAAAAACGGAACCCTTATAGGATCACTTTGTTGTCCGTCTGTCTGTCTGTCAAGACCCTTTATCTCAAGAACGCGTGGACGTATCAAGCTGAAATTCACATGAAATACTGAGGTCTATTGTCCCTTTAAGCTGTGAAAATATCAAACTTCTAAGCCAAGCCAATCAAAAGATACAGCCGATTATGTCGATATTTTCAACAAATTTCCGACACTCGCAAAGGAATCAAAACCTACAGGATACTTCCCGTAAACTCAGAATCTTGAAATTTGGCATGAAGCATTGTCATATAATGCAAATATAGGAAAAATTGCGAAAATCACATTTTTTTAGTTATATAATATAATAAAAATATTTTAATAAAATGAAACTTACTACCTTATTTCTCACGAACGAATAAAGGCATCAAATTGAAATTTATACCAAATACCTAGATCTATTGTCCCTTTAAGCAGTGAAAAAATCAAACTTCTAAATTAACGCGATCAAAAGATACAGCATTTTATACCGAGGAACCCTCGGTGTGCGAGTCAGACTCGCACTTGGCCGGTTTTTTATAAAAGAAATAACATCTCCTCTCTCCAGCGGTTTATTAGAAAAATGCAAAAATCTGTGTCCAGTCAACTTGTATTTACGTATAAAACTTCTGGCTGGCTCTTGAATCTCGATAACGGGAGCTTTTCGAATATGGTTCCTCTATAACAATATGTGACGCAAATTGTGACGGTAATAACGTTTAATTTATGGCGTCACGTGTAAGATTTTACGATTAAAATCTAGTAGGAAACGTCCTCCCGGAGCCCGTCACAAATTTATGTGACGCCCGTTGATATGCAAAAAGTGGTCAAAATTGCATCTTAACAGATTACTTCTTTTTTTTAATAAAACTGAACACATGACTACTTTTGCTTTAGAGAATCGTCGTACCGTGAATAGTGACTGACTACACAACCATTTGTTTTCCGGAAAGAATTGACGAACTACGTAAAAATAACCGTAAACGCCCTATCATCTAGCACAACGACAATGTTAGTTCTCACACGGCCAGACAAATAAACGAATTTTTGAAGGCGAAAAACGAAGAACTTATTAGCCATCCTGCATAAATTTCCGACCTGGCACCTTGTGACTTTTAAAAATTAAAAACCAATTACGTGGTCAACGATTTTCATCACCAGAAGAGGCTGTCGAAGAGTATAAGGCCGTCCGCTGCGTTATGCGGGTGCACGGCGCGGACACCCGGCGGCGGCGATCTGTACCCTTAGTATCACAGATTAGAAAGAATATGTCTAAAGACTTAGTATGAGTTTTGATAGTTTTCGAGCTCGATCAAACGTATCGTCTCTTTTCATACATTGCCCACTAGCGCCTCTAGCGTAAACTATCAAAAACAAAAATCGGCAGTATAAGTTAAATCGAGTTAACGTAACACGAAAACTTTGATAGTTTTCGCCTCACGAATGCATTTTGGCAGTACGAGTCGTTACTTTGACAAGTCGTCGTAAGTATACTATTACGTTTGATCGTGTCGTCACTCGATGAAAGAAATTCCGTGAGTAGGTAAACGAACGAAATTTTTAACAATTATTACAATGTTATCGCCATAATTTTCATTTATTATGGTCGCTGAAGAGGTTAATGAAGCCCACCAACGTACACAGGAACGTCGGGAGGTTATGCAGCAGTGGCGCATTGATAAATTATAAGCATATAGCTTCTACTTTATAAGTCTCAAGCAATAATGTCTGTGTATATTTACCTACCTATAAGCGAATTATGTGTGTCTCCACGCGGCGTAGGTATTGTCGTGACGGGCGATAACATTACCGTGTGGATATTCACTCGTCACAGAGACGACCGACGCTTTAATAATTATCTACGCTTTAGTCGTCTTAGCTAGAATTTAAACAATAGAACACTATCACAGTGTAGTATAATAAGGGAATAAAACACATTGTTTAATTAATACATAACATTAATTTATTTTATTTTCTAAATAAATATGGCGAATAGAGTTTGTCACTAGGCAAGCTCGCTTGAGTTCAATTTCCCTTTGTTGCAGCTCTAAATCTCGTTTGCCGTCAGACACGAGATCATTATTTTTCCCAAAAGCATTGCACATTAGTATTTTTCTGTCCTTTAAAATATCCCATAATCCTTTTAAATACACCACTCAATGAAATTCACTATTTGTTCAAACTGCGACGCACTTGTTTTGCACATTTTCATTTTATTTTTCCGTTTAAACACCTTAGTACAATTGGGTATAGTTTATGTATCAAAACCTATTACTTCTTATCTGTTTTAGTAATAATTTATAAATAATATCAATACGACTCTCACTGTGACGCAGACATTTTGTTTGTTTTCATCGAGCACAGACTAGTTAGAGATACTATGAATGGGAGTGAATGGAACGAATGAACATGTTGTCTCTTTCTTGTTAATAAGAAATGAAAGAGACAAAACTAAACAGTGTGAAGTTCGTATAATCGAGTGATCGAGTAGGCGATATCGTGAAGACTATGTGCCAAATTTAAATCTTATACTACGACGTATTAAGTAAACCTATAGTTTCATAGTCTTGACGATGACGATCACTCGTTTGGTGTTGCAAAAACTCATACTAAGGGTACTGATTCATGCCATCTCCATAGAGCACGGGTGTCCGCGCCGTGCACCCGATAAACGCAGCGCAGGCCCTGAAAAACGTTTCTGAGGTCACCATAGAAGAGTGGCACAAAAATTTTCAAAATTGGTTTATTCGAATGAAAAAGTGCATAAATATTTTGAGAAACAATAAATAAATTTTTGACCTTTAATAGTATTGTTTTATTATTCATTCCAGAAACTTTTTAGGCCGTGCGCTGCGTTACGCGGGCATCTCTATGCAGATGACATAAATCAGCCCGCCGCGCGGGTGTCCGCGCCGTGCATCCGCCTAAGGCAGCAGGCCTTTAGTGCGCCCCACGTATGAAAGCGGTTCACACACTCCAAATTAAAAACAACAACTTTAGTTTTGCTTGATAGGTGCCTAGCAATTATTAAATTTTCGTATAAAATTATTGAAGAAGGTAAATTGTATTGAGCTTGTAATTCCGAACACCTGACGAATTTTTAAAAAAAAAATGCAAATATTCTCCGTGGCGGCGGGCCACATCGATATGACCTGTGGGCCGCATGTGGCCCGCGGACACCGCGGCCCGTATCTTTGACATGACTGATCGAAACATACATTGCGCTTACACTCTGCGCTAGTATAAATGAGAGCCTTAGTGTTGTGTTTCATACTCCTACTACTAGTTTCGTAAAAACGGTTTCCAATTCGTGCACGTAGTCCCCTATTTGATATATCCCTAACAATGTATCCCCGCCAGACTTGTAGATACCTACCTATTTTTTAAGACCAACTCACAACTTGCTAATAAAAATTACCCATGAAGCCAATGATGCAACAAGTAAGTCTGATGCAATAGGCTGAACTATGGAATTCGTAGTGGAACTATTTATAGGTTAACTAAAGTCGAATTTTTAATTAGACGAAGTAAATTGACAGCAGCTAATGTCACTTTGTGAAATAATGTTGCCATCTTCTATGTAATAGTGATGGGTTCAGTTTTCGTTCACTCTCAGGAATGAATGATGATATGAATGAGTATGTCGGATCGCCGAGGAAGGGGCGTCTTGCATCCGCTGCGTTTACGTTGTGCCAAACCACATAGGAGTAAAATAATAGTTCCGGCGTATTGGGTACGCGCTAGTGTGATGCTGAAGTTCCTCTCCAACGCAAAATACCTGGATGCTAATTCAATAATGTTGGATTAGAGCCAATGGGTTTGTGTCAAGTTTGTGTCTGCTCACCGTTGACATATACCATAATGTCCAACTGTCATGACAGTCACAACTCCATTCGGGGATACCCGCTCTAATAAAACATTTACGATAGATAATACCACGCGCCGTTAAGTACATTGTTAATCTTATCTTACTATACGAAAAAAAGAAACTATTTCTATTTTACTGTATAAAAGAAGGTTGATATCTGCTGGTATTTAATTATAATCACTTTTTTACTACCTTCTTAAAAATAAGACAAATTCGGACGCGTCGGTCGTCATTTTGTCTGTGTCATGCGTCTTCTAACCTCTGGTCTGACTGCTCGAATATTTTCTCTGCGCATACGGTGTTTACTTGTTGTTTTTGTTAAGTTTTTTTGGCTATAAATGCACCAGCGTGTAAATCAGCGCAAGCCGAGCCAATCACAGCCAAACACCCCTGGCACTTGTGGAGGCTTGCGAAGCTTCGGCAAGCGTGTAAATGTAGTATTAGAGCACTCGGTAATGGTAAATGTAGGTACCTACTATACGCAGTCGTCGAAAAGTACGAACACTCTTTCGTACCTACTTACTTGGCACGAATAAGATTGGAACCCGGTACCCGATATTGGCAGCGCGGCGGTCTAACCACTCACTAGGCTACTTTGTACATACATAATGTTCTCTTAGATTTGCGCGAGCACTACACATTATAAATAAAATTATTGCCCGACGTTTCGTAACACTTTTCAGCGTCAAACGTCGGGCAATAATAACAAAATGTAAAATCTAATTACACGCGAGTTAAATCCATAAAAGTTGTTTTACTTATAAATGTACATACATGTTATTATTTCTTTATTTGCATAATGCAGAATTGCATACATACTGGGTGTAAAAGACATGAACAGTCAAACGAGAACCATGTGTTCTATACATCAAAATAAGACATATTTCAAAAAAAATATTGCTGGGAAATGATTTTTATTTTTTGGTGTTAAAAAAAATTGCAAATTGTACCGCGCAATGTAAAGGGCTCAACTCGCACGCAACTCATAAAACCGCGATAATTTTGCCAGACGGCGGCCCCGTACGTTAGTGTCCGTGGGCATCGAGTGAGCTACATTGAACTCTAACGTTTTGAACCCATTTTTTGTTACTAAATACTAATAAAAATTATAATGTTTCTTTGGACAATATTTAAGAAATAACGTATAGAATACGTTTTCATAAAAAAATGAAAAAAAAATTATGACTTTTACGTTCAAAATCGTAACTATCAATTTCCCAGGTATAGTCTAAAGGAAAAAAAATGTTATGATGGTGAGCAGAATACATGGTTCTCGTTTGACTGTTCATGTCTTTTACACCCTGTACTTATGTCTTAATGCTATGTTTTACAAAACATTACCTACAATGTACCCTGTTAGGGCATAGCAAAGCATAAAATATAGAATTATAATAAAAATCGTTAATAGTTATAAATATTAGTTATTATGAGAACAATTTTATACCGAGTTGCGATTTTTTCATTCATTCACTTTGTCACAACACTATTTTTGTTTTATCAAAACCTGACAACCCAGTAAACGTCACTTGACTTCGTCTAATTAAAAATACGACTTTAGGGTTTTCCGCGTATATTCTAATGAACCGTTGACATAAACACAAAAGGAAATGGGGTAATGTAATAAAAAAAAAGATTTTTTAAAAGTTTTTATTACATTACGAAATCTAATTTTGACAAATTTCTGTTTACTATGTTTAAAATAGCGTTCTTATACTATATTGGATTTTCGTATTTTTTTTAATTCAGTTCCCAAAAACATGCACAAAGATAATTATCATATTCATTTAGTAATATTGAGGTAGTTATTAGTTTCAGAACTTATACCAATTATAAAATGGTTCTAAAAATAACAGTAATTTAAAAAAAATTGGCGGCATTAAAGTCAATCAACGAAAATATTAATAAAAATCGGCATATTGGACCTTAATACATTCATTAAATAACTGTACATGTAAATATGAGTCGGAAATGACCATGGCCGGGCTGCGCCTGCTCACGGCGGGCGGCGAGGCAGCGGCGGCAGACACTAGGCTCCCGCTTCGGTAACGCAACGCTACACGTGCCAGCGACGTACATAAATACAATTACTAAAAAACGATGTGTGCTCGACGGTTTCATGGGCGTAAGATTATGAAAATTTAAAACAATAATTATTATTAATATTCCATTGACTTTAGATACATTTAAAAAAAAATACATTAATCACATAATTGAAATTGAATCCTGTCGTTCACACGTCAAATACACAAAACAGTGATTACACACAATTGAGAAAGTAATATAACGTAAATAACAGTAGAACCAAACAAGAATGATAAAAGTATATTATTAGAGTTATTGACATGTAAGTAAAGGGCGCGGGGGCGCGACGACAGTTGTAGTTCAGTCTCGATGCCACGCGCCACCCGCGCCGTCCCTCAACTTAACACTACTTCACAACGATACAATTAATCAACTAAAACTATTTCTGCATTCTAAACACATTACAAATAATAATGTACCCTCTCTTGCTTACATTTGGAAGGAATAAACAACATGCCTATATATGTACACTCTTGTCGAAGTGAAAGTAACTCTGCATTATAAAACTCCATTCAAATAGCCGATGCAAGCGGAATCTGGCCGACTGTGACAGTTTGCGGCGGAGGACTCGCCTGTCCGCCGCGCCGTCATCTGCGGGCCGCAACCCTCACCGTATATAATACGTTGACAAAAAATCTTTGTCATGTGTTATGCTACATTGTATACTGTGTGGAAATGTTACACCAACATGTATTCTATACAAATTCAACACACAAATTGAAACGTCGATAAAAGCATTTTTTTATATAATAAATACTAGAAAGAATTACAAATACCCGTGCGCGTAGCCAATAACCGTAGTATTCTATAATATAATGAAAAAACCGTGACATATATCTATGTCTCCCCATTGTAAAGTATTTTTTCAATCATATCAATTAGCGTGGCGCACGGGTAAAGTAATTGTCTAGTGATATTACAAATTACTTGTTCATATTGTACAAATAACTGCTAACACCGTGATTACAATTGTACATCTTGTAATTTGAGGTCATTGACCAATAGACAATTATTACAAATACTTACCACATAACATTAATACAAATTTTCAAATATTTCTAACTAGTTTCGATTATCTTTGATTCTAAACGAATTTCTCAGCAAAAAGATGGTAATTTAATGGAATGTGTCATAATTGTGCTATCGCATGTTTAGAATCAAATAACTCGATGGCTGCAATAATTACAATTACTGTGGTTAGGGCCAAGAGACTAACTCATCGCAATATTACACTCAATAGTAAAACAGTTGGAAACCACTTGCAATGTGTCTGTCACCGCCCTAGATAAACTCCAAATTCACATCAAAAGTACACTACAACCAAACACCTTTACTAGTTGGTCAATAAAATGTGCCGCAGTTATTAGCGAAACTATTGTATATGGTTGAAAGTTGTTATTTAAGTCAGGGGCGCGAATAAATGTGCGCTGCATCAGTCTTGTGTAAACATGTCGAGTCGCTAACGGAAACCAATAATAAATGAAAAAAAAAGTAAGTATATGTATTGTGGTCCTGTTAGAGCGCTCAAATGCTCTGTAATAGTTTCAATACTCTGTCCATCGTTTTAAATCTATAGTATAGATAATTTCAACAAATAACATAGGCTTCTTGGTAAATTATCTATAGCAATGTTATAATAATAACATAAGATGTTTGGATAGAATATTGAAACCAGTCGGAGCATCTATTTCAAAACCCATATTGAGATAATAGGTATTCAACCGGCATAGATGAAAGTATCAGAGCCCTATATTACAGGTCCGTTACCGATCGCCTTTTATAGTATAAACTATACATACAAAAAACTTTCATTACCATCTGCCCAAATACATTCAGTGAAGATTAGTTCTTATTGATATGTCGGCAGTTAAATAGTAAAACCGTTCTGTAAGTTTACTTTTTTATTCTCATTTTCAATATTTTTCCTTGATAACTCATAATAAATCATATGTGTTATGTTCATTTTATGAACTTTTACGATTGATTTTATAAAATTTTAAAAAGGCATACAATAGTATTCGCCCTGGAAATATCCAATATACTGAGAGAAATCACTTTAAAATTTAATGTAAGTTAATACAATCCGTAGCGTGAAAGAAAACTGCACCATGTTCATAATACAAGAAGAGTGATACTAACTGTTTCATAATAAAATTAACTAGTACAATAGATAACAGCGAGGTAGGTATTTGACATAGGAACCTTATTCACATCACCTTTGTACAATATACATAATATATTAACAGGCTGATTGACGGTATAACAGTGGGTGCAGTTCTCCGAATGTGAAAGACAACTCGATCAGAGTAGTCACTTAAACCTCATGTAATATATAATAAATATACACAATATTTTATAAGAAATAATAAATACACAATGTACTACTATTTGACAAATTAAGTTCAAAATATATAGAGTTAATACTGCTTTAAAAATAACTCCATTACTATTTGATAATATATTTTCTCAGGATTTCTTTTAGTTTTAAGTAAAATAGATTTGTTTAAATTTCTAACAAACCAAACTACATATATCAATATATAAACGTGATAATAAATATGCGACATTTTGAATATTTAAATTGAAATAATACATTTGCTTACGTGTCAAATACTATTTATGAATAATATCAGCCATTGTTAGTTATATTTTATCTCGACTGAGAGATTGATTTCAATAATATGTGGAAGCATACAAAGTTGTGAAGGGTAATTAATATATTACAGATAAAATTATGTTTTGGAATGTTGTCCGTGATGTTATATCAATTTCTACAGTTATTTCTAGTCAACAAATCGTAGGCCGGTCGACCATAATGAAATGAAAATTATTTTAATGCATTTGGGACACTTTCCAAAATTTTGTCAGAGAAAAACGGTAATATCGAGAGAGACTTTAAAACGCAATATAGTAAAGGGAATGGTTTATAACCATAACGGCTGTTGTAGATGTTGAAACAACAACTAAGATTACATAACCTAACCTAAAATTTGAGAAATTGGGAACAAGAATGTTAAAATATTCTTTAGACAACATTATGTCAAAACTTCCATATATTATTATCACAATTATAAATATAAATATCTAAGGTTTCATTAATTTTGATATTATTCACTTAATCTTAATCTCTCATAGTTAAATATCTCACTTGGCACATAACGCAAATCGTACATTTGAATAATTAAACAATTATCCAGATAGAACCAAATAGTACGCGACTTTTCCATTCGACCATACGCTACGGTACCGTCTTAATTTTCGAAACCTTTCACTACAGATTCAATACAAGAAAACATTATAAAGCTAACAAAGACAAAATTACAAAGAAAACGATCAACAAATGTCTCTTACAAATTAAAAACTCATAAGTTTACCTCTTACTCTCCAACAATTACTAGTATGTATATCAAAAATATTTATATCCACCTAAGTGGATCAATCACTTCCGTATGTGTAGAGCGCGGCGCGCCGCGCTCCTAGTCTAGTCAAGGCTCGTCACAACACCGTGCCGATTCGACACCGGATCGGCGTTCTTTCTTTGGATAAGTTACTTCACACCCAACGCACACGTTGAATATATTAAACCATTGTATAGCACATCCTAGTCGGCATGCACTTGCAGAAATGCCATGTATCGTTTTATTTATGAACTTTCTTACAATATAGGTACTCGCAAAACATCCGTTCGTTTGTTAAGCCTCCTCGGTAAAACGATGCCGTGTGTATTACTCCGGTCCTAGCTTTGTATCCCACACACACCCTTTAAAATAATATTAACAGTGTAGTGATTTCAACACATTAATCTATTATTTACTTAACAAAACAAAATATGTACTTCCTCTCATAAGTATAAAAATGGTGTATTATAGCTATTGTTATTAACATGTGTATATATGTATAGAGAACAGAATATTCAACTATTGCAATCTATGACAACTCTTTATAATGTAGTAGTATAACATGGTATGTAAACATAACAATCAATATAATGTGGAATATGTGACAAATCGTCTGGTATTATAAGGACCGCAGACAAGTTATCCGATGAAAAATATATATAAGTACATCTAGTAATGGCATCTTTTATATTAAAAAACTGTTACTTTGATGTGATATTTAAATGTAAATTGAAAAATAACTATTTCACGTACAGGCTGGGACATAAATGAATGAAGGGACAATTGATCTGCGGTCCTAATCAGCGGAGTTATCACCTAAACCAATATTCTCGGCACGATGTTTATTATTGTCGTGTCCATCTATTTGCGTAGTAAGTGCCCTGTGACAAGATGACAGTTAAATACCTAAAAACATTCTATGTTGTCCATAACGACTTTTCTGACGCTAGTACAACCAGGTAGTAATTTCAAGTGGGTAGAAACTTTCATTGATGTGGCTAGAGACAAAATATTATATAATATTAAGACATATATTGAAACAATTTAGTAGTTGTTTAGACTGCTGATTTGACCCAGTTTTGATAGTATGGTGTAGTCAACACATATTTTGTACAATTGACTTTAGATGTCCATTACATGATACACCTATTAATAAGTAAGTAACTGTACACAGAAGCACATACTATTATATAAGTGGACAAAACGTAAATAAACATTTTATATAACTGACACTACCATAAAAATATTGTATATGAATAATATATATATAATATATATCATATTCAAATCTTAATCATCATCAACATAGATAATCCTGGGATAAAATATGGATTCATTAATAGTAATTAATTACAATTCACTACAATAATTATAATTATGTCAACAACAACATTTGGACACATGCTGTTAACGCAACAGCCTGCCTGCCTACTTCAACATTAAATTAAGGATAGTCCTTCACGAATTAACGTCGGTAGAATAAAGGTATAGGTGGTGACCAACGATGCAGTCTGTTAGGCGGTGGTTGTGTAGTTCACCCGCTGCAGGCCTAGGTGGGCCAGGCTAACGAGTGCGAGGAGGCCGGGGTGAGGGGCTGGGGGCGCGCGGGGTGGGGGGCTGCTTACTGCGCGGCGGGCGGCGGCTGCGCGGCGCGGCGGCGGCCCGGCGCGCTCGCCTGCGCCACCATCGCGCGGATGCGTCGCTGCGCCGACTGCCACACAACATCAATGCGTTACATTCATACTACCCTCTTGTTACAGACAACCCGGTAAATGGACAATGTAGACAAACACAAAAAGTAATAGGGAATATGCATGAAAAAATATACTGGTGACAGTGAAAACAGTATTGATCTTAGCCAAAAAATACTAGAGATATTTGAATTGGAAATTGCAGTTTTTCTGTCTCTTACTAAAACAACTTATTATATTAAGTGTGTCAGGCGGGCGTGTAATGTGACGTCAAAGTCTATATCGGATTTCCTTGTCTAACACACAACTTGGTGGCTGTAATAAAACAATATTCAAAACAATAATGAGTAAAAGAATATTGTAACCGAGTAGAATTAATTTTAAAACCGAAACTATGCATATTCCCTATTAACATAAACTACCAAAAACACATGTTTTATGTAACGACTGACCCAACTCTCAAAATATGGCTGAATGAATGTGTCATTCACACCACTGAGAGTTTGTGGAGAAATAAAATTATCGCGCAATGCAGCCTATGTAAAAGACCATAAGTCACTAAGACACCAAAAAACACAAAATTTCAAATCTGGACATGTCACACACGCCAGTCAAATCCATATAAGGAGTGGTGGAAGTGACCTATAATCCTACAACCTGGCTCACGATGTGTCTACGCGCTTATGCAATGCCAATAAAAATACCGTTTTTTGTATTGTTCCATAGTTATTATACAAGAGGTTAACAGAAAAATATTAACAGTAACAGTAAGAGAATAATCTAAATAAAAACTTTATTCATATATAAAGATAAATAATTAATTTTAATATAAGATCTGAGAACTGCGTTAAAAAATGGACAAGTTGTAAACCGTAATAAGCAAATTCTAATAAATATAATTATATGATACATGACTAAGGTTTTCTTCTATTTGTAGAGAAAGTTTCCTATTGTTCAACGCAATATCACTAGTTAATTGAAGTAAGTGCAACAATAATAAATTCATAAGTGTCCTTATCATTGTAATCAAAAATTAAATGATTATCACGAATGCTAATATAGAAAAAAATATAAGAAAATTAGAAAGTAAATTCACATTGAGATAACAATTGAAATAACTATTTTGTGACTAACAAAAAAAAGAACAACGCAACATGGAATAACGCGATAATTTAAATATTTTTTTGTAATGCGTAATACACGAATGGCTGAACATGATGCTCAATGATCAACCGCGATAGAATATTAAAAAAAGCTATATAAAATACACGTACAGGTACGACAGTGTCAAAAAAGGCACGGAACGTACATTCTGGTACTCAAGAGAAAAAAGCAATACCGTATTTGATAATTAGATAATTGCAACTTGGGCAAGCTCAGCTACCTAAATGAGCTATTGCGCTAATTTACGAATTAGTTACTTAAATTTTTAACTTAGTCAAGTTCAATTACGTAAGTATGAGCGTTTGCGGCTTGAGCTTACTAAACTCGTACGAAAGTTACGTTTTTGCTCTAAGATTCATGCCAGGCGGTTTACAAAGTTCTATTCCCAAATAAATTTGTATCCCTTTTTTTGAGGAAATACCGTTTACTGTGATATATGATAAATGATAATACAAGCACCGAAGCAATACAAACTGCAAAGCTATTATTTTATAAAAGCGTGGCTAGGCTAAGGTCGCATATGCTATATTCCGGCATCAAATATTTGCTCGAACTTTGGAATGCTATGCTAAGTTATTTCACTCTTGAAAATCAGAAAGTACGCACCAGTACTTATTCGGCGCGAATTATACAGAGGAAGCATAAGGCGAAGACACGGCATAGACCCTCATAGATAGATAGATCTCATAGATTTTGTAACAATTTTAGAACAGGTAAAGTTGTCAATACACATGAAATGATCATGATAAGAAAGTAGTTTTAAAAAATATTAATTAAAATTAATAAGAAGGTATAGTCTGTTTTTTTAACAACGAGTACTGAGTATGTCTCTCGCAACATCTCCGATATTGACAGAGTGAGATGGGTCATGTTACGGGCGGAGCCGACGCCTTTGTTCTTGCTTTGAAATTGTGAAGGCCCTTTCATATTAAATACTTCTAAACTTATTGTGTTCGTTAACAAAATTTTCTGTTCGCGTGATGTTATGATATTTTCATAAATAAATAACAATAAAACAATTATTAATATTTAATGCACTAGAATTTATGAATCAAATAATTATTATATAACTTTTTCTTAAAAAGTATCGTCGTCACTTCTTTTTGATGACTATAGTTAAAACATTAACCAAGGTAAATATTAAGACCTCATCATTTGCTATTAATTTTCCTATTATGCATATTATATCCATGTTTTAACAATTTCGCCGCTTCTAAAGTTATTGATAATCTATGAGATGAGGCGCGACTGTGCCATGTCTTCGCTTTATGACTCATCTGTATAAATCACACCTTACAGACAAACTACCGCTTTTTTGGCGCCGCAGCCTGACCAAAATTTACCAAAATTTAACACGTACAATAGCATAGAAAGCATGCTATTGATCACCTACAACCGCCTTGCCTTAGCAATGCGTAGACTCTTCAACATCATCCAGCTATATAAGAAATGATGCTGACAGATGTAGTTTCTCTGTAATTCAACAATGTAGACGAACTTGATTAACTTTTGTTAGATTTGTTTCAATCAACGTGAAATATGGGCTAAAACTAGTATATAGTATACCTTATATGTATATTTTAGTATTATAATATGCCGTGATTAAGTAGTGTTTTTCTTTTTCAATTATTTCGTAGTCGTCTAGATATATATTATATTTTTATTTTATTTTAACTGCAATAAAAAATAACCGCCTAGTAAACTGAGAATCGCATTTGCTAAATAAAAGAAAAGTTTGGTACATAGTTTAAATCGATATCAATCAAAATGGTTAGTATCATATAGATTATTTTTCCTTATGTAACATAGCATCAACAAAAAAAAAAGATTTTATTTATGAAAAATCTGTCAGTTGAGATTACAGTTTTGTTGAAGAAAAAAGATTTCAATCAGCGTCGTATAATACAGAATGTTTTGTTTTTGTTTCGCATTTAGATGGTTTGATTCCTGGTTCAGACCGAAAATTATTGGGTGCGTCATCAAATGCAGTTCAAATTGTTTTAAATGAAAACTGGATTTTTATTAAAAAATATCTATTCACAATATTTTACTTTCCTTACATATGGCAAATGCCGTGTTATAAACTGTCTTAAATGACACCTAATATTTGACACTTACTGTACTCGAATAAAAATTCTAACTAATTTTCACCCTATAAGTACACTTGTCACGACACTATTATAGGTAAATTTCAATAAACATTTAAATATCCGTGCAGTTTTCATTTAACGTGCTCTCAATACCTATGATACCGAATACTCAGCCCGAATTGCGTTTGCAAATTGCAACATAATAATAAATATCAGTTACATAAATGCATTAAATCCGTATATCAAAACAATTACACAGTTCTTGCATTCCACTCCATACATCCATTTATAAGCACTAAAATTTCTATATTTTTGTACATGTAGTTACTAAGTCCAGAACAAACAAACGCCATAGCAACAAATGAAAAGACCACTATAAAATTTTATAATTTATTTAAGTTAATATAAATGTCATTCGCTGTGTCTCCATTAATATTGAAATATTACTCACCCATAAAAAACATCAACGGAATTTTATGTCATAGTTTTCGGCAATTCTATGTCTCACACAATGCGACCGAATGAATCCTTATTGATGCTGTTTCTGCGCTACGTTTCACGCCGCTTCTGACGTTTGCTACAAAATTTAAAGATTTCATTACGCCACAGTGAGCAAGCATATCATACAAACAATATTTCGCTTTGCGCCAGCAATTATACAAACGCTATACTTATCTTAATGACACTTCAACGTAACTTCCAGTAACTTATCTTCTTATAAATTTATTGATAGAAAAAGTGGACTTGTAACTACATGTGTTAAACATTCATCAGAGACCTTGCACTCAGAACACAAACAAACAGTTAATGGTGTATAGTGGTTAGGTTAATATTTCGCAAACGCACGTTTAGTCAGTATAATTAAAATCCGTTAAAACCATATAGCATATAAATCGAGCTATTTATAAACGGTGTAGTTTCACATAATTAATAAAACGCCTAAAACTAATGACAGTTTAAGTTTATGAATATTGCACGTATCAGAGGGGTATTGCTAAATTATATGGGCATACCTGAACGCTGTAGAAGGGGCCCACAATGTGGACAGTTGTGTCGTGGTCCTGCTGTGGAGCGCCCTGCTGCTGCGGTTGTTCGGGCAGCTTGATCAGTGAGCCGGTCATGCGCTGCAGCTCCCGCACGTTCTGCCCGCCTTTGCCAATGATGCGCCCCACCTGGGAAGACGCCACTACGATCTCCACTGTCAGGCGGACGTCATCGGAGCCAGACATGAATCCTTCTTCTCGCATCTTTTCAAAAATCAAGAATTGGGCTTTCCATTGCGCCTCGGGGCTTCCTACAATTGTGACCTTGCGCTCTTGTTGGGCGTTTTGGTTCTCTGCGCCCGGTTTCTCTTGCTCCAATGGGGCTATTTTTACAGAAGCTCTGCTGAATCGAATGATGTTGCGAATGTGCGAACCCTTAGTGCCAATGATCGCACCAACGGCATTGTTAGGGATGTACAAATATGTAGTCTCCTGTAATTACAAATGGATAACAAATATTACATATTTGTTATATTACATATTTGTTATACGAATTATCTCATTTCGCATTACTTGGAAAACTATGGACTACCAGGTGACTAATTGTTAATTGCTCTACTATTAATGGAATTAATTTAAACATTAACCTTTTAACTGAGTGTCACAAAACATGTGAAGTACGCCACAGCTTAGAAACATCTTTTAAGCACACATTCAATTCTAAAATGTTGAATTTCCAATGAAAATGTTAACTCAATTGAATACCATCAGAAAAATCACTACTGTGGTTAGGATTTCGTATCAATTATATTATGTATCTATATTTTTTACAAAATGAATAAAATGTGCAGTGTATAGGTTGACGATGCCTATAAACTTCTTCCTTCCTTCTACTTCACCTTCTTAAATAAAGTAGTAAAAACCGGGTAAACTGTTCGAAGTCTATCAAATATGGTTTGTTGAAAGAAGGGTTATCGATTTCATTGAACACGTTACGTAATAGCCACAAATCGGTGACATCGCATCGCAGGCCAGAACGCGTGGTCCTAAGAAGGAAAGAATGAGATGGAAAAAGCGGTGATTTAGATTAGATAACAAACCACACCGTATAACACTAATACGAGGATGCAGGTTACTGGTCACTTCCGACATTAATACATGTTTAGAAGATTAAATGTTTATAACTTTAATGTATATGGTGCATAAAAAGACCGACAAAATTCATTGTTGCAAGATTTTGTTTTTTTAGCGCTATAGGCAGAACAGACGGGACCGCCGAGTATTCCCAGCCGTTCCAGTGGAGTCCCATGATGGGACTACTGGTATTTTTTTGCCAGATGTTCAGGGACAATTGGCCTACTTCGTCGACCCGTCAATGTTATTTGAAATTCTTTTAAAAAAAACATTATATCTACTTATAGACTATGAAATCAAACACATAGGTACCTAGTAACTAACTTAGAATAAGAATATGGGTCGATCAACTTTTAGTTGTCCCTCTAACTATCTACCTTGTCCCCATAAATAAAATAAAGAAAACTCGAAAATTAAAATCTTTTAAGTAACAAAAACTAGCAAGGCTTATACTTAATACTTTAAGTCGCACTTACGTGCCAAAAAGAAATAATTAATTTATGTTTTTTAATAATATTAAACTGGTTGTCCAATCGACGTCCAAGTCTTTTCATAGTAATGAAGGTTGTCCCCCAGCAAAAGTCTTTATGTAAATTGTAAGTTACGAAAAAACTTTATATGGTGATGATCATTAATAATACATACATAAGCAGTGTTATACATCTAGTTTTAGAAAAACGCCGTGAAATATTTTTTGTTTAAATATTTTCAATTATTTTTTGCTTGTTAAAGTTGTCCCCATAAAATGCGATAAGTTAAAGTCACTTGGACAACCGCTCAGAATTTCGAATTATATACATAGATGACGCTACAAGATAATAGACAATCAAGCTGATGGCCTTTCCCGCCAAACCCAACAAATCGACATTTTATTTTAACGATATTCACGCCGTCAGTCGTCCGAGATGCCGCCGCGGGAGTGGGTGGCTTTATTGTGTGTCCGCTGAACGACCGCAGCTAAATGTAAGTAAATTGTTATTTAATTAAAAATTATATTTGATAAGAATGCTTTTGATCTTGGTTTTAGTTTACATATTCGCTAATGTGAAATAAGGACAGTCTTTTTAACAAAAGAGCTCAAAACTCATTAAATGTCTTTGGGACAACCAGTCACTTGGACAACTAAAATGGTTGTCTAAGAGACAATATTGGTTGCCCAATGGACAGTTAAATAAAACCAGGCTAATAAAGTTGTTAAGGCCACTATTTTTCTTTCTTTGTTGTTTTTACCGATATAATTATGTATGAGAAACAATTTTATAGCGTGTGTCATCTTTTATTAATGCCATTATTTTATCTCGCTCACAGATACTTTGATATTGATTTTATTTTTTTTGTTTTAGAGAATGGGCATCGATAAAATTTAACTTAAACACTAAGGCACACGTACGGTCGCCAACGTGTAGCGCAGTTCATTAGGCAGTCGTTCTCGAAAACGTCGAAAAACGACTCCTTCCGCCCAGAACTCCTCTTTCATGAAAGTCTGCAGATGATGGGTTGGCACTCTCACCACAAAAGAAGAAAATTACTTTGTGGCGAGACTCCAATCGCTCGACTCTCAGCTTCCAGGTGGTCTTCTTTCTGACATAGTCTACGACCTCCTCCGCCTTCGTAGACCAGTGCTAACGGGACAATTACAGCTGCGTCGTTTTTGGGTATAGGCTGCACATTAGCCTCTCGCCAAGCCTCCGGCTAAGGTATAGGCGCGTAAGTACGAGAGACCACTCCGCTGCACTTTTTTAAGAACAACCCCCGGGATGCCATCAGGACCACTAGCTTTCCGGACTTCGAGTGATTGCAGTTCCGCACGAACTTCACGCTGCCTAATTTTAATGTCAGGTCATCGTGGAGCCACAATGAGGTAGTGATGGTGGTTGTGCGTTGCAATCATCGACTAGGGCATTAGCCGCAAAGAGTCTTGCCAGAAAATCGGCTTTCTTCTGCGGCTTGTGAGCAAGTGCCGCATCTGAAGATCTCAGGGGTGACAACGATGGCTGGCAGAAATAACTTTGCACAACTTTGGCCAGCCACCAGTAACTACGGGGGCCCGTGGGATGCATCACCAATTCATGGCCAATGCGTGCGACGCGCTGAGCATCTGCTCTTATGTAAGCCTTCTTACAGTACTTGGAAGCCTTATTATAGGCTGCTTTCAGTGACTCAATATCAGGAACTTTAAGAGCCCGACCTCTGATCCAAGTGCGATACGCCGCCTGTTTATTTGTGACAGTATCGGCACAATCGCGGTTAAACCAAAGGTCACGTCTGCCCTTGCTGATGAGATTTGGATGTGGAATGTAGTATTCCATACCCAATACAATATCCTCCGTACTGGCAGCGGCGCAGGCTGATGTATCGTTCTCACTGAAGCACCGTTGCTTCTAAGGAATAGACGCAAAGTAGTCTCGCATACCATCCCAATCTGCTGACCCATACATAATGCCAGAGTGTTATCGGATCTGAGACTTGGGTGACTACCAAAGTGATTCTCCAGAGGCTCATGGTCACTCAAAGAGCGATGGAACGTAGGCTAGTAGGAGTAACTTTAAAAGACCGCAGGACTAACAAGTCGCTGAGAAAACAGAGCAAAGTTTCAGATATTGTGAAGCGAATAGCCAAACTGAAGTGGCAATGGGAAGGTCATATAGCCCGTAAAACAGATTCGTAGTGCAAGGCTTTAATAGAATGGAGGCCGAGGGGCTTTAAAAGACCAGTTGGCAGACCGCAAATGAGATGGAAAGATGACATCAGAAAAGTATCGGGCCAAAATTGGATACTGACAGTCCAAAATAGGGGAAAGTGGAGGGGGTTGAAGGAGGCCTACACCAAATTGGTTGAGGAAGGCTTAAGATGATGATGATGATGAAGTGAAAGTATCCAAAAAAGTGATTATAATTTAATACAAAATCGATATTTATCCATTTCTAGATACTGTTGATTATAATGTTTATTTTACTTATACAACATGTAAATTAAATAACCAACACCCTGAATACAGGTGGTTTGGGATCGGCTTCTGGGTCGATTTCAATATTTGTTTTAAAAAAAACCAATTATTTTAAAAAAAAAAGTACCTAAAAATGTTGTACAATATTTTCTGGGTACGTTTTGTTCTTTTTTTTGTTTTTTTTTTTTTTAAACAAAAAAATATTGAAATCAACTCAGAAGCCGATCCCAAACCACCTGTATTCAGGGTGTTGGTTATTTAATTTACATGTTGTATATTGAAATTTTGAAAGATTTTGTTTTTAAGTTTATTACCTTTTTAGGTTTATTTTGGGTTATAAAAAAACAATCACTTCACTATAATATACGTGTTTTCAACAAATACGGTCTTTTCCTTATTTAATCATTAGTAATGAGCCTTAAAACCTGAATAAAAATTAGAAGTTGAAGGTGTGTCGTGTCTTTTGGACAACCAAATTGTCTGTTGGACAACTGCATTGTCCCCAATTTTAAAAACTTTAGATCGCTGTTTCGTCAAGGAATGATCGATTAATATTATTTTATTCAAATAGTCAACTATTATCACGTAAGTGTATTCAAATCCAAGTGATTTTTGACAGATAGTAACCTGAACTTGCCGTTTTAATTTACTTTTCCCTAAGTTTTAGGACAATGGTTGTCCAAGAGACACTTATAATAGAAATATCTGCTTAAATATTACATAAAGTAGTAATTTATAAAAAGCCAAATGTAGTTTTTGATATGTTCACTGATGTGAAGTGAGCTAGTTCAATTTTCCAAAAAAATACCAGAAAAAAAATACCAGAAGTCTTATTATAGGACTACTTCACTGGGACTAGTGGGCATACACAACCGCCGCAGACGGTTCTTACGGGCTAATTGAAACTGAACTAAGTAAGTCTAACATACAAATACCTAAACCTAATAAGGAGCACCGCTCATCGCAGACGGTGCGGCGCGGCGCGGCGACCACTACTGGCAAAGTTTGTTTGTGTGTACATATGCTACACCACACATCGAATGCGGCGCGGGGCAGTTGCCACCCACACCGCGCCGCGCCGCGCGCGTCAGTAGTACTACCGTCAACACAAAGCGTCAGCATTCAGCAAGCATTGCCGATAAGCCGCACCGCACCGCGTCTCTGTAGAACAACGCACATAGCACGCGACGCGTGCGATGTGCGGTTTTCTTTAAGGTACCTACCCATTTAATTATAAAGAAAATTAAAATATATTAACTACTTCGAATAATGAGGGTGTTTGAGAAACCAGATGGCACCACTAAGGCAAGGTCATTGTGTAAAAACACTAAGGAAATTCCCGCTCTAAAAACGTCAACGTCAATTGAAGATTTATGAAATAAAATCTTGACAGGTACCTCATACCAAACGGTACATGTACTTACACCAAAACCGATTCATCAGTTGATGTCGGGTCGGGGAAGTTCGGACGACTGGCTCAGCCGATCGCGTGCATAGACTACTGCCGACATCGGTCGTTGCCGGTCTTTAGATATTGGTCTTCACTATACATATTAACTCTGCCGTCCTAACGAAGAATGCAGTAAACAACAAAGGAAACCTTTGTCGTTACCGAATTCTTCATTAGGACAGCAGAACTGATATTACAACTAATACATTTTTCTACAAAGGTACATCATTAACGCGGTTAGATCGAAAACAATACTGAAAAAGACGTAAACACTATAAATCTACATATATTGGGTGTAAAAGACATAACAGTCAAACGAGAACCATGTATTCTATACATCAAAATAAGAAATATTTCAATAAATGATTGCTGGGAAATGATTTTTATTTTTTGGTGTTAAAAAAAATTGCAAATTGTACCGCGCAATATAAAGCGCTCAACTCGCACGCACCTCGCAAAAACGCGATAATTTTGCTAGATGACGGCCCCGTTAGTTTGTTTTCGTGCGCATCGAGTGAGCTACATTGAACGCTAACGTTTTAAAGCCATTTTTTGTTATGAAATACCTAAAAAAATGATAATGTTTCTTTGGACAATAATTAAGAAATAATGTTTAGAATACGTTTTCATAGAAAAAAATTAAAAAAGAATATGACTTTGACCTTCAATAAAATCTTAACTATCAATTTCCCAGGTATAGTCTAAAGGAAAAAAAAATGTTATGATGGTGAGCAGAATACATGTTTCTCGGGTATATAGCCCAATTTGCGCTGCTGAGGCGCACTTACGAGAAATCCCAACAAATTCGGATTCGGCGATCGGTCGGGCGATGTCGCCCGACAACGGCCAATGGCGAGAGTGCGGTGTACGCGCTCTCATACTACCGATAACGAATTTGGTGTACGCACGCCGTAAGTGCTGCCACCTGGTAAACACTATTTTTTAAGAAACAAATAAAATCCACACAGTCTGTCCCATCAGTCTGCTTTAGGCGCGGTTTATACAGAAGGGACGTGGCGAGGACGCGTGGCGGTGGCGGATAGTCAAAAGAAACAATATAAACCTAAGGTTACGTTCACACGGCGACTATACGGTACTATTTTTTTCCGTACAGGTAAGTACGGTTAGAAATGAAATGAAATGAAATGAAATGAAAAAGCTCTTTATTTAAATGGACTTTGCTAAGTACTTTTAAATCGTCAAAAGCCCTACCACCATTTCGACGAAATAATTATTTTACTTAAATAATTATTATTATGCTGAGACGGAGAAGAAATGGCGAAAGAAACTCCGCAGCTTACAATTTCGTAATGATTTCAAAACACCATTACATGTCCATAGATATATCAATATGAATAAATTACAATTTTAAATGCGTAAATTTGGGCAGATTTTACTCCCACGCATTTGGATCATTTAAATAATCATTTAACTTGTAATAAGCTTTTTTATATAATTTAGATTTTACCGTTTTTTTAAATTTATTAATAGGCAAGTCTCTAATATTCTTCGGAAGCTTATTGTAAAAACGTATACATTGGCCCATAAAGGAATTGCTTATTCTGTGGAGACGAGTTTTATATACAACCAAATCGTGTTTCTTCCTAGTATTTACATTGTGCGTATGACATTTCTCGGAAAAATTCATAATATTTTTCTTAACATATAGTAAGTTTTCCAATATATATTGTGATGACACAGTTAGAATATTTATCTCCTTGAACTTTTCTCTGAGGGAGTCACGCGGACCTAGTTGATAGATTGCTCTAACAGCCCGTTTTTGCAGAACAAAGATGGTATTAATATCTGCAGCACTCCCCCAGAGAAGAATTCCATAAGACATTATGCTGTGAAAATAACTGAAATAAACCATTCTAGCAGTATCTATATCAGTTAGCCGCCTAATAGTTTTAACTGCATATGCCGCAGAACTTAGTTTACCCGAAAGTTTTACAATATGTGGACCCCATTGCAATTTAGAGTCTAACATTACTCCTAAGAAAGTTGTTGTTTCTACAGGTTTCAATTCAACTCCATTTATTTGTACATTAGTTTCTACACATCTCACATTCGGTGTAGTAAACTTAACTAATTTGGTTTTTTTTTCATTCAGCAACAAGTTATTAATATCAAACCAATAAACTACTTTCGCAAGTGCATTGTTCACTTCGTCATAATTATCTAATTTTCTATTTATTTTGAAAATCAAAGAAGTGTCATCCGCAAACAACACAATGTCATGATTGTCCCTTATGTAGTAAGGCAAGTCATTTATGTACACTAGAAAGAGAAATGGACCAAGAATTGAGCCCTGCGGAACACCTATTGTGACTAGAGAACCTGGAGATCTTTTACCATTTATATCAACTTTCTGTATTCTATTGCTCAGGTATGAAGTCATGAGGTTGAGAGCCTTGTTCCTAACGCCGTAATGGTGTAATTTCCGAAAGTAGCAATATATTTAAAATCGTACAGTGAAAGTAACCATATTAATATCTACTATCTCGTGCTGCATGCACTTAAAAAGAATTCTCAATCATAATTCAGTCTTTGTAAACTCACAAGATACCGAATAAAGATTATTATTATTACTTTCACTATCTTTATATGGTGGAATCTCGGGTACGGTATACGGGAAAAATGTTGCCGTCTGAACAAATAGAATGGTCCACCTGGTGGTAAGAGGATACCGTCGCCATAAATGGCGCGCGTCCCATCTAGTCACAACCCTAACGTCTTCTGTGTGTTTAGACATAAGTTCATATACAACTATAATTCCGCCATTACAATTCAGTACCTATAATTTATGCAACGACGTGATGTCCTCGCCACGTCACAGGCCACATGTAGCTTTTGTATAAACCGTGCTTTATATCCGCGCTGTCCATTCCGAACTGCCTTACTTATCTTACTGGTTCATAAGTTGTTACTATTATGACTGTCAGTTAATAATATCAATTAGGAGCACCAAACATCGCATGGGCACGGCGACCGCAGATGGCGATTTTTTTATGCGTGTACATAGAGTACCACACATCGGACGCGGCGCGGTGCGGTTAGAACTAACGTCAACAAGTGTCAGCAAGCATTGCCGATAAATCGTGCCACTCCACTTCTCTGCAGAGCAACGCACATCAGCGTGCGTTGCTCCTTCCTTACCAATCCTCAGTGTAAAATTTATTTGTGTATGCAGTCTACAAACTACATACCTGATTTATTACAATTACTGTAGAGCAATGATCCAAGTCTAAGTTAAAACTTAAAGGCATAAATATATACAATGCATGTAATGCAATAAAACAATGCAGAAATAAAAATCTGCAATAAATCATCTATAAACTATAAAAATACTAATAAAAATAATAATACCAAAAAAAATTAAAAAAACTACGTACGAGCATATTTTAAAGTATAATAAAAATGTCGAGCATCTTATTATTGCCCAATAACTGTATTACATCTACTCTAAATCTAGCAATATTTTTTTAATAAGCCCAAAATTAAATAAAGTAGTTTCTAATTTCTAAACCTACAGATCAAATCACCACAACTCTATCTGCAATAATAAGACCGTATCTGAATTGCATAAATACAATACTAACAGGATATCGTAGTAGGGTTCTGCAGTGGTCCCCTAGGAATATGCATCCCTTTGCATTGTTGCATAGCGACAATTACATACATTTAAAATGCTTAATCCTTATTGGCCGAATCTTTAAATGGCCATTTTTATGTACAAATGGGAGGGAAAAAAGGTAGGAATACAACTTGCTGGTCCATTCAGAGTAGAAAAAATTTTGCAGAACAACTTCGGACAAAAGCTTAATGCGCCTTTTCAAGTACGTAGGAACCGAAAATTACAAAACTTGGCGCTCTCGTCTTGGACAGACAGTTGCCTTGTTCTCAGAATCTAAATACGATCACATATTAAACACTCAATCTCCTCCTAGCCTATAAATATAAAATAACTGAAATTCAACATCTTAGAAACAAATATCCGAAAATTTTGCATCACTTTTAAGAATTTCAAACCTACTTCGATTTGGTAGTGAGAGCACAATGAAAACTGCTTGACTGTTAAAAGGTTAATGACAATGTAAACAAACAGCGTAAGATTGACCTGTATAAACAATGATAGGGAAATCAAGTTACCTGGCTATCTCCGGCGCCCTGCTGTGCTCCTCCTTGGCCGGCCAGCGGCGCATACATTGGTGGTTGGAATGGTGGCGGGGCACCGCAGAAACTGCGGCCAGTCGACATCATAGCCATCGGGTGCAGGCCCGGGAACATTATGCTTTGTGGCGCCAATACCTTTGTGGAACAAAAAATATAAAAAATTATCCTGCATAGATACATACATATGTATAATCACCTAATTATCCCAAAGGTGGCCCGAGCAGAGCTTCAGGTGACATTAGGTTACACACGAAGCCACATAGAAGTTCTGGCAGTATAAGACTGGGTTTCCATTGACGCGGAGCTGCGCGGAGCGGTGCTAAGCGGTGCATGAATAGACCAACCACTATGCTCTAAATCTCCGCTCCGCTTCAATGGAAACAGCACGAGCGGAGTGGAGCAGAGCTGAACGGATAATCATAAAAATACAGCAAGGCGATGCGGAGCGGAGGACAGCGGGACAGTGCGCTGCGGAGGAGAGCGGGATGGTGCGGTGCGGAGGGCAGCTAGAGCGGAGCGGCGAGGTTGAAAATTCCCCATGCACAGAACGATATTCTATATGTTGTCGAATCCAGAATCTATGTTTTCTCTTCGAATCCAAAAAAGTCGTAACTGAGCGCAAAAATGCGCAATTCCAAAAGTATGCTCCGCTCCGCTCTGTTTCATTACTCCGCTCTGCTCCACTTCAGGGGAAACACTCACCACTTTTCACCGCTCTTCTCCGCTCCTCTCCGTCCAGCTCCGCGTCAGGCTGCGTTTCCGAGAGGAGCGAAGAGCGGTAAAAAGTGGCGAGTGTTTCGACTGAAGTGGAGCAGAGCGGAGTAATGAAACGGAGTTGTGCGGAGCGGAGCATACTTTTGGAATTGCGCTCAGTTACACTCAATCTCTCAGAAAGAACTGATAACTACTATGATGCACTGCGCGCAAGTCAAGCGGCGTTGCGTCATACACCCACCCCCGCACCCCGGTTCGCACCTCGCCGCTTCGCTCTAGCTGCTCTCCGCACCGCACCGTCCCGCTGTCCTCCTCACCGCACCGCCCCGCTGTCCTCCGCTCCGCATCGCCTTGCTGTATTTTTATGAATATCCGTTCAGCTCTGCTCCACTCCGCTCGTTCTGTTTCCATTGAAGCGGAGCGGAGATTACGAGCATAGTGGTTGGTCTATTCATGCCCCGCTAAGCACCGCCCCGCCCAGCTCCGCGTCAATGGAAACCCAGCCTTATGGGTCATACCATACAGTATACCATAATAGTGACTGGTAGGGTTACCTATTTTTATGCATAAAATTTATGTCTAAATTTTACATGGCATACTTTTAGTTATTCTAATAACAGTTTACATTACATTAGCACGATATTAATTTGCCATAACTTTTTAGGCACAATTTTTAAAGCATAACTACTATAAGAAAAGCAAATACTCGAGTCTCGACAGGACGACGGCTACTTAAGTTCCCCACATAAAAACCTTAATAACTTAAAACGGCCAATAAGATAAGTAACTTTGTTACATTATTATATTCATTCATATGACTTTATGTATTACAGTCATTAAGTATACATGATATACATGATAGTTAAGAGATAAGTAGTAATATTGATGCCAGTTTGAATTGTTATAAAATATGGTTTTGCTGAAATATGGGTTACCCCATGTTACCCCAATATGGGTTACCCCATGGGTTTGGCGTCGTATATCATAAAGACTGACGTTGATTTAAATTACAGGCAATAGTAAGGATAAGGTACACGATCGATAAATCGGTGACCGATTTCTTATAGGTGCAAAAAGGAACATATTCCTTGCACTAGTGAAACGAACACGTCCTAAAGAAAGGTGGGTCAGAGAATGTAATGAAAATGTCGCCCCGATTGTCGGTCCTACAAAAACTGATCTGGGCGAGCGCCGTAAGGCCACGGATTCGAAGTCGGCTCCGACTTCAGAGTCCGTGGTCTTATGAACGTCAATTGAAAGCGTAGCTCTTTTTAAGTTCAAGCCATGGCTTCACAACAAATAAGACTGACATAGGTGCATAACCGCTCAATATGTGACTGACGGCTAACAAGCATTCAAATATAGGATCAATGAGAAAAAAATCAGATATAACTGTCTGACATTACTTCTTTGGAAAGTTATGGTAACTCAGTCTCCTGAGAGTGCGAGCATAATGTAAAACGTACCTGTAAGTCATTTTCGTAACTCTGACGAAGCTTTGCCGAAATCTGTGATTCGGCTTTAGCCATGTTCTCGATAGTGCCCTTTACAGTGATGATTCGCTCCAAGTTGAAGCTATTAATATCATTGATGGAGGATACCGTAATCTTGGTATCGGTTTCTTGCATGATTCTTTTGATGGTGTTACCGCCTTTACCGATGATGCGGCCAATTAAATTGTTGTGAGCCAAGATTTGGAGGGAGATGTCACTGGAAAATTAATATGCGAATTATTATAGTATGCACAATAATGAATCTGGATGAAAACTATGTTTTGAGATCTAATAAATACCCTTTATTCGTGTTATTGGCTTCCTGTTGCATAACTTCAAGTATTCTCTTACAAGCATTAGTGCAGTTCTCAGGGTTGCCGTAAATTGTTATGGCTTTTTCTAGAGATCCCACGTTATCTTTGCGGTGCACATCTACACGGGCGCGGCTCTGTTGTGTGATGAGGCGGATGGTGCTGCCTTGACGGCCAATGATTGCTCCGACCATGTCGCTCTGTACGAGCAGCCGCAGAGGGAAGTCAGTGGGCCTGGAGCCACCACCAGCCGCGCCGCCGCCACCGCGGCCGCCGCCGGGCCGCCCGCGCCTCCCGCCGCGAGCATTCTGCTCTGCTGCCTCCACCTTCATTCGACTGCCCTCGAGCTCAAAGCCATTTAGACCATTTATAGCCCTGTAACAATACCAAAACTGGTTTTTCATGTGCTTCTAATTTAAGTTACGGTTTCTAGAGGAAGTCTCAATGTGATTCTACACCCGGTTAGGATTTTGTGATTGATTTTGATTTCTTTCGATTTTGATTTCTTGTTGGTTCATTGAAAAACCAACAAGAAATCAAAATCGAAAGACACTGGTAATAATAGAGTATTTAAATAAGTTGATTAACCAATAACATGATTCAATGTTTTCTTTTACCTACTGTTAATCTAAACAAATATTAATCCATTGAAATCAACAGAGCTAAAAATGAGATCACTATAATATGTTCGTTAATAGAGTGAATTGATTCAGTTTACTGGTTGAAATATCAATCGATCCTGTATATACTTTTCCAAGCGACAAAGGAAAACAAAATCTTGGCAAAATGTAAACTTAAATCTTTTCCCCAATCACACCCATGCGACACGTCAAAGGTGAAGACAATAATAATACACTTCACACAAATTGATAACAGATTTTTAAATAACAATATTTAGGTGATAAATATATTGTTATTTAAAAACTCAGGTTTAAAGAAAATCCATGCTGACATTTTTAGCAGTCATGACCAGTGTGTCATAACCTGAAACATTAATAAAAGCAGAAAAAGTAATAGCAAGAAATTGACTAATACGACACATCACAGAAAAGAATAATCATGCAAAGAACTCAGAGAAAAAAGTGAAAGAAGAAGCGACAGTCTCCCAACATCCACCGAATTACATCAAACACAATTTGGTGCGAATCCTCAAATGTGGATCATCAAACAGTCAAATACTCACTGCTGCGCCTGTTCCGGCGTCTCGAACGTGATAAACACCGCTTGGGTGGTGGCATCGCGCGAGTTGGCTTTGTCACATTGCTGCACATTCCCGTACTGTGACAGCAGGGGCTCGATGTTGTCGAAGCGAACATGCGCTGGGAGCCCACTGATGAGGACTTTTGATGATCGGCTGTGAGAAGCGACATAACCACTTGTAAGACCAGTGTATTTTCGCAGATTGACGATAGTACGTCGAAATTGACCTAATTGTGGGCTTTATTATTTAGAGTATCAAAGACAATCAGTTTTATTTGATGTGGCGTAGAGGCGGAACCTAACATTACGAATCTGAAACATTTCAATTTCCAACGGGCGAGCCAGTTAACTCGCGTCCGTCGTATGTCAGTCGTTACAAAATGGCGGAGAAGCGGGATGACATCATCTACTACACTCAGTCCCAGACGCCAGATATAGTGGCCGCGCACCCTCCCCCTTGTTCCCCGCCCGCACGCCATTCACAAACTTATTCCGTTGCACCCACTCTCACCACTGCATGACCCGTAGTGACGTGCGCTTTTGCCTTTTACTATCTCATTCACTCGCATGCGATTTTATCATACTATCTCTACACAAACAAATACAAATAAAACGATACTACATTTTAATAGTCTTCGAATACACTTTGATAAAAAAAAGGTTACAGAGTAGATTCGATATGCGTCTGTAATTTGGTTTATTGAATATTTTATGTCAAAATAATTTTCGCGTAATTATAAAATCAATGTGCATTATTATTTATTGTAGTAAATAAAAATTAAAGGAAATCAAACTCCTAATTTCGTAAAAGTAGGTAAAATTAATAAGATCATAATAATTCGTCGTTATTTATTATAATATTGAAACAAATCCAATGTGTATTTTATAGATATTTATCTAGTTAAACAACGAGGACAATCAATACATATTGACAATCACGACATATTTAAGAAACTTCGTGTTCTGCTAGTTGATGTCATACAAAAAGTAAATAATTTATCAATTTTATCTCCAATATCTAAAAAAAAAAAAATTTTACTTATTTTATAAGGAGCTGGTAGTTTAGACAAAATTTCACAAATAGGGCGTTTTGTTGATGGCATTATCTTTTGAATTTAGGTAGGTCCTACCTATGTAGTTGTAAATACAGCTGCGTTTGCATACAATTTGCTATATGGAGGCTTTTATTTGACATAAAATAGTGTGTAGTGTTAATATTCAAAGTAACGGCTATATTTAGATAATAAATAATTAATTATGCTATTATATACTTAATCACGCATAAAATGTGTTAAACTTACGTATTATTAGTAAGAATAACTATTAGTAAGCTATAACTTATTTAATTAAGTATTTTTAAGAATTTAATATCATCAATACACCCTACAAAACCAAAGGTTAATCCCTGGACGATTATTAATATCCAGACACAATTGATTTTAATTGTGTTCTCGCGCTCCTGAGCGCGAACGAGCGCGCGCGCTTAACGAGTTAATTTGACGGCGAGTGAATCTAATGAATGATAAGACTGATCTAGCTAGCCAGCATTCATCTGTGCTGTGCCCGAAGTCAACGCCCACTTTGTAGCCTGCTTTGTTAATACGAATGGAAAGAGCTGATAATGAGTTGGAGCAAGCCAGAACTGAGGTACATGCGTACGTTCATTATTATTCTAGTCAAATCAGAAATGAGGCAAATCTATTATATAAAAGGCAAAGTCCTGACTCACTGTCTGACTGATCAACGCCCAGCCCATACCCTTGGACCTAGATGGCTGAAATTTTGCAAAGAGGTTCCTTTTATGACGTAGGCAAGGGATAAGGCCGGATTTTTTGAAATTCAACTCCTAAGGGGGGTAAAGTAGGGGATGACAGTTTGTATGGAAATTCGTCATTTTTAAAGTAAAATTCATAAAAATTCGAATATAGCGATATTTCGATTAAAAATTAAGAAAGGGGCATTTTAGAATTTCTCGAAATTCAATCCCTAAGGGGATGAAAGTTTTGTATGGGAAGTCAGTCATTTTTATAGTAAAATCCATACAAATTGGTATATGGCTTTTCCGATTAAAATTAAGGATGACGTATTTTAGGATTTCTATACGATTTCTGACGTATTTTTGGAAATAGAAGATGAAGTTTGTATGGGAAATCCGTCATTTATAAAGTAACTAATCCATGGGGACGAAGTCGCAAGCAAAAGCTAGTATATATCTATTATTTTTTTCTTTTTAGCCGGTACAGAAATATACTTAGCGGCCTATCTCTCATATCGACCAAATATACCCAAATTTCATAAAAATCGATCCAATGTTTCGGAGGACTCGCAGTCCCCTGAAACCGTTGGATCGATTTTTCGAATGCTACAAACACCGTGATGAAAGATTTTTATATTTTTTTGTAATAAAAGATGTATTACGATGTGCCAATACTATTAAGCCTAATCTACCAATACTTCAAGACTATCAAGACAGCCCAATTTAAATATTGTTATATTTTTAATCGGGCTTTGCATAATTTACCCGGACGGCTAGATGATTTTAAGGGTAACATCTGTCTTGGTTTTTGCGTTTGATTGTTTACTGAAGGAGTGTTACATTTTGCGTTTAGTGTTCCTTTATATAGGCGACATGTTGGCAACCTATCATTATTTGGAGGCACTGCATGGCCCATACTGCCGGATGTGGTTTTATGTGTAACAAATTGTTACTCAAGGCTCTGCTCAATCCCCCATAGGATTACGAACGTGATCGTGTGTAATTGTAATTGTATGCTGTTAATAATGTTAGGAACTTATATGACACCAAGTAAGTAGTTTTAGTGGTTTTTAACTTTATTTTATTGTATCTACCTACATATTCAACCTTTATTCAAAATTAAGCCAATAATAGGTATGAATAAATCCATTCCTTCAATGATTAAATTGTTATTACTGCATAGCACTGTTTCTAAATTTAAGTACCTACGTAACGAGACTATATCGGCTGACATAATTCAATCGTATTATTCTATTATTATCAACGTTATACAAAGTTTATTGAACTAGCTGTTTGAACACGACGTAAGCCGCTTTTCAGACAAGTGTTTTACACCCCAGGCTTAACATACGCATTATTTACAATTCTTAGTTTTTGTCGCAGCTCTGAGATTCAGTGCGTCAGCTCTTCTACTCGATAGATATTGTCTTTCAAGTGGGAAGCTATGCAGGAAGGATTTGATCGCAGATAAGAACTCCTAAAACCGGTATTTTTACCCCATCCATAATTGAAGTGTGTAAATAACACCTGGTTTTATATAGTGTTAATACTTTTATCTACCACACCCCCAGTGTAAAAAATACCTAATGTTGGATATAAATTTACATTCCTCAGTTTTTGCATAGTTATTAAGTATACGGAAAAAGCGTCGGTGGCGTAGTGTGTAAGGGCGTCGTCTCCCACCCGGGAGGCGCTGGTTCGATCCCCGCCACGTACCAATGTGTTTTCAAATTTTGAATTCATATGTACGTTTAATCGACGCTTTTAGGGTGCAGGAAAACATCGTGAGGAAATCTGCACACACCTATGAAGAAATTCTTAGGTTGTGAGTGAAGTCGACCAACCCGCACTTGGCCAGGTAGGCTCGAGCCCCTCGGTGGGGACATTATATGAGCTGTTGATGATGATGATGATAAGTATACAAATTATAGATATTTGTTATTAGCGACATTAAAATCACAAGACCTCATGGAAACTGTGGTCTAGGCAAATATTTATTACAGATTCTTAGTGCCGATTAAAATAGCAAACCCTGGTCACATTGTATTTATATTAAAAAATAAAGATATCAAGCACGTATGTCTTTTTTTCGTAAATATTTGTTTAATTAACAATACCTACCCTCCATTTTGCAAAGCAAATGGATTTATCTATCTTGTGAAATAAAAATAGTTTTTCTGATGCATTTATCATTAACGTACTTTTTATTTTATAATTACAAACTGTGAATCTATACATATAAATAAAATATAATATGTCTGTGATTTTGAAATAAATATTTTTTTGCTAAACTCATCTCAGCAGACCGGGCAAATTAATCGTATATGATTTATTTTCCCGGTCTGCTGAGATTATTTTGAATGTAACATCTGTCATGATTGTTGGCTTATGATTGTTTGTTTACTGAAGTTAAATATTATTTTTTGGGTTTAGTGACCCTTTGTGTAGGCGACAGGCTGGCAACCTGTCACTATTTGGAGACACTGCATGGTCCATACTGCCAGATGTGACTTTATGAGTAACGAAATGTTAACAAAGTCTTTGCTCAGCCCTTCTTGTGATACGAGGTCTCTGTCGGTTATTTTGTCCGGGGGCCAATATCGGAAACTACTAAACAAATTTTAATGAAATTTTGTAAACAAATTTTGCTTGATCCAACTTCTAAAGGATAGGTAGCTTTTTGTATTGATAGTATTTTCTTAAATTGTTTTTTTCTAATTAACCACTGGCGGATCTAGTGTACAATATTTACAAACTGATCCCTAATATGGGCAAAAAGTACCTATGTAAAATTTCAACGAATGTTAGTCACTCATTTCTAAAGACTAACCCACTATTATCATAATCTAAGTTATCCTTGTACGGGATTACGTGAGTTGTAACCTACTTAGATTGGATTGACTGAGCAACATAATTTTATGGTTTTTTTATCAATCAAATCAAACCAGGCCGGCCGGGCGCCGGTTGTGGCGTCCAACCGAATGATTCATGAACTTAGCCACACATCTCTCCCTGCCCGCGCCCGCCGCCATTTTATTTCACGCACCACGTGCTCAGAGTGCATTGCAATCCATTAAAACTACATTATGATATTAGTATATGGTTTTGCTAAATTCTAACTTAACTTTTATTTACGATCTCGTTCTCCAATTCGCAAGAGTGTGTAAAACAAGTTTTCAGAAATACATCAAATTGTATGTAGGCGTTGCACAAAGGTCTCTTTGTAGCCATACCTGCGGTATTTCGCCATTCTGGATGCCATGAGCCGGTTATGAAACACACAGCACGCGACCGATGTAAATGCACTCTCACTATTATGTAGGCAAGTACTTTCTTATAGCAAAAAAAAATTTTTTCTAAAGTGATCGATAACGTAAAATATATTCCTAATTGTGTACAGTCAATGGAAGTTGACACTGAAATGGTTGCTATAAAAGGTACATTTGCACAAAACCTGTAGCGCAACTGCGAGTGTTGCCGTGTGACTGAGGAGTGAGTGAACCGAGTAGCGGTTGTGAGCGTAGGCAACTCGACGCGCGATCACAACGGGCTTGCAATGCAAAACGACCGCTTGCTGCCGCCGCACCGCGCAGCCCGCCGCCGCCGCACCACCCACCACTACAATAAGTGTTCCGTCGCATACTGATAAAACCTAATCATTTACCAATATAATGATTCTAAGTATCACAAGCACCATTCGAATGGCACAATTGACGTCAATTTAATATTTCTCTTTCTAAGAATAACTGGGCTGTCTTAAAATATGTAGACTTTTACAAAGTAAGCAATATACTATGATGTAAGTTTACTGTTTAGTAATTAAGCTTAGTTGATTGAATAAGTCATGCAAAATAGAATGCACATACAGTATATGATTTGACGTCAGGCTTACATTACAAACCTTCTTTATAATTTATAGAAGGATCACACTAGAAAGAGGAATTTAAGATTGTAATTATTAATATCTAACTGTTGCAAAATTTATTATCTTTTATGATTATTGAATACGCCAAATTCTAGACAATTCGATTAAGTGATGATATAATAATTCATTACGAGTTTTATCCTAACAAAAATAGGATTATTCAATGTTTTCAAGTGCCGGCACATGACCGGCACCCAGTCTTGATTAGTAAAGAGGTTCCTATTCGTTTTACATTATTTTGGCAACAGAGCTCGATCACCGTTATGGAAGCTTTAAAGAATTTCACAGATCACTTTCAATGAGTATTTTGAATTTACAAATCATTTCATTAATAAATTTGTTAACAGTTTCCTCTTGCATCCCGTCGCAAAATCAAAACCTACTACATAATATACTTATAATAATATGATTTTTATATTTTTTACTTTAATGTTCTATTTTTTAAACGTGAGTTGACGAGCTGTGATTTTTATTATTTGTTATAAGTATTATAAAAATAATTTTACAAAATAAATTAATTATACAAAAAACAAATTACAATCGTTTCATCGTTATATGATTTCAGATTATTTACATGTAGATAATTCAATAGTCTCCATCTTGATTTATTTTGTCAAATGACTGTGAATAAAACATTAGTACCTAACTATAACGAAGAGAGTGTACTTATCATTTTTATTAGTTCAAGGAAATGTTATACACGAATGTACACAACTACGAAGTTCTTTCACATTTCCTCTCTAATATTAAATTCAGGACTAGGAGACGCATTTTTGAATCATTAGAATTCCAAATCGTGTATGAAATCGAAAGATTCGTAAGCGAATCCCTAAAATAGCTATTTTTGAATATTAATACTCGTGAATTTTGCAACGAGTTGTCTAATCCACTCGCTTCCGATATTCTACCAGTAGAAAATCAAATGACTGACAGTGACATTAACTTTTAATTTACGTTCCGTTTCCCCGTAACTCATTACCGGTTTCTGAAATCAACGAGTATAATCATATTAATCATAGCACGCGTCTCCAGATCCTGGCGGAAGTGAGAACGTGCTACCGAACGGTGAAGATTTTTATGTTCCTTGTACTATTTGTACTATGGTTATAGTTATAGTAGTAGCAGTATGACCAGTTTGAAGTCTTATGTTTTTCGGTGTAAAATGACGAAGTTCAAAAAAGTTATTCGCTGTTTGACACCAATGAAGAACTATTGGTGTCACTTGGCGAAGTTAAAAACGGTGTGCGTGGTAAAAAAAAATGTGCAAGCGACATCGCAGTGTCAAGTGGTGTCAACAAGTTCAGGCGTGGGGGCTTGTGATGTCACTTTTCAGTAAAAAGTTTACGAAAGCGTGACGTCACATGACATTTCAACGCACTGGTATCAGTCATTCGTTCTGGTATCATTTGTTTACGTATTATAAGAAAAATAAGCGTCCAATTTTTTTTTTGTTCTGACTAGGACTTGACAATTTTTACAGTCATCATCCGTATTACTTAAGTTCCCAACTTGTGAAACACAATGTCGGCATTTTCATAGAGCTTAATATTTTATTAAGTAATACAGCCACAGGCTGCGTCTGATTAAAGTGCAAAAGAAATATACTTCTTATAGATAGTGAATCGATTGATTGGAAGATTACAGTAAATTTGTATAATAAAAAAATAAAAAACGTAATCTGAACACTGCAGTCGCAGCACGTGCGCAATCCACCAGCCCACCTGCCGGCAGGTGCGAGTCGAAACAACTGCTCTCTACATTATGCGTTTATTATATAATTATTCAAACTTCAATACACAAATCCCTTTTGAAGTTAGTACTAAAACTATATGATACTTAAGAATATTTAAAAAAAACTTGCAATATGAGTTAATATTTTCTCGCGTGGATAATTGCATATTTAATAGTTTTCATTTTAGATTTAAAACTGTTTTTCATTGAAAATTGTATTTATACGAAAAACAATAAATTGATCAGGAAACTGATGTTTTGTTTTCTAAGCGTTGTAGTATAGTATAACTATGGCTGTAGCTTTAAACCAGCCCGCCTAGCATGACCACCGAAACAAGATATGATATGAATAGCCATTTATCGCGTTGAACTGTCAAAAATTATTGGATACAATAACCGTCAGGCCTTAGTCAACCACGTTGGCTAGGATCGGCCGACCTACAGGCTTGAGGACCCAAAAATCCAAGGTTTTCGCCTTCTTAAAAAACCGGTAAAGCAGTAAATGCCATCAGCGGAAAATTGCGTAGTCAGTCAAAAAAAAGTGCGGCTTGGTCAAGTATCAATACAACTGTAAAATACAACTGCTAAATAAGGAGCTACTATGATTATGAATGAAATTGTTTTGACTGACAGTCCCTATAACCACAGTATATCAAGAACAGTAGTACGTCTTCACACAAACTGGCCGCTGTCCATTAGAATGTGTGCGTGCGTACTCGGCGCCGTGTACGCACGCACTGTGACGCACACATGACATAAAAATTTGGGGGCTTAAGGTGGGTCTTGCCGTCTCGGTGTGATCGCGTGTTTTTATGCATTGGACATTCGCTTGCTGCTTGTTCCCTCCCGGCACAGTTACGATAGCCCTAGTGTCAACGCAGAGTAGGCTAATAACTCCCCGACAGCCCGCAGATGAACTACTGTTCTTGATATACTGTGCTATAACACGCAAGTGCAAAACAACTGTAAAATACACTAAATACTACTAAATAAGGAGCTACATATAATTATGGTTATGGATGAAATTGTTTTACTGACAGTCCCCAAAGATCCATAGATTTCTTCAGGTCAATAGACTAAAGTTATTTATAATATCTTTATAATTAACAGTCTTAAATTCAAAGTTACTGTCACGTGTTGATACATTTTGTTTAAACAGCTGTTCAGCTGAAATGGAAAATAACCGAGGAGATTTAGTAGTCTGTATGAACATCAGAGAAAGTCTTTCAAATTCCAGTGCTACTTCCGCATCAGCATTTATACTGGGTGTAAAAGACATGAGCAGTCAAACGAAAACCACGTATTCTATACATCAAAATAAGACATATTTCAAAAAAAATATTGCTGGGAAATGATTTTTATTTTTTGGTGTTACAAAAAATTGCAAATTGTACCGCGCAATGTAAAGGGCTCAACTCGCACGCAACTCGCAAAACCGCGATAATTTTGCTTGACGGCGGCCCCGTTCGTTAGTGTCCGTACGCATCGAGTGAGCTACATTAAACGCTAACGTTTTGAAGCCATTTTTTGTTATGAAATACTAAAAAAAATGATAATGTTTCTTTGGTCAATAATTAAGAAATAACGTATAAAATACGTTTTCATAAAAAAATGAAAAAAAAAATTATGACTTTGACCTTCAATAAAATCGTAACTATCAATTTCCCAGGTATAGTCTTAAGGAAGAAAAATGTTATGACGGTGAGCAGAATACATGGTTCTCGTTTGACTGCTCATGTCTTTTACACCCTGTATAATTACAAGCTGATCCCGCAAACGCTATTCTGCTATATACAATGTGTTTGTGTACCGACATAGTAATATTTTACCGACGCCGAGGTTAGAGCTTTTAATGCTATAAAATACAATACATTTCAAGGATAAATCCCCCCTCTAGTATTTTCTATACAACTTTAATAAAATGGCACCCAGTTAAAACAGTTCGGACGCACGCGGTCATTTTGTAATATGATTTTTTTTTACTGACTACTGCAGTTTGCCGCTGATGGCATTTACTGCTTTACCGGTTTTTTAAGAAGGCGAAAACCTTGGAGGGTCCTCAAGCCTGTAGGTCGGCCGTTCCTAGGGGATTAGCGACCGAGCATCTCCCCCATGGGGAGTCTCTCGACCGCCTAGCGTCCCTAGGTCGTCGAAATCGGAAGGGAGCGACACGCCCGAGGGTGCATCTAAAGGCTCGGCCCTCGGCTCGGGCACGTCGTGAACTCATTAATTGGCATTATAAATACAAAAGAGGTCTCATTTCTTCACAACAATGTAGGCAGTAAGTAAGTTGAAAAGATTTAGCCCAAATTTATTAATAAAAGCCCAAAAAATGTTTATCATAAAAAAAATGTATGGTTTATAAATAACAAACTAGCTGGCCCTGGAGGACTGGACGGATGGTATTGCAATTGGTGGTTATAAAGTCGCAAATCTTCGTTACGCTGCCGACACCACACTGCTTGCGACAAGCGAATTCCATATGAAGGAACTACTTCTCAAAATCTAGCGAGTGAGCCTTGAGTTTGGGTTAAAGATTAAATAGACCAAAATAATGATCGTGAACCATCCTAATCAGATCTCGCCAGTAGTTATTAAAATTGCGAACTATGACACGTTGTCCAATCATGGGTTTACGTTGAAGCTTTGATCTTAAACAGTGGTGGATGCATGGACGAAGTAAAACGGCGTATGGCAATAGCGAGGATGGGAATGGACAAGCTGAAGAAAGTATGGAAGTACAGGAATCTTACCAAAGCCACTAAGATCCGGCTTGCTAATAGATATCATTGTACGCTGCCGAGACGTGGACGTTGCGTGAAATAAAAAAGAAGAAGATAGATGCTCTAGAAATGTGGTGCTGGAGAAGAACGCTTGGAGTGTCCTGGGCAGAATTTTGTACCAACATTTCTATACTGCAAGAACATGGAACTCTGTATCAAACAGCGGCTATCTAATATAGTTCAGACTCTTATTTTAAAATACTTCGGACAGGTCTCAAGACGTGATGTACAGTCCATTGAGCGCCTCGTCGTACAAGGCAGAGTAGAGGGCACTAGACCTCGTGGAAGGTCACCCATGGGATGGACCAATCAAGTTAAGGCTGCAGTGGGCGGTCCCTTGCATGGAGCATATAAGGAACACCACAAACAGAGAAAGATGGCGGCACATCGTGGGGCGAGCAACATCTGTCAAGAGTGAAACGAAAGATTACTTACTGGCTGGCCCGCCGCAGGTTATTGTGGTTAATTTGAAAGTAAAATTTCATGGTTATTTGTGTCATTTATCAAATTAAATTCGATATAATTTCGATAATTTTTCCATAACTTTGTAAGAACCTTGTACAGAGTTTCACACACTTTGCAAAACGATTGACCAAATTTTAGGTTCTGTTTACAAAATAATTTCATTCTGACTGTCATTGTCATTGTAATATTTTTACTGGACAAATAAATAAATCTCTGTTAAGCGGGTGATCCATTGGAGTTGGCGAGCTAACGGTATAAACTGTAGGCTCGTTGGACTGTAGGCTCGTTGGACTGTCGACTCGTGGTGGTGATCCATTAGCGTACCAAACGTCTACTCTCATCGTTGGCGAAGTCATGGCATTCTCCCAGACGGAACTACTTTGTTACTTAGGAATACTACTACAAGAAGAACAACCAGAACCTACAAGAAATAAAATATTTTTAGCAAAAAAATAGGAAAACCGACTTCAATGCGTACAAATTTAAACTAAAAAGTAAGAAATAAATAATATTTTTATGAAGTAGTTGAAAAGAGCGTCATAGAAAACCAAGGAAAGTATTGATACACATTTATAATTCTTTATTTATAATTCATACTCCGATATATTTGGAGCCGGTGCCAGCTAGCCAAGGAGGATAGTGTTTGCAATTTTCTAACTTCACGGAGCGGCGGATTATTTCTCATCTTTATTATGCATTCATTATTATGTATAGTTAATGGATCAATCAAGTTCGTATCTATTAGGTAAGTTTATTTTGCTTAGGCTGGCAACGACTCCAAATATATCGGAGTATGAATTATAAATAAAGAATTATAAATGTGTATCAATACTTTCCTTGGTTTTCTATGACGCTCTTTTCAACTACTTCATAAAAATATTATTTATTTCTTACTTTTGAGTTTAAATTTGTACGCATTGAAGTCGGTTTTCCTATTTTTTTGCTAAAAATATTTTATTTTATTATTTTTAGTGGAAATCACTACATAGTATAAAACAAAGTCCCTATCCGCCGTCTGTCTGTCCCTATATGTATGCTTAGATCTTTAAAACTACGCAACGGATTTTGATGCGGTTTTTTTTAATAGATAGAGTGATTCTTAAGGAAGGTTTATATGTATAATACATGCATATTCACATAAGCATTGCACCCGTGCGAAGCCGGGGCAGTTCGCTAGTTAAGTATATTTTATTGAAAACGGATAGGTCTACTGGATAAATGGATAGGCGCTCATTAAAACTTAACGGAAACGTAAACAAAATTTTTTTTGGTTTTTAATGATTTGTTCATAAAGGGTCGAATTTATATCGATACAATTTATACGGGCCATCTCTGATCTTGACGTACCTAAAAAAAGAATCACTAAAATCGAGTCGTAATACTCATAATTGACGGAGTATCAGGTAACAAACACAAAAAAGCAGTCGGATAGAGAACTTCCTCTTTTTTTTTAAGTCGGTTAAAAAATTATATCACGTCTCACGCTCATTAGAAATGCCTACCATTCATTCAGAATGAATGGTATAGTTTTAATGGTAAGTTAATGAACTATGAAACTTGAAGAGAAACTTGTTATTTAACTTAATTAATTTGTCATAGTTTATGTGTTGACTATTGGACCTACTAACCAAAATTTCAATATTGCATATTAGGTAATAGCAAGTTCAAAAAAAAAATTGTCATTATTTTTGTGTTCGTGGACGATATCATTGTTTCATCCCCAATGAAATTATCATTTCAACAAAAAACTACTGAACCAATTTCGGTATAATTTATACGGGACCACCTTTGAAGTATGACCTTCCTAACGAAAAAAGAATCATCAAAATCGATTCATTATTGACGGAGTAATCGCGGAACATACATACAAAAAAAAAAACATACAGTCGAATAGAGAACCTCCTCCTTTTTTTGTTTGAAGTCGGTTAAAAAAAAGGCGCCACAAAGTGTTAGTCAAAAACTGACTGCAAGAGAGAGAACACTTGTCCCATGTAAACTTAGTAGCAGAACTTATTGGTGAACCTAATGATTATAGAATCTATGACTGAGGAAGTGTTTAAGGAGCTGCTGGATTTGATTTCCCCTTTAATAAAAAGACAAGATACAGTTTTTCGTGTGTCAATTTCACCATACGCTTATGTGCAATTATACGATTATACAATACAATTATGCGATCGTAAATCTACCATTTTGCTATTTTGGTAATAGCAAAATAGCCGTGCGGCATGCGTGCGTTCGCTACAGCAGCGTGAAAAAGGACTGTCGGCTCGCAAATCTCGGCTGATCCATTGACGGTTTATTATACCGCGGACTTGGGATTTCAAGCATGCACGAAGAGCCAACGAGCCAAACCGCGGTAATGTAGGTGTGCTCCATTGGCGGTTTATACCTTTAACACGCAGGCTCGTGGCGTCCCAGCGGTCTTAGCTCGCCAATGGATCACCCACTTTAGTTGTAAAAAAATGTCTTTACTTATAATATAACTAGCTGTCCCGGCTACGGTAATTTGTTGCTGTGGTAATTTCACACTACTGTCCTATAACATTGAATTTGCAGTAAAAAAAATTAGGTCAAATTGTCAAGACAAAAACATCCTATCTTTCAAGTTGGATCAAATTGCGGTGTACAAATTATTGGTATAAAATATATTCCATAAGTTTAATTATTCGCATAGAGCGTCTGTATTAATGGTACAATGATTCTCTATGGCAGTTCTCAATTATGAGGGGACGGATAATCGCTTCTCGAATTTAATAACTCATTAATCGATTAATTACTTCAAATTGTTAAATTTGTTAGTATTACCACGGTAATGTTACACAGATAATATTACCGTGGTATTACAAATAAATGATAATATATTGTTGTTAGGTTGATGTACTTTATGCCTTAGTTAATTTGGGGTACACAACAAATTTTTAGGGTTTTGTTTATGAAATTAAGTTGTGCATTTGGTCATCCTCGATTCACTTCATATCGCTTAGTTGTTTTCAATTAGGATCGTTGAGCATGGTATCACATCTCTTTGACACGTTTCTTTCTTTTACCTTGAGAACCCCAGCAATGGAGGTCATTAACTAGAGAGTGCGGAGTTTCCTGAGGTGGAGGAGTGGCCGATTTAGGCAGATGCCACATTAATTAAATACTTTTATTTTATTTCTTTTATTGGCCTCAGTACAGAACTTAAAGAAAATTGTGCATACCCAGACTTCTGATAAGTTTTTGATTTGTTTCTCGTCATGATTGACCGTAAGCCTTCCACGTGTCATGTTCTTCAACTAAACGATTTATTTCAGGGTTCCTGGTTTGATTATATTTGTAGCTTAGATACTTTTCATATTCGAGGAGATAAATTGGGTGATGGATACCGGTTGATGTGGTGAAAACCTAACCTATACCTCATGTGAAGCACGACTTCCTTCTCACAGCCGTGAGGTGACCAGGCTACCACGTGGTGAGCCCGTAACAGGGAGCGTCCACCAGTTTGCCCTTTGCTGAAGACCACGTGCAAAGGAGGTGTCTGATATTCAGCCGCTGAGGTAACCGCATGTTAAATCGCAACAGGACTGTATGGAATTCGCCACGATACAAGCTAATGTGTCAATAATATTAAAAATAACTAGTTAACGTTTAAAGCTTGGTAAATTTAGAACAACTCATAGTAAAATTTAACTTTGGCCCTATTTTTTTTATATACCCACCGTCTAACAGGAATAAAAGTAACCTTATCTCTCTACTAGCTTATGCCCGCGACTTCGTCCGCATAGAATAGTTACTTCGGGCCGCATTTAAATTTTCTTATTATTTCTTCTAACCCAAGCGCCATATACCTACAAATTTTCATGGATTTTACTTAAAAATGACGGATTTCCATACAAACTTTCATCCCTTATTTTACCCCCTTAGGGATAGAATTTCCAAAAATCTTAAAATACATCTTGCTTAATTTGTAACTGAAAGGCTATGTACTAATTTTTATGGATGTTAACAACCTAAGAATTTCTTCATAGGTGTGTGCAGGTTTCCTCACGATGTTTTCCTTCACCGTAAAAGCGTCGATTAAACGTACATATAAATTCAAAATTTGAAAACAAATTAGTATGTACGTGGCGGGGATCGAACCAGTGCCTCCCGGGTGGGAGACGACGCTCTTACGCACTACGCCACCCACGCTTCACCCCCTTAGAGGGGAGGGTAAATTTCCAAAACTCCTTGCTTAGGGCATCCCTGGACCTCATAAGGAACCTACGTACCAAATTTGGAATCTCTAGACCCAGCGGTTTGGGCTGTGCGTTGGTCAGTCAGTCAGTATTCATTTTTATATAATACTCGCTTTTGCCCGCGACTTCGTCCGCGTAGAATAGTTACTTCGGGCAGCATTTAAATTTTCTTATTATTTTTTCTAACCCAAGCGCACCTACAAATTTTCATGGATTTTACTTAAAAAATCGGTCTCCCCTCGACTTTCTCGTATACCGGAAACGACTCATAGTTTGATAGAAATCTAATATTTTGATGTCATACATGTATGTTAAATTTTGGTCACCCATCCGAGTACCGACCACGCACTAGGTTGCACAAAAAACACCCCAATCTTGTCAAGTATAAAGAATCGTAACCCCTATAAGGGGAGATAGAGGACAATACTAGTAGATTTCACTATGGGATGTACTATCCGAAAGCGAACCGTTTCTGAGATATTAATTATTTTATAATTTTATAAAAAAAAAGCCGAATAAAACATCAGAACGCGCAGGAGCGGACTAAGGGGGGTTTGCCAGTCCCTCGTTTTTGCTTACTCTTGATTGCTATATCGCGCTCGCTCACAACACACCTCTAGTTGGTATGGTTCATATATTATAATAACATGGGTTCACGATAAATTTTTAAAGATTCGTAAAATTGTCCGCGCATAAATTTTTCCTTTAGGCCGTGCGCTGCGTTAAGCGCCGTGCACGGTGCGGACACCCGCGCGGCGTGTTGTTTCATGTCATCTCCATAGAGCAGCGTTTCCCGTCGCACTCAGCGCGGGCCTCTATACATATGAAGATGACATGAATCAGCACGACACGCGCGGGTGCACCGTGTACGCAGCGCACGGCCTGAAACTGCGCGCCTGCACGTCACCGTTTTCTCACTCATCATGGCTGTAGAGTCGTATTCAAGAAGGATATGTCGTTAGTCATGAACGGTGGTGGAGAGATTGTGTTAAGAGCGGATCGTATGGGTGAGTTGTACTGTGTACCAGAAGACAGTGCGTCAGTGTTAGTACCATCTGGTAGAACGAATGTCAATCTGTTGTTGTGGCACGAGCGTATGGGACATCTGAATGCATAAGAGATTTAGTTCTTGTTTGCCATTTCGTATTATTAAATAAAAATCTTCAATGAGCATTCTTTTTTAGATGTTTTCTAATATTTCGTAGATGGTTCTTACGGAAAGAATAATTATGAAAAAATTATTGATATTGTTACCTAGCTATGAAAATAAATATGTACTCAAAATAGAACAAATAAAATTAACACTAAATAAAAATAAATTTAATTCTATATTATGTGGAATGATAAAGTGACAGGAAAACATGTAGAGATGACATTCAGTTTGTGGCCTCAACGGTTTTATTTATCCCTTCGATGTTTCTCTACAGTTCATCTATGAGAACAAGTCATACGAAATGAACGCTAGTGGATGGGAGGCTAATTTTTGACTACGCGGTCGCCATAGTGCTTTCTCACTAAAACGTCAGTTTCGTACATTATTATTATTTTCGTTAAGACGTTCAATGCAATCGACTGGTCACTTGGCTAGGCCCTCAGACTAAGAATTTCGTACTTCTAAAGTACAGTCCCGTTCATAAAACATATGTTTCGTTTCCGTAAGAATTCCTCATTAGAGATTTTATACTATTTTTTTTAAATTAAACTGATTTTATTAAAGGATCTACAATAAAAAAAAATGATCGTTTAAACAATTTTGACACCTAATGACTTAATAGAAAGGAATACAGACTCGTCAGCTGTCAAATGTGTATATGTATATATTTTTGCACGTGGCTATACTTACAAGGTTGATTTTTTTTTATAAAAAAAATAGTGCAAAATCTCTAATGAGGAATTCTTACGGAAACCAAACAGATGTTTTACGAACGGGACTGTACTTTAGAAGTACGAAATTCTTAGTAAATTTTGACTGGGTGCCGAAATAGGAATTTATCGCACTTAAATTTCCCATTTCGGTACCTTCCCAACTCGGCATCGCAAGGGTGCCGAAATGAAAAAGTGCCGAAACGAAACTAAATCAAAAAAATATTCCCACTATCTCCATGGACATTATCCATGGGGACAGCGTTGTAATTTTTCAATGGATTATGGTACCACTCTTATATGAATCGGTAGTAACAAATAAGGCAACAATTTTATGAAATAATATCATTTTGTTGGCGCTACGAAGCCCAGAGTGTAAAGTGGGTCTGCATTTGTGATCTGTTATTACCTATCTAATTCGGTTGCTTTAGCGAAACAAAAAACAATAAAGTTAACATGAAGCACAGTTCGTCAACTACTACCTCTACTGGTTCTGTATCTTATTCACGAAAACATTTAGTTATTATTTGCGGCATGTCAAATGACATTATTTTATTAGTCATCTCAAAATTTTTAATGATCTACTGGGCTTTGAATCGCACAGAATCATAAAATACGTATCTACATAATTCGATTAGGTAAGTACTGTATACCGCGAAGAACTATTAACCCTTAACTGGTATCGAGGTCAAAATTGACCCCGATTGAGCGGCTCATATTTTATCTGGTCTTTCCACTTTCAACCAGCGAATTTGCTACCATTGAATATTTTTTCCACTTTCTGCCTTTCAATAAATTACATTCCACGTTCAACCACTCATTTAAAATCTTAAGTTAGTTAGGTACTTGGTAACAAATTGTGCGTTCTTCGTGACGATCACGAAAGCTAAGCTACCAAGTGCGCGGTCGGTAATCTGATGGGTGGCCGAATATTTTACAGGTCTTCCTCTGTGCTTCGGAAGGCCTATTAAGCTGATGGTCCTGGCTGATGTCGAAAAATAGTTGTCGGAGAGTTGGTGTCAGGCAGGAGGCCGGCCGTAAAAATCTATGGCAGTATTGCCAATATCAGTATATAGGCAGCATTGACATGACATACTGCACTGACCCCAAATAAATTGGAAGCAGGGTAGGAGAAAGAAGCGAGATACCCGTTAATAAAATAAATAGGATACCTACCACTTGAAAATACAAGAATGCGTTTATGATTCATTTTATTATGATAAGTGGTTGGTAAGCCAGCGCCAGACATGTGTTCAAATACACATATAAATACCTACAAAGTCACGAAGTGTGGCACGGGCATTTGAGTATTTGTGCAAAGTTTGAACACTCATTTGAAGTCAAAAATATATACAAATGTTTCAAATGTGACAGGCATTCAAATGTGTGTTGCAACTTTGAATAAACTTTGATTGCCATATCTGGCGCCGGCTGTAGACAAGCATACGGGCTGCCTGGTAGTAAGCAGCCACCGTAGCCTTTAGACGCTTGCGACACTCGCGCTCTGCCAACCCAAATCCCCTTCCCTACCCTGTGGAGCTCTGGTGACCTTACTAACCAACAGAAACACAACACTCAAAGAAGCTAGTGTTATTTGACTGTGCTCTTCTGTAAGGTGGAGGTACTACTACCCCAGTTTGGGCTGCTTCAAATTCGAGTGGCTGGTCCGCTGTGTCCTACCTCTACTAAAATTACTACCTGCTTATTAAGTTAATCTAAAGTGATTAGTTAATCATTCTCGCATGCGATCCTGCGAATAGCCTAAAAATTGACAATTATTGGCCCCTATAGCAATATACTACGTCTAATAGAAAGGTATAATTTTCTTTCTAATTATTTTGATTAGAATATTTATCCTTCATTAAGTAGGTACCCTATTGTTATTTATGACCAATGTTTATTACTGGTTGAAAAAGGAGTAAATTGCCAGTCGAACTGGATGGAACAAATTTATAAAAAATTGCTGGTAGAATATGGAATACAAAAGCGGTAGAATGTGAAAAACAATAAATAAATGAATTATGAAATTATTTCACTGGCAGAAAAACCCCGATACCAAAAACATGGTGTAAGAGCTATTTTTTAAGTTTTATTACTTATACATATTTTTGTAAATACATAATCGCCATCTTGGCGGGCTTTTTCGCGGCGCTGGAACTATACCAAGCGTTCATTATGCCTGTGAAAATGAAAACAATAGCTGTTAAGCGGCGCGGTAGTACTAAGCAGTTTTGAAGACAATATTATAGACATGGATAAGTCTTGGAATTCTAGCAATGAAGAGGAAGAAGATATTGAGACATTTTCAGGCATTTTCTTTTTGTTTTAATGAAGATTTGTTTAATGTTAGTCATTTTTAGCTGATATGTGATCCCAGAAGAAGTTCCTGGTTTTTGTTAAGATTAATACATATGAAAACGATGTAAACTAAACATGGTTTGTTATATTTTCTTAGATTGCGGTGTTAAGTGATTTACACTTAATATTGTTGTGTGTTGTTTGTGTGTGTGTGTGTTTTTTAAGACTACCACATAGTGTACCTGCCTAATTTTGAAAAATAAATGAGCGATTTTTTATTAAAATGTGCCAAACAACAAACATAATTAAGTATGTATATTTCAATTAAGAGTTATATTTTCCTAAATTTAATAGAAAATTAGATTATGATCGTTTGTTTTATTATAATGCGTACCTATTCTATATGGGGTCATATTTGACCCCCGATACCAGATGTGTTACCTTTTTAGCCATGCCAGTTAAGGGTTGAAAATCAGTACCTTCGCGAGAATTAAATAGATAAAAGAATTGGGAGTTAAACATAGGCAGGTACTACTAACTGCGAAAAACTCTACCTGACTCATACATCCGAAAAAACATACCGGTTAGTTGTGTAAGTACTTATACCAATTTTATTTAAGTAGGTAGAGGTAGACCTGTCATGTTAGCTTTGATTGTGTATTTCCGTCTTAACTTTTAATTTTGCTACCGGTGTTTAGATAGATGGTACCACAGATTTAATAATACAATGCCCACCCAGCGGGCTTACATTGCCGCCAGTTCGCCTTCCGATAAAGTAAAATGAATGATACGTACTTTGTCCGAAAGAAATATCCGTTTTTCTTTCAAAATGCCGTCCTGTTCAACTCTAATATGCAATCATTGCAGTGAATCAGTTATTTATCAAATAATGGAACAACTTTTCACACGTAAGAACCGAAAAACTTAGATTTATATTTAAAACAATATTTAAACAAATAGTCCGACTTTTATTCATAAAAACATAATCGCTTTAAATTATGCGTTACTATCTGACAAATTGTTTTACATTGCAGCTGTGCTTAACTTTCATTGCTTTGCAGTCCTTAATACGCGCGCAATCAATAGTGTATATTACGACATGCTGAACTAGAACCATTTTATGTAGTACGGCCGCTGATCGCGTCACTCGGACACGGCTCGCTCGGACTTCCTATGAACTCAGCGATTTGACCGATCTCCTTTGCGACTGTGTTAACTTTCATTGCTTCGCAGGCCTTAAGACGTGCCCAATGAATAGTGTATATTACGGCATGCTCAACTATAACCATGTTATGTAGCACGGACAATCAGTCTTCCTATAAACTCAGCGACCGATCTCCTTAGATTGATAATCTGTGGATGGTACCTACTGATAAATAATTTAGTCCTATTACGTAGGTTATAGGTATAGGTAACTACCCATAGATTTAGGCGACACCCGACGCGACGCGATCTAACTAATATAAAATCAATCATTGTAGGTAACATCAGCTTTGTAGAGACCAATGATGGTAAGAATTTCCATTACGAAAACACAGGTATTTTATTAATCCTAGTTAGCAAGCTTCTTAGGTAGGTGTAGATTTAATACTTATATAAGTACCTACAAGTAAAACGCACAACTAAGTAGGTACCTACATAATTTACAATACCTGCGTCAGCTTAGCACAAATCTGATTAAATGGCAGGTGGTACCGAATTTTCGAACAAAGCAAGCATTTGTCATTTTTAAAACATGTTTGGTCTATCCGTTTTAAAATTAAACTAGATATATAGATAACAAAATAAGTAGGTAGGTAGTACCTACTAAGATGACGTCATTGGATTGGGTACCTATAAGTAGATTCTGGTGTAGGTAGGTAGGTACTTAAGCCACGTGGAAGTAGGGAGAGCACATAGGTATAATAGGTAAGTCAGTTAAATTGTTGGTAAGAAATATCGGTAAGTAGGTTTATTAGATAAAGTAGACTGCGTAAGTGAACATGATTTACTAACCTGAGATCTTGGTGATCCTCTTGTTCAAATATTTGATCATGATCCTCTTGCGAAAGATTTAGGTCGCTGAACTGCTGTTCAATCGAATTAGCCATGATCACTGAGATGTAAACGTAATTTAACACGACACAATTAATTGAATTAATATATAATTACGAACTGGCAACTGGAATGTCTATTTAAAAAAAACACCAATTTAAATCATAACAAAATGGACTCCTAGAGCGTGGATAATGGACGGTCGACGGTGAAACGAAACGAAGACTTGATTGCCGGCCGGTGTACGCGCACACGTGTTTGCTTTGGATGCAATGTTTATTTTCGTATTACATAATATGGTAGGAAGTGGGTAGGATATGGTACCAATGGTAATGGCACCGAAAGACTCAAATTGGCGGGGTGGGTTCTATGGATGGCGTCGCCGAGCGAGCGGCGGCCCCGCTCGGTATAACGTTATGGAAAAGGGACGGGCGCGAGTGGCACGTGTGCGCCGTGCGTACGGTTCGTCGGCGATCGAGATCAATCCTCAACTGAGGCGCCCGACTCTAGATGTGACGTACGTGACTGAACGAAGCGTACAACGACGCCGACTCCGCTCGGTCCTCCGTGCATCCATTTCGTGTGGATTTTGTTTGAGAATGCGCGCGCTGGGCGTGGCTCGTTTCGGGGCCCGCGGGGAGAGCGTAGTTCTTAGTGAAGCGCTGACATCGATTTAATCTCATATCGACATTTCTTGTTTTCTAAATACATTCCCGAAGTACCTATCGTACTTAATGATCTTAACGTAAGTAACTTTAATATTACTAATAACATCAGTTGCGAGAAGGACTGACGGCCTTTGGGGCTGAAAGGTCCTAGAATAGAAGGCGCGTACCTGATGTCGCAGCGTTGGTAGTTCCCCCCACAAAGTGGACCCACGAGTCCGACAGTCTGGTCAGGGTCGCAAAAAGCCACTGGATACTTACATAAAGTTTGTCTATGTTAGGCTTTGTTGTTCTGGATGTGTTGTTTATGTCATAAACAACACATGCAGAACAATAAAGCCGGTTTACTTAGGCTGGAGTTCACCAACATTTAAACAGGCGATTATCGTTTAAGCGACTGAAAGTCAAAAGAGAAATGTCAAAAACTAATGGTTCAGTTTTAATCGTTTGTTTTACGTGTTGGTGAACTTGAGCCTTAGGTACTTAAAGGTAGGTCGTCTATGGTGAGTTAAAGGTTACCCATAGAGATGAAGTACTCCCTGTAGCTGCTTCTGCTAAACATGTGTAACTGTGTAAGTAATTTACAATATACACAGTAGGATATCTGTATTTTTATAAAATCCAGTCCTACTTTTTAGCCGCCGCCCCGCTTCTTTCCTTATCCGATCGGTCTGACATCCTAAATCGGACGCGTTCTGTTCTGTTTATTTATTGCTACAATAAGTAGCAATAAATAAATAAAATAACAATAGTTTATTATCAGGCCACATAAACCCATAGTAGCTAATACTTAAACGAAGTTTATGGGCTCAAGAATTACAGGAAAAACATGACTTTGAAAATGATAAAAAATTTAGAAAAAAAGCATTTTTTTCAACAAGTTGATATATATTTTTTAAGTTTTTCATAAGAGTTATTTCGTATGTCTCTTTATAATTTACGGACGCGGTGTCCCCCACAAGCATCTGTACTGATTATAAGATTCCAAAAAAAATCACTATGTACTCTCGCTTTGACGTCCAGACTTCTTCTTCAGACGACATTTTGCGTGCGAGAAAGAATACGTCTGCTCTCGACGCTTGTGTGGTAGTAAGCGAGTTGGATGTCCGACAAAGCTACACATCGTCAGATTTAAGATCCTACACATTTTTGGGGCTATATTTTAGAGCGATATAGCACACGGCGTGTTTTAAGCGCTCCAACGACGCGCGTTTCAGGTACGTGCAATTTGGGCGCCGTAGATACTATTTTTTGGTTTTATTTTTGATAAAAACGCGCGTATAAGTACGTTTGAACCAATGCAAACGGGCGGAGGAGAGCCTGTGACCGGAACTACGGCGGGTATGTAGCGCTATAAACAAGTTCAGTTTGTGCGGCCTGCCACACTTGTTGCAATGTTTAGTAACGCGTGCGGCTCTGAATAGAGCTTCTGTATTTTGAGCACAGATTGTGTGAAATATGAATGTGTCTAAAGAATTTGGAGTGTCATAGAGTGGATTTACGTCTTCTTCTTGGAGATTTCTGATTATTTAGATTAAAACAAAAAAATTAAGGCACTCAAAACAGACTAACAGCGTCTACCAAAAAATATATTATGTAAAACTGGAAGTCATAAGTCGAACAAAATGTGAAGACTAGAAAATTGGGAGAGGTCTCCCCTTGACTTTTTCGTATACTAGAAACGAATCCAAAGTTTATAGAAACCTTATATTTTGATTTTGAGAGTTAGCAAGAGACAGGTAGGAAACGGAAACATTCAAAGGTTACTTGGGGTCAAAAAGTTGTCTTCACTTTTTTATTAGTAGTGTGTGCTACCCTATATATTTCTTGGAGTCTTCAAAATCATCGTCCATTCTGTCAACCATATTTGAGCTAAATGTGACTACAAATAAATTTGAAAGCAAGTTTGACAGACAAACTTTGTTTCCAAAAAAAAAACATTAAAATGTTTTGAAAATGTGTGGTCACATGTCTGGCGCCTGCTTAATATAGTACCTACTGCGTGGGTCGGTTTTTTTAGACCAGGCGTAGTTTCGTTACATGTGTGTTCGTCTAACTATGTAAATATACGGGCGACGGGCAAGGCGAAGTTATATTTGATCGGATTCTATTGAATAGGTTGTGTATCTTTGTTTTCTAATGGCAATTAAGTACTTAAACAATTTGTCTACTCTACCTACTAAGTAGTTTCGATGTCACACGACATTATAGCAACATAACTATAGGTACCATAATTTTTCATGTCCTGATAATTTTATTTATCAATAAAATATTCTGGCTTCAATTTAAGTATATTAAGCTAATGAGAGTCAGTAGTTATGTATCTGTATTTATCTGTATGGTTGCTTTGTATTTCTGTAGGATAGCTACTTACCTACCTACGTTAAAATTATTGTAATAAGGAGTGAGCGACAACGTAATCTATCGATAATAGAAGACCGATTACGACCAATCACTAAACTAAAACGATAGCAGTTCGTGAAGTATATTTGTTACTGGGTCCGTGTGACGGCGCCCCGCGCCCATGCGTTTTCCACAGCGCTCGGCCGGGGCCCGCGGAGGGCGGTCGCCCGACACCGCCTACTTCGTCTGGTACAGGCGTCGCCCGCCTCGTGTCCCGCTTCACCTTAAAATTACAACTCGTCGAGACATCGACGGTCCAAGGAGAGAAAACGCCCTTCAAAAAGCTAAACTGCCCTTAGAATGATAGTTACAACAAATCTGTCTACATACGCACAATGTCATCCACGCTATATATAATTCACAAATATTATTAGGTACCTACCTATTTTTTTAAACAGTTAATATGAATGATGTTACCTATAAAAGTTACATAATAAAGAGGTAGTTAACTATCTAAACCTTTTTACTAGGTATGTCAGAAAAAAAAATCCGTAACAATGTGTTTCGGAAGCGAAGGATAAAATTAACTGCGCTTCGCTTATACGCTGCGAGCGTTCGGTACGTTCGAACAGAGCGTATTCACTATACTGAGCTGAGCTCATTCATTCACTCGGTAAACGCCTGCCTGCACTAAACAGCACCAAGCCACGTCATTCGGCGATGATTCATTTTAGTTGGCAAAAAATAGGTAGGTACTTACTCAACTGCATAGTTAGGTACCTATTACCCACTTAAGATTGCAATGCAAGCTTTTTACATTTCTACTAAGTACTTACCTACCTACGCAAATAAACATCTTTACTATAAAATAAAAAAATAGGTAAAAAGGCTGTAAGTACTTAATAGTGTGTCTTAAACTAAAGAATCAAAACTAAGGCCCTTCCGCATAGCGATATTTCACCGCGCGTTTTTTTCTCGCAAAATTCTGTGACACATAGGATCTTATAAGACTATATCCGCACATGTGGTAAAAAAATCGCGCGAAAAAATCTGTGTTTTGATACAAATTGAACGCGATATTATTTCCGCGCGAATATTTTATCGCTGTGCGGACAAGGCCTAACTCTCGCTCCAAACACGACCAAAACTTTTTTTTTCGAATTAAGTACTTACTTAGTCTATAATAGCATCATAATAAAAAGAAGACTATTGAAATTCAGAATTAATTAAGTATACAATTTTTAGCCAACGACGCGAAGGAATGGTTATGATTTTAGCAGTCTGTGTAGTGTAATGTAAGTTTTGACGAATAAAGTTGGACATAAACGTTAATTTTTACCTGAACTGAACAGTTCACCTGAAACCCGGAGCGTGTATGCCCCGCACAACTGCGCAGGTTTCTACACTATTCGCTAACTTTTTTGACACATGAAAGTGATAATCGAGCTATTTACTTATCTATTGCTGTTTTTATAGGACAAGGGTCACAATAGCATTATAGTAAAGTAGTAATGGATCAACAAATAGTTCAGTGATTATCACTTTCGTGTGTCAAAATAAGTTAGCAAATAGGCCGGCTGCTCAAGCGAGCGAAAATTATGAATTTTGATACTGTTGACCTGAACAGTGAATTTGGTTATTGTTGACCTGGAGACGCATTTTTGAATCATTGGAATTCTAAATCGTGTATGAAATCGCAAGATTCGTAATTCGTATGCGAATCCCTAAAATCGCTATTTTTGAACATTTGTACTCGTAAATTTTGCAGCGAGTGGTCCGACCCACTCTTTTCCGATAATGTACCAGTAGAAAATCTAATGACTGACAGTGACATTATAACTTTTAATTTACGTTCCGTTTCCTCGTAACTCATTACCGGTTCCTCACATCAACGTGTTATAGCATTCCGGTTTTTATTTTTTCTGCATGTAATGAAAAATGTTATAAGATTCGAGTTTTATGGCAACACTCATTTCTAAAGTTTCAAAAATACGTAAAATTGGAAGCAATAGAAAGTAATTTCGAATAAGTTTTGCTTTCGTGCATGAATTTAAGATTCACTTCAAATGATTCAAAAATGCGTCTCCTGAACAGTTCTAATCAATCATTCAGTAAAACCGAGCGCGTGTGGCGGTCGGCGGGCGACAGCACAGCCGCGCAGTCGTCCGTCCGTCAGTTGTCCGATGATTGCTAGAGATGAAGGACGTACAGCTCTCGACTCACTCTACTATATGTATATAGGTTCCAATTACGAAATTCTTTTGGACAGATAAATTACACCAATAGAATGTCCGCCCCGACCTAACCGTCGCCTTCGACGACGACGAGAAGGAGGAGTGCCTAGCCGACAGTCTGGAAGCCCAGTGCTCTCCAAGTACCCTCCCCGCAGACCCCGTCCATGTTCAGCACGTAGACAATGAGGTCAAAAGACTCTCCTCGCATCTCCTCCACTCAGCCGGTTACCCTTGATGAGGCGCAATGCTTAGTCAAGGACCTCTGACCCTGTATTATTATTATTTCGACAATTCGGGGCTTTTTGCGTCACTGCGTGCGACTTGTAAATATCTGTTGTGATTGTGACTCTCTAAGACCGTGCTCTACGAAAGTCCTATTGAGTCCTTCTTACATTTCATAGCTGGGCACTATCTAAAAATGATAAGATATTCCCAGTTTGGATTGTTTTGATATCGCCTGGGTCGAAGTGTCTCCCCAAATGTTAGCTTCTTTAGTGAAAATTGTTCTTTAGAGATTCACAAGAGACCTTATTGTGTTGTAAGCAGTCGAGTGACTCATTTATTTATTTACACTTTATTGTACACGCAAAACTGACGCGTGTTGGCGTGTTTGCGAGGTGAATTGGTGTTTCACGCTCCTGTTCACAGAATCTGCAAGCATCAGTATCTTTTAGTCTCTTATGGTAGAGATGTCTGTTCAGCTTGCAGTGGCCACTCAGAGCCCTAATCAACACGCTCAGGTTTCCCCTGTGGAGCTTCAATGGCTCGTCAGTGCGGTTACGAGAGTATGGTTCGATTAGTGCTTTTGAGTGTGTTAACCCAGGCGTTCTTTGCCAGTACGCTTTTGCCTCTTGGAGGAGGTGGGTTTTTAAGTATTGCATGGCCTGGTTCTTTGAGATACCACAGAAAGGTTCTGGGCCAAACTGTAGACCTTGGGCCCCAGCCCTTGCTAGCTCATCGGCCTTTTCGGTACGGATGATTCCAGAATAACCCGGTACCCATTTGAGGGTGGTCTTGTTTTGTTGCCCCGGGTCATTTAGTTTTTCCACGCAGTTTTGACGTGACAACGTCTTATAATTCGATAGATAATATGACGCATGCGGCGTTACCTCGCTCTGAGGCGTTCCATGTAAGGCCGGCAAAACAAATGAAATTAAATTTTTCTTTTGAAAAATGCTACCATTCAGACGTTGTCACGTTCAACTATAGTCAGTAAACCGACTTTACAGACAACCAATTTTTTTACTAGCTTTGACTTTAGAATGTTACCGTTTAGTGCTAGTAGAGCTGCCTGGCTGTCTGAACATATTACCATATTTTGGTTAACGTAGTTTCGCTGGCGGTTGGCCTGTACACTTTCAATTATAGCACAAACATCCGCCTGGAAAATAGTGGCATATTTACCAAGGTTTATGCTTTTGATAATCTTGGGTTTGTATATGCCACTTCCTACATTAGGGCCGATTTTGTAGCCATTGGTGAACCACACTAGGCTTCCAACGTCCTAGGGATCACTATTAAGGCGTTGTACCCAGTCCTCCCTTTTAGTCAGTTCCACGGTAAACTTCTTGCGGAAGTTAAACTGGAAGCAAGACATCTGATGTCATTGCGAGTGGTGGACATTTAAACACTTTTTGGTGTAAAGACCTCATTGTTTGAGATTTCCAGTGTTCTATGCCAGCGTTAGTCCTGTAAATGCCAGCCTTCATCTCTTTCTCAATATAAAGGTCGAAAGGTGGGAGGCTGAGAAGTACATTTAGGGCTATGGCTGGAGTTGATCAAATGGCACCACTTGCCATGAGGCACGCAGTGCGCAGCAAGCCTGTCAGCTTTTTGTTCGCAGTTACCTGCAGTGCTTTTGAACTCCATACAAGACAGGCGTAACTTATTGATGGCCTGACAATGGTGGTGTAGAGGCAAAGAGCGATTTTCGGGTTTAACCCCAATCTCTCATAAAATCACCAGGCTATGATCTCATTGACCCAACATTACTAAAAAAAACTTCCACATAAAGGAGTCATGGGACTGGTTATTCTATTTAATACATGCTTAAGGCTATCACATTTCCCAGCCCAATGGAAAATAGCACAGGTGGTAATGGTGCCTAAGCCGGGAACACCCTCACAGGAGGCAACTGCATACAGACCGATAAGCTTATTATCAGTTATGGGAAAACTGTTTGAGAAAATACTGCTCAATAGAATGAAGGAACATCTTAATGACATACTACCACAGCATCAATTTGGTTTTCGAGAGAAACATGGGACGATAGAGCAGGTGCATCGTACTGTTGACGTCATCAGCAGATGCCTGGAGAATCAAATGTATTGCTCAGCGGTTTTCTTGGACATCAGCCAAGCGTTTGACAAGGTATGGCATGAGGGACTGGTGTATAAACTGAAAAGGTCGCTTCCACATTCTTTCCTTCACATACTACAATCCTACCTAGACAAGAGAGTTTTCCAAGTTAAATACAATGGTGAGTGTTCTCTTCTACACTAGATTAAATGGGTACAGGTGTACCACAGGGCAGTATATTAGGACCTATACTTTACCTGGTGTATACCGCAGATCTCCCAACATCTGACCACACAACGACTGCAACTTACGCCGATGATACCGCTTTATTGTCAGCTCACACAGATCCCAAAAAAGCCTCACTAACGCTACAAAAACACCTGGACGAAGTAGAGAAATGGCTCAAGCGATGGAGAATAAAGGCAAACCAGAGTAAGTCCACACATGTAACATTCACGCTCAAAAAGGAAACCTGCCCTGCGGTAAGGCTGAACAATGAGAACATTCCGCAACAAGACCACGCTAAATATTTTAGAATGTACTTGGACAGAAGGCTGACATGGCAGAAGCATATATGGTCCAAAAGGAAACAACTGGATGTCGAAACTCCGCAGTCTATACTGGCTCGGACGTCACTCGCAGCTTAACAAAAACAGTAAAATGATGGTATATAAAGCTATAATCAAGCCCATTTGGACGTACGGAATCCAGCTTTGGGGTTCAGCCAGCAACAGTAACATTGAAATACTGGAGAGATTTCAAACTAAAGCATTAAGAACAATATTTGGTATCCCGCTGTGCATAAGCATTAGATACATGTATTTAGATCTTATCATAAGAACAGTAAAGCAAGAAATTACAGTTCAGTATAAAGTACCAAACCAACATGTTAATAAATTAGCAGTGGCATTGAGTGGGGAGGGTGGCCTTCAACATGTGAGACTGAAACGAAATGACATACCACGACTATGTAACAGATTCTCTATAGAATGACAAATTGAGAGCTCTTCGGATGAAATTACCTGAAGAGTGCTTGATGACAGTCAGTGGAGTCGGGTCTTGACCAGCTAGGGGAGTGGCTTATTGTTTGCAAAACAGATTGCCACGAAGCAGATAAAAAAACAAAAACAATCTCGTCCTCGTTAAACGTTGGAATATGTCCTATGGCGGTTATAGCCTTTTGGGTGGTGTTTTTAAGATGTGATTCAGTCTCTTGTCGATGTATACGACCAAGTATTTGACTTCCGAGGAAAATTATATAAGTACATAGTTGGTCCTTTAATAGTCAGTGTTGAAAGCTTATCCAGCTTCCTCTTCCAGCCATTCACTTAAAATTTTCTTTTTTTATAATTTATTTTCTTGTTATATTTACTTACAAATTTTAGGGACAAGCTTTTGGGTCGAAAAGCATAAAATAAAACTTAGCTGAGACGTAAATTTATCATAATAATGGAACAAAAACGATATTGCCGATTAAAGAAAGAAAGGTGATGATTAATGATCTTGAAGATCATCCATTATGTTTTGAATGTCTCTACCTGAGGCATATTTGCCCACTCTATCACCAAAGCAAATTTCAGCTTAGAATGTAGGCTGAGTTGGAACGCGATTTCGGACCCGACTTTTAAGGTTGTCATAGATGTTTTTTATAGACTTTAGGTCCAGGCTGCGAGCTGACTATGAAAGTCTTGCCACACCCACGGCGTTAAGGTACTTCATGACCACTCTAGCGACGTGCGCTCGGCTTTATCGTGCATTAGAAGGAAATTTTCCCCAAAAAATGAGGCAAATAGCATGCCAGGTTCGAAGATCTCTTCCATGCATCTCTCAGTATTTATACGCCTCTTTCAAACATTACCATCTCTGTGTCACTCGAAAGAAAGGTCACCATACCCTTATTGAGCCACCTTGATAGCCCACTGTTTCGACGGCAGCACAATGTGTAAAACGCGGTTACGCCCATAAGGACCTCTTAAGTCCCTCTTGATCTCGAATCATCAGAAACAAGATTATTCTATTATTGCTCCATGATTCGGTTTCTGTATGGTTGAGGAAATCTAGCTCGATAGGTGTGTGGTCAACTCTGGCACTCGAGCTGGCCGGAACCCAGTCAAGTTACGTTCTTCCTATAGTTCTAACCTTACGCTTATATTTTTCGCACCTCAAATAAGGCGATTAACACTCGGCACCGCGCACCGCCGCGGTGGGCGTTGGCGGTGAAGCGGAATTTGTAGCGGTTCCCCGCGCGGTAAGGCGGTTGACGCGCTAGTCCGCGCGGAAAGATTTAACATGGTTTGACCAGTTTGATCAGAGACACTGACAAGAATGAATGGACGCTGAAGTTGTGGCAGCAATCTGGCTTATTTGGCGTAGAAAGAAAAAGAAAAGAAAATATTGGGTTCATCCATTCAGAAGAACTCTAATCGGGACATTCGTGTTATTTTACAACATATTTTTTTTAACTATACGCGAATGTCCACTTCTTCATTTGATTATTTATTGGGAAAGATTAGATGCCCCAGATAACACAGCGACTCTCAATCTCCGAAATAAACTTTTCAACATCAAAGTCCATTTTAATTGTTACACGTCCTACGATTATCCGCGCGGTTATGCGGAGCCCCGTGTATAAGGCAGGTTGTCTGGTGTAAGATAGTCTCTATATTGTTGGATAGCTCCATGTATGGTAGTTTTAGGGTATCCCAAGTACAGTGTATACCACACTAGATGTTGCTATAATATATAAGACTAGATGACCCGGTGTACTTTGTATCACCTATCCACGGAGTACTAAACGTCTTTGCACCTATTCCTACGACATTAAAAGTCTCCCTTCGCTAAAATGGCTGAAAATTTTGATGGGTGAGGAATTACCATTTTCATAGGTTAACTCTTGAGTGACTAATGGTGCACGGCCCAGGTCTCGACAGAATTCAAGGCTTTCTCATAGTCCACAAACGCTAAGCATAATGGCAGATTATACTCTTTGGTCTTCTGTATAACCTGCCGTTTCGGAATCCGGCTTGTTCGGGAGGCTGGAAGTCGTCAAACCTGCGCGCGAGACGATTCGTTATAACCCTCGAAAACAGCTTATAAACATGATTCAGGACCGTAATGGGTCTATCGTTCTTCAATCGGGTCCTATCGCACTTTTTGAAGAAGAGTCACCGCCATGCCATGCCTTTAGTGTTTTGCCCTCGAGTATAACGGAGTTGAATAGCCTTTGAAGAGCTGTTAGGACCATCAAAATAATTAGGTATGTCAATACAATGACAAAATTTTATCGACCAAGGCGAGACCAAAAAAAATATATCAAAGTGTGAGTAATGCGCATGTGTGCGTGAAAAATAGTAATGCACTGAGTCTGACAGTTGCTGTCTTTTTTACGTGACTATAAGAGGCCGATTTAGTGTATGTGAAATAGTCTAGTCTATCTATGTTGTTCTAATACACATGTTAGTATGCTCATTCTCTACGACATTGCCCATATACAGTTTCCTATATCTATGCTTGGGGGGACCTACCTCAAAAAGACATTTAGATTTTTTAAGCATACAATTTTTATTTCTACAATTGAGTTTTGAAGTTTTTTTATTTTATTTTGAGTGTTATTATGGGAGTAGAGTAATGAAGCTGTTATCGAATTTATCGAGTTATTCCAATCCGAATAATGCTCAGACTTTTATTAAAAATGATGGTCAAGGGCCACACCAATGCTGAGGCACAACTCTTTATGGTACTACGAGCACAACAAGAGACCAAAAGTATTTTGCAGGGTAAATTTGTTTCAAAAATAAAATAAAATTGACTAAATATTTGCCTCAGCAGCATGCGGTCGTGATTTAAATATAAACAATCCAGATGTCAAAACGGAGTACCGACGACGGGTGTTTTAAAATATAGCACTACCATTCCTCTTATGAATATCACAACTAGCCAACATTTAATGTTAGTCTAGGTCTGCCTAAAATAATAGCTCTCAATTCCACGGCATCCCCCAATTACGTTTTATGATTTGGGGGATGTCTAACTATGTCCAACAGTGGTCTTTCAGCTGAAATAATGATGATGAAGATTTAGATGAAAGTGGTGAATTGTCTTAGACTTGAGTTCACCAACACGTAAAACAAGCGCGTTAACTGTAAGTTTTTAACATTTCTTCATACAATAAAACGTCAAAAACAGACGGTTAAATAATAATCGGCTATTTAGGTATGTGTTGGTGAACTCCAGCCTCAGAGGTTACACACATAGATAGAAAACTATCAAACAGTTTTATCTAAAAGACAGTGGCGTAACTATAGGGTGGCATGGGTGGCAAAATGCCACGGGCCCTCGAGGAATAGGGGCCCCGGTAGTGTCACTGACATTTTTAAATTTAAAGAACGAAAATTTTCAAAACTAGGGGGGGGGGGGGCTGTATATGAAAATTTGCCACGGGGCCCACATAGTATTGAATTTGCCACGGGCCCCACATGGTATAGTTAAAAGACAACAGAATTTTGTAATTTTTTTTTTATCGTACAAATACTTTATTAATAACAAAACCGTGGATTATTTCAGGTTATACAGTAGGCACAGAAAATTATGAGAATTCCCAGTATCAACGATTTTTGCTACTATAGGTATCTAGAAATACAGTATTGTATCGCTCTCTTTGGAATTACACAAAAAAACGTAAAAGGAAGATAAATACTATAAATTGATTTATTTATTTTAAATGTATTTTTCAATTTTACAGTTAAATGAAAAGACATTCAAAATAAATAAAATCTACTACGGAGATACTATCATACTTACGGAGATTTTTATTACTTATCAATTTATCGATTTTGATAGGCGCTCGATTAATGCCAAAGTTTGTGCACATATTATTATTATATTATTCAATGAATATTATTCATTCAAGGTCAATCTTATTCACAAAGAGTTGACTAAGTATCAAACATCGATCAAACGTATACCTGCATATTAGAACTAGCTAGTGTCACGTGAGGTAAACAAAAAATTAAGCATCGTGTTGTTCTACCTATATAAATATCAATATTAATGAACTAAGAAATACGAAACTGCAGTAGGTCAATGTTGCTTCACCGATGAGATTAAACAAAGCGAACCCGCAGCAGGTAAGCATTCCTGTGGAACAATAGGCCAAAACGTTTTTGGAATTCTGAACAGCTTTTACGAAGCGATAAATAATACTAGCCAAAATGATCTTGTCCTTGAACATAAACCTAAAAATAACACTTATATTACCTAGGTACTAATTCCTATGCTATAGCCAGGTTTAAAATTTTTAACACATTAGAATAGAATAGAATATAAATGTAACGCTTAGGTACCTATATTGATGTAAATCAACATTTTGAGCTTAGTAGGTATTACTTACATATAACGGTCTAATACCACGACGAACAATCTCTAGCTTCATAATCATAATTTTATTTTAAAAAATAACACGTGCTAAAAATCTGCTAGTCGGCTTAAATATGTAAGAAGTATAAAGGACTTCCCCCCATAACATTGAATAACTCTGTACAGAATTAAAATAAGAATAGCTAGTAAAGCCGAAGTGAGCATTAGCTTTTGACAACGAACGCTTTTGATACTCGCTTCTAACGTTCTTCTAACGCCAGCGACAGCTGTGCACCCGCTACCCCGGTCTGGGCAGACAACCCCTCACGTTCAAAATACACAGCAATCTCTCTGCGTTCCCATTGTGTTAAACACCAGCTGCTAGGTCCCGAGCCACGGATGCACGGTTGACCTTCAACGTATTATAATTTCTACTTTTATTTTTATAGGTAACATTCTCCGAAAGATGCTAAAAATAAATTGTGAGTTAAGGGGTATTATTACTAGGCCTAATGTAACGAACTAACTATTTTACTGAACAGACTGTATCCTTCTAATGCAAAGCGACGAACCAGTATTTGAGTACTTACCTACCTACTTAGGAAGAATAATTCTAACCTATTCTTAATTTTTAATGGTAGTTGTAGTTTTCACTAGATCTCTTTTGCTTTAACGTTTTGAATCATAAACCATTTTTCGCTGTGCCAATACCTACTATAGAGTAGGGGTGAACGGTGAAGTGTATCTAAGATGAAAGTGTTTATAACTATAGATTTCTGGTGAAATAAAAAACTTTGTTATTACTAGCGAATGATCTGGAATTTATTTTACATTAACTCTATATTCAAACTCTCTTACAACATCTTGGAACTTTGAATGTTACTTGGTTTGCAAAAAATACTAAAGTTTATAAAAGAATATTTTTTGCGAGTCCCAGTCCCACATCGTGATTTCTTTTCAGTTACGCAGGTACCTCTTGGTAACGAGTCTAACTACCTGCTTCAAGTAACATGAAATAAAAACCAATAAGTTAGCTTAGTGCGTTAAAAAACAAGGAAGCCCTTTTTTCTTAACCTAATGTTTAAAACATTTCATAAGCATAGTATTTATTATATTAGCAACATTACATACATGTTACATATTGGTAGGACTCTCGATCTAGCTCGATAAAATAGTACTTACCTACATTTCGATACAAGTGAGGAAAGCATGTCATGTCATCACTAGACCCAGTTCCTTGAGTCAAACCGTGTAGGCGCGGGTCAACAATAGGAAACAGTGGCCGACAAAACAATTTGCACGTGCATCGAACGACGATTTCTAATACATTTGCCAAAAAATAAACAACGATAGGAAATCAATGAAAAACCGTTTAATCCTTGGGCAAGTACATAATACATACAATATAAGAACATGTATTAATATTAATAGTGCTGTTGCAAAAAAAAAACTTTTTGATTTTAAACCTTCTTCGTCTGCATTTGAATGTTATATGCAGGAAGAAACCAAAAAGCACACATGGAAAAGACTACTTTTCGAACAAATATATAAATAAATTTTTAGCATTATTTGCGGCTATGGATGCGCGAAAACCTTAAACATTGATTCTAAATTAGGTAACTTCCAACCTTGGTTTATATAAACTCGTTAGTGGTATTCGTAGATAAGTCGACTGTATTCGCGGGATTGTACATACGAATAATAATGATAAAATAAAAAATGAATAAATTCGTTTGTAATCAAATCAATCTGAGAGCAACGATCGAGAAGCTTATCTGTAGCGTTTGCAAGTTGAATACCCTTAGTGAACGGTAAAGGCAGAACTAACCAATAGCGACAGAGCCACACCCCTCGCCCCAACGATGCACACTGCACCCCCACCCTGCATTCTAACTCATTCTCTCCTTCAGAGCCCTAGCAACACTAACAAAGTTACTTTATGTAGGTAACGGCCACATTGGCGGAGAAATATCAATAATGTTATATAATTTACACTACGTTATATTATGACATAATAGGTCATGTGTAACCACGCTAAACATAAAACATCCATATTAAGTCTGTTCCTAGTATTCAAATTACAGGGTATTGATAAATTGATAACGCAATGGCAGGAAGTTTGTTAAAGTAGATTTTAGTAATACTGTTAGCGATCCAAATTATGTATTAAAAATGATTATTTTTAGGGTTCCGTACTCAAAGGGTAAAACGGGACCCCATTACTATTACTAACACTCCGCTGTCCGTACGTCCGTCTCGTCACCAGGCTGTATCTCATGAACCGTGATAGTTGCGATAGTTGACATTTCTGTTGCAGTTATCACAACAAATACTCATAAATAGAAGAAAATAAATATATAAATGGACTCCCATACCATAAACGTGATGTTTTTGCTTGGTTTGGGCAGCAGGTAGTTGAAATATTCATAGAATACTACTCTTTCAAGAAAGTATCGGGAAAAGATCTACACTTACGAGCAATGAAATCGACTCACCGGTACACTTTGGTTCAGAACTCCCTAATCAAAAATCCTAACTTCAGTTGGAGACGAGACGTTGATAGCCTACTAGAGCGAGGCAAATCTTGGCTATCCCATCTCGACCGATTTTGAACTACTCATAAGAACGCGTTTTTGATAAAGTCGATTCACCTTAAGCCTTCTGTAACATTTTCCGTAACTCCAAACAAAAAATTCCATTGGCGATATGATATAACTAAAAGTAAAAACAGCTAATATAAAAAACAGATGGAACTCAAAATCCACGCCAAATTGGAAAACAGTTGTGCCAATCTAACAACAACAAAAATTTAATGTGGAACCATAAACAATCATCAAAATGGTATTTTTTTATAGATAATAAATATTACGGAACCCTTAGTGCACGAGTCTGACTCGCAAATAATCGTTTTTTCTAAAATTAAAGAAAAATGACAACTTTTTTATCAGTATTTTTTACTTTAGTGAAATTCCTTAGTTCAGCAACAAACAACTATACTATGTAATTTTTTGGTTCAAAAAGATGTCAAAGACACGCGAATGGACTGAAAATTGATGATGCATTGATGGCGGAAAGTTAAAATTTAATTTTGAATGGTGGTGAAACTTATTTTCCATAAACTAACGTAACTTTCATTAATACATAAATTAAGTTTAGCTCGGTGCTGGTAACAGAAATTTATTTTTGGGACTAATTTTTCTTAATCTTGACGGAGTGCTCTTTCAGTTTCTTTATTTGTGGCTCTTGGCTTTATCCCACACACCTGACCTGGTAAGTAATGATAAGGCGGTGAAGGCGAGCTTCAACCGGAACACAGTTATTTTTTAAGTTTGAGGAATATGTATCATGCATGTGGTAGTACTAAATAAATATAAACCCTCAACTACGGAGGGCCGAGCTATCTTATCACTAACTTACAGAAACACACTTGAGCACAACAATGCTGTTGTTATGGCGACCTTAGAGATTGCACACCGTGTGCGTAGTTATTAACAAATAGAGATACACACCTCCCTGGGGATCTAACTCACTACCCTGGTCGAATTTAGACTGCAACTTTTGTCGTCAGATTTATGGTGTGTCCAGTTTCCTAACACAAATGTATCTCGGACACAATGCAGTGGTTGCTGGGAAGAATGTATTCTGAACTACTTGGAATTATGTCTGTGCGTTAGCACGATAACTCGAGTATGCTTTAACTTATGGCTTAGTTTATATTTAACAAAATTAAATATGCATTGTATGACATCAAAATATGAGGTCTCTACATTGAGCTATTATTACTTGTAATAATAGCTCAATGGGTCTCTATCAACTTTTGAGTCGTTTCCGGTATACGAGAAAGTCAAAGGGAGACCACTCCCGGTTTTTTTACATAATATATTCCGTGAATTACCTTATGCAACGTATGTAGTGCGACTGAATTAAGTATTACCAGTTTCTAAACAAAATGAAATAAATATTGCAAAAGCAATGTCTGGTAAAATTATTAAATTAAATTATTGATTTTAATGAGACTTTTGGTAAATAAAAGGACATTTTTTTGTTCGAATTTTCTTTTCTGTAAGTATTACGCCCTAGATTACTCTACAGAACGCCTCTGGACCAGACAGGAAACACTTTTTTCTTTATTTAAAAGGTAACAAAAAATATCAATATTTTCCTTATGTAATAACGTCTAATTGAAATAAAAGCAAACACAAGCCAATTAAATGGAATTCCATAATGTCTATTTCGCAAACAAACTTATTTTGGTAATTTAAATAGGTTGTGAGTTTAACTTAATTTTTTTATACCACTTGGCAAACAAGCATAAGGTCCGCCTGGCGGTAAGCGGTTACCGCAGCGTATTATGGACACTCGCAATACCAGGTGTATCACACGTGCGTTGCCGACCTAGCAGAAACTTTTTCACGCCTTTTTTGAAGACTCCCATGTAGGGAAAACCTCGACAGGGAGTTCATTCCACAACCGAAGCGTACGCAGAAGAGAATTTCTTCTAAAACGTACACTACGTGACCAACTCTGTTTCAGTGTGTGAGGATGAATACCCTGTCGATAGCGTACGGTGCGGTGATAGAAAGAAGCTGTTGGCATGATGTCAAATAGTTCCTATGAACATATTCCGTTATACAACCGTTAGAAAGTGCTTAAGGAGGCAAATTCTCTCCTACGATATAGGGGTTCAATAGTAGGCTGTGATTATTGATTCGTCAACGATTCTCACAGTTCGTCTTTGGATCGCGTCGAATAGTCCTAGCTGGCATCTAGGTGCTTCAGCCCATAAATGGGAGCAGTACACCATATAATGACTTATTACAACTTGTACAATATCAGTCTTTTCCCAGTACACTTCGCTTTATTGAGCACACCGAACTTTTTAGATGCCAGATTGACCTTACTACACATGACCGTCACAGGAGATTTTGACACAAAAGAATCTCAATGCTTCTCGTGATGTTAAAGGATGTGTTAAGAGGAACTGAGGGACTACATCGAACGGTTGTTTCTGGCGGTGAACGAACAGTCTTGTGTCTTAGTAGGGTTGAAATGGGATATGTTTGATGCCCCCACACCGACCGCTGATAACGCTGTGCGATACGCTGTTCATTTAAGTATTCTCATCTTCAGACACGTATAATTTGATCACAGTTGAATTCAACCCTATCGATTCCTTACTTAAAAACTCGACGATTCGACTCTTCCTTGTTACTCCGATACACCGAGTAGTTCCCTAGTGGCACCGAACGGTCGACAGAACCGCGATCAAATAAATTTTATTCATTGGTTATATGTGTGCGACCGCAATCCAGTATCGATGGTAGTGGGTTCTAGGGTTACTAAAGCAATGGGGCTAAAATAAAACTGAGATAAGTCGGGCGATCCCTATCTTCAACAAAGATTAGGTATGTCTGAGTGATCTTGCATGGTAATTACTTTAAGATGAAGAATTAGGATTGGATTATTGATTAATCAAAGGTAACCCTCTTTTGCCTTATGTTATAAGTAATAGTATTTTTACTTTTACTTTAGAAAAACATGTTACTTTGTCCTAATGCTTTATTACATTGTCAATGTGGGTCGCATTATTTTCTGCATTCTCTGAAATTTTGGGAAACATTGTCTTGGGCTCATTCATTGTAACAGAACAGTTGGTCAGAAACCAGAAAAGAATAATGGTAAATGGTTTATAACTTTAAACTAATCTACAGCAGATGTTATCCTGCCTGCGCATATTTGTAAATAACGCCAACATAATTCTGGATCCTCAAAGACTTATTTATGACCTAACGGTATAAAATTTCTGCTGCAGTGTCATCTAGCGAAGAGATACAACTAAGTAGAGTACATATTCAATAGTTGTGTACCTACATTAGGTGATAAGTGATAATTCAATAGAAATAGACTGGACCAAGTGAAGAAAGAGTATATTTAGAGGAAGTCAAGTGCCACCAGTGACAGAGCAGCGTGATAAGAATACGGATATTATTGTTATGAGAAGAAATTATGAGCAAATGGATTGGTATAGAGGAAGATCGAAGAAAAGATGGATTGGATAGATAGATTGCGTGAAAGATGAATAGAAAAGAAAAGTGTTTAAATCTTGAGATAATGGCTGATCGAGAAATATTTTCAAGTAAAACGCCGACCACATATAAAATTGTGAATAGGACAGGTAGAAGATGATAATTCAGCATAATTATTCCAAAAATCCCTAGTATGAAATCCTCATCGGACTTTTTTAAGCCTATTAGTACAGCAAATGTCAAAGGTCTTATTTGCACCATGTAGTTATATAGTAGATGTTAACAATAAAAACTCGCTTTAATCATAAATCGGACTAGAAAGTGAATTTTTTTTTAGGAGGTAGGTCATAGAAACAAAATGATGAACGAAAAGTAAAATTATTATTTAGAGAAAAGCGTGGGGTGCATAATTTAATTGTACCGATCGAATATTTTCAAGAACTGATGTTATTATCATCGTCATTAAGAAAGAACAACCAAATATATAATAATAATAATATTGAAGCGCACGCCACGCTTTTCTCTAAATAATAACTATACTTGTCGTTCATCATTTTGTTTATACATATTATCTCTCTACTCTACTTTCTCTACGGCTACTACTTTGCCATTTATTACTATTACTACAGATGGAATGTCCATAAATTAATAAAATTCGACAACTAGAATAAGTTAGAACAACGCCATCTAGTGACGTATAACTGAACTAACATTACAAAGTTTAATTTATGAGTCCTGGCGATTCTAATCAGGATAATGGGATATTCTTATAGAATTGTTGTAATGTCATCGGCCTTTAATAAGTCTTTAAAGTTTAAACCGTTTAAAGTGGGGCAAAATTGCGTACAAAGGTGTTGGTTACAAACATACAGGTGAAGCTTGTAAAAGCGTGCTAAAAATGGAACCAAGCATAACCCTGCAAGGGCAGAGCAATTTCTTATCTACTATAATTACTTACCTAATTTAACAAAATATTATTACTATCAATATATGTGGCTCAGGCTGTCTGGACAAATCTTCAAAATAGCTTACATTTAAGTAGGTCAATAGGGCATTTTATGTGACGGCTAACCACCCTTACTTCAGAAGAGGTGACGCTACAGAATCTTAGATAATCGATCGAAACCGTGTCCAGCCAGCTTGAAAAACCGCTTTTCGCTGGTCTCTCAATCTCGGTAACGGAAGTGGTTTTGAAGACTTTTTGCATATCAACGGGCGTCACATAAATTTGTGACGGGCATCGAGCTAAAAGTTTTGTGATACGTACAGCGGTTTATTAGAAAAATGCAAAAATCTGTGTCCAGCCAGCTTGAATTTACGTATAAAACTTCTGGCTGGCACTTCTGAATCTCGATAACGGGAGCGTTTTCGAATATGGTTCCTTTTACTAACAAAATGTGACGCAAGTTGTGACGGTAATAACGTTTGATTTATGGCGTCACGTGTAATGGTTTACGAGAAATCAATTAAAAACTGGTGTCCAGCCAGCTTGAAGTTCAAGCTGGCTGGACACATGTATCTCCGCTGCCTGATGGTCTACGGCCTTCGAAATATGTTCAAGTTTTTGTGACGGGGACGATAATGATAATCTGAAGTTGTGACGGAGAAAGTTTACGTAGTTTCAAAGATATTGATCATTAAATTATTTTCATACAAACACTGCAGTAGGGTTACCAATATTGTAGGTTTTATGTAGAAACAAGCACAGAACATAGATATAAGAGGTTAGAAGGCGTAAGTGGGCGGGGTAGGAGCGTCGCACAGAAGAGCGAACGCTCTTCTGAACCCATTTGCATGTTTTGACACTTCTCAGTCACGATTTGACGTTCGCCTCGCGCTGTAGGTGTGATTTTATTTAAAAATTGTGACAAAAATGCCTTCCTGTGCCATTTTGAGTTGCAAAAGGCAAAGTAGAAAGTGTAATCTTTCTCGTGACAACATTTCTTTTCACCGGTAAGTAGATATTTACTGTTAAAATCGAAAAAATCATGAAGACGTCCAATAAATATACATTGCTTGCTGAATACGTCACCTATGTGTGTGACATAGTGTCCAGCTTGCAATCTTTAATGTTTCGTGCAGAACAGTGACTGTTCTTAAAACAAAGTGTTGTACTAAGTCAGAATCATAATTAATATATCGATAAACCTCCATTTGGAAAATCTATTGCAGTAACAGTATCAAACACAAAAAACATGATAAAAATTTGCATTTAAATGAATAATGTTTATTTAAAATAATTATAACTCGGAAGTAACTTTTATACAAAAATATTGTTTGAATAGGTATATTTATATTATAATAACAAATAGTTATTATAACTTGTTTCTTTAGCTTTCCCTCGGAACTGAGTACAAAATTAACCTGGATAAATGCGACAGGTAGCATAGATTGGGTACCTACTAAACTAAGTACTGTATTTTCCATCCATTTTGAGCAAAATATGTTTCTAATAAAAAAGGCTGGAAAACGTCTTTTAAGACCGGGGGCAGTCCCAACTAAAGAAATCATACGCCTGATTTCTGAACCTTCACAGGTACGTATTTTATGATAAATATTTTTATGTGAATAAGCAATTCTCATTTGATTCCTTTTACTTACTATATTATTATACTATTAAAGTAAACACATAAATGTATTGATGCAAAAACATATTTTCAGACAACAATGTCGATTCAATCGCCACCTCTAAATCCGCCGTCATCAAAAAGTCTAAGTAACATGTACTTTTTCGATCTTTTATGCGATTTTTATTTATTAATTTAGTTTATTTGTTTTATAAATATAATAAAAGGGGTGTAAGGGGTTCCGAACAACATCTGACGGAACCCAAGTCAACCTCACCTGCACGCGATACACCCTGCCGAACAACAGACGAGACTCTGGCGCTCCCCACCAACCCGCACTGGGCCAGCGTGGTGTGAGAAGAGGCTCCGCCCTGAAGCCATCCAGATCCAAAACCCCGAGCGCTTTCAACTCGAACTGCAAAATCGCTTCGAATGCCTGGAGGACTGCATAGATGTGGACACTTACAATGACAGGTTCGTGGAAGCTGTTCTTACGGTGGGTTCAAAACTCTTCAAACCCAGCCGTATAAAAAAAGCGAAGAAAATCTCAGAGCCCACATTAAAGCTGATGGAGGAAAGACGAGGGATGGTTCTGCAGTCTTCTGAAGATGCTCGTCGGCGTCGGCAGCTCAACAAACATATCTCCAAGTACTTAACTCGCGACATACGCCAATTTAATACAGAACGTATTAAAGAGGCCATTGAGCGGAACAAAGGCTCCAAAGTGTTCCCTAGAGATTTGTCGCTTGGAGAGAGCTTCCTGACGAAGCTGAAGACAGAGGACGGCAGAATCGTTACATCACGACCTGAGCTTTTGGCCGAGATTGAAAACTTTTACGAACAGCTTTACGCGACATCACACACACCATACTATACCGAAGATATCCCGGACGTCAGCCTGTACGAGATTAGTGTAGCTCTTTAACAGCTTAATCCCTGGACGATTATTAATATCCAGACACAATTGATTTTAATTGTGTTCTCGCGCTCCTGAGCGCGAACGGGGCTTACCGAGTTAAGAACAAAAAGGCGCCGGGTGATGACGGAGTTACGGCGGAGCTTCTGAAAGCAGGTGGACGACCGGTCCTGAAAGCTCTTCAGAGGCTGTTCAACTCCGTTATACTCGAGGGCAAAACGCCTGAGACATGGCATGGCGGCGAGTTGAGACTCTTCTTCAAAAAGGACGACAGGGCCCAATTGAAGAACTATAGACCCATCACGCTGCTGAGTCATGTTTACAAGCTGTTTTCAAGAGTTATAACGAATCGTCTCGTGCGCAGGTTTGACGACTTCCAGCCTCCCGAACAAGCCGGATCCCGAAAAGGCTTCAGTACCATAGATCACATACATACGTTGCGGCAGGTTATACAGAAGACCGAGGAGTATAACCTGCCATTATGCTTAGCGTTCGTGGACTATGAGAAAGCCTTCGATTCTGTCGAGACCTGGGCAGTGCTCCAGTCACTCCAGAGGTGCCACATAGACTACCGATACATCCAAGTGTTGCGGTCACTGTACGAAAACGCCACTATGTCAGTTCGCCTTCAGGACCAGAATTCAAAACTCATACAGCTCCAGCGAGGCGTGAGACAGGGTGATGTTATATCACCGAAACTGTTCACAGCTGCGTTGGAGGACGCGTTTAAGCTTCTGAACTGGAGAGGACTTGGCATCAACATAAATCGCGAGTACATGACTCACCTTCGCTTTGCAGATGATATCGTGGTTATGGCTGAGACCTTGGAAGACCAGGGCACAATGCTCGACGATCTCTATAGAGTCTCCCAACAAGTGGGTCTTAAAATGAACATGGATAAGACGAAAATCTTGTCTAATATCCATGTCGCACCCACTCCTGTAAAGGTTGGAAGCTCTACACTGGAAGTTGTCGACGATTATGTTTACCTGGGACAAACAGTCCAACTGGGTAAGTCCAACTTCCAGAAAGAGGTCAATCGACGAATCCAACTCGGCTGGGCAGCGTTCGGGAAGCTACGCGGCATATTCTCGGCCCATCTACCGCAGTGTCTCAAGACGAAAGTCTTTAATTCGTGTGTGTTGCCAGTGATGACTTATGGAACCGAAACGTGGCCGCTTACAATGGGCCTCATAAGAAGGCTCAAGGTCACCCAAAGGGCGAGAATCATATCAGAAATGATGAGATCCGCAGGAGAACCAAGGTCACCGACATAGGTCAAAGAATTGCGAACCTCAAGTGGCAGTGGGCAGGGCACATTGCGAGCAGGACTGACGGCCGTTGGGGCGTAAAGGTCCTCGAGTGGCGACCACGTACCGGGAAACGCAGCGTTGGTAGGCCCCCCACAAGGTGGACTGACGATCTAGTTAAGGTCGCGGGAAGCCGCTGGATGCGGGCAACGCAGGACCCACCGGTTTGGAGATCCTTTGGGGGAGGCCTATGTCCAACAGTGGGCGTCTCTCTGCTGAAATGATGATGATGATGATGATGTTTTATAAATAATATTTTAACATTCATCTGACGCGTTAGTGAGAAAAACGAAAACAAAAACATTGAACTTTTGTTTAGTAATAAAAATGGAACCAGCTGGGTTTGCAGATCCTGTAAATAATTTGTGTTGCTTAGACTTTTTTGACGAGTGTAGTTTTGATTATGAAGGACACGCTTTATATCGTTATTCAACAATAACCGCTGGAAAGCGCCAAAGCTGAAGTAATTTGTGTACCTTGAAATTGTGTTCTCTTGTTTCGCAGACAGAAATTTTATAGAATTTCGTTTCACAGTAAATGTCCCATAGAATGTTTAGTTTTAAACCAAGTTAAAATTTTCAATAGTGTATCATTTAGAGCAGTAGCATGTCTTTCAAAATTGTTCATTCGTATTAAAATGTGCAACGAAGCTAAGGACATAAATATTATAAGAAGCAATAAATTTATTTTTGATGAGTCATAGTGTTTTTTCTTATTTAACCCTATTATATTATTTATTATTAGGATTATATATAAATATAATAAAGAAATAAAGAGACTATTAATTAAAATGTCTTATTTTAGTTTCAGACATTGGTTAGTAAATCGTCTCTTTTAATTCTATCGACATTATTGATAATATCTTGATATTTTACCCCATCCCTAAATGTGCACGATTTGAATGTTGTCATCACTCATCACAAAATACCTTTAAATTTAATTTGCAAGATAAATTAAATTTAAAGGTATTTTGTGATGACAGGTAATTCATTTTCTTAGATTTGTTTATGAATATAATTATTAGTTTATATTTTAATATCTTTACCTGTAACTTGTTTGAACTTTATAAGAATGGAAATAGCTTTGTAATTATAACTTTCAAAAAGTTATATATTGTTGATTTGTAAATAATACTTCGTTTTAGTTATTTTTCGCACATATTAAAATTATCACAATGAACAAAATCTATTTACATTATAATGGAAACAAACAATAATATGTCGCTGAATTATTGTGATAGTCTAAATATTATCATTGTACTAGTTAAAATGTGACAAAATTTCTGACAAGTTTTAGTATTAGTGAGTGTAACATCTTGAAGGCGACTGATGGGCAACAGATTCTTTTTGTAATTGATTGATTGTAGATATGTTCATTACCATCGGGAAGCGTCAGTGGCGTAGTGGGTAAGAGCGTCGTCTCCCATCCGGGAGGCACTGGTTCGATCCCCGCCACGTTCCAATGTGTTTTCAAATTTTGAATTCATATGTACGTTTAATCGATGCTTTTACGGTGAAGGAAAACATCGTGAGGAAACCTGAACACACCTATGAAGAAATTCCGAGAAACGAGATGGTATCTACACTCACGCGAACTTCTCACTTGCGTTCTCGACCGTTATGCGAAATGGATGACTTTGACAGTGCGACGGCTTTGGTATTTACAGGTATTTACAGTAAACCACAGCAGTTTGTAGGATCGAAAAAGCGAAGGAGTGATATTATAAAATTTAGAACAACCTAACATTATAATTATATCATCCGTTTGGATGATATTATAATGTTTACTAGGATATTGGTTGTTTTAATGTTGGCATAAACTGTTTGAATGTTTTATAAAGAATACCAAATTCAATAGAAAATGAAAAACATGGAAAAAAATCCTGTCATGGATAAGTGCTGAGACGGGACTTAAACCTGAACGAATTGCTATAAATTTCGATCATAACTAAACATGCCATATAAAAATTAGAAACAAAATCAATTTTTAAATAGAAGATTTAAAGCATGAGTGTAGATAAAATTAATTATTTAGACAGGCCCTGGTTTAAAGCTCAGATTAATAAAATAATAAATGCAAAGCACACACATGCGAAGGAAATCACTTCCTACATCGCAGTGAAGCCGAACGAGAATGTGATACGGTTCTCTTTTCTCGCCCAAAAAACCCTTTGAAGCGGGTGAAAAAACCGACACCGCGCGGAGAACAGGCGAGCCCGAAAACGAGAACGCGAGAAACTAATCACATTCACGCTTCTCGGGTGTTCTCGGGGGTTCTCGGCGTGAGCCTGGAGGGCGCATGAGGTTGTGCGTGAAGTCGACCAACCCGCACTTGGCCAGCGTGGTTGACTAAGGCCTAATCGCCCCTAATGTGTGGTAGGCTTGACATTATGTGAGCTGTTGATGATGATGAGGTTCATTACCAATATTTAAATGTGGCACTAAATAATTATAATTTGAATTACATTACAACAAAATCTGCAACACAAAGTACGAACCTATTAATGGCTACATAATTATATTTGAACAATTTTATATAGTGTTATATCTTGGCTTTTAGTTTTTCAAAATTAAATAAATAAATAAATTACATTATTATTTTACTCATAAAAATATCGAACAATTATATTTTTTGTTATAGAAAAGGGGACAAATGATTGTCATGTCATATTTAATTTACATAATTATTGAAACGTCGTGCAGATTTTTGTTCTTTCTGGCAGCCCCGTAGACAGGCTTGTTCGAATTCCGTAAGCGTTGTGCACAGTCACGTAGTAAACTAAACCTAAACTGTTTGAAATAAGGTATGTATTTGAATATAATAATTTTTCACTTAGTACCTATTTTTTAAAGTTTTTCGGTAACGAATCGCTGGGCGATGCTTTATGTAGTCACAATATGAACAAAATGTGTCTTTGTGTGCGAGAGGCGACACCGGTCCCCGTACAAAACTGACATCATTATACTTCTAACCTCTTATATCTATGTTCTGTGGAAACAAGTATATTATTTTAAGGCTTTATTGAACGAAAATACGTGTATTGGTGATATTAATACCTACCTACTAACCTACATTTACAGTACCTACATATTTTAATCGATAGAAGACAAAAGCGTAGAGGTGTTGAAAGGGGGTAATTTTTTGCGATATTGATTATTTACGTGCAGATAACTAGTCTTTTTAGTGGGTAAGTATTGGTGTTTTTCATGGTAAGCATAAATAATTAATGCTATTGCATAAATAATGCTATAGCAACACAGGATACAATGGTTTCTTTTTTCTTCTAAAAATTCTATGAAAAGTAAATACTTTCCGGCAAAGAGAGTCAAAAATATTTTAAGTATATTTAGTTATATTTTACTGTAAAAATATTTTTTAGGAAATATCTTGGTCACGAAAAGATACTGAACAATTTCTGAACGTGCTCATACGCTGCCGCAGACCGACTTGGGTTCAATAGGTAGGTAGTTGATGTTGGTGTCGCCATCTGTTGCTTAAAGTTGGTACTACTAGGACAACTGTTCGAGTCATAATTATGTTCTCTTCCTCTGAATCAGACTCTTTCATCACCCGCATGCTATACCGATTATGGCGCGCCCTACGACTAGGTACTTACTCTGAGTTTTCTCAAAAAAATGATAGTTAATATTTTCTCATTGAGGTGGGAAAAAAGAAAACAAATTAACGACGGTAAAGCATTTATTTTAATTAGGTAGGCATACCTTATTTATTCTTTATTGCACAAAAAATAGTAGATGTGGGTACAAATCTTCATCCTAGCGAATACCCCAGTTGCATTTCGAAAGCTTTCACTTGGAAGCCTGGCCCCTAATCGGAGAGTAAGTAGATAGGGTCGGACTTCGAAACGAGTCGCCTGAATCTGAGGAAACTGAATGTGTAGGGGGCTCAAGGAAGCTCCGTAAGATCACCCTAAAACAATTTCGGCTACCGGAGTTGCCTTTAAATATTTTTAATTAATTTTTAAAATTCGTATTTATTGTATTGTGATTGCGTGAAACAAAACGTAATTTCTATACTTTTTTAGGTTATGATAAGATTTTAAAACTTTTGAAGTACTAAAACGCGTGAAACGAAACGCCAATCCACTATTTTGATAATAGTTTTGACATTTCTGACAGCGTTAAATTGCGTCATTCCGTTGGTTGCTTTCGAGTTTTCGTGTCTAGTGTTTTATGCACCTACATGGCTGGGTGATAGGTAGGTTAGGGTTTTTTCATATATTTTGAGGTTAATTTTTTATAAAAAAAGTAAGCATTTCCGGCATTCGAAATTTACGAGGGGCGACTCCCACCCCCCTCCCTTCCTTCCCCCCACCCTCCTCTACCTCCAAAAAAGGAGACTTATTTCGAAATTCTTACCAGTAGATATACAAATGGTGGACTTAATTAGGAAAGAAAACTATTCTGACAATCTGACTATTCAACTCGTAAAAACTAATGATGGGCAAAAAGTAACACAAAATAATAAGTGGGGGCTCTTTTTAGGCAGCGCTGGTAGTCAATTATTATTTTGAATTAACACTTATTTACGCTCTTTAACCGAATTCAAAAAAGGAGAAGGTTATTAATTCGACTGTATGTTTTTTTTTAGTATTTCTTACCTCATAACTCGTTACTGAGTGGACCGATTTTGAAGATTTTTTTGACCTTTGTAAGCTAGTGCTTGTCATGGGGGTCCCATTTAAATTTTATCGACATCTGACAAATAGTTTTTGAGTTATCCCTAATAATGCCTATTTAATTGACATTGATGATATCATAATTTTATCACTTGTGTGTCTAAAAGATCTTGAAGTAGTTTCCTGAAAATTTCAATACTTAAAACACTAAAAAGCAGAAAAAAACCGCCTTCAAAACTAAAAACGGGAAAAATAAAAATTTTGTTTATAAAAATCTAATTTTTTTTGAGGTCGGTGCCAACCTCAATATTTGTAATAAACGTTGTCACTTGTATTCGGGACCGACCTCTAAAAACATTTAGATTTTTATAAACAAAACTTTTATTTCTCCCGTTTTTAGTTTTGAAGGCGGTTTTTTTATTTAATTTTATTTTACTGCGGGAAAACCTATTCTCACGGAAAAAATCAAATACAATGCAGGTGTGGCCACAACCGGCCGATAAGTCGATTAAAAAGAAATCCTTTATTTGTGTAAAATTATGGTCACCTAACATTATTAATAGATGTTTGTATGGAAAAAATTATATGATTAATATCTTTGAAACTACGTAAACTTTCTCCGTCACAACTTCAGATTATCATTATCGTCCCCGTCACAAAAACTTGAACATATTTCGAAGGCCGTAGACCATCAGGCAGCGGAGATACATGTGTCCAGCCAGCTTGAACTTCAAGCTGGCTGGACACCAGTTTTTAATTGATTTCTCGTAAACCATTACACGTGACGCCATAAATCAAACGTTATTATCGTCACAACTTGCGTCACATTTTGTTAGTAAAAGGAACCATATTCGAAAACGCTCCCGTTATCGAGATTCAGAAGTGCCAGCCAGAAGTTTTATACGTAAATTCAAGCTGGCTGGACACAGATTTTTGCATTTTTCTAATAAACCGCTGTACGTATCACAAAACTTTTAGCTCGATGCCCGTCACAAATTTATGTGACGCCCGTTGATATGCAAAAAGTCTTCAAAACCACTTCCGTTACCGAGATTGAGAGACCAGCGAAAAGTGGTTTTTCAAGCTGGCTGGACACGGTTTCGATCGATTATCTAAGATTCTGTAGCGTCACCTCTTCTGAAGTAAGGGTGGTTAGCCGTCACATAAAATGCCCTATTGACCTACTTAAATGTAAGCTATTTTGAAGATTTGTCCAGACAGCCTGAGCCACATATCAATATCACACAATAAGTAAGTAAATCATTATTATTAAGTTATTTGCTAGCTTCTGCCCGCTACTTCGTCTGCGCAGGATTAGTATAAATTATATAGTCTTATGTTATTCTGATGTATGAGCTATAATATAGCTCTATATTATTGCAGTTTCATTAAAATCCATTCAGTAGTTTTTGCGTGATAGAGTAACATAGGTACATCCATACATATACAAACTTTCGCGTTTGTAATACTGACTAAGCGAAGACTTGAACAAAGAAGTACCTATATCGTCGAAAAAAATATCTAAGTCTTCAGTTGATTTCTTATTAGGAATTTTTGGAATAAGTGGATAATTCGAATTGTAATATAATAATTAATTACCTTATTTTGCAAATATGGCAAATAATATTCAAGAAGGATACCTGAGTCTAGAACAAAACTAATACACAGATCCAGCAAATGGTAGGCAGTTTATATAAGGAACTTACAAAGCAAGTATAAATAAAATCAGTTGCACGTGTTGTCCTGCGCGCCCGCAGAGCATCGCAGGCGCAGCCCTAACTGTACGCGTATTACTCCCAAGGAGTCAACGAACGCACAGGGGATATGGATGTCTAGACCAGTGTATTTCAATTAATACGAAGATTGACCCGTATGTGTTATACCGCAACACTACGGAAGCGTCTATTAGGATGCCGCCTCACAAATTCACTACGCAGCCAAGCTTTCATTCATACAAGTCAATGCGACATGAATATTCCGTGCTATTTTAAGGATCGGCTGTCTCGTAGGGACTGTTTCTTTGCATATAACCATGCTGTAAAATGTATGTATACCTATCTATTAATAACTCACATTCATAGGTGTGGTTCGAGCGTTTGCCTTTATATTTTCCAAGTGATGATGATTGACTTTTCCAATCATGATAATTTCAATGTATGTTTTTTATCTATATAGAAGTACGTATAATTAATTGACAGTAAAATTTTGCATTTAGGAAGTATTCTAGTAACATTACTGTAGGTACCTCTTATTCATTACATATATGTTAAAATTAATTGTTATAATGGTTTATGAGGGATGTAAAAAATCTACTTGGCGTTACATTTACAAATCACCTCAAGATAAATTAATTCAAAACCCCTAGAAAGAGTAGCTACCTACTTAAAGTCCAGTTCCCTAACATTGCGTCATATTATTATATCCTAATGTGTTGCTAGGAAGCAAATGACTCCAACCCACACCAGCTTGCTGATCTACATAGGTGCATCTTAGTCTGGCTGAAATACGATAGATATAAGAAAGAAAACAGTTGGGTAATAGAACTTGAAACTAGTCAACAAAGACATCGTTTCACGAGTGACTCATCAACTTGAGATCTTCTAGGGTGGTTTCGCTTTACTTGAGGCCTACCAAGATTTTCACTTTAATAAGCCAGTGACGACGTAAAGGCCATCTGTCGCCAGCCACTAGCTGCAATTTGTCAAAAAAGCCGCTGTTAACCGTGTTCGGTATAAACATTCGACACCTATAATTGTTTTCGTTTTTAATATATTCTATAATGTCTTAATGCATTATTTGCACTTGTGAATCATGCAATTAAAATCTCTGGCAAGTAACAATAGTAGCGACAGTAGAGATAATACACGATTATAACCAGACTAAGCTACTGAAGTAGCCTGATGAATGGTGCAAATTTGTCACCTGAGACACGAAGGCCCCTCACGACTTGTTGTGGCTACCAACCGTTGCCTATAGACGCGACAAAATTATTAATCAGTACTTTTCTATGCATCATTCGAAATACTGTTCAACCAACACCGACGCTTATTCTAAATAGACACCTAAAAGTGAGCTAAGACTGTTCCTTAGAAATACTCCATGATAACCAAAGACTATTATGTATAAATTATACTTAATTACTTTTTTTCATTTCAAATTAGGCTATTATTAAATAATGTGCTTACAAAATGTAGAACAAAATTATTATTTTTACCTAGATATCTACTTAAACAAAAAAATCTGATCAGAAATAACTTTTTAGTTTTAAAAAAACAATTTATGCATCAAGCAACAGCTTAGCCCTGTTTTCGAATTTAAAGGGATAAGAAAATTTTACGAAGAAACTTAAGTTTGTACAATAAATAGATAAAGACTCGTGGACGCCGCGTGCCGGACAAAAGAGCGCTTTTATGCATCGACCATAATTCACCAAAGGGTTTGCAAAACGCATTGCAGAGAAAGTATAGTTGAAGAAAGTCTGGGGGAGGGCGAGGGGAGAGGCATCGTTGACGCGTGGCTGTCGCGTGGATAAGCGGCGGCGTACGCGCACCTGACTGAACCATGGCGACAAATTGAGATGTGTCCGTAAGTTCTTTAAGAGACTGCCGCCATATGCAAGTTTTTGAAGAAAACGCTCCCTTTACAAACTTTATTTTTTCGTGACTCAATGTCTTGTTGGTTACAAATTTGTAAAATATTATTGTTGACATAATAACGAAAAACGGCACTAAAATCGATAAAGAGAGGATAAACGATAGATCGAAGTAAATCTCTCGACAAGCTTTTACATCATATAAGTTGTGTAATGTAATAAATTGATGGGTTTGATGCAATTCTAAGTTTATTTTCTTGTTTTTAGAACATCTAAATAAAAGCTTGTTTGTAGCAAAGGTGTTACTTATTTAGGCGTTTGATAGTAACCTAGGCATTTTTTTTATATTGAAATAAAATACAATTCCATTGAAAATAATCCCTAAATAAAACAATAACAGCATAAAACGATAAATAATATAAATAATTAACGAACTAAAAGAACCCGACGTCTTATGCATGGTCGGGTCTCTCAGACCGTATTGCACTTTATTTATGCACGTGCTAATCACACGGAAGCGGGCGCCCGCAGGAAGTGCGTCAAAATGACATTGAATTCGTATGCGCAGCTACTCAAGCGCGGGAAACCTTAAGTTTGGAATTTATTTATTATTTATTTACAACGGCACAATTACAGATATCAGACAAAGAAAAGTGATAAAGAAAATCTTAAATAAATCTAAGTGCGTGCCTGTACCCAATTACAATTGTGCACAACATTATATAAGAAAGAAAATAAATAATTACTCCTACATGTTTAAACATATAAAGGTATTTTTTTTTTTACTATTTTACAGAGGTGATTGTGTTGAGACACTGGACTGTAAGGTTTTCGCCAGTGATCTCTTAAAAGAAAGAACACTACCATTAAAAATATCGTACTCTGAGCAGATACCATTATAATACGAACACATTCTGTTCAAAGGATTGTTCGAAGACACGTTGTTTGTGCAAAGTTGCACGCAGAATAATTGTGGCTTGCGCACAGATCGAGTCGGTACCTTGTATTTTAATGTCTCAACTAAGCTGCTAATTACAAGAAATATTTACGATTTTTTGCAACAGTGGGTCAAACCCTACCAGGCATGCCAGGGGTATCTTTTTATAATAATTAATTTTTTAGTTATTTTGAGTCAGTTCATTCGTAATAATTTCAGCAAATCCTTTTGATACCCATATTATGGGAGTGCACAAAAAATAACTAGTCTGCAATTTTGGGCCTAGTCTGCTTTATTGGATTTATAATGACGTCACTAAGCTAAGCATAAATTGTCATCCAAACTAAACGTGTAGGTATGAAAAATTTTCATCAAGATTTGACTGGAACATACAAAACATTGCAAGTTAATAAAAGGCTTGTAAAAAAGCTGATATTCAGAAGAAACTGCGACTTCAAATTACAATACTTCAAGATAAGCAAGGCTAAGAACTCATGGAGCTGTTTCTACCCGCGCCCGCAGCGGTCGTGGGACTGCAGTTCTGTGCGGAAACGCAGCCGCCGTGGTTGCGATTATCCCCAGCATGCTTGGCGGGCGAATATCGCAATGTTTTATCGATGCAGATTATTATTATTCGAGTTCCAGTCCGCTATGGACACACACCAGAAACTAGTTGTTGTGCTAGCTATACTTGACAGAAGAATTAAGAAAAGAAGGCCTAAAAGGTTTTGGGTGCATCCACGGATCCAAGAAAGTGGCTTTTCAAGATTGAAGATCGAGGAAGATCAAGATCAAGGTAAATCGCGTCGTGAAATTTGCTATCTACATTTCCATATACTTCGTGGTCCTAAAGTGTTGCGGTCTCGAAACCGCTGCGGGCGCGGGGAGTAATCGCTCAGTGAGTTCTTAGCCTAATGGGAATTGGAAAACATCGGAAACAATCTACCTTATCAAAGAAAATTGACAAAAAGTAATTAGACCCTAAAATCATTTACAATTTCAATATCGCAACGAAATCAATGTCAGTCATTTCTAGAAATTAGTTGCATGAACCCTCCAAGTTTTTAGATAATATTATTAACGTTGACTGTCCGTACTTACATTAAATGTGTGTAAAGCATTTTCTACTAAGCCATGACGTTCGTGCATTACAATGCATTAGGTAATACAAACTCCATTGACTTTTGTACTTAAATTTTAAAGAAATTTAATTAAGATTCTTGATTCGTGATTAGTCCCACTGTAAACAAATCATATCAATATCATCATTTTTGACCAAAATTTTTGTTAGAACGGTTTAAATACTTGACGACTAACGACGACTTAGTCTACTGATAATCGTAAAATTGCAAGCCATTCATTTATTAGTACGAAAACAATATCATGAAAGCTGCCTTGTTCATGTTTTTATCATTAAAATCAATAAATCAAGCGTGCTGCATATCTCTGCGCATTCACCAGTCACCACAAATAGTCCCGTCAATGTGTACAGTCAACAACACATTAGGATGCCATATACTGTGAAATTTTCTTAATCAATTAGAAGTGGGACAGACATATACGTATGAAACTATACTACAACTACTTTACTAGGTGGTATGTACTCCTATAATTATGTAGGGTCAGGGTAGGTAAGTACCACCGCCTTTCCTAATTCAGCCGTGAAATAGTATGCTGTGTTTCGGATTGAATGGAAAAGTAACCAGTATAATTACCGGGCATGGAAAGGCATTTAATCTTAGGCCTCAGGATGACAACGCACCTGCAATACCAAGTGATTTTTTCCTGCAGGTGTTTATAAGCGACGGTATCCACTTACCAGTCGCATTACCAGATGGGCCGTCAGCTTGTTTGTCATCTAGTAGTTATAAAAAAATACTACTTACACAGCGAATCAGTACGAGAACATTTTTCAAAATTTTGTACATTTAAGGAACACCGCACATTGCACGCGGTGCGGCGCGGAGCGGCGACCGAGGCTGGCGAGTTTTTTATTCGGCACGGGGCGGTTCGCGTGCGTTGTGTAGTGCATGATTTTTTTTGAACATAGGTCTTACAAATAGAAAAAACTATAAGAAAAAGTAGTAAATTATTAGGAAAATCAATCGTTTTTTTATTCTGCTACCTCAAGTCATGCAATTAGTTTTCCTTCCTCAGTGCTCCAGCACATTATAAGAAATTTTCTCGTGTCTTATGAGAAATGTCTTACAAGAAATTCGGTTGCACTAGTAGTATGAGATCGTGCATATTACAAAAAATCTTGTGTCATAAGAAATTGTAGTGTCTTATAAGAAATCTACACAAGAAATTTACTTGACTATGTAAACAGCGAAAGCACGTGCAGTGTCCATACATTCATTCAATTATTTTTTTATGAAACAATGAGTAACATTAACATTTTCACTTTACATGCATTACATCCACAGAAATAAGAATAATAGTATTTCTGTGATTACATCTAATGCACTGAAGCCTTAGCTCGGTACGTCCGTGCATGAAATACAATACACTGTGGTAATACTATTGTTGTATTCCGACTAATGATAAGTAGCAAAAGTGATTTCAGAAGAATCAGATGTTTATATAGGTTCCCAAAATGTTAAACAACAAAATTCTACCTATGCGTCATTTCATCAAATTATGATATGAATACGGTGTTGAAGAAGTTACTCACATCGAAAATGAGATTTTTTAAAATTTAAATCACCTATAATTTATTGTACTCCTGTGATGAAAGAAGTGATCTCTGTCCATATGGGAGAAAGGCGTGCCTTTGTGTTTATATGAAAGATCATAATTTTTGGACATTTTTTAAAGTGCCTGCCAACGAGAAAATATTGTACGTATGGTGAGAACTAGCTAAAATTGTGAAAAGATTGTGTAAGTCAAGTTCAAAAGTTCGAAGTATTTCATTTTCATACATTTAGTGATTTCCGCTAAACAATGGAGGCGTTTAAATCTTATTTACTAATATCGAGCTTTGAATAAATACAACATAGGTACTATTAGTAATTCTGAAGTAGGGTAGAGAGAGAACATAAGCATAGGTATTAGATAAGTAGCAAATGGAAGCAACGACCTTGCTCAGCTCGCAGCAACAGTTGCTTGGATACGGGGGTGGTACGTACCCCCGAGCCTCCAGCGGCCGTCCGCGGCGTCATTTAAGTATTATAAATCTACGTTTACGGATTTCAATATCACAAATATTGTTTTGAAGCTTTAAAGAGTAAGAATTAGTAGTTAAGGTAGGTATATAGGTAATAAAGAAATGATTTCGTATCGTATTTTGTGTAGGTCAAAAAATTACACCAAATAAAATGTTTCCGATATATTATACATACTTACAATATATAAATACGACATAAGTAATTGAAAATTTATAAACCCTTAACATAATTTTAGTTAAGGTTTGATTAATGGTTTTTTATTATTGCTGAGTGCATAGTAAGTTGAGGCAATATGAAGTAAGCATTTAATTTATATATTTTTGAGGCCTACCTGTCACCACTATTTGGGCGCACTGCATGGCCTATAATGCCAGATGTGGCTTTATGAGTAATGAAATGTGCCTCTGCTCAACCCCTCTTCGGACTATGAGCATCATCGTATGTGTATGTATGCAATTTATACATAGATACCATTACCTACAAAAAAAACCCGGCAAATTGAAAAAAATAAGCACTTATGTATTATGTGGGAGCCCTCCTTGAATATTAACTTTATTTTACTTGTCTTTAAAGTGAATATAATATAACTCAATATTCTGTGACTATTTATGAACGAATGTTCCGTCAGAATATGTTGTTGTTATTGAGCTTTGCGATACCTAGACTAATTAGCAGGCGCCCTTTGTATTATTATTTGCTACTGTCTACTTTAAGTACCAATTCTTCTACTAAACAACAGTAATTATTAGAGAGTAATTCTTTCTTGAAAATGAAAAAGCTCTTTATTTAAATGGACTTTGCTAAGTACTTTTAAATCGTCAAAAGCCCTACCACCATTTCGACGAAATAATTATTTTACTTAAATAATTATTAGTATGCTGAGACGGAGAAGAAATGGCGAAAGAAACTCCGCAGCTTACAATTTCGTAATGATTTCAAAACATCATTACATGTCCATAGATATATCAATATGAATAAATTACAATTTTAAATGTGTAAATTTTGGCAGATTTTACTCCCACGCATTTGGATCATTTAAATAATCATTTAACTTGTAATAAGCTTTTTTATATAATTTAGATTTTACAGTTTTTTTTAATTAATTAATAGGCAAGTCTCTAATATTCTTCGGAAGCTTATTGTAAAAACGTATACATTGGCCCATAAAGGAATTGCTTATTCTGTGGAGACGAGTTTTATATACAACCAAATCGTGTTTCTTGTCCTCGTATCCTAGTATTTACATTGTGCGTATGACATTTCTCGGAAAAATTCATAATATTTTTCTTTACATATAGTAAGTTTTCCAGTATATATTGTGATGACACAGTCAGAATATTTATCTCCTTGAACTTTTCTCTGAGGGAGTCACGCGGACCCAGTTGATAAATTGCTCTAACAGCCCGTTTTTGCAGCACAAAGATGGTATTAATATCTGCAGCACTCCCCCAGAGAAGAATATGACATTATGCTGTGAAAATAACTAAAATAAACTATTCTAGCAGTATCTACATCAGTAAGCCGCCTAATAGTTTTAACTGCGTATGCCGCAGAACTTAGTTTACTCGAAAGTTTTACAATATGTGGACCCCATGGTAATTTGGAGTCGAACATTACTCCTAAGAAATTTGTTGTTTCCACAGGTTTCAATTCAACTCCATTTAGTTGTACATTAGTTTCTACACGTCTCACATTCGGCGTAGTAAACTTAACTACTTTGTTTTTTTTTTTTATTAAGCAACAAGTTATTAACATTAAACCAATAAACTACTTTTGCAAGTGCATTGTTAACTTCGTCATAATTATCTAATTGTCTATTTATTTTGAAAATCAAAGAAGTGTCATCCGCAAACAATACAATATCATGATTGTCCCTTATGTAGTAAGGCAAGTCATTTATGTACACTTCTTATCTTTCCTTTACAAAATTAAGGTCTCGTCTTGCTTTTAACCCCACCTCCCATCAAAAATCACATTTATTTAAAGCATTGCAGTGCTTTCACTTTCTCGTGGGTGCTAATTTCTATGTTGTCTACAAAGCAGGTATTATGGCTAAATTTACATATATATTTTCTGCAAATGATTCTTCTTCATAATGTCAAGAACACCAGCTTTCATTCATAACGCTCGGTGGTTATTTGACATGTACTTGACAAGATCACATGTTTTTTTTAGTATGTTGTTGGCTTTATCGTTTTTACACACCTTAAAAAACTATCAAACCAACAACTTTCTACTTACCTACTCATTTATCATATGTATTGTTTGATTAAACTTCATCTTAACAATGTAACGAATATTTTTTAAAAATAAAATTCATTACATTCAACCCCCGCGCAACAGCCGGCTGCCGTAAAGGGGATTTATAATAGAAGTATTATTAAGCTATGCCCACTGAAATGTACGTACACCAGTACCTAGGTCTTACGCTAACTTTTTTTGACAGTTGAAAATCATAATAACCGAGTGAATTACATATCCATTGCTGTTTACACGACACGCTATTATGGCACTTGTCATGTAAAACCAGCAATTGGACATGTAATTCAGTCGGGATTATCACTTTCATCTGTCAAAAAAGATAGCGAACAGGCCTAAAAGAGGGACGTGGGTGGATTAGCCATAGCCGCTCCTAATCATCTAACTCCGTTGATTTTGTTTTATTTTAGGTTTTATGTCAAATTTAGACAATTTAAAAGTTCCGTAATCAAAGCGTAATGAAAATTGTATTGTGTCTAACAAAAAATAATTTAAAATATTCGAAGTTTTGAAAACTCTTTAATTTTGATCCGTCTATCTTTATAGGTGCTTTATTTCCCTGGGGGTCAGTATCTTCAGCGAAACCCAAAAACCAATCGTGCCTAAAAGATCACAAATTAAATTATTAAATAAATAAAAATGTATTATTAAAATTGTTTAAAGAACAAATCAACAGCTTCGTATTCTCGGCCACTGTTTACGTTAACAACATTATTTTCAAGATGACCAATGAAAAAACGTTCATGTATGTTCTTGCTGTATTTTTGGTGAACAAAGGTATTCATGCTGGGTTCTAAATTTAATTATATAAATAATTATATTTCGAACCCAGCATGAATTGCTAAGGAATAGATAATTTCGCTAAATCATTATTTTCCCAGACTGCTGAGATGATTTTGTCCCTGGGGCCTAGACAAGTGGCAAACGATACAGTGTTTCCATCGAACAAGATGATAATAGCCCCCCACCCACTAGCATTTATTCCTGCCGGAATGTCCAATTTTTATGGAAGGAATTCTATTGGATGGGCAAAGCGCGAAAGAATGACGGTGTTAAAATCTCTTCGTCTCCTCCAATACAAATGTACTCTGTGATCTCCTCCGTCGCGCCTACACGACGACGCGACAACCAGGGACTTGGTGGCTTTTTGTTTTCTGTCTGTTTTGGATATCGGTTTTGGTATCATGTCATTTCGCTCGGCAGTATTGTCAGATGTATGTCGTATTTTTTTTTTCCCCGTACGAGTTAAAGTCAACATTTTTATCTCACGAACGCGAGTGAGCAATAAGTATTGGTGGCAGCGTTCCGTGGCGGCACTGACGCATACATAAATAATGTGCATGTATATTTACCCAGACCAATATGACTCCTTTCCTTAGATAAAAATACTATTGTGAATCTTTCGACTTTTAAAATTACTTGAATAGATAATTAAAATCCTTGGCTTTTGTATTTTTTTTTTAAAGTAGGTAGGTACATACTATTATTTAACAAGCAAATCGCTGTTTTATCCAAACTCTGCCTTCTTTTATGTTTAATTATGTATTCGCAATCAATTCTCATAGAAATTGCAATATTTTGCTCACAGGTACAAATGTTGATTTTAAAATGAAAGTATTCCATAAAGATAACACAAAATGACCGGTATTCCCTTAATGCTGGGGCCGCACTTGCGCCTATCGTCACGAAGCTTCGTGCTAGAACACGATACACGCAGATGTGACCGGCTGTTATCGGCTATCGTCACGAATATTCGGGTTGCTTGTGCGTTATCGGCCGGGAGGCGGTACGTCAGGGTTTTAGCGCGCTAACCTATCGCGCTGCGTGGTCAGACATGCGTTGTTCATTTCGAAGGTTGTTCTCCATTAGTTCAGACGCGTACGGGTGACTAAGTATACGATACAGCTGAGTTATTTTTTATAATAAATGCATTACGTAATTATTAGCACACAATTTAGAAGTAAAGAAAGTGATTATGCATAGTTAAACGCAAAGAAGGATAATAATACTACGCAATTTACACGTCTGGAAATGATTTCGGCCATCTTGGATTATTGCACGATAGTTCGTGCAAATAAAGAAATGCCACATGCTTTATCGCGATAACTTTGCTGGGGCCGCACTTGCGTGTATCGTACGAAGTATCGCCACGCATTACTTCGGGACGATAGGCGCAAGTGCGGCCCCAGCATAACAGAACAACAATCTTTATAAAACAACATGATATTAACCATCCACTGAGCGCAATCCTTTAGTTTAACGAGAAAACAAAAAATTGCAGTATAGCATCAGTTCCTGTGTATGGTGACAATAGGATTGTTTTCCTATCGGACTGACATGAACATGAGATAACTTTTTCTCATGTGAATATGTAAATAATAAAATTATGTATTTTATGAAAATAGCTCCAGTAGTTTCCAAGCTATATCACTTTTTAATTTTTAATACGCTTAAATATTCGTTTCAACTGTATGTTTGTAACTCCTGTATGTTAGTAACTACTTATGTTTATATGTAACTGACTCGTTTGGGCTCGATTTTGACCTACTTTAAACGGTGAGATTTCAATTAAAATTTATAGACTTATCAAAGACCGATGACATTGCAATAATTCGATAAGAATATCCCATTATCCTGATGAGAATCGCCAGGACTAATAAATTAAACGTTTGGAATGTTAGTTCAGTTATACGTCACTAGATGACGTCGTCATTGTTAAGTTGGCGGTGTTAAGATTTTTTTAATAATATAAGTACTTTCATCGGCGGTTATAAACTTATAATTCGCACTAAAAACAATTTTTTTGAATTAATAAATAACAATTTTTTTGATTTTTTTTTTTATTTCCTATATTAGAGTATAACAATTTAACGTAAGGAACTAATTTAGTACTTGGTTCTTACTCGAGTTTACTGTAATACCTACTATAATTGTCAAATATAAAAATATGCTTACGTCTGTTACATGATTACATCAACGAATTAGGATTACATCAAATATTGTCAATAACTAATTACTTTTTGCCCACACAAAACAAACGGTAAGTTATTGACGATAGAGAAATTCTAAGTAGGTAGGAGTACCTATTTGATAGAGCGGAAAAATGTGAATCCGAATATACAGGATGAATTTTTCAAGTGGGCCTTCAGGGCCAAATCCTGAACTATAAGGAATATCGAAAAATGCTCAAAGAAGTCGCGAGCCTAATTTTGATGAAAACAAAAACTGCATTATTAGATTGATTGATAAAATAATGATCATCGCTTTGATTATCGCTTCAACCAAGCTGGAACAAAAAATATGTTATTAAAATTTAACATTTTCCATTAGTTTCCCATATATCATTACTTCCTAGAAATCGATCCTTAGTAACAACACTATCGAATGGTGTAATAATACAGACTGTGTTTTCTTCAAATACATTGTACCTATTCGATTCCTGGCTAGAATAATTGAATTTTCAAAAATCCAATGATGCAGTTTTTGTTTTCATCAAAATTGGGCTTGCAACTCCTCTGAAGGCTCACTTGAAAAATTCATGCTGTATCCTGTACCCTTAGTAGGAGTTTTGATAGTTTTCGAGCTCGATCAAACGTATCGTCTCCTTTCATACATTGTCCACTGTTTCTGATAGTTTACGCTAGAGGCGCTAGTGTGCAATGTATGAAAAGAGACGATACGTTTGATCGAGCTCGAAAACTAACAAACTCATACTAGGGGTACTGTATATTTCGTCATGGCCAAAATGTCCCTTACGCATGACACTTCTGGTATCGATATTTTATATTCCCACCATATTATGAAGGGTTTCAGTATATAAGGCTAACAAATGAATTTATTATTACTAAAGAAAGTCAATAATGTGTAATTTATAGTAGGAACCTACAGAGGTTTTAGTTTAGCCTACCTGGCTATTCCCAGTGATACTAATAATTAATTTAGCACCGTTTACTTTATTACTTACCTATTATTAGCCCCCATTCTTGTATATTACAGATGGCGGGACACAATGATATTATAATGTAGTAGGTAGGACCTATAAAAACATGCCAAGCGTCCGAGAACTTGGTTACCTACTAAACTTCTAGATTTAACGAGCAAGGTAGGTACCTGAGGATTCTACCTACACCTACTACCTAAACATGATAAATAATTATCTGTGTACAAACCCCTTCCCCACCACCGTCCTCCAGACACGTCCGGCACGCGACCTGTTCGGGAAGCCCCCCCCAGGTTTGTCCTTTTTTGAATAATTCGCTTTGCCAAAGTTTGCAACTTTGTCATATTAATGAATTAATAAAAAGCACACAGGATTTTAACCAGATAGGTAGGTAGGTATTTGTTTACAATAATAATATGTACATAGGGTCATTGCGCCTGTTTGCCGACCGCTTCCCCTTTTCGTCCATTTAACCGCCGTCCTTGATATAACGTCAAAAAATAGCAAAACGGTTATACATAGGTCCTTAAAATATTTATGTATTACGACCTGAATGACTTCACAGTAAGTACATGCCTACACAGTGCACTGGAACGCGGCCATTAACTAGGATTAAGCTATGCAGTTTATGGTACCCGGCGAAAAAGTGAAAATGTGTCAAATATTGCAGAAAAAATAGTGACGTGCCGGAACTTACGCAGTAAATAAAAAATAGTTCTATTGTGTTTCTTGGTTTGTTTACTGTTTATACATATAGCTTGCTATAAATATAGTGTGAACGAATAGTTTATTATTCTAATTTACAATAATTAATATATAAAACGAAGTGGACGAGAAAGGGTACGCCCTTTTTATTAGAAAGTCCGAATCTCGACCGGGTGGTCTATAACAGGCCCGCCCATGTCAATTAGGTTCTGTCTGATATACGAAAATGCATGTAAGTAAACTAAATTTTATTTAGCAATATGAACTTTATGTGTACAAATACTTGCAATGGCCAATTTTCGTCCGCTTATTAGCTTTAATAAAATATAAACCTAATTCGTTGAAATGGCCTATGGTCGGAAATCGGGCATAAAGTACAATACGTCCCAGTTTTCGACATACTCTGTTACAAAAAACTAAAAGTGATTATTTTATGATACCTGCAACCAAATGTTACAACATTATTAAATGAAATAATATTAAAACAATTGAATGAAAAAATATATTACGACGGCCAATTTCAGTCCGCTTATTAGATTTAATTAAGAGCCATTTCACGTTTTTGCACGAATTTCGGAGATTTTGGAGTCCTATATCACAATCTTAAGGAATACCCAGATATTATTTAATAATTGATAAAAATAGGCCAATCTATGTTGTTGACGTTTAATGAAACAAAATTACTAAAACTTATTTGATTAATTTGTAATGTTCGATCTCCCACAACCGTTTTGCTGAAAAACATTCGCAGACTCAATTTCAAAGTCCTTATTCTATTAATAATGTTAAAATGATAAACGTAAAAAAATATAGGAATAATCGGACATATGTTCCAGTCGGTACTTAATGAAATAGATTCTTGAATTTCATTACCAGTGATGAGTAAAAAAATAAATCATTTGGCAAATTTCTAACATTAACATAATAATTTCATCGCCAATTTTGGTTAAAATACATCGTAATAACTAAAATAAAATTATCCCAAAATAAACAATATTCCTTCGACTTTTGATTTCTAAAGTTATTTGGTCAATATCAACAATAAATTTGTCAATATATTTAAATGAAATGTGAAATAAATTAGTATAAATCACGATGCACAAGCGTGCTCCGATTAGTCTGACGCGAGCGTCCGTCCAGGTAGGACCTGTGCTATTTTTTCCCGCGTCCCGATATTCGTTCGCTCGTATCGAGTAGTCATAATCATACTGCGACAAATAGTTTTGATCTATTTTGAGTTTTGTTTTTGGATTTAAGTTTTGTTACTTATTAAATATGTTGGTATGAATTATAGTAGTAGTTTGTATAATAATAACATTCTTTTTATTTATTTATTTTTAGCTATGGGTCGCAAGGATAGTTATTACCGTTGCGTTAAAAAAAGGAAACGCGATAATTCTGCAGCCTTAAAAAAAGCAAATAATTTATTTTTCAACTTGGCCGAAATAACGATATACTTGAGCAATATTATGATGTCCTGAAGCTGATTTGATGACGGAGCTGGAAGCTGGTTATAAACATACACATAAACATATCATCACGCTTTTATCCCCGAAGGTATAGGCAGAGGTGTTAACACCCACATTTCGCCAGATATGATTAGGTCCCCATGTACGGGCACAATGTAAGGCAAGCAATATTCACAATCCTTACTTCCTTATCCTTATAATATTATAAATGCGAAAGTAACTCTGTCTGTCTGTCTGTTAAGCTTTCACGTCTAAACCACTGAATCGTTTTTGATGAAATTTAGTCCAAATATAGATTTGATCTCGGGAAAGGACATAGGCTACTTTTTATCTCGAAAAAAAGGTTGAATGGGTTGAAATAGGGGATGAAAGTATGTAGAAATAGCTAAGTGGTTTTCTTGTTACAATCGAAATCAAAAATATTGAACGAAGAAAAAGCGAAGCTATATGACACTGTGATTTTATATTATTATTTTATTTTACTGGTATTTGTTATGTTTGCACTAAAACTAATAAATGAACGTAACTCAAAAATATATATAATCCCGAAATCCTTGGCAATTTGTCTATTAAATTAAATCGTAAAACCACTAAAATATCACGGGATCGCAATGATATGCGTGGATGTATTATGGATAACGAAATTTAGTGAAAATTCCCTTGATACAAAACGCGACAACAAACTGATTTGAATATTAAATCACTGATATTTGCTTTATTTGTTGCACATATAATACACAAATATATACTATCCCGAAATCCACGATAATTCGTTATTAAAATGAACTCTTAAAATCACTAAAATATCACATGATTGCATGGATATACGTGGATGTATTGTGAAGTAGTTTGACGTGATAACGTCTTATAAATCAACGAAAGCCGACTGCACAAAAAGACATGATTCTTTGTCACTTTCCGCCTGAGGAGAGTATGCAATCGAGAGCGCGGAATAGGCGATAGAGAAGCACGATCGGTATTTACGTTAACACGTAAACTTATCGTCCGTAAACAGACTTTACAGACAACCATTTTTTTCAAAAATATTCACCATATCAAAGCCTTTCGTAATATCTGTTTAAGATTAAATCTTTAGAAATCAAAAATATCTACAGATCAAGTAGATATCCGTGGATGTAGGTACGTGAAATCACAAACATCATTTAATACTAAAGGGTAACGGCTTTTTTTTTAAGCAAGTGGTTATTTTAAAAATACATATCATCTCACTTTTTTTGTAATATAGCTTTAAGAATAGAGCGATAAGTCATTGAAATATCTTGGGATCACCCCGATATCCATGGATGTAATATGGAATCTAAAAATTCACATTAGTTACCATAGCCATTTAACCAATAAAAAAAAGTATCGGAGGAATATATAAAAAAATATGGTTAGTTATACTGACCGCTCCACCAACGGCATCTTCGATGTGTGTCAATGTGTGTGACGCTGTATGAATTTTTTTTATTCTTATTTTATTCAGAGTTCCCTACCCATAGGGAACTCTGAATAAAACAGGGTGCCAACGGGACCCGATTAATATGCCTCCGCTATGTGTCTGTCTCTCTGTCATATGGCTATATCTCTTACCATAATAGGTAGGCACTTGAAATATTCACAGAATACCTTTATGCTTTTGTGGCCGCCATAACAATACCACCTTCACCCATCTCTCATTGATCAATAACTATTGTGCTGTAATACGTTCTTTAGTATGAGTATCATGAAACACGGACAGTAGATAGGTATCTATAAAAAATATCTTTAAAACACATTAAATATGTACTAACCAATACAAAAAAATACATTAAGGATCAAGATTATTTCGCAGAATATAGTTATACTCACGCTGCCAAGTACGCGCACACTAGCGTACAGCGCGTAAAAAACCTAAAGTCGAGCGCTTACGATCGGTGAAATGGCTCTTAAGTATAAATGTAAGACATTTAAATGGCATGCGGTCGAAAATTCGATATAAAGTAAAAAATCCCAGTTTTCGACATACTTTGTTATTTTAGAATAAATTAAAGTGATTATTTTATGATAGTGTAATAAAATTTTACAATATTATTTTTTCAAATAATATTCAAACAGTTGAATGAATGGGCCTTACAATGTCTTACAATGGGTCTGATAAGAAGGCTCAAGGTCACCCAAAGGGCAATGGAGAGAGCTATGCTCAGAGTTTCTCTGCGTGATCATATCAGAAATGATGAGATCCGCAGGAGAACCAAGGTCACCGACATAGCCCAAAGAACTGCGAACCTTAAGTGGCAGTGGGCAGGGCACATTGCGAGGAGGACTGACGGCCATTGGGGTGGAAGGAAAAGTCCTCGACTGGCAACCACGTACAAACGCGGCTTTGGTAGGCCCCCACAAGGTGGACTGATGATCTAGTAAAGGTCGCGGGAAGCCGCTGGATGCGGTCAGCGCAGGACCGACCGGTTAGGAGATCCTTGGGGGAGGCCTATGTCCTAAAGTCTCTCGGCTGATATGATGATGATGAATGAAAAAATATGCAAGTTTAACATCATATTTTAGGGTTTAAAAAGGCAAAACGGACTAACGGGTTGTTTTCGGCCAATTTTCTTTAACTTTGTAATATTATGATGGATAATAGTAATGACCTCATTATTTGAATAGTGATCGGTGTTATTTTTTATGGTAAATGGTTGGCAGACAAGCATACGTCCTGCCTGGTGGTAAGCAGCAACTGTAGCCTTAGATGCTTGCAACAGTGATCTGACACTCGCGCGCTGGCAACCCTTATCCCTTCCCCGTGGAGCTCTAGCGACCTTACTTACAGACAGAAATACAACATCACAAAAAAAAAAATTATGGCTGTGGTCTTTTGTAATGGGGTGGTAGGTACTACCTAGAATTTGCAGTCTGAACTTGGGCTGCAAATTCTAGCGGCTAGTCTGTTGTGCCCTACATTTACTCTATATACGGCAATATTTCGTTCGGATCTTAGAAGGTCAATCTTTTTCAGTATATTTTTTCTAGTTTAAAAAAATATTTACGCGTTTGTAAACGCAAAAATTATTACATATTATTTTTAATTTATTTTAAAAATATGTTCTATAGAAATGTCGTGATTGTGATGTAGAAAATTATGATATTTATGTTGAATAAGACTATGTCTTGTTATATTATTCGTTGTCTTTTTATAAGTTTTATAAATATTAATTGATTTGTCTGTATTATGAGATTGATATCATGTGAGTGTGTGAGTAAAGATATAAAAACAAAATTTAAATTAAGAGAAATGCCTAATTAATACGAAAACTAATTCTGATCGCTTGTATTTTTTTTAATTAGATAACTATTAACAACTTTTTGTAACGAAGACTGATTTTTAGACTACAGTTATTATCTTGATTTACAATTTCATTTTAAAACATATTTTTATTCATGAAATCCATACTCAATTGATGCGGTCGAAAATAGGACAACTGGTGGACGAAAACTGAACTTTGCGGTCGGAAACTGGTAATATTGGCATTTTATTACTTATTTTAAAATATTGAAAACAACATGACTTTCACCACTAACACGTTCGCAATAATTATAAATAGACTAATATAGGAATTCATTTCAGTAGTTATTTTATAAAATTATAATAAAGAAATATTTTAATTTTATTTTCAAAGTTGATAACTCCACTAAGTGGACGATAACAGGCGTAATGACCCTACTTACCTATGAAAATGGACAGGAAAAATAACATTAGAACATGATAAAGTCTAAGCTAAAGTGTAGGTATAATTTATAGATTATAAAACCTATATCTACATAAATCGCAAATGAGATAATACCTAATTTGATAATAAACTGATGCATAGTTCGAGGAAATCTCTACTAACGATATCCAAAGGTAATTTGGTATAGCCAGCCACCGTTATACATACATACTTAGGTTTAAGATTCTAAAGCCTATAAGAAAAGGCAATAGGGGTTACACGTATTTTTATTAGTAGGCAGGTAAGTACCTATATCGCCGAGGAAATAAAATCCTGACACATTGCAATCTTATTAGGTACCTATCTAATATCTCAGAGAAAATTAAAAATATTTGGTCCGAGCTTAGATTAAAGAAAAAAAGGGGGTCTGAGCCTAATATTAAAATTACTTTCATTAGCTTGACCAACACAGCAAATAGGTAGGTAAGTACCTGTCATTTTCCTTTATTTTTCTAAGGTTCTGCCAAGGGACAGGATTATAGATAACGTAAGAATGTATGTATCTAACTATCTTAGATTATAGCTAACTATCAACATTGTTATCGAAATTAATGGTTGGTTATCTGTCAAAAGAATACGAGTAGGCACTAGGTACCTAAGTAGTTTCTTGATATAAGTAGTTTATGTGAGTAAATTGTTACTATTTGTCTTATTTTGCGCGAGTTTCAAACTGTTTTAGGTTATGTTGTATTCTGATAAGAAAAATAGGTACTTAACTGATAAGCCTTACCTGTCTTCGTAGGTGGGGGAGGCGTCTCCGGAGTCACCACGCGACATTTCACCGTCCATATTGGGGGATGGTTAATTCACAACTTAAGCGAGGACAGGAATCGCGGGTTTAGGGAAAGAGCGGGCACAAAGACTACACCGGCGCGCACGACAAACGAATACGGACGGTCAGACAAAGTTCGGTAGAGTCGCGCGCGCTTACCGGGTCGCGGGCGGGCGGGGGCGTGAGAACGGAGCGTCCCGCCACCCGCGGCCCACCGCCGTCGCCACAGCAACCATGCCGCCGCGGGTCCACGTGGTGCTCCTGACGCCACCCGGCCACCGAGATGCCGGCCGGCCGGCACGCATAGCATAGACATCTTTCTTACTATTTCCCGTACAGTAAGTACGGAAATAATATCGCGTTCAATCTGTATCAAACCACAGATTTTTTTGCGCGATTTTTTTACCGCATGTGCGGATAGTCCTATAAGATCCTATGTGTCACAGAATTTTGCGAGAAAAAAAACGCGCGGTGAAATATCGCTGTTCGGACAGAGCCTTAACCAATTAAAAGAACATAGGCACAAATCGTAAATCAATAACCGACATGTAGCCTACTCGAATTTGTTTAATACAAGGTGTAAAAGACATGAACAGTCAAACGAGAACCATGTATTCTATACATCAAAATAAGTAACATTTCAAAAAATAATTGCTGGGAAATGATTTTTATTTTTTGGTGTTAAAAAAAATTGCAAATTGTACCGCGCAATGTAAAGCGCTCAACTCGTACGCATCGTAAAATCGCGATAATTTTGCCAGACGGCCACGAAGTTCACAATGTAGGTTGACATAAATGTAATCTAGCTACTTAGGTACTTACCTACTGTTCATTAATTTTCATCTACGATAGGCCTTCCGAAAGGGTGAGGTGTGGTTCAAACTGGCGACCTTCGACGTGTAGACACCAACGAATTAGGAATGTAGACACATGCGCGCTCGATACCTACAGCGTATCTTAATTCGTGATCTCGCCAGGATTCCCTCTCGTAGTGACCGATGCTTATGTTCGTCGAATACGTCAATGATTTTTTGACGCATCTCGACAGCTGTTTCGCAAGGGCGGTCAAAAACTCTGTCCCTAACGAACCCCTTACAAAAAAAATCTAGAGGGGTTATCTGGCGATCGTGCATAGGCCCATACCGCCCAATCCCTTGGTCACCGAACAGCTCCGTCAACCGCTTCCGAACGGGTCTCACAATGTCGTGCTGGTACTCGCAGCTGAGTTAGTGGCATGTTGTACAGAGCGTCTGAAATGTACCCGTTTAACAGATCCAGGTAAGCTCGCCCATCCATTCTTTGCGGCAAGAAAACGGGACCAAGTATAACAGTAAACCATGTTCACATATTCGCGGGCGTTATAAACATGCCCGGGATCTTGTTTCTAACACTCACTAAATCACCACGATCACAACACAAACTGCACTGAAAATTGCGCTGAAGCCTTAGAACCGCTTATTACTCGGACAGCACGATATTATACCATAAAACCGGTTTGATTACGCAACCTCATTTACACGAGTTCGAAAGCATTCGCTCATAAGCGCCCTAGTACCGTGGCGATACGCTAGCGACTAGCGGTAGCGAAGTAGGTAGAGAACTTCCAAATAAATCACGCGGAGTGTTGCCAGCTACTGATATAAAAATTCCGCAACCAAACATACTTATTTTTAGTACTACAATACATTTTAATTATCTGAATTTATCTGAAAATAAAATAGTACCAACCAAAAAAAGGAACTAAAATAAACACACTTGTGGTAGACAATCTTGAAAAACTTTCCAATACTTTAACCACAATGTATGAGCTAATTGTCGTTAAAAATCTACTAATCCCATCGTCATGACGGTGACCTTAGACCATTTAACACGAGACGTGGCATAGCGCATTTTTAGTACAGAAAACATTCTGCCGTTTTTTGCGGGGGGTGAGGCAAACACGCATAGCACACATTTACTCACTAGTGCACACTGTTGCAAAAATTATAATCGCTATTACGAGCGCACACTCGGCGTACCACCATATCGCCTAACGTTGTTATATCGTTGTTTCTGTCGCAAAATTTGTAGATGACAAATTGTATTGTTATGTGAAACAGTAGTTTTTTTTTTTTTTAATACTATTGCAGATTGTCTCTGATGACATTTTCTGCGTCACCGGGTTTTAAGAAGGCGAAGACCTTGGTGGGTCCTCAAGCCTGTAGGTCGGACGTTCCTAGGGGATTACTGGGCGACCGAGCATCTCCCCCGTGGGGAGTCTCTCGACCGCCTAGCGTCCCTAGGGCGTCCGTGTCGGTAGGGAGCGACATGCCCGAGGGTGCCTCTAAAGGCTCGGACCTCGGCTCGGGCACATCGTGTCGTGGTGGAGGCGGGGAAAAGCGCCCCGGTACATGTCTGTACCGGGTATAGCGCGTCATATGTAGACCGGGTCTTCGCACCCTTGTTCGACGAGTGCGGTGTATGGCAAAAGTGTGTCTAGTGCTTGAGTGTGTAGTGTTTAACTGGGAGTTACTCGAACGGATCGGAGTGAGTGAAACAGTAGTTGATGTGAATAGAAAATTACTTTCGTATGATAAGCAACTCCGTTTTAGGATAACTTTAATGTTTCTGGTGGTCGTTTACAAAAAAACACTCCGCAACCAATAATTTTTACGAGGCCCGCTTAGCGACAGATACGAATTCAATATGGCGGTCGGTCGTCGCGGCGAACTATTTTTTATAAACTGACATGAACGTTTATTCATGTACTTTGGCAGTTTTTAATGTAAAAGAAACCAATCTGCTATTACGACCTTTATAACAAAAAATAATTGTCGTAATCGTTTCAGATTTGGCGCAGATACAATAAATAACTCAACTTAGGTATGTAAAAAAAAATATTTAACCAAATAAATCAATCGCTATCAGAGTGCCAATTTACCAGTGATGGTGTGTGTAGTACACTTGCCATATCTCACCAGTAATTACTGATTTAATAATTATTGATTAACAAATCGTGTTAATTCCTGTTTTAACATTACCGTTTATTCATGCAACGCGAAGTAAAAAGTAATTACTGCTTTGGTGCTCGGTTATGACGTTAAACAGTAAAAATTGAATTAAATTATCGCAAACAACACAATGAACAAAAAAAAATTTTTACTAGGTTTAGAGCAAACACTAAGTTGGCAACATTGTATGCAAGCGCAGTACGTAGGTAATTCTTTTGAGCTCGCGCCGCCCGCGCCGGCCGCCGGCCAAAGCGCCTGCCGCGCTTACTAACATACCTACACATCTACGTAGGAACTAAAGTCAAAGCGTAAATTCTTACATTATTATGGAATAAATTTGGAATTGTGGGTCCTATCCTATCTGGATATGTTTTCTCGCTATCCTTAAAGTCATAAGTTTATATCAAATTGAACGTAAAAGAAAACTCATTTTTTTACAGGCACTGTGATTTTAAAAATGTAAAAGAATGAGAAGTAACTTTTTTTATGAGTATGAAATTGAAATCACCGTTTTATGTAGGTAGTTATTCAATACCTATCTGTTACTTGTATGGTAAATCAACAAAGTAGGTACGTAATTCTTTATCAGTGAAGGTAATGTAGATGCTTACTACTTGGCGGTCTGAGCTTAACGGCAGGTTATTGGATGGTTGATCGTTTATTACTTTGTTCAACCAGGTACCTAGTAGGTACCTAGGTAGATCTAATAATTTATTAGTCAGCTGACTGCGGGTCCAATACTTAAATAAATTAAGATTTAACACGTTGATTAGGTAATTTAATCTTTAACTCATCAGCTGATCATTATTTTGCCTACCCTGCTCCAAATTTATAAATTTTCGGTCACCCATCCGAGTGCCGACCGCGCACTTGGTAGCTTAACTTTCGTGATTATTACTAATAATGCACGACTGCGGCGCTATCGATCTCATTCTCCTCATAATCAACTGTTAAAGGGTAATAAATGTTAGTCGCCCGCGTGGTAATTTTTTGCACTCAGGATGCACGCGCACGGAGTTCAATGGCCCCGTTCGTTAGTGTCCGCGCGGATCGAGTGATCTACGTTGAACGCTAACGCTTTGAAGCCATTTTTTATTATGAAATACTAAAAAAAATGATAATGTTTCTTTGGACAAAAATTAAGAAATAATGTTTAGAATATGTTTTCATAAAAAAATGAAAAAAAAAATTATGACTTTGACCTTCAATAAAATCGTAACTATCAATTTCCCAGGTATAGTCTGAAAGAAAAAAAATGTTATGATGGTGAGTAGAATACATGGTTTTCGTTTGACTGCTCATGTCTTTTACACCCGTTATACGTAATTACGTAGTAGGACAGCGTAAAATAACTTGTAAAGGCAGACTGCAGTGCAGTAGTAGCGAAAGTATCGTACCTACCTACCAACCTATTGTAGAAATTCTACAGGCTAGAAGTGTTCCCTAGCACCCACCACTCAGGCACTCAGTTACTATGGTTACTGGTTACTGCACTTGATAGGAAATAAAAGAATTAAATAAACTAACATGTTCGTTTCTAAATGAAGAGACTTATAATTTGATTAATTCACCTAAAGAAAGGTGCACCGAGTTAATAAATAGTAGGTAGGTAAGTACCTACCTACATTTATTAACTAAGGCGGTAAAACAAAATTTTGACCACCTAAGGTTTTATGTCGCCTCTGACCAGGAACTTAGGACTTTCTGGACGGATAATGCGACTTTCTGGTCATGTCTCAGACTAAATAATATTTGGTCTGAAGGGTCAGGTGTGGCATAATAGATTTCGTTCGTTGGGCGCCATACGTTTATTTCATCTTCCCCGCGCCCCGGGCGCGAGATGTAGGTAGGTACCTACCTTGTTTTATTATCCACCGTATAGCTTCTGCGCGCGACTTCGTCTACGCAGTATCAGTGGGCTATAATTTACCTGCCTATAAATTATAGCCTACTTAAAATATCTTATTCTGATGTATGAGCTCTATTATTGTAGTTTCATTAAAATTCATTAAGTAGTTTTGGCGTGAAAGAGTATCAACCTCACATCAATTCAGACATCCATACAAACTTTCTCGTTTAAGTATAATATTATACTTATAGCTTCTGCCCGCGACTTCGTCTACGCAGTATCAGTATAAATTATAGCCTGTAAGTATATGTTATTCTGATGTATAGGTAAGCTAATTAAGTATATTATTGTAAAATTTCAATAAAATCCATTTTGCAGATTTTGCGTGAAAGAGTAACAAACGCATATCCAGACATCCATCCACACATCTACACTTCTATACATGCATTAACTTGAAGATATAACCGTCGAATATCTTTATATCTTTGTAGTTTATGAGACTCAAAGCGTCAATTTAATTTTACTAAATTCACGCTTTGACTCTGCGTCTATGTGATTTGAGACTTAAGATTCGTGAATGGAAGTAGACGTAACCGATGACGCGACGTAGAAGCCCAGTAAACTTTAGAATGGTCGTGAACTTTTGTCCTTTAGGTTAATTTGTGCGAGAGATTTACGTAATGGTCCTGCGAGGTACGAGTACAATACTGACTGTTTATTAATAAGCGTGCATGTTTTGAATAAAATTTCCTAATAACAAACAAAAAACAAGCTCCGAAAACTTAGAACCACCGAGCCGTAAATACCTAATCGCTGTTTTTGTTAACCGACTTCAAAAAAGGAGGAGGTTATCAATTCGACTGTATGTTTTTTTTCTTTAATGTTTGTTACCTTCCTCATAACTCGTTACTGGGTAAAATAAAAAATCGTTTAAGATTCTTTTGACCTTTGGAAGCTAGTGCTTGTCATGGGGTCCCATTTAAATTTTATCGACATCTGACAAGTAGTTTTTGAGTTATCCTTAATAATGCCTATCTACTATGACATTGATGATATCGTAATTTTATCACTTGTGTGTCTAAAAGATCTTGACTTAAAACACAAAAAGCAGAAAAAAAAAATTTACATAAAAAAAAACCGCCTTCAAAACTAAAAACGGGAGAAATAAAAATTTTGTTTATAAAAATCTAAATGTTTTTTGAGGTCTGTGCCAACCTCAATATTTGTAATAAACGTTGTCACTTGTATTTGGCACCGACCTCAAAAAACATTTAGATTTTTATAAACAAAATTTTTATTTCTCCCGTTTTTAGTTTCGAAGGCGGTTTTTTTTTATTTAAATTTTTTTCGTAAATGTTACGTGATTTTAATCTAATTTCTTTAAGTTTGAGTTAATTCGAAACGTTAGGTGTGGCTTGCTGCACTTTTTGGTCAGCATAGCAGCAACAGTAGCGTACACTGAGATGGGGGTGCTAGGATGGATGTGTGGTGTAATAAGAATGGAGAAAGTGAGGTATGAGCAGGTATTACATTGAAGGGAGTTTAAAAGTAGTACCTACTACTTTTAAACTTCCTTGTGTACTTCCTTCCAGTGGCAGAAAGACGGTAACTGATTGGCATGGTATGGACAAGAAGAGATGATAAGCATGTAACCAAGAAAGTAATGAGAAAGCGCACACTAAACATAGGATGGATTTAAAATGTCGATCGTTTGAAAAATACTGAGAGCAGTGAGAGCTCTTTCACACTAGCGTTTGTACGGTCACCATCAAAAGTAGATGATCATTTTAGTACCTTGTCATAATAATAATTCATACATAATTGTCGCAACTATTACAGCACAAACGCTGGCGTTACTATGACATGGTACTAAAGTGATCATCTACTTCTGATGCTGACTGTACATGGTAGGCAATGACCGCTGACGCAGCGTAGACGCCGCGACAACGTGACGTCTACTTCGCGATAGCACAGCCATAGAAAAACTACAAAATTGATTTTTTTTTGTAACCCCCGACTTAAATTTATAGCTAAAAACCATCTCGATCACGTCAGCTGTCAAACAAAAAACGTTTAGGAGCTAAGATGCCACAGACAGACACACAGACACAGAGTTGAAATTATAACATCCCTCTTTTTGCATCGGAGGTTAAAAGAAACGCGGCGCAGAAGAGATAACGGCAGACGTCGCGCAAAACAAAAGCCAGTGTGAAGGGCTCTTATACAGCGTGTCTGGGACCGACAAGGTCGGCTGACATTAAAGCAAAAAGGGATGTCGGAGATTTTCATGCCATAAAGTAGGTACACCATAGACATAGGGTCCACGTCCAGAAGCCTCCCCGTGGCGGATCCTGGTAACGTGGTGTGGAAACTTTCTCGGCGGGTGTGTGGCTTTTGATGTCAAGTGTGTCCTGTGACCTTGGCATTCGAAATCGATGTTCAATCAACCATCGTCGAGTTGTTTTTTTTCCACCAAGCTAGTTCCGGACGGCCCATTTTAGGGCCACGAACGCGCCCGAATGGATAGCTGCTCCTGGTGTCGTCGTCAGGACGACGTGCCAGGTCAAGCAGCCGTCGGTGGGGGCTGGCTGCTAGCCACCAATTGGTGCAAGGAATGCCTACACGGGCATTCCTTGCACCTTGCGTTGGGACGGTCTCGGTGCGCAGATCCCGAGCCGTCCCTTAATAGCGCACTGGAGGTCAGGCCGGGGAGGATATTTAGTGGGTATGGAGGGAACGCCTTTACCTCGAGTCCCACATATCCCCTGCGGTTGGCACCACCCTGCAGGGACGATGCGCAAAAAAAAGGTATTTACTATTAATTTTTATCACCGAAATAATAATAAATTATTATTTCTGTGATTTTTGACCATAAAGATAGCTTTTTTTGGAATTATTTTGGAGTTAACGAACGCGCAAATATTTTAAAATTAGAAAATAGACTGAAAATGTTAAGATAAAAACATAAGTACCAAGCACGGACAAATTTCGACGGCGAAAGCAATGTCTCGGTAGCGTAGTGGTTGACGCAGCCGCCCGGATTGCGGAAGATGGTGTGTTCAATTCCCTCGACTGTTTTCTTATTTTGTAAACATGGCTTCTAAAAACCAGGCTCAAGTTTTGAAATCGCGACTTTCATTTCTTTGTCTACATTTATTTTCGTTTGACTGGCTCGCATAGCTAGCTAGACAGCCTTTCTATGTGGATCGTCTCACGACGCCTCAGGATAGAGCCGCGACACCCCAGGGCGTCGCGACGCACAGTTTGGGAAACTCTGATATAGGCTATACCTCCATAACATCACGACTAATAGGAGTTGAGCATCAATGAAAAATTTCGCAAAAACGGGAAATCCACGCGGACGAAGTCGCGGGCACAGCTAGTATTCAATATAACATACATGCACAACATTCGCATATCATCCTTATTCATCCTTATTTATTTATTTAGGTATTGTATACTTTCCCTTTACATTATATATCTTATATGTAATACTTATGTATTCTCATATATAATGTATATTCCCATATAGTTACTATAATCCTATATTTTTATTATTTAAGTAAGAATTTAAACTTACGGAACCATAATTAGTTGTTATGTAATGACAAAACTGTAGTTATTGTGATTAACGGTTCTGGCCGAAGTTATTTAGCTTAAGTCACTTTTGTTAAGTTTTAATTAAGTATGGCTGTTGTTAACCCGAACAATAAATAAAAAGAAATAAAAATATAGAGCGGTTCAGTGTAAGTACCAACAATACCTAAACTATTTAATTTGTTTAATAAGCTAGGTACCGAGATTATAGAAGCGAGCTCACTAGCTAAACCTATCTCAAATCAAATGATAGACGTACCTAGCTTAGGATACATGTGGAATACCTCTACGTGCTCCTTTGGCATGCCGTACATTACATAGATAACCGCAATCACAAAGATCGCAAAGTGGCAAATGACAAAAATTACAAAGCAAAGCTTAGAACAACCACACTGGTGGATCTGGCGATATGTTTAATAATAAGTAGGTAGTTGTAGTTATTCCTTGTAGGAAGGTACCTAATTGGCACGTTTTATGAGAGACTTCAGACAATGTGTAGCTCGCGAGTCAAATGCAGAATACAGATCCTACGAGAACACAAATTGCAACATTTTAATTGGTTACGCTTTTGCAAGCCACACAGACTTTGTTAATTAATCCTACCACAGCTTTCAAACTGCCAACTGTTTTTTAACAATGTTGATACCACAGAAATAAGTTGGTAAGATAAGTTGTTAATATTTGTTAAGTTGGTAAGATGTCCCATAGAAAGTGTAAATAATAGGATTATGAGCTATGACCTCGAGTAAGTACATAAGTTCTTTGTCGGAGTAGTAGATATTTGAATAGGTAAACTTTGGCAGACTGAATATTAGTATTCCTACAATCAATAACAGATTCAACAACTGGCAACTGCTCATATTTTTGTGTAGGGCTACCACATAAAGGCCTTTACCCACTGCTCCCGATCCGATCAACCGCTCCGTTCTGTCTGTTTAATTCAAGGGCGGATCCAGGGGGGGGGTCATGGGGGTCATGACCCCCCCCTGGGCTGGGTCCAGGACCTAGGTGGACCACTAATTAAAATAATGTATTTATATATATATATTTTTTTTTATTAATTAAGTACTTTCAATATTTAAATAATTTAATATAATACTTTGATGGCAAACGCATTATTCGGGAAAATTTGAATTTACCGCGCCATGGCTGCCATGCACCTTCGTGTTTTTCTTGATCTGAGGTTTTTCCTGAGGGTTTTTTGCCATGTTTCGACAAGGTTTCGACTAACATCTTGCTAGACCTAACTTCAACCGGTACGACTAAACTTTACTAGTAATAAAGTACTAAGTTAAACATTTTAAAATTTCAATCTGTAATAGTGTTCTTAAAAATCGTTGCCACAAATGCACATGTTATCTATTTTCATCCATTCGCTTTAATGCCAAACTTTCTGATCCATGCAGGACGACAGATCTCAAGATGCTTTTATAGATTTTGAGGTAATCAAGGGGAGTGACATCATCATTTCAGCCCAGAGACGCCCACTGTTGGACATAGGCCTCCCCCAAGGATCTCCAAACCGGTTGGTCCTGCGCTGCTCGTATCCAGCGGCTTCTCGCGACCTTTACCAGATCGTCGGTCCACCTTGTGGGGAGCCTACCAATGCTGCGTTTTCCGGTACGTGTCTCGCACTCCGTCGAGAGAACCGGCTCAGAACATTTTGGTTCTACTGATAAAAGTGGCGCCAGGTCATGGAGAATTCCATGACCTGGCGCCACTTTTATTATTTCGTTGTTTCGGGGCGATTTCCATCACAACTGGTTAGTGCGCTTACGGGAGTATGGTTCGATTTTGAATGTGTTAACCCAGGCGTTCTTTGCCAGTCCGCTTTTGCCTCTCAGAGGAGGTGGGTTTTTAAGTATTTCATAGCCTGGTTCTTTGGAATACGACAGAAAGGCTCTGGGCCAAATTGTAGTCCTTGAGTCCCAGGCCTTGCTAGCTTATTGACCTTTTCGCTACCGATGACCCACTCTTACGGCTCAGACCAAAAATTTTTTTTATTGGTCTGAGTTACCGAATTACTATAACGGTGTTGTGCCCAGTCCACCCTTTTAATCAGTTCCATGGTACTTCTTGTGGAAGTTAAACTCTGGAAGCAAGACATCTGATGTCATTGCGAGAGCGTGGACATTCAACACTTATTTCTTTACATCAAAAAGTGTTTATCATGCAAATCTAAAATTTAATATAAAAGAAAAATTATTCCTATTTTTTTCAATTTTTATTGACTTTTACCTTAAACCTGAAAAAACCGATATAGCCGGTTTTATTAAATGAAAATCGGAAAAACCGGTTTTCCAAAATCATCCGGTTTGGGGCCCGTGCAAATTCATATACATATACCCCCCCCCCCCCCCCCCCTAGTTTTGAAATTTTTCGTTCGTTTCGTTTGACATTTTCGCGGGGCCCGTGGCATTTTGCCACCCATGCCACCCTATAGTTACGCCACTGGACTTGACCACGACTATGTGACCCCCCCTGGCGCCAAAGCTGGATCCGCCCTTGGTTTAATTTTGTGCCGTTAGTTAGTGTGATCTGACTGAACGCATGCGTTCTCTGCAACCAATGCAATGGTTGCTGGTGTACGTGTCGTCACCCGATCATATAGTTCGACAGTAGTCTTAGTACGAGTTTATCATAATAGGGGGCACATCGTGATACGCCGAAATCTTATGTCGTAGGCCAATAGACACTCCCACAAACAGTCCATTTCGCTTAGTTATAAAAAATAACCCTGAATCTACACCACTCCTGCCTGGGCTCAGCTTTAGAAAGAGGTACCTTATAGAATAGTTCCATACTTTTTGTGTAGATAGACGCACTATAGACTTACACATTAATTGCAATTTCATTTATATTAATGTTCAGATAAAATATTCCTAATTGCGACCTCAGACCAATACGACCTATCCCAAGTAACATTTTAGGTTTTAGAAAGGATTTGAAAAGGTTCTAGAACCTTTGTATGGAAATCGGATGGTAAGTCTTAATAGGCCGAAAAGCGCTATGTTAACCTTATAATAACCTCCTGTGTGCAAAAAGGGCCCACGTTTTAGAACCTTTTTGAGAGCTACAGAAAAACCTATTGCTCAAAGTCAGAACCTTTCGAACTACTTACATAGAACCCAAATATAACTTTCACCACTTTATATTAACGTTAATATAACCCTGCAAGACAGCTTCTAAGTTCTAAAATACTCTTGGATGTAACTCTATGACAACTTAAAACCTTTTTTATAGACGTGATTAAATGCTTTTCCAGGACTCTTGGGTTATAAAATGTTTCTGTGTAAGATTTATTTACACAGAAATACCAATCATGGACTTTATTTTCTACAAAAATATAATGGCGCCATTGCCTGTCACCAAGATTCAAAATGGCTGGATAACTATGTGCCGTATTCATGAAAAAATTATAAGCAGTTTGTTAAATTCACGAAATGAAAAAAATAGTGCGATTGGCACTTTGTCGTGAAAGTTAAGGACAATTTTGCTATATAATAAACGGGCCTTTCGTAGCTTCAAAATTTTGAAGATATTTTAGTAAATTGAAAATTATAATATTAGGGAGTTGGTGGTAAATCGCATTATTAATAAAAAAAATAATTATAGAAAAATCATATATTTAAAACGTATAGAACACGTTATTTAATTTTGCTTCATTTAGTTGAAAAACTGTTTTTTTTTTCTTTTTTTTTTCAATTTCTGTTAAAAAATATGGCGGCCGTTAGGAAATTACTAGTAAACATTAAAATTAACCTTTTCAGGACTGTCTCAGCTAAAAGCTCCTAATGTTTACCTAAATAAGAGCTAAAGGTATTCTCGCGGAGGTATTTAAAACTAAAAAGATGTTTCCGCAACTTAAAGGTTATCGCCAGGAGTAATTCAAGACTTGTCAGTCGCGAAAACAACCTATTAGCACAAATAGTTACTTCTAAGTTTTGATTATTTGATTGGACGTGCGTTCGACACAGCTCGATGGTTTGACCAGAGTGTTTAACATCTACAGGCGGCTCTTATTTGTCCAAGTTAGTTCCTATTTCTTTTTTTTTCACTTAAGTTTAAAACAATAATAATATATTTATGCCACACACATACATAATAATTTTTAGGTACTTTTATAAATAAGCTGAAATAAATATATAAACAACCTTGACTCGTCAACAAATGTTCGTGTTCGTCAGACAAACATTTGCCGCTATCAGGACTTTCATAAATTTATATGTTACCAACTCATCTACTTATTACTTACTAGCTTTTGCCCGCGACTTCGTCCGCGTGGAATAATTACTTTAGGCAGCATTTTTTTGTGTAGGTACTTATTATGCAAAAAACACACATACAAACTGCAGTGCACTACAGTAAATGGCATTTTTACAATCTACCATTTTATGTTTCTCCATCCTTTGCTACTTACTCGCAACCTTTCATCCCCACATGGGTCAATATTTCAAAAACGCTAGAACAATATTTGCGTTTCATGGTTTTATCTTCGGTAATGAGGAATCGCATAAAAATTTTCATCTCATATTTCAACCCCTTCATTCCCTTTTTCACAAAAAAGGTAAGTAGCTTTTATTCCATTTCGAGGTTTCGTCTATTTTTGTACCAAATTTCAATAAATTCGGTTCAGGTGTAAGGCGTGAAAGCGATTAAGCTAAAAAGTCACGTCCACCATCTTGGATCTCAAAATGGATCCTGTATTCTGAATCCTGACTCCAAATACAGCATCCATTTTGAGACCTCCGAAAACTACAAAACTGATACCCATATCAAGTTTAAAATTCGCGTCTGCCATCTTGGATATCAAAATGGAACCCTGTAAACCACGAAAATGATATCCATATTAATAGTAAGTTAAGTAGCGTCCACCATCTTGGATCTAGAAATTGATGACGTATTTGGAATCGCGACCCCCGAAAACTACGAAATTGGTACCCAAATCGCTTTTATGTTAAAAAGTCCCATCTGCCATCTTGGATCTCGACGTAGATGATGGATTTGGAAACAGGACCCCCGAAAACCTCGAAAATGATACCCATATTCCTATTAAGTTAAAAAGCCACGTCCGCCATCTTGGATCTCAAAATCACTGTTTTATTCGGAGTCAGAACCCCCAAAAATCTCGAAAATGATACCCATATCGATTTTATATTAAATAGTCGCAACCGCCATCTTGGATCTCGAAATAGATGTCGTATTCGGAATCGGGACCCCCGAAAACCACGAAAATGACACCCATATTAGCATTTTGTCAAAAAGTCGCGTCCGCCATCTTGGATCTCGAAATAGATGTTTTATTCGTAATCCGGGCCCCCAAAAACCACGAAAACGATACCCTTATTGACATTATGTTAAAAATTCGCGTCCGCCATCTTGGATCTCAAAATCACTGTTTTATTCGGAGTCAGAACCCCCAAAAATCTCGAAAATGATACCCATATCGATTTTACATTAAATAGTCTCAACCGCCATCTTGGATCTCGAAATAGATGTCGTATTCGGAATCGGGACCCCCGAAAACCACGAAAATGACACCCATATTAGCATTTTGTCAAAAAGTCGCGTCCGCCATCTTGGATCTCGAAATAGATGTTTTATTCGTAATCCGGACCCCCAAAAACCACGAAAACGATACCCATATTGACATTATGTTGAAAATTCGCGTCCGCCATCTTGGATCTCAAAATGGATGGTGTATTAGGAATCGGGACCTCCGAAAACCACGAAAATGATACCCGTATTGACATCTTGTCAAAAAGTCACGTCCGCCATATTGGATCTCGTTATAGATGCTTTATTCGTAATCCGGACCCCCAAAAACCACGAAAACGATACCCATATTGACATTTTGTCAAAAAGTCGCGTCCGCCATCTTGGATCTAATCGGGACCTCCGAAAACCACAAAAGTGATGCCCATATCGATATTATATTAAAAAGTCACAACCGTCATCTTGGATTGGATCTTTATTTCTTATCAAGTGTCTAAATTCAAAGTTTCATGGTTTTATCTTTAACCATGTCGAACTTCCATACAAATTTTCATCCCCAATTTCATCCCCACACGGGTCTAAATTTCAAAAATCCTAGAACTAATATTTCTTTTTTTCTTATTAAGTCCCTAATTTCAAAGTATCATGATTTTATCTTTAACAATGACGAAGTCCCATACAAACTTTCATCCACTATTTCACCCCCATACAGGTCAAAATTTAAAAAATCTTAGAACAAATATTTCTTTTTGTCTTATTAAGTGCCTAAATTCAAAGTTTCATGGTTCTATCTTCAAAAATGACGAACTTCCATACAAACTTTCATCCCCTTTTTCAACCCATACAACCTTTTTTTCGCGATAAAAAGTAGCCTATGTCCTTCCCCGAGATCTAATCTATATTTGTACCAATTTTCATCAAAATCGGTTCAGTGGTTTAGACGTGAAAGCTTAACAGACAGACAGACAGACAGACAGACAGACAGACAGACAGAGTTACTTTCGCATTTATAATATTAGTAAGGAAGTAAGGATTATCACTTGAACATCCGTGTTGCCACAACAGCACCAAAAAAAATTCCATCGCCATCAAACGTCCGAGCCGGTAGCAAACCTTAGCAAATACATAATCTCTAGAATCTGTGACGGCAGAGCATCGGACTTGTACTCTTTATCATGTCAATAAGACAGTGGCCATTCCTCTGTATGCGAGGTATGCGCCGCCAAACCAATCATGAACATTATTTTTTTTTCTCAAACATGCTTGGAAATTTGAGCATTATTTTGACAACCTGTGATTCCTCTGAAGTTTCTAATGACGTCATGTCATCTTTGGTTAAAACAGAAGGGGTTTTGGGAGGTCGTGAATCTTCAACGGTATCAGTGATCTGTGCAATAGTCAAGCCTAGTCACGGTAATATTATCTATCCAGTATTGTGACTCGGCCCTATCTTTGAAATAACTGGCTACAGTCGAGCGGGGCGTAAACACGCGGTAGGGCTGCCCGCCTACAGTATTTTAATTTCATCTACATAATTGAGTTTCTTTCTAGTTTTGTGATTGTAAATATTTTATTTTATATGTAAAAAAAAATGTTGTGAATGAAATAGGAAGTGTTATATAAAATACATATTATTTTTAAGTAATATTTAATAAAAAATAAATATAGATTTGAGACAAAAATATTTACGCCTCGACTGAGACGTACTATATTGTCACTGAAACACTTTTATTTTCAGGAAATTACATATTATTATAATCCCTATTTTATAATTTTCCATCTATCAATTCCTGTCAACAATCCGTCTCTTTTCCAAATTGCCTAATAACCCGCCAGTATACACCAAAAAGATCCGATCACTACAATACCTACCATTTATTACTCTCGTAAATTATTTCATAATGATATTTCATCTTCTTCTTTTTTATTCGAATGGCGATCGCGACACATAAAGATTACGCATTGCGCCAGTATCAAGTGAAAATTTTATAAAAGTAACCGACAATTGTACGGTAGATTGAGTTTAAAATGGAGTCTCTCAACACGTGTTCTTGCACAAGAACTCGGGAGAAACTCAATGATATTTCATCTCATTTGTAGCATTGTTTATTTATCAATTTTTCAATGTTAACATCGTCATCTGACAAGTGACATTACGTTCCGTTTCGCATTAAGTTTGACATTTAGGCAAAGTGATAAATTCTATACCCAGCGACTTATAAAAAAAAAAATAGATATAATTCAGACAAAAGTTTCTTGTCTTTGTAAGTTGTGTCATGTTTCAGTTCGATATTAGAGATTATGGGTGTCTGTATAAAATTTTCACACTTTGATTTTGAATTGGGGCGCGTTAGAGCGTTTTCTCTAGTCTCGTCATTATTTAGGTGACGTTAGGCTTACGGGGGTCATATTAGTTGTTCAAAATTCCTTCAAAGTAGTTATTTGCAAAATTCATATTGACAAGAATTCTTCATTCATTCGGATGTATGGACTCACTTTCCTTTGCCTCAGACGTTAAAAAACCATAGGCAGGCCGACCAATCAGGGACGTTTGTTTTTGCTTGTCAGATTATCATTCGCAATTTCAAATTTCAAATTCAAGGCTAAATTTAATTTGGAGAAACTTATAAACCTTCGTGATAATAACATATGCGAGGATTATATTAACGAAGGAGAACTATTTTCTAATTTGAAAGGAAGATAATTCCATATTTACATAATATCCTGGAACGGATAAATAACCGTTAAGGAGTTAATAATTCACCCGAAAGGAACCTATAAAACTCTTATCGTTTTTCAATTGTTCTAAAAGTTAAAAGTAAATTCTGTGATTGCCTTGATTTTGTGTTACAGTAAATTAGTAAATTCGGTTGTAAAAAACCGCCTCGTCTTGTAAAAATTGCCTGCCTACCTACTAAGGTAATTATATTTTGTCAGGTTCGAAATTTTAGGCAATGAATGATCTATTTGTTTAAATTATGAATAATTCACATCTCGAGATATCATATTCTAAGTACTGTTGGTCGGGTTTCGTAATTGCTCAAAGATTTGCCGTTGTTTTATATTAGTTTTTGGACAAGTTGTGGTTCCAAATTCCTCTTGGGGTTTTATAATGAGTAGTATAACATTTATTGATGTTGTTTTATTATAAAAAACATCTTCAGGGTCGTCGGTACGGGTTTAGAGACCCAATTTCCATTACACATATAGTCGGCGGGTAGAGAAACCTGCGCACAACCAGAGTTTGGAGTTGTGAGATCACTTTGGAAAAGTGACCGGTGAACGACAATATATAGAGAGAGCTAGCTAGTGGCTGATCTATCAGAGCCAAGACACAACGCACTGATCCAGGTACACTACACTAACCAAACGGTAGCGGCTGACTGTCGAAGAGTTCTACAAGTACTGTGCAGAAGGTTGTCTCATAACGTGTTTACTAATAATCTATACATAGTAATACCCAAATTCCACCCGTTAGCGATCAGAGCGCACTCCAGGACCCTACCTTTCATTATTTTTATGGTTGTATTTTACTATTAGATATATAAGTTAGAAGGTCTATTAGAAGGTCTAAATTGTGTAAAATCTGACTTGTGTAAACTAGGTATTTTCAAGGAAGAGAATTCTCACAAAGGAATATTATTTGGAATGTGTAAGTAAATAACTTTTCTAGTGCAACAAACAGAATATTGTCCACCATAAATAAACATTGTACTGCCAAACCATCAAATTGTTGTTTCACTTCCTATATACCCATTTAGGAAAAGAAAATACAACCAGGTAAAATCTAGTATTACACATTCAATAATGTTTAAGTAAGTAGATAGCCTAGTGTCTAGTTAGGTAGATTACTCGTTTGTCTCTTTTTTCACCCTATCTACTTATTTATATACTTATTATTCCAGATATTTTGCCCAATGGAAAAATCGAAATACCTAAATATTAAAAACAAATTACGTACTAGTAGATAGGTATATAAAAATATTCTATAGTCTTACCTTTCCAATAATTATTTCAGGTAATTTAAAAAATTATATCTATGGGTGCGTTATTGAATAGTTCAAGCAACCAAAAACAGCACAATATCGACTATTGCTCTTTGCCATATAAATTATGTCGGTATCTACTAACTCAATCACATATTCACAATACAATTCGCACGTTTATGGACGCCTAACGGCTTAAAAAACAATTGATGTGACCGATAGGTTTGAAAATTGCAATCAAACACACATTAAATAACAGCTATGGTTATGTACATTTCAATAGTTTTTGTTTCATTAAAATCGATGCAGTATTTCCAAAGTTATTAACGCCTAAAGTTACGGTCGCTATTTAATTTTTCAAGTACGCGCACTCTAAGTAGGTGACGTCACACATCTACAGCCGACACGGCAGCCGCTCGGTCGCTATACTAGTCGCAGGTCATTCAAAGTTGTTCTGCGTTTTGTGTCGTACATACCTACTGCGATCTGTGTAACTTGACTTTTGTTGTTTATTAGCCTTTGAATTACAATAATGGAGAAAGGATTTCAACAAGATCAACCAGATAATAATTTACCAAAGGCAGACACACAGTTTGTCGCTCAATATTTTTCCGAAAATAGTGATTATATAGCAACGGAAATGCGAGGACTCAAACTGAAACAAGTAAAGTAGGTATTCTTTTCATCTAGCATTTTTGCAACATAGATAAGTGAACCTACTTATACTTACTAGGTATAGGCACGGAAGGTAAGAAAAGCTCTAGTCGTGTAAGGTACCTACCTACCTAACCTAAATGCAGTAACAAGTGATGCTGAACATTTATGTTACTGTGTGCATGTTATAAAGGCCGAATTTAGATAAAGGTAAATATTTGTACTTACATAGATAATAAATACCTATGTAGGTAATATTAGGCATGTAGTGCAGTGGCGCAAAATATTTTTGCCAATGAGTGCATTTTTACTTTCTCGTATAGGTACGTAGTATAGAGGAAGTCTTGTAATCGTAAAAAAATTCGACCCTGAGATTTTGGCGGACTTACACGTTTTGGACCTCCCTGACTCCAAAAATATTTTTTTTGGAATTTTAGTCTGTGTGTATCTGTATGTCTGTGCGTTAGCACGATAACTCGAGCATGCTTTAACTGATTGCAACCAAATTTAATGAGCGTGTATGACATCAAAATATAAGGTTTCTATCAACTTTTGAACCGTCGATCACGAAAGTTAAGCAACCAAGTGCGCGGTCGGTACTCGGATGGGTGACCAAAATTTTTTAAAATAAACCTTGTAAGTCGTATTTTATAGTAAAAGGAAGTAGGTAGGTACATACATAGGTAGGTAAGTAATTTATTGGTCATGAACTCATCTCGGATTTTTAGGATTTTAGGTATTTTTTCATACTAAAATCTGTGAGAAGGGTATATACATATACATACATGCCATAATACGGGCTTTTGGTCTGCAAGTCGGTTTTTAAATAGGTACAGACAACAGCACATTGGGTTACCACAAACTGTCAATTTTTTCCAATAGATTATGAACTTTAAATCGAATAGGTTTAGGTTAAAAATCGATTGGAGAAATTTGACAGTTTTGTATAGGATGACGTGCTGTTGACTGTACAATCATGGAACTATAAATATATATATGAAAAGTAAGTATCTGGACAAGAAATACATTGAATAGTCCATATTGTAATATTTAGTGTGATGTTTGTACACTATTCGTCGCGTCGCCCGCCAGAAGGCGCTGCTGTGGCGCGATAAAGAAACCAAACACCAAGCGGGTGAAGTAGTTTATTTAGTTTATTTATAAACTTGGGTACCTATTTTCCTACCTTCATTTTACTGTCAAGAAAAGTCAACTTACTTAATCATACATAGGTACCTATGTAGTATAAAGAGTGACAAAATGAAGATATTGCACCAAAAACCTCATAATACAACTCAGTTATAGGGTATTTCCTAGTAGGTAATAGGTACCCTAAAGCTTAGAATATCTAATTACATATTATCTTACTTAGATCTAAATGGTCTTCACAAAAAATCCAACGGTCTTAGGGTCAATTGGATCTGCCCGTTTCATAACATTCATCCACATTTTACGCCTTTTGGCATCCAATGGCACTTGAAAAAATAGTTTTTTAGGCGTTTTAATGGTTGAATTTGTACACATAGGTACTACACAATATTATTATATGGCATAATGTTGATTCACAGATCTAAAGAAGTACGCGGCCGCGAGTACCACTGCCCGTTCTGTCGATGTGTGACGTCATCAACTTTCCGCGACTCGTTTTAAAAATCCGGACGGCGCGGCAACTTTGAACGCTTATATCTCGGTCACTTTTTAAGATATCAAAAAAATAAAAACACTGTCGTATTTGTCTAGTGACCTATATTCTGGGTATATCGTTAACAAAAATCGATGGTCAGATTGATTCACACCGTTCGGTCGTCGCTGCGGCGCATTCGCGACTGGATGCCCACCGGGTGCCGCGCGAACTCGAGGCGCGAGGTATGACACGCTTTCCGACCGCTTGTATGAAGATAGAATACTGTATAGATAATATTACCGTGGCCTAGTTGTCAAATTAAAACCCAATGTCAAGATGAATAGTTTTTTACTGCGCAATTTTAGCAGTTATAAACTTAAATATATACAAATATTATACGCCTTAAAAATTACAAAAACAATTAAAGCTTACCGATGTATTAAGAATACGAAAAAAAATACAAACTTTACGTTTAAAATTTTCCACTCCGTTTTTTTAACACCCTGTTTCGGTTCATCATGCAAGACTGTTGTGATACTGTGAAGTCACGGAGACAACTGACACTTGAGGATGCCTCTAAAGCTTTAAAATATTCTTGTAGGATTTTAATAATACCATATGGTCATAAATACAACTTATTGGTTTGGGTTTTCACCACACAGTCCTAATTAGTTTGCCTAGATGACTCTAATATAGCATGAAGGTTTTACGTAGGTTTTAGAAAATACTTATAAGTCATTTCAACATTCCATAACGTTATGGTTCTACGATAGTTAAAAATTAAACTTTTAGATCTCACTTTAGCATATTGCTAGCTTTTCCAAAACTCAATCAGGAGTCTACGACAACTATTAGATCCTAGGACTATATGCTCTTTAAACACAAGTCAAAATAACGTTAATTTAAACTCCTGTCAGCGGTTTCAAGGTTGTAATAATAAACAATAAGTTTTAGGACTTATTAATCATTCTCAAGTACTCAATGTGACAAAATAGCAAAGCGTTAACCTTTTCACGACGCTTGTAAAACCTAAAGGCATTTTTTACAACCTAGGCCCGAATAAAATGTTACTTGGGATACGCGCGAGCCAAGCGAGCGGAGCAAGTGTGCCGCGGCAGCGGCCGGCGATGCACCAGAAACGACTTTTTTACATTTTACCAAAGGACTATTATTATGTCTTTTGGGTTTTTATGATGCAATTTGGATTGTTTTTTAATTTTTTGTCAAATTTGCTTGATGATGTAATAGTATTTTGAATTTTCATATTATTATTTAGTTTTTTTTTAATTTATGCAATTCATATAAAAAAAAAACTGTGTAGGAAGGGGTTAGCAGCCTCCTCCCTCTTTTCCCCACCACCCCAAAAAAGCGATACATTTGGTACTTCTTTCTAAAGTGCTTCCCCTGCCTGACCACTGCAATTTTATAAAATGGGTTACTCGATCAGTGGTCGAAATTTTTATGGTCCAGTATTTCACGATCTGCCCTATCTGCCATCTTTGTCGCTAGTAGGGTGACAGACATTTTAAGGTGGCGGATAATTTTACTAAAGCTTTTTTGGGTAAATGTCAAAGCACCAGATTAAAACGTGGATTGAGGAAAAAGGCTCAGAGTGCTTTAATAATAAGCTTCACTCAGCATTTTCTATCTCGCAAGAGGCTTTTTAGCAATAACGAAATCGCAAAGCAATAAAGAAACAGTGAAAATAGGACGCTTTTAAGTTGGCGGTTAGTTTTACTGAAGCTTTGATTGACGCTGTGCGTCAAATATCTTATATTGTATAGGTACTAACCTAATACTAATTAACGGATTATAAATATTTAGAAAAAAAGAATGAAATATGGCAGGAAATAAGCAATAATTTAAACCGTGATTGTAAGTAGGTACCTTCATTTTTTATTAACAATAATCAAGAATGTTGTTTTTATACTTTAATTAAATCGGGTTATGACTGATTAATTATGTGACATGTTTATGTATCGTAGAACGGATCGGAGCCAGTGTAAAGCCTTTAACATGTACGATGTAGTGACGCCCCTCGTTAAAGTTCATCGTAACGTGAAAATCTACATCACTATTCACGTGCCAACGCCGACGCGACGCGTTGATTTTTACGACGGCACGTCTTATTTCTTTCAATACATCGTTCGAGAAAAACACGAAATCCAGAAGGCATGAGAATTGCTGCCTAGCTGGGATGCAATTCTCGTAAATCGAGATCGTTTTCAGAATATCCTATTCTCACCGCTAATTACTTCGAGATTTTTGAGTGAAATATTGCCATTTGAGAACATAATCACGTTACGATGCGTTCCGTTCCTTTATGCGATTTTAAAACGGTTGTAACAACAACATACCTCTTACAAGTTAGCAAATAGGCCGGCTGAGTTGAATGAACATGCCGAATTATACCGAGATCGCTGTACGCGGGCATGCATGTGTGCGTAGGCCTGTGTGCGGGCGGGCGAACGTAGGCAGCCGGCCTTCTATTTCCCGCAGTTCCCGCACTAACGCTCAGAGAGACAAAGTGCAAGCACAATTTAAAGAACGATACAGTACTTTGACTCCATATAATAGTAACGAATCGGCGCACGCACACATACAAACGTCGTTTACACGGCAGCTAAACATGCTTTGAACTGCAATGCCGGCAAAACTGCAAAAACGGCCGTGAAGTACATAACTATTATTTAAATAATCATAGAAGTATAACGTCACGTCGAATTGAAGTTATACGCTTGAACGGACACTAAGTAAGCATGGATTAATCTATTTTCTAGTCAACTAGAAGTTATCCCTTTTTAATGACTTGAAACTCAGTTTTATTAAAAGTTTTCTTCTGATGAAAAACGATATTTGTCAGATTATTAAAAATTGCATTTTATAACAGGACTCATTCCCATTTCGTAACTACTGTTTACTATACTAAACGTGCCGATGAACTTACAATGCGTCTTACGACCATTTTATAGGGTACTAACTATTAGCGATTTTCTTTGTGTGTAGCATTGGGTACGTGCTGTTCTGTAACTAAGTAAGTACCTACTTTGTTCTATATTGGAGATTGAATATCGATAAAGTGTTAGTAGAGACACGGTAATGTTACTAGATAACATTACCGTGGGTGATAGAGAATACTTAAAAAAATGCTTTACCTATTTATTTTATTTTTAATACGTATTACTTAAATACTTAATCACAAAAGGGATCGACTAAAGCTTGAGACGTAACATTTCGTTACACATATGGGCTATGCAGTGTGACAGTTTGCCAGACGTTGACAGACAGCCCATCGCCTACAAATCCCCTTTTTGTTTATTGCGGTTCATTATTTATATCTCCGTAGCGGAGTTGTGATGAGTAGCTACTTTTGATGTAAAACATCTATATAGCGGCGGGCGGGTCAGACGACAGACTGTCGAGTTGTTGACGTGGCAACCTGGCGACGCAGACCGTGGCGAGTCGCCACGGTCGGTATGCGGGCCATTGGGTACTGTAGTATCGAGTGATGATCAGGCTCGCACCACTGCTAGGCGGTTGCTTAATGTCACATGATATTTTTCCCCTTTCGGCATTTAGATTGTAGAATTTTATTGTTTTAAAATATTTAGTTAATAAATAAACGGATTGCCAGAGAAAACGGTGTTTCAGCCATCTTTCTTATGCATATTAGCATCTTTACTTATGCATTTACTGTGATATTAGGTAATAGGTACCTGACTACCTGTCCAAAATAGGTACCTAATTTAGATGTTTCACAACTGCTGCCAAGCGTCTATTCTATTAATGGCATACGCAAATCTTAAAGATTATGCATTTTGCCAATGTCAAGTGAAAACTTAATTATAGTTACAAAAAAAATTGTACGGTAGATTTTGGTTAAAATGGAGTCTCTCAACCCTTTTTTTTACAACAAGAACTCGGGAGAAACGCCACTGCCAAGCGTCCCGCGACGACTCTGTTTGAACGTTGCAAAAGTCAATATTAGCTATTTAATTACTTACTTACTTGCTTCGTTGCATTGGTCATGTTGCTACTCGTATTTACTCGTTTGATTACCATCCAGCCCGCCTAACATGAATAGCTATATCATATCGTGTTTCGGTGGTCATGCTAGGCGGGCTGGTGACATACGAGACGATAAAATAGGTCACGCACGGAGTACTAATTCAAAGTATTTGGTCCGGTTATACAATAATTTATGCAGTGCCTACAATTCTATGTTGCGCGCCTCAGACCAATAAAAAAGTTGCGCGCAGATACTTAGCAATAATCGGAGTTTTGCATAGGTAATACTTTTTTATTGGTCTGAGAGGGGTAATATTGAATATTTTAGATCAGGCAATTACTAACTTTGGATTTGATAGAAAAACATCAAATGGGCGAGTAAAGCATTGCTAGAAGTTTTAGGCCCGGACTCCACCAAAGCGGAGACGAGACGAGAAGAGAGGAGCTGTGTTTTAAACAACCTTGTGGCACTCGGACTAAGTAGAAACTAAGCAACTTCTCCGATCTCCCTATTTCAGATATCTGTGGTCGTAAGCTAGCGCCGGCCGACTGTACGCAGCGGAGACGAGAAGAAATGTGAGCGGCGTGTAGTGAGCGGCTCCGCTGGGGTGGGCGGCTTTCGTGTATAATCGAACTAAACTGCAATCAACCAATCAACCCCGAGTCGACAGTCTAACGAGCCTACAGTTTATACCGTTAGCTCGCCGGCTCGCCAATGGATCACCCGCTTTAGCTAACCACCACCCACTTTAACAAACACCGCACACATCTCCGCTACAGGCTAGTCAGTCAGTACGCATCACCTCTCAGCTGTAGTGGATACATCTTTGTTGAAAATCATCTCTTCTCGTCTCCGCTTCGAACATGTCTGCACATCTCCACGTTGGTGGAGTCTGAGCCTATGTCTAGCTCGAGTAGCCCCACTTGATGTAAACACATTTTTTGTCGGTAAGATTTCTAGAGCTTCATAGCAAATGGGCCTTTGGGCGGGCCGTATAGTATGCTTGTTTCACTTGTAAAACAGAACTACATAAAAGCTTTCTTCGTGAAAATAGCAAACAATTCTTTAGAAGGCAAGTGCGTCCAACAAAGGACACTAAGGGGAATTAGTTTGACAGAGTTTGTTGGCCTTTTTAAGATCAAATAGCGCGATTAGGTACCTACGTAACACAGAACAACAAAACTAGTGACGTCTTTCCTTAATTGGGTGCCCCTTGGAGTGTAAGAGAAATGTCCTTAGATACTTGCGGCTCTTTTTAATATGATATCATTGGTTGCGTGCGGCAGCTTGTAAAAACATATTATTTATACATTATGGTGGCGAAAAATCGTCTACAGAAAAAGTACTGGAGGTTATTACTTATAGATACTTGGTTCCTTTGAAAAGCTATGGACTGAAAAGAGAAGAGAGTTAGTAAATTGTTCACCGCGGGACGAAAGTAACAGATTACCAACGAGGGAGCAGTTTGTGGCCCGAAGGCGCAGCAGAGGGCCACAATACTCCCGAGTTGGGAATGGAACTTTCTCCCAAGTGTTACATAGTGCTTTATACTACACATGTGAGGAACATTCAAAGACTTGTTTAAGAAAGCGCCGCGCCGCGTAAGAAATAGATTTTCATACAACTTTTCCTCCCGCTAAACACGTTAGAAATGGAATTTCATACAACTTTTCCTCCCGCATATTTAGGCCGAAGAAAAGATCAACTTTCTCTTTTCAATTTGAGGGAATAATAGGTACTGTTCCAATCAGGTGTAGTATAAACAGTATTTTTCATAGGTAGCGTTTTTGTGTTTCAGAAACAAGGCAGTTAGCAAAATGGCACTCTCGCGTACCTTTACTTACACACACTTTAAAAAAAGATCCATACATCCCTTTTTTGCTTTATCTAAGCATACATCTAATTTAAAAGCTTTTATCATTTTTAAGCGTTTAATTAAATAACACTCAAACCTGAATAAATATAACTCATGTATTTTGCTCCATTTATCACATGGAATCATAGACTGTGCATGGAATGGAGCTCTTTGTACAAAGCAATAAAATAAAATAAAAACTTATTTTATCTGATAACTACTCAGACCAATATTTTTATTGGTCTGAGGATAACTAGTACTTAATCATAATATAATAAAAAAAGAAAAGTCTTGACTCAATGGCAGACTGGCAACGCACAGCCCTTTCGACCTAGATAGCTGAAATTATGCTCAGAGGTTCCTTTTATGATGAAAAAAGGGATTTTTCGAAATTTAATCGTAAAATAGGGAATGAAAGTTTATATGCGGAAACAAGATTAGTTAAGACTATTTTATTTGTAACTTCACAAGAGTGCTCCTGTTGATAAATAAGTAAAAACGTGTTTCAGGGAATTCAACCCCCAAAAGGAGGGAAAGGGAAGGGGTGAGAAATTCGGAAAATCAACATGGGCATTTTTTGTATTGTTTATCGGGTCGCTCACAGAACAGACCTCTTATTTATTCTGTGGTGTCGCTGATTACGAATACACCAACGATTATAATACCTACCTCGTTTACATTTACCTGCAGTGGGTAGGGAAGTGCCCAAGGAAGTGGGCATGACGATTATGTAAACGCGATACTTCTCAGCCCCTGCCGCTGCTCCTCGCGCTACGCCAAGGTCACCCAAAGGAGCGTTTTTTGTGCGGAAATCAAAGGATGGACAGCGCGAACGGCAGCGTGAAAAAGTGTAAAGTGACTGACTGATTTGGCACGTAGGTTCCATAAGAGTTCTAGGGGGGCACTCTAACAAATGATTTTTCGAAGTCCACTCCCTAAAGTGGTGAAACGGCGCGGCGGTCAAAAATTTGTATGGAGAAACAAGATTAGTTAAGGGGATGTTATTCGAATTTTCATAGGAGTACTCCTGTCGATAAATAAGTAAACAAGTGTTTCAGGTTTTTTCAGAATTCAACTCCTAAAAGGGGTAATGGCTGGCAAAGTCTGAAACTCAATGAAATGTTGAAATTAGGCATTTTATAAAAAAAAGCACTTCGTCTCTTAAGAGCAACTTCAGTACACAACGCGTCTCTGAAGTTGCTCTTGCTATGCTTGCTGACACTGCTCTCGTGCAATGCTTCGTGTTGACATTACCGACGCGGCGCGGTGTGCGTGGCAACCGCCCCGCGTGCGATGTACGATGCTCCGTTCCTGTTCCAATAAAATAATATGCACTAAACAACATCATTTCTAGACATTATTCACATTGAAGCATGAATGACGCTGAATAAAAGACGAAAAGTACGATCGTCGTCATATCAAGCAACCAACCAAGCAAGCAAACGACAGCTTTGTCGACAGTTTAAATAAGGGTTTTAATTTTTTTAAAGTACAGCAAACTGAATTTCATTGGACTAAGACAGCTTTTCTATCTATAGACGATAATTCCCTAAAACCTTTCACAGACAGTAAACAGATATTAATAAAATAGTTACACTGTACTCTTTGCTGATCTTAGGAATTTGAAAGACGTTATAAATGAACATTCTACCGAATGACAGGAAAAGCATTCAATTGAGCATTTTGACTAAAATTGCTTCGAACTTTTTGCTGCTAAGAGTGACTGATTCATTGTTACCAAAGATAAATGCAGCACTTAAGGGAGTCAATTCTGGCAGGGCTATTAGGAGTATGTACCTATATATAGAAGAAAATAATGTAAATGAATGATGTATTCCGATATCTGTGGATGTATGTACCTTACAATAAATATAGGTGTATATAATATATGATTCGTCTTAAATCATATATTATATACACGCATCCACAGATATCGGAATACATCCATCAAGGCATTGGCGTAGAACATTCTTATTGCTACATAAGTTTGGGATACGAATATCAATATACTCGTCCATTATTAAAACCACATAGGTGCATGTTATTCAAACCACCGAAACTGATCTAACATTATCGATAGACAAATTTATGACGATGCTCTATCGCCAAAGGTCGACCTTTTGTTATGTCGTCTAATGCTTGCGTGCGCAGTGACCAGAATACTATTTCCGATATCTGTGGTTGTGTGTATTCGGTATAGATAATTAACCGTATGTCGTTGTGTTAAGTACCTACTGATTATTTTTAGGGAGATTATGGACGTTTTGGGGCCATAACTTGCTACAAAAATACAATACTCCCTAGTTAATAGAACAATGGACACGTTAGCTAGCAACTTAGTATCCTCGAAATAAGACACTCACGTGTCTGGCGTTGATAAGCTAAAGTCACATAATCAATAAATAGTAATTTAGGTACATTACTATTTATTGATTACGAGACTCGTTAGTAGGTAGGTACTTAATTAACTAGCGGATATTTTGCAGTTACGATTTTTTCGGCTCTAAACATTGACCGGGAAAGTCAATAGTAAAATAGAACAGAGTAGAATCTCCGGTAAAACTGCTATCGCGAATAAGTTTAATGTACTTAATATATTTTTTTAAATACGAAGCAAAGTTATACTTCAATAACATAGGTAGGTAGTTAGGTTTTCATTTCAAGTTCTTGTAGGGTGATAACCATATATTATGTTCGTCCATCTCCAAAAATTATTCAAGTTTAAAATGAGGGATGTTTAACTGACCAAACAACTTCAAAGGGTCATCAAACATAACCGTGTTCGTATTATGTGAGGACCATTAAAATTTTAGATTAAATGGTTTAATAATACGAGCAAACTTCTAAACTGGAATGACGAGTTATGTCGCCCTTGTGAAACGACAAATGGGCGATATATTTGAGGGCAAACGAGGTAGCACGTATGAAAAGAGGAATTTAAAGCAGCTAGGTATTCTAAAGCTAGGCTAGGTGGGCGCGGGGCGGACCGGAGCATGGCCGGGACGACTGAATGGCGAGCCACGGCTCGCGCCTGCGCCCGGCCTATCGATCGGCCACGTGGGCGCGCCGGCCGCCTACGCGGCTCACGCCTAGCTGCCACGTGCCCAAGGCGCGCCCGTAAATCAGCTCAGCTGCCCTGCCTCCATCACGCGTTTACCCGAAAAAGATCTACCTTACAACCCTCAGCCTAAGCCAATTCCCAAGGCACACCAGGCAGTCATTGAACGCGAACCGCCTTAAAGACTCTAATCAGTTCCGAGACTCCATCACGGGAGATACTCGCCGGTTAGAAATCCTCTCTTGGGTGGTTTGAATTTCAGGCTAGCGGATCCACCAAGGTCCTATCATTCATCAAAAACACGGTGACTCAAGAAAGGTCATCTGTGATCACCTGTAGTACAGTCATGAAAAAAAAACAACCGCCAAACCAAACTTTGCCATTGAAATAATGTAGTTACGCACCATCAAAGATTAAACGGGGGACCAACCCCGTTTAAACTTTGATTCAGAATACAGTTGCCGGCTTTCTCTGTGTTCATTTCAGAATAAATAAAAAGTGTTACGAGGGAGATCCTATCTGAACCGTAGTCGCTATCGAAGTTTTGAAATTTAATTTATCAGAATCGGAATTAGAGTCTTGGCTGGAGCTGGAGTCAGAGCCTGAGCCAGATTTTTATTTACTTACGATTTTCTTTGGTGTGATTAACTACTACGAAAAGAGTTTGCTGCAACATAGTATTAACGAGAAGGTATCGTTTTTATAGTATAGATTTAAAATTATTCTTATTTTGATATGCTGACGATGATGCTTGTATTGTAAGTACCTACCATAGATATTTTATTCATCAGCGAAGCTAATACGCTGGGCCCTGGCCACGGCTGCGTATTTCGTTCCAATCTTCACTATAACCTCAGACCAATAAAAATCATAAACTCCGATTCAATATTATCGGAAACGATCTCTAAAATCTATCGGAAATTCCGACCTTTCGGAATCTGAATCGAACATAACATCCCTAGTTCACATAAATAAATAGGGCGCGTAACTCGACTCGAGAGCGCGCGTAAGAGCACGCTTTTTACAATTCAGCGATCAGAGGCCTGGATAAGGGCGTCAATTCGTATCTACCCCTGCCGGCGACGAGAACGCGGGACAAAGGACGCCGACCTGTGGCTTCACTCGACAACAATGTACCTAGCTACAACTGTACCGCTAAATTATGATATATGTAGGCAATTACAATTGAAACCTTGGAAATAAAAATCTATGGAAGAAAAGAAAATGTAGGTGGCAATCAAAAGACGGCACAAGTTTGGATCATAAAGTGTCTTTAATTTTGTTTCATCTAAATACATTCTTCTAAACTTACCTACCTGAAGACTATCCTGTTTCACCTAGCTAGTACTTGGAAGAAAAATTTCGATGGTGGCACGAGAAACTTAACCTAATTAATTTTGTAATTAATTAAAAGCAAATAGGTACTTACGTCGTAGGAGCGTCGGTGGCGTAGTGCGTAAGGGCGTTGTCTCCCACCCGGGCGACACCGGTTTGAACCCCGCCATGTACCATGTGTTTTCAAATTTTAAATTCATATGTACGTTTAATCGACGCTTTTACGGTGAAGGAAAACATCGAGAGGAAACCTGCACACACCTATGAAGAAATTCTTAGGTTGTGTGTGAAGTCGACCAACCCGCACTTGGCCAGCGTGGTTGACTAAGGCCTAATCGCCCCTAATGGGGGGTAAGCTCAAGACCCTCGGTGGGGACATTATATGCGCTGTTGATGATGATGATGAAATACTTACATTGTTATACGCATAGAAAATGAGGCCATGTTTAATAGACGACATAACAGGCGAACCCATGTGTTAATAGGATTAAAAAATTCGAATTTTATTTATATATTTTGTTGTATTGACCGAGTGTATGGTGTACCTAATATAAAATTTACATACACCATGACTACCTATGTTAGCACGGGTAGATATCCGCTTGTTATACTTACCTACTTACTACGTACGGCGGTCAGCATCAGAAGTAGATTAACACACTATGGAATATTTTTCTAGTAAGTATTAAAAATAGATTAACACTTTAATACAACGCCAACGCCAGGCGATTGACGAAATCGATGGCGCCGCGGTCGTGCGTTCTTAGTAACGATCACGAAAGCTAAGCAACCAAGTGCGCGGACGCTACTCGGATGGGTGACCAATAATTTTTCAACTAGATTTTCCTCCGTGCTTCGGAAGGCACGTTAAGCTGGTGGTCCCGGGAGCAACCGATAGATAGCAGTTCTTCCCAAGGAGGATTGGTAGTCAGGCATCGGCTGGCCGTAAAAAAATAATGCCAAATCCTTAAACAGTATTGTCGATGACAAGACATACTGGACCGGCCCCCAATATATTGGGAGCAGGGTAGGAACATGATGAAAATGCCAACGTCAGCGCTTGTAATAGTTGCGACACCCGCAACTTTGTCTGCGCGGGATTTGCATAAATTGTAGCTTGATTATGTTATTCTGATCTATGAGTTAGGTATATCATTGTTTAAGATCAAATATTATTGCAAAGTTTCATTAAAATCCATTCACTAGTCGGTTATATAGTCTTTGATACATCCAGACATATCCAGACACCTTTCGCGTTTATATTATTAGTAGGATGACAAGGTACTAAAGTGTTAATCTACTTCTGATATTACGAAAGAACCTGTAGGACTTTGATTGTTTTAATCTAAGATGTACGACAACAACTCAACATTAGGGACTTACCGCCAACCGCCACCGGGGGTAGAGTCTGTGCTAGTTTCCTTCAGCTGAGTAGCACTGGCGCTTTGCAAGCTGGGCACATTCATGCTGAAAATCAACAAATGACCATTAATTTAAACGTTTTTAATCACCGTCTAGTGGTGGTATACTTAATTAAGGGTTATTATGAGACTTTTACTGCGTAGCCGGGCTTAAGATAGAAAGAAAGAAGAAAGCGACCTTGTTATTCTTGTCTGATCTTTATATGATGGAAGTATTAGAATGTTATTAATAAAAAAGAAAAAAAATCTATATCTAAACTTTGTTTTTCAAAATTCAACATAGTAGGTGAGTACCTACTTCTAAAGTTATTTTGAAAACACAACTTAATTTTGAAACAAGAAAAAGGTCACAGTTTTTTAGTATGTTATAAAACAATCTAAAATATCATAAAAATTTGAAGAGAATTAGGAGTGGGAACCCTTTTTTGCTTTAATCTAAGGGTGGAAAAACGTTTTCTCCATTTGTGTATGAAGACGGGTCTCGCCATATATGCTCTTTTATGGAAAACTTTAAATAAAGGATTGGCTAATTATTTTCGAGGTGACTAACAACTTAAAGGGCGACTTACTGTTTTGTTACCAAAAATTACTTGGCAGCGATTAAATATTTTAGCAATAATTATATTACATGAGCTTCCAAATGCAAGAATTTATAAAAACTAAATACCTAATGGCTGCTACTTTAAGGTAGCTAACACATTAAACAGGGCCCATGAAATTATTGGCGAGGTACTACCTACACATGGCGACTAGAATATAAACAGTGGGATAACAAACATTGTATTATTGGCAACCATGAAGCAATAGAGAAATATAAGCTTCTTGTTGTCAACTACAGGATTCCATGCAAGTAACCTAACTACATATTTGTTTCTGTGATTGCTAGGTTAGGGTACTTTTTTTATGACCAAGGCAGAGTGCACTGTTTTTGGGAATCAATAAATCAAAGCTTACAACTGATTATTAAGCTCCTACATTCTACTTAAAATTATCCTTCACTGTAGCTGCCAATCATTATTTTTGCTACCGGCTTTAATTTTTTTCTAAATCACAAATTCAGAATAATTTGTCGCCGCGTTAAATACATTGAAAAAAAAACAAAAAGTACCCAGAAAATATTGTACAACATTTTCTGGGTACCTACTTTTGTTTTTTTTTTTGTTTTTTGTTTTTTTAAGAAACAATATTGAAATAACTCAGAAGCCGATCCCAAACCACCTGTATTCAGTATGTTGGTTATTTAATTTACATGTTGTATATTAGATAGGTACCTATCTAACAAAAATATTCTTTGCATTCAATACACAATTCATCACGTAGGTAGTAAGGTTTCCAATTTATAGGAAAGTCATCCCCCCCTACCCTATAATATTGACTTACATTTAAAAATTAAAAAATCTCCCCATAGCGGTTTTAATGAAGAATTAATTTTCCTATAAGATGTAGGTAATTTCTTTGCAAATTCTGTTCACATCGCTTCAAAATTAGGTCTGCTAAATCCACAAGATGTGACAATTTTCCCATACAAAAGTATTTTTTTCTTATCACGTCCAATCGAGATTTTGTAATTTACTGTATTGGTTGGGTTCCTATAATGAAATACATATTTTAATAGAAATAAAAATCTCAACCAACCAACCAGATTGTCGGTTAGGAATAATAAATCTCAACCAACCACCTAGGTTGTTGGTTAAGAAAAAAAATTACTAACCGTCCAACCAGGTGGACAAAGTGGTTTGTCAGTTAGTAATAGACCGCTTTGCCGGGTGTGGTGCGGGTCGGGATCGGGACGCGTGATAGAGGTTCTGTTATTTAGCTATCGACATTAAAACGCAATTATGATTATTTTTCATGAAAAACTGTTTTTGGTATCTATCATTAAGTACTTAATGGCAGAGATAAAGTACTTTAATAAAACTCATTTTTACCGATTTTAAATTGATGTGTGGGTTGTAGGTATGCCTAAGTGAATACTTAAGTCTATGAAGCGCTTCAAAAATCCCGTTTAAGTATTACAATATCAGCAAACATTTTAGTACCTAATTAAACGTAAAATTTCCCAGGCGTGTCATGTACGGTAGGTAGGTACCTACGACGACATTATGGAATTTCGAAACTATGTTACCCTCAGAATATGTAGCACATTACCTACCTACATCGACAACAAAGTTCCGACGAAATTAATAGGCAAAAAATGTTTTTTGATCACCTTTTATTTAAGTTTCATTGTTTTCATTTCTTATAGTAGGTATGTATGTCCTATCTACAATAATGAGCGAAGCTATCAAGCAAGAATATAGAAATAACCAGAAAGTTCTTAGTGGACATTGCTATTGTAGGTACAGTTCTCACAATGCGCTGTTAATGCGATACCAGGTAAACAAAATGTGGTGTCTACACTCGGAAAGATTAATCGAGACTTTGTATGCGTGCGTCATCAATGTCACACCTACAATATAAATATACGTGCAATAAAATCAACTCACCGGTACGCTTTGGTTCAGAACTGCCTAATCAAAATCTACAATTAGTAAATAATAATTTTTAACCCAGTGTGTTAAACAACAACCTAAACTTACAATTAGACCAGAATTTACTGTGATAGATTTTGGTTTATTGATTTTACAAATTGAAAACCAAATACAGTTAAGCATATAAAGAGCTAAAATTTTTGGGAAAATCAGCTAAATTTTAAGGGTCAATAAATCTGTAAGATTAATCAATTATTCAATAAACAATGATTCAATTAACTCTGAACACTCTGCATAGTCACAGATATGGCGTATGACGTAAAAATGAGAAACCAGGGTTTCCGAAGAAATGAGTCTATTGTCACCGATACTTCGGTTATCGATGTTTACAGTACATTAAATAAAGCACGTGAAATATACATTCAAATTATATTTACAGGTTTTGTTTATCTAATCTTATTTTTATATACCGATATATTAAGAATCGAAACCTACGAGGCGAGTCGATTTTATTGCTCGTAAGTGTAGTTGAGCGGATAGAGGTTGCAACATTTTCGCCAAGTCCCCAACACACCCTGACCGAAACATCGTTTGCAGTTACTCTTCGTTCTAAGAATCTAACTTATGGAAGCGAAACTTTTTTTTTACCACCGTTGTGATTTGAAAATTCGATGAAATGAAAAAAACGACACCAGAAAGTTTTGGACGCATGGCGGTTTGTAGTTCTACATTTTGACCTAAGCATTAAGTTGTTTCTGAAATCACTTTTCAACTCAACTCAAGTTCTATCCCTAGACAGTTGGAAATCCACCACTGTGCGTTTCACTAAACTTTCTGCCCCGCACAACCAAGTTGTGGAATCGTTTGTTGTGTTTGGTCTTTCCGAGGGGGTACCATTTATGGACCTACAAGAAAAGAGCCTATTCCATAAGAAAGGATTCTTAAAGGCAGACAACGCGAGCGCAATTAATACAGTGTTGGGGTTGATAATGGGCAAACACTATAAATATAAAGTAGTCCGTGATAATGGGCATCAGGTGACCCGAGTGCCGGTTTGTCTACCTATTACATAAAAATTCAGGTTATTTTTATGTGATACAGTTAGTGTTAATGTGGTGTTCAGAGGGGGAAGAGGGTCGAGCCAAATATCACGTAATTTTATATTTCAAAAACAGTGTAAATTTGCAAAAAAATGAGTTAAATCAAAGTAAAAAATGTATATTTAAATTTAATACTAGTTTTGGATAAAAATAATGGAGCAAATTCTGTTTTGTAAAATAAATCCAACGAATTGACCTTATGAATACAAATTTTGAAAAAGCTCACGTGAGATAAAGGGACGGGGCTCGCACCAAATCTCCCGAAATCTCACAGAAAAAAATGGATGCCCCAAATAATATGATTATCTTTTTAGCTCCCACGTTCTCTTGAGATAGCGAATCATCTGAGCGACGTTTTACGTCAAGGTTGGGAGATTATCAAATCTGAATAAATAGAATAGTGGTTCGCCCACCGTAACTAGATCCAGAGGTAAATTCGATCCCCAAGGATATAGGTAATAATTGCTGTTTTGTTTGGCCAGGTACCATCGCCTTATCAAAGTATAGCCATAACATTAGTGCTAACAGCATGTTTGTCTTCCAACAACAGCAATAAGGTAGCCAGTCCCTCATGGTTCAGGGTTTCTGCTGAATCTCGCTTCCACTAGCGATCTTATAATCACTTAATATCAGGTGTTGGAAGGTCAAGAGCCCTGTAAACAGCTACCTATTATTTGTTGAAGAATATCTAGAATTATTCTTATTTAGGTAGGTACTTACATTTTTTTATTAGCTACCGAAGGCTCGACTATCAGTGGTAATCCGCAGTAGGAGTAATCTGCAAAATATATCAGAAATTAAATTAACATTTAAAATCCACTGTGGGTATCTATAATAAATTGGATTTGAGAACATTTCAAACGAAAAAACAATTGAGATTGAATTGGAGAACCATTCTGCATTATGAGAGAATATCGAGGGATCCCTTGTTCGTTCTATAAGTCTCCTTGAGGTGACATTTTTACATAACGCTAATGCATATTGACGGGGCGACATATTGACTCGTTCCTGCCTCCTTAGATCTTGTCAGCAGCGCCGTACGCATAAAATAACAAAGATAAGTTGCTTGTAGTTTCTTTGTATACATTCGTGTACCTACATAATTTAGATGTATTCCTTATACAATTGTAGATACTCTGCTAACCTAATATTAGCTTTATAATTGTATCGTTTTTATCAATCGAAGACCTGTTAAGTAGTGAGTTAGTGTCTACTACTGCAGGGATATAGGTAGAATAGACACATAGAGACTCATGTGTTATAGATGCTATAATTAATTATAACATGTAATTACTACTTACCGTGTAATTTATCAATAGCGCGGTCTGCAGCAGATTGGTCTGGGAAATCCACGAAAGCATAACCACCTCGTTTCACCGAAATATCAGCTACTGTTAGGTTTTGCTCCGCAAACAGCTGCCTGACGGCCGACTCGTCAGCTTCGATTGGAAGGTTTCCAATGTACAGCTTATTCATGGCCGAAACAGTTTTCAGTTGTTCACTCATGTCGGAATTATAGTGAAAATCACAAATATAATTTATTTCACCGCGTGACAATGTGAGCTAGCGACGTTTTCGAAGTTCTTTTGTCTATCACTGTCCTGTCACCACGAAAATTTCGAATACAACTGATTTATTTCTTTAGTGTAGTCTTGCTGGCCATGCATTAGCAATGCCACGACACCATTCGACCTCTTTTGATCGTACTACCTACTTTCAAATGTTTTAATTTTTTTATTGTATGAATTATAAGATGTGGGTACTCTGTAAGTATCTAAGTAGGTAGGTACCTACATTTTATTATTTTATATTAAATACAATGCACTATATATATTGTAAAATGCCATGCAGTACCATTTCTAAATATATAAACCTATAATGTGTATGTATGATCGAGAAAATAGATATGTAACAACCCTTTCATAATTCATTGGACTTTTAGACAACACATATTTATCGGCTAAGTCGGCTCCATAATGACTCGTAAAACTATTAAGTATTCCTATTTTTTTTACTTCCTGATTTTTATTCTTATTTAATAATTATCACTCTTCATAATTATTTTTTGGTATAAATTTTTATTCCAAATATGGAAACTCACATACAATCCGTTCTCATTTTTACTTTCTCGCATTTGTAGTAGGTATAGAGGAAGTCTTATAATCGTCAAAAAATTCGACATCGAGAATTTTGACGAATTTACACGTTTTGACCTCTGTATGTGTGTCTGTGCGTTAGCACGATAACTCGAGTATCTTTAACTTATTGCAACCAAATTTAACATACGTGTATGACAACAAAATATAAGGTTTCTATCAAATTATGAGCCGTCGATCACGAAAGTTAAGCAACCAAGTGCGCGGTCGGTACTCGGATGGGTGACCAAAATTTAAAATGCAGGTATGACATCAAAATATAAGGTTTCTATCAAACTTTGAGTCGTTTCCGGTATACGAGAAAGTCAAGGGAAGACCACTCCCGAATTAGTACTGAATGAATGTCTTATAATCAAAAAGTAATCATGACGGATCATCCTGTCCAATTATATTTTTTACTAGCGACCCGCCCCGGCTTCGCACGGGTGCAATGCTTATGTAAATATGCATGTATTATACATATAAACCTTCCTTAATAAGAATCACTCTATCTATTAAAAACAACCGCTTCAAAATCCGTTGCGTAGTTTTAAAGATCTAAGCGTACCTACCTACATAGGGATAGACAGACGGCGGATAGCGACTTTGTTTTATACTATGTAGTGATTCATACTGTCCTTACTCAGAATACCTACTTACCCTACCTACTTAGTTTTTACTGCTCATATTTTTATAGGAGTCCAAAACTAGGGGAGCACAGAGAAGGTAATCACTATGTAGGGGAGGTCCAAAACGTGAAAATCCGCCAAAATATCTAGGTCGAATTTTTTGACGATTACAAGACTTTAATTGTCTAAGTTTAAGACCAATAAAGACAAAACTTTTTTATTGGTCAGAGACAACGAATTATGAATCATTCCTATTTCGTTGGTCTGAGGTTCTACAATGGTCAATATTGTGATATTATAATACCTACCTACCTATTTATGGAAACATAAGTTTATTTTGCACTTTACCTAACGACTATACTACTTAACGGATCGATATGAAATTTTGTACTTACATACATTGTCAGAGGTAGGAAAGGAAATAGGGTGTCTTTTATCCGAAAAAGGGATTGATCCCGGGGTAATAGAAAGCGAAATAGCGAAACCGCGCACAAATGCTAGTATTTATAAATCCTGAATAAGTTAATTGGATGATAATTTTTAAAGTGTCTAGAAATTCTAAATCATTTTATTGCCTTGTTTTGCCAATCATCTATTGAATCTATCCTTGGGTTGCGTACGAGGGGAGGTCCTCGAGAATCGGACACTTATGGAATAACAAGAATAAAGAAAATCGTGTCATTTGAATATAGGTAGTTTTCTTCACTTTAATAAACCTCAACCATAATAGGTATCTAATCAACACAGATATTGGCAGCCTCAAGTGTTAGTTTGTAGTAAATACTAAGGAACAATGAACATATGTTTAATATATCTAAATATGTTTAAATGAAAGAAATGAAACAATAATGTGGCGCCATCTATGGAGTATTATGGGTTCTAAATTATAATTATCTCAATTTAAAACCCTGCATATCGTTTCAGTATTTTTGACGTGACAACGAATTCGATAGAGCCGGCTGCACGCACGAAAAAACATGACGCATGCGGCGTTACCTCGCTCTGAGGCGTTCCATTTCCATGTAAGGCCGGCAAAACAAATGAAATTAAATTTTTCTTTTGAAAAATGCTACCATTCCATCAGTATTTTCTTAAGACGTTGTCACGTTCAACTATCGTCAGTAAACCGACTTTACAGACAACCAATTTTTTGCAGAAAATATAACACCAGTACACCCATAGTTATAGGACAAATTGTACATCTATGAGTACGCCAGTTATGTACCTACCTACCTACTGTGTTCACTGAAATGTGTGATCACCTTAAACACCTTATGTGGCGCCATCTATGAAATATTATGAGTGCTAAGTTATATACTACCAAATTACTGTTGAGGTCTCAGGTTTAGGTTGTTTCCCACGAAGGGTGCTTTTGTGTGACAATATTCATTAGACGCGCTTCCTTCCTGTAGAGGTCTGAGGTAGATGTTTATTTAAATTGTATGAATGAATAATGTATGAAAAACCAAAAACCTTACTAAAAGATATCAGTACGAATATAAAAAGGAACCATATATAGCCTCAGACCAATAAAAAAGTTATTGGTCTGAGTATATAGCTAGGGTTTTACCCTAACTATTCCATATTATATTCCTACTGATCGCACAATAGTATCTACTGTTTAGTATATATTTAGGTACACTATTTTTATTCAAAATTCATCAGTTTGTTAGCGAGTGTGAGTATTCGTAACAAAATTAGACAGGTATCTATTTATTTTATTTCGCTTCGGGTTACATAAAGGATTAAGTTCCCTTTAAATTTAAGATTTAACAATTTTGATTCACCTGGTTATGGTAATAACGAGGTGATTAATATTTTTAGCCGTGAAATTAGGGTGACTCGCCCTAAGGACATACTTTTCGCGAATCGGTGTAAAGAGATATCCGGGGTATGAGATCATTTTATTCAAACAATAAATAAACAAATCGACTCCAAAATGAAAGGGTTACTGGTTTTAACTAACCCTTTGATTTATATTGAATGGGAAATGACGAACGAATTTTAGGATCAAATACCCTATTCAAGTTGACGAGATTGTACCGACCCGTGACCGTTACATCAAAAGCAGTCTCCATTTAATATTCAAGGTAATAAAGTATTATTATTATTATTGTAGGTAGGTACATGTTATCTCGTGCAAGTAGGTACTTACTTCGGGCACGGTAATGTTAATAACATTACCGTGTTTCGGGGTTTATTGGTGCAATGGTGTGCACGATCTGAAATTGTTATACCTATACTAGCGACCCGCCCCGGCTTCGCACGGGTGCAATGCTTATGTAAATATGCATGTGTTGTTATACATATAAAACTTCCTTAAAGAATCACTCTATCTATTAAAAAAACCGCATCAAAATCCGTTGCGTAGTTTTAAAGATCTAAGCATACATAGGGACAGACAGACGGCGGATAGCGACTTTGTTTTATACTATGTAGTGATGGTGATAACAGAGGGTCTATTTGCGATTTCATGTTTTATAAAGTTTTTTCCTAGGACTTTTTTTTATTTAAAGTAGGTAACTGATGAATGAAAAGAGTTGCGTTACTCGCGCTCGGACTGTTTTCAGTTGTTGCGATATTATGTAGCCATAAGAATAGATTCGTCTGCACCAAGGAGTACACGAATTTTTGTGACAGTGTTTGTTTGTAGAACAATTAACCATGACTGTTTATATTCTTTCCATTCAAGTAGAATATTAATAATTAAATTTTAGTCGGAAAAAGCTATTTACTTTTATCTAAGGCACAGACAATATAATACTATACTAGTGTAGTATAGAGAAGTGAGGAAGTCTTGTAATCGTCAAAAAATTCGACCTCGAGATTTTGACGGATTTACACGTTATGGACCTCCCCTAGTCCAAAAATATTTTTTTTTTAATTATGTCTGTGTGTGTGTCTGAGTTAGCACGATGACTCGAGCATGCTTTAACTTATTGCAACCAAATTTAACATGCGTGTATGACATCAAAATATAAGGTTTCTATCAACTTTTGAGCCGTCGATCACGAAAGTTAAGTAACCAAGTGCGCGGTCGGTCCTCGGATGGGTGACCAAAATTTAACATGCATGTATGACATCAAAATATAAGGTTTCTATCAACCTTTGAGTCGTTTCCAGTATACGAGAAAGTCAAGAGGAGACCACTGCCGATTTTTTTTTAAATATACGAAAAACCTAACATTGTTATCAGACATCTTCAACATCCGATCACCGATGAGATAGTTTTAAATTCCTACCGTACACCAGCAAATTCGGCAATTCTTTGCATACTTACATTATTTTTATAATTTTATTTAGCGTCCTAGCTGGTATCACCTATATCCCCACCCACCCACAGCTATTACATTGTTAGTAACAGTCAGATGATTTAAACAAAAATATAATAGAAACAACACATTACATCAATCATTTCATCTTTATTGTAAAATTTAATATAACTAATTACAAAAATAGGTCCTTTAATAATAATGAGAGGAAATAAAGACATTTACACCAACTCTCTGTTTTAATATAATAGTCATGAATCATGATATAAATTCGTCCGTATGAAATTGACTACGTTACATTTTTTTTTAATATATCTACTAATTTTGTAATTTCGATGCCGCATGTAGGCTTTGCGTATGATATTTAAGAAAGTCGGCGTATACCTATCTATATATTTTCCTTAATGCCTAAATTTGTAATTCATAAATCAAACCTTTATTAAAGTGTTAACAAAATAAAATATAAAAATTTCAACAATAATAATCCATATAAATATGTATTATTTTTCTAAGTTGCTATGGTTATGTTTTGACTTTATATATTGTACTATTAATCATTATATCACAACACCGATAACAATTATATTCATACAAACTCATAAGAAATTAACATATAAATAAGAGCTTTGCTCTCGCTTAGATAATTTTAATACTATGTATGCATTTTTAGCAACTTGGATGAATTCTCAAATACAAAACTAATAAAGATTTTTTCTTAATAATATTTTGCCATTATTCCCGATGAGTCACACACCATTTTGTGTAACACTGTTACACATCGGTATAAGAATTACCGATTAGTAACACTGTTACTCAATGCCACCTTTTTTGTCGCTTTGAGTGACAGTGTAACTCAACAAAACTCTGCGCTCCCGTTAAGTAACACCTTCTCGAACTATAGAATGAATCTACCCACCTATTGCCGTAAGAAATGCCCTAAGTCACTGTGTTTTTGAACACCTAACGCGCTGTAGCTTCGCTCCTCGTTAACCTATGCGAAGGATTATTATGTTCGTTTAACCAATCGTCGTTGAAGTGTGTTTACGTCGAACCGTTCTATCGGCGAATAGTTTTGTTTAGTTACACTGTCACTCAAAGGGACAAAAAAGGTGGTATTGAGTAACAGTGTTACTAATCGGTAATTTTTTTACCAATGGGTAAAAGTGTTACACAAAATTGTGTGACTCATCGGGAATATACTATATTTTGTTATTATTTATAATTCGTTTGAATAGTTTCTTAGTTAATAGGTAGCTTATAACTCATGTTACCTCGCGCCCGCTATTGTTGTATATGAGCGAGATAGCACGAGCTTTGTGCGGACAATTAACTTGAAAGCATTCGAGTACTCAGCCGTATTTATTTTAATATAATAATTAAATATTTTTTCCAACCAGTTTTGCTTCTTTTTAAATGGTCTTTGTACTCGCTGTATCGCAATGTTTGACCTGAACAATATTTAATTTTAATCCAATCTCAAAATGTAAGTAAAAAACTTAAAATAAATTTTAAATAGTCAAATGTTGCTAGGGTGTACGCCAAAATATTTATCAAATCATCCTGCGACTTATACATACCATCAGATGTATGCGTCAGCTTCAATATATCTTAACTAATATTCGAGGAAAAAAAAATTCAATTGTTGAAGAAAGGAAAAAAGATTTTAAAATAGTACGTAAGAGATTCAGTTTCACACAACATAGTAATTTTAACATGTATGACTTAATTAACCTAATCAACGGTACATATGCGTGTTTTTGTGAAACAATAAAGCATATAGTTTTTAATAATTTTAAGAGATCTAGAACTCTACATACAAAAAGCCTTTTAGACACTGCAGGAAAGACGCTTAGTGCTTAAATATTAATAGAAAGCAACTTGTATCGCGCGTATATCTAATACACATCAGTCGATTACATTATTATCATTTAATACATAATTTCCAATAAATACGAACTTCTCAATAAATAAGGTTGTCGTGAAAAGCTTTGATAGCAAACTTAATAAATAATCAACCGTTTTCTTAACTATTAATAATTGTACTATAAACCAAATGCATTCGAGAACTATTGGCTAGATTTGTTCATAAAGATTTTTTTTTGTCGAAAAATACTTACTTACCTGCTTTTTTTTAAGAATTAGGTAAGTAACTGACCGCTTATAAGTTGGCTTCGATTGTTTGTTGCTTGCAACAATCTTCCCGATTTTACTCCGTAGACTTCAAATCGATCTTCTCATTGTTACTGTTCTTAACAATTTGCATTTTTGAATGCATGCGGAAATGTAGTCGCGACTCCAGAGAATATCCAGAATATTTCTTCCTGTAAAAGAGCAATATAATTTCAATTAACAAAAACGACATTTTATTCAAGTCAACCCCAAAAAGGTTACGCAGAGCTTTAGGTGAAATTTGGATATCCATAAAGCCACATCTGGCAGCATGGGACATGTAGTACCCTTTGTTATTCCTCCATACTAAATGCAAGCGATCACTTGATGCCTACGTGACAGTTAATATGGCCTTTAGGTAACATTCGATTACACAATGTCATATCTGCCAGTATCAGGCACCAAATGAGACAAGTCACTCAAAAAGTACCCAAAATACGCTGAATTGTTGAAATTTGTAAGTTTATTTTTAACACTACGTACTGAATTGCATACCTTACCCATTTTAATATTTAACCGACTTCAAAAAGGAGGAGGTTCTCAATTCTGTTGTCATGTTTTTTATGTATGTACACCGATTACGCCGAGATTTCTGACCCGATTTGAGTGATTCTTTTTTTTGTACGTTGCGAATAGCCTGCCATTTGGTCCCTTAAGAGGAAACACCACGGGCTAGAGAAATGAAAAATAGGTATTTGTAAAATCTATTGCTGTCGCGCAGTGCCCGGCCGCGCGAGCTATCAATGTGTGAGTGTGACTGTCAATGTTTGCGTGGCGCCGCGTCCGCCTGCGCTCGGCACCACAGAACATAGATATCTATGTTCTGTGCTCGGCACGCTCCCAGAGACTTTCGTTACTCTGCCTTGCAGTCGACAAGTTGATTTCGGCGCTTACGGAGTATTTGTTTCGTGTAATTATTGTATTACCTTATATTGTATTACTTCACTGTTTTATATCGGCTTGTGTATTGGATTTTGAGATTTTGAGTTCGTTTTATTCCCCTTAACTTTTCGGTCTGTTTCCCCTTCGAAAAGTGAGCAAGAAACGATTCGAGGCCAAGAAGACCTTCCGGATCCTGATGGAAGAAGGTGGTGTTATCCTCATGGATACCTGAAGGACGGCCTTCGGTTTATGTCGGACTCTTACCGACTAAGCACCCCTTGCCTAGTGTGGTGGCTATAAGGCTATCGGAAGCAGCAGCCCCCTCAGGAGAGGGGAAGGTGCACGCGCTTTCCTAGATAGTCCAGCGTGCTTAGCATGAACACCAAAACACGATATGATATAGCCATTTATCGCTTTGAACTGTCAAAAATCATGGGATATAACCGCCAACTTGAAATTTTATCGAAACTGCGAACATGTACAACAAAGCTTAAACATGTTCGCAGCTTGTTTTATACAAGCTGCGAACTTCGAATTTCAAGGCGACTGTTATATCCTATTCCATTATCTATACAAATCTATACTAATAATAAAGCTAAAGAGTTTGTTTGTTTGTTTGAACCCTAAGATCTCAGCAACTACTGACTCAAATTGAAAAATTCCTTTTCCGTTGGATAGTCCATTTATCTAGGAAGGCTATAGGCTATATAACATCACGGTATGTCCAATAGGAGCTGAGCATCAATGAAGAATGTTGCAAAAACGGGAGAAAAATATTTCTTTTCAAAGCTTTCACTGCGTGCGCTGCGTAAATGGTTAAAGTTACGTAAAAATCATGTATGACGGAATTGTTTTCCATTAAAATTTAAAAAAAAAAATCCGCGACAGCATATCTATATTTTAAGGTTGGCTCACTATAACCTGTCTTTTTGGTAAACAAATTTGTTCTATAATAATGCATTATCTGCGATGGTGTTTTTGTATGCATGATATTATTCCTTATCAAAATAAATACATTATTTATCACAAGTAATTAATTTTGCACAAATTTGTTCAGAGACTTCTTTGATTTCAATGAATGAATCTTAAGAAATATCATAGTTTGAAATAAACGGAAAATAATAAATTTTGATTTTCAGAGTTTTCTTTGCGTGCGCTGCGTAAACGGAGTAACGCAAAAATTCTGTATCACAGAATTATTCTCCGTTAAAAGTTCTAAAAAAAGGTTACAGACAGCATTTATCTATCGCTATAACCTATTTTTGTTAATAAATTTTGTTCTAAAATAATGCATTAGATGCGAAGGTATTTTTGTAAACATAATATTATTCCTTATCAAAATAAATACATTATTCATCACAAGTATTTAATTTTGTACAAAATTGTTTTGTACATCATTAGATTTCAATGAATATCTTCAGAGATATCATAGTTTTAACATAACTCCGCAGCTAAATAATGATCAAGTACTGCGCACGCATCTATACTGAGTTGTTTTTTGTTTGGTTGAACGCGCTTATCTTAGGAACTACTGATCCCGTCAGATTCGGACGCCCTAGGCAGTCGATCCGGGCTCAACTTTTGAAATCGCGACTTTCATTTCTTTCTCTATATTTATTTTCGTTCGACTAGCTCGCATAGCAGCTAGACAGCCATTTTATGTGGATCGTCTCACTACGCCCGCCCCCGGAATAGAATCGCGAAACCCTGATATAGGCCTATATACGTCCATAGCATCACTCTACGACTAATAGGAGTTGAGCATCAATGAAAAATGTTGCAAAATAGGGAAATCCACGCGGACGAAGTCGCGGGCACAGCTGGTCCTGTTATATAAGACAGTTCAAAGCGATAAATGGCTATATCATATCGTGTTTCGGTGGTCATGCTAGGCGGGCAGGGTATGAACGCGGAAGGCGAACGGAACCCATAGTGGGGGCGATGAGATTAGTTTTCGCAGTGGCGGAAGGCCGCGTGATAATCCTAAGTTGCCAAAGGGGCAGTGAAGTTTATTTGAGCAGTAGCATCTGCGCAGTCGAGCTAACAATCGAACATCATAATGTGTTAAATACACTGCACGCAAAATATTCATCTAGAAATATCGATATCGATGAACAACACTAGGTTAAATCGATAAAATTATCGACTACATGTCACGTCATGAGTGTATACGTGTTAGTCCGCGTCTCCCTAACCTCAAGCCTCCCCCCGCAGAGCGCGATAGAGACAACGGCAGCTTGGACTGAAAATACCTATTAAAAGAACAGAAAATCAACGATTCGTAGTCCCCTGATTTCTTCTCCAAAACTTAACCGATTTAAGTACTTTTTTCATAAAAAAAATAACAAAGGATTAAGCTGTGTTCCTATGTTTTAATTTTTTGATATAATTCAGTCAAATTTGTTTCCTGGATGTTTGAACACAGAGGAAAATTTGGCCATTTTTTTAGGTTTTTGAACGTTCATATATCTTTTAATAGTTAATTTATGAAAAAAACGAAAACATAGGGACATGTTAATAGTGGCCATAGATATTTAGGAAAAAAATTATAACTCTACCGGCATTGTCCAGGGAGGAAACAGGGGACTACGTTTGTATGGAAAAACGGGCCTTGTGTTTCCTCTTAAAATTTTTTCATGAATCGGTTCAGTAGTTTTTTTTTTAATTATCTGTATTAAAAAGTATTTAGACTTTTCGTCCGATACCTCTCACAGATCAGACATGTACTAAGTTATTTTCTAAAATTAATAAACCCCGTGTTTCAAGATATTGTTTTCAAAAAATTACAAAAATCACAGTTTTCGGGTTAGATAATTACAGTGGGCATAATATCTGAGTACATAATTAAGAAAAACTGCTTGATAAGCCTATGGACATTCATTTTTAATCCAGATTATGGAGTGGTAAAGGTTTGATGCAGTTTCGTGTTGAAGATCTATTATGAGGAATAATTGAAATAGAGGTTGTAAATAAAATAAGTTTTACGGATTTAACTTGCGAGTTCAATCAAATCTAAGAGAACATTATGAAATTGAGGTTTTAATGTGTGTATGATGTTGTAAATTTTCTAGTGATTTTCATTATTTCATCAGTCTCGGTAAGCTCTCATTATTCCATATTTTAATGCAAACTTCAAAAAAATATTCTTCATATTAAACGAACAATCATGGATGTGTGAATGGACTAGATTCCTTTGCGTTACCTGAATACATTGAATTTAAAAACAAGTTAAAAAGAGTGTTTGGCGCGTTTTAATTGCATTCAATTAGATTTTCGAGTGAATTTTCTGGAGTGAATGTGACTTGATTATGATGCACAGGCATCGATGTTGACAATCAGTTATGAGAAATCATTGACATAAAGGTTAAATGGTGTGTATAGCATTCCAGAAATTATAGTGGGACTACAAACTCATCAGAAGCCATCATGAGGATCGTTGCTAAACATTTCTCGCCAAGCACTCCCGAGATGCATTATTTGAGACTCCTACAAAATTCCAGAAAGAAGAAAATTCACTGAAGACATATCTGCATGGTCTAAATTTATTTGCCTATAAAAATAATTTAAAACTAAATAAAAGTAATATCACCTTGCGTCCTGAAGCAGATGTAACGCGCGGTCCTTATTGCCGAGCTGGCAATGGCACATAGCCATCTCTGCGACTGAGTACGGGAGCAGGAACGTATCTTCTTTTATGTCATTCTTCAACCTATTAGACGCAAGTTTGTGTTTAAAAATATTAACAAGCAAAATGTGTAAAACACTGTAACCAAACTAAGGAAAAAAAGGAAGAAATATAATCGGTCAGAATCGAGGTTTAGAAGCTACAATCGACTCCTCCTAATAAAGTCGGTTAGAATGTGGCTTCCGGGACCATAATAAAGAATCGAATGACACCTTATTCATAAAAATCGGATAAAAAGAGTACCTAGTTAAGTGCCACGGAGAATAAACGTAAATACAAACATACATAGACTTCTAAAATCACAAACCTACCAACCTTAGTCCTACCTACCAAGCGTAGTCGGGTAAAAAGTAACGACAATAGGTTGTCGTTACGTCAACAAACAATAGACTAGAGCAAATTCATCGTTTTCTGACAGACATGTTAGCTCAGTTAGAAGCGCAAATTAAAACTGTTTTTTTAATAATTATTTTTTATTAAATTTGCACAGCGGTTTTATGACGTAGGCAAGGAATAAGGCCGGATTTTTCGAAATTCAACCCCTAAGGGGGTAAAAAAGGGGAAGAGAGTTTGTATGGAAATCCGTCATTTTTAAAGAAAAATCCATAAAAATTAGTATAGAGCCTTTCGATTAAAAACTAAGAAAGTGGTAAGTATTTAACGATTTCTCGAAATTCAACCCGCAAGGGGTTGAAATAGGGATGAAAGTTTGTATGGGCAATCTGTAATTTTTATAGTAAGACAAGTAACATAACAACTTTTTCGATTTTTAATCTCACGGGGACGAAGTCGTGAGCAAAAGCTAGTTATCAATATTGTGGGAACTCACGTAGTATTTTTAAGTTTATTCAACAAACTGGACAGGTATTTTTATCCCTTTACTTTTTACGGAGAAGCTGTTGGCTTTCATCTCACTTGATCCTCCTAATAAAGTAATGAAGATGAAAGCTTCACTAGCAATTCGGACTGGCTATCATATAATTAGGAGTCGTTATTTCAGGTGGTTTTGACGTTTTTCTGACCCCCTCCGTTCCTCCCTGGAGATGTCGCGAGATTTGGTTGGACTACCTCCCGCCGCCTAGTAAAAATGTATTTTAATTGAAAGGGGACGTTTCGCACGTTCGTGCGAATAAATTTCATGCGAATCGACTACTAAGCCCTTATTTCACGTGAGATTTATTTTTCGGTGCGTTGGATTTATTTAGCAAAACACATTATTTTTATTCATAACTAGTATTTAAGATTGTTGACATCGTAATCTAGAATCAGTGATAAAATTAAAATTTATTTTAGTCAAGAAACATTACTGACTTTTTAATCTATGTTTTTTTTTTGCAATTTTACAGTGTTTTTAAGGTTATGTCTAATTTGCTTGTCTATAAGCACTTAATTGTACCATATTCTTGAAAATAATATGGTAATGGTATTAATTCAACGAGTGAGCAAAGTTATTTTTTTATATTAAATCACGAAGCAACGAAGTAGTCTAGAATTGAATCACGAGCATAGCGAGATAAATTACTGGGCGCAGTGATCGACCTAAAGGCAACAACACAAAAAAATTTGCTCTCGTGTGAAACATAATATTTATCACCTCTCCAGCGAGAAATTTGTTTTAGGTGAAAAAAACAAGACACTACTTTTATACATGTTTATCATCTCAAAAATAATTATTAAAAAATAAAAGTACGATTACTAAAATTACTTAGATTAAACGTTACAGCCTTATTCGGAGCTCGCAGCAAGCATCTTTGAGATTTTACGAAGCAAAAGAGGTATTTTGGTGCCGGCGAGGTGAAAGTTAACCGGATGCTCGGTCGCCCAGTAATCCCCTAGGAACGTCCGCCCTACAGGCTTGAGGACCCTCCAAGGTTTTCGCCTTCTCAAAAAATCCGGTGGAGCAGTGAATGCCATCAGCGGCAAACTGCAGTAGTCTTACAAAAAAAAAAAAAAAAAAAAAAAAGTAGCATATGAATGAGTACTCACAAGAAGACCGAGTCCAGGGTGCTGATAGCGAGGCGCGGCAGGCCCATAGCAGCGAGGCAGCAGCCGTGCAGATAGCGCAGAAGGGCGCGGTTGTCAGCATCGTAGCCGGCCATCCACGCCTGCGGACCGGACTCCAAGCGCTCGCGGGTACCCTCGATTAGCTGCTCACACACAATAGTAATAGGGGTTAAAGTATGAAATTGACGATTTTTTCCTTATTATTCATTAGTTTATAATTGCTTTAATACAATAGCTATGACCATTATTCTTTTTTTTTTATTTTAAACTTCATTACAAGCAGTTATATTTATGTATTAAATTTAATTCTCAAATTTATTTTTTTCACTTGAAATAACCCTTCTAAAACAACTCTTCGTAAGAGGTGTCCGGTTCCGTTATAAAAATATGAATATTTTTTTACAGGTATCAATTCTTAATTTTTTTCTCTAAGTATCCTATAGCTTAATGTTGTCTAGACATATCCACTAAATTACACAAAATTTAGATTTGTGGTTCCTTAAAAAATCGCAAACATATTTCTATGGAAAAAAATATTTTCGTTAAGTTCTCCATACAAAACGGCAATTTCATACTTAAACCCCTAATACATTATTGCAAAGGCCGCGAAATAAGCAATTGCAGCTCGAGATACGATGACAGGCAATTGCCATTTCGGCCGTGGCATATATAGTGCTTTTCTCAAAAGAATGCAGGGAAATAAAACATACTTTATCTTTGTCGCTAAATATATATATCTGGAGCTTTAATTAAAAATTGCTTTATGTTTTTGCCAGTAAAAAACTTCGATTGCTTGCATTTGAATCAGGTCCATTGTCGTTTAAATTTGGTGAAGTACAATCAATCTCCATTTTACTCTCTGAACCGTCAGAACTCATTTTAACAGCGAAAAGCAGTTGGCGTAGTGGTCAACACAGCCGCGCGGATTGCGGAAGATGCTGGGTTCGATTCCCGCCTGGGGCAGGTCGATTTTTTTCAGTGTATTTTTTCTATTATGGTTTAGTTTGACAACCACATAGCATAAAACGTTTTCTAGATTTTCCTAAGAAAAAAATAATTTGGTACATTTTATAACAATTAAACACACAAAAATGGCAGAGACATATCGTATTTAAATAAAGTGTACAAAGGCTTCTGAAGAGTGATAATTTTATAAAACACATTACTCAAAATTTAGACTACAGAAAAATAAGATTATCAAGTGTTTTAAAAATTTATAAAAAAGCAATACTTACGTACATTATATTTCACAAAATTGGGAGTGGTCTCCCCTTGACTTTCTCGTATACCGGAAACGATTCAAAAGTCGATAGAAACCTTCTATTTTGATGTCATATCTGCATGTTAAATTTTGGTCACCCATAAAAGTACCGACCGCGCACTTGGTTGCTAAACTTTCGTGATCGACGACTCAAAAGTTGATAGATACCTTACATTTTGATGTCATACACGCATGTTAAATTTGGTTACAATAAGTTAAAGCATACTCGAGTTATCGTGCTAACGCACAGACACACAGATACACACACAGACATAATTCCAAAAACGGTTTTTTTGGACTCAGGGAGATCCAAAACGTAAATCCGTCAAAATCTCGAGGTCGAACTTTTTGACGATGACAAGACTTACTCTATACTACGTATACGAGAAAGTAAAAAGTAATTAAGTACCTTGAGAATATTCTGTGCCGTGCGCTCATTTTTGGCAAGTATGTGGAACATGTTCCATAGACACAGCAGCTCTATGGCGGGTAGCACAAGATGGCCGCCCTGCGCCAAGTACCGCGCGCTGCGGCGGATCATAAATTTTTCCACCGGCAGCGACTTTCCAGCGATGCGTTGCTTGTAGAAAGACGCACTCCTAAAAAGTTTGTTGCAATTGGTTAACTGTTATTGTTCTGTCCCTACGTTCTTCGAGCAATAGCGAACAAATGAATAAAATTTCATAGTTTGCATCGAATACTATATTTTTATAAATAATTATATATCTACGAATGCGCTGAAGTCTTATTTCAACAACTTCAAAGAAGACCTCTGTTGTTATGCTCATATCTGGTCAAAATAATTTCTAATTAAAATATTAATTGGAAATTATTTTGACCAGATATTTTATGAAAAGGTCAATTAAATTTCTCCATTCAACCTAATTGTAAGTGGAAATCAAATGTGAAGCAAATAATTAGTGCAAGAGTCTATACGCGTCGCCATGTCAATCAACGGTTGATTTTTTTTATCATTGGTTTTATTATAAGCAAGCGGAGACGGCCTTTTGCAAAATCGAATAAATAGAATGACTACTTTACTGCCTATTAACTTTTTTATTACTCTACTAAGTTTTTTGGACTTTGGTTATAAAATAACCATGAACCTACCGACGATACATGTAATAATTAATAGTGGTTAGCCGGATAAAACCACGATTGACCGTTATGTCTCTTGACCGTAAAATTAATACACACTGTATTAATTAGAAGTTTAGTGAGACATTACGTGTGTTTTTATGTAATTTATACTTAATGTAAATGAAATGTAACAAAAATTAGCAATTTAATGTTGCGAACAACAAACTTAATTACAAAACTGAGTTTATGTATGTGTGTACCTGAGCAGCTCGTTGCACTGCATCTTCTCGGAGGCAGTGAGCCTGTCTCCCAGCTGCAGCAGCATGGCCGCCTTCGTGTATGAGTACACGGTGCGCGACCAGGAGCTCTCTTCTATCAACTTGCCGGCGTAGTACGCCGCGTCACGCCACTCCATCATCAACCTGGTTCATGACCATTCACTTATGCTACTACTCCATTAGGGAATATCATCATCATCATCAACAGCTAATATAATGTCCCCATCGAGGGGCTCAAGCCAACCCCACATTAGGGGCGATTAGGCCTTAGTCAACCACGCTGGCCAAGTGCGGGTTGGTTGACTTCACACATATCTAAGAATTTCTTCATAGGTGTGTGCAGGTTTCCTCACGATGTTTTTCTTCACCGTAAAAGCGTCGATTAAGCGTACATATGAATTCAAAATTTGAAAACACATTGGTACGTGGCGGGGATCGAACCAGTGCCTCCCGGACGGAAGACGACGCTCTTACGCACTACGCCACCGACGCTTAGGGAATATGCATGATATTTATTAAAACATTTTTGTTTAGTAGTTTACATTCCCTTAATATATTCGAATTACGATCTCAAAGGCCAATAAAATGACATACTCTTTATATAAATAATCAAAATGAAAATTAAATAAAAGAACAACCTGTAACCTCCTGGAACCCTCAGGATTAACCTGTTCGACTCATTATGTTACAGTTATTTTTCTTAAACAATAACAAACATAAGGCAAACCGGGAAGGCAAAGGGATATAACCCTTACAGAAAATAGGACTCGGCCAGATAATTTGCAAAAAGCCACCGATATAACAAATAGTTTGTTGACAAAAAAAAGCATTGCAATAATTTTACAGAAAAAGGTACAAACAAACAAATTAATAATTAGGATTTAAAAATTGGCGCCCCTCGTTATATTATTTTTAGTTTGTAATTATTCTATTGGCTCGATTGGTTGATTAAGAAATCCGGCGCCCTCTTATCGGTTTGCTGCATAACGCGTCGATGGAGTAGTAGCATTAGAATAAACAAAAATTAAGTAGCATTAGAATATTTATAAATATCTAATAGATAGACCTTTATTGTAAATAGCACATCAGAGTATCCAGAAAAGTGTGAAACGATACAAATCGTTTCAAAGAATAACAAATCCAACTCTAACATTCGCCATTATGTATTCTCAGTAATATATCAGTTTCATAATTATTCATAGAATCTTACCCATTCACCCACATGATCTCCCAGTAGCAGATGTGTCGGAACTGCTTCCAGGTTTCCTGGTTCACCACCACGAGGTTGTATGTGTCGATGGATGTCGTGAACTGCCCGCGGAGGAGCTCCAATCTGCCCTTGAATACTAGGAACCACACGCTGTTCGGGTATATCTGTAAAGATATGGGTGGTAACAATAATAAGGGTCCATTGTCCCCATTAGGCACACAGTAAGCGACTGACTGTCCGCTGACTAATGACTGACTCTGAGCACAGTATCGGTCGTTAACTCAAAGTCGAGTGAGAGGCGAACTGTAGTGTATAAGGCGCGAAGCACTTGCCATCTCTTGGGAGGGAAGAAGGAAGGTACGGTTAGTATATATCACTGTGAGTAGTGGTTGTGTTATACGCCCTAATTTTTTTCGAAGTCATGTAGAGAAGACGACATCTCTCTGCTAACCAATGTTTTTTCGCCATCCGCCACGCATCACAGATCTGGCGAATAATGTCTTACCTGCATAGCATTACATCGTTTTCACAATACATTATCATACATTTTCACGTCTGCCAACAAGGTAAATGCTTAGGATTCATTTATTTTGAGTCGAAATTTTACCCAAAATTATAGATAAATGTATTATTGCAACCGGATCACCCTTTTTGGAGGCATTAAATGAAGAAAAGGCATAGTGAGCTGCCAACCGCGAGGTTCGCAGCTAGCGAAACGTCGCAAGCTTGTATAGAGTACGCGCTGAGCATTCCATTTAAAAACTAACGATATAACCATTTTCTGTTAATTACTGTCTGATGATACGATATAGGTACAGCACATGTCTCTGTGTGTGTCAATGTTGTATGTAATGACTGACAACGCACTGCAACTTCAGATTTTATTTGAAAAAAAAAAAAAAAAAAAAAAATGGCTTAGCTCTTCTTTTTACTTTGCAGAGTTCTTAATTTTTAAATTTATGGTATTACCACAGACTATAGAAGTCGTTACACGTTACACAAGTGCCTTTTCACACGTGCCAGCAACCGGGTAGCCGGCAGCGAAGTGTATAGACATATATGTTTATTGTCTTTCACGCGTACCGTTATAATTTGGGCATATTTTAAACCGGGTGTCCGGTAGCGGCTGCCCGGTGTGAAAAGACACTTACGATGACAATAGCTAAGCAACTGATTGAGAGGTCAGTGGCTAAACGCATTTTTTCAACAGGTTTTACTCGGAAGGCACGTTCAGCTGGTGCCCGCTGCTGTCGAAAGAGGACATTTGTAAATCAAATCATCTGAAATGAGAACTTACTATGACACCCATGGGTATGGGAAACTGTAGATCGGCAATGTGAAAGAAAAAGAGCATACTTACGCGCATATTAGAGCGAGACAGATAGACGAAACCATTTCATGTAAACTGGTGGCTTAGGCGGGCTTTGCAGTGTGTTGGACACATATCAACAGTCAGGTTAGGTTGTGCATAGTGCAGTTCTATTTTTCACGCACACTATTCTGATACCAGATCAACGACTTGATAAGAAAACAGTACCTTGAGTTCCTTATTGAGGATCCTCTCGCAGATGTCCAGGTCGCCGACGGAGCCGATGAAGTGGCAAATCACGAGGTGGTAACCAAGCAGGGTAAGGTCACAGAGCACGGATCGCATACCAGGGGCGTTGGCACCCGCTTCCAGCTCCTTTAACCCCAGATCCTACAACGATATGTTATTTAAGTCGTAATACATACATACTATTACGCTCGTGATTCTACGATAGGTTGAGCCTTAGTTAACACTTTGTTACACATAAAGCCACATCCGAAAGTATAGATCTAGCCTGTGGCATAGATAAAAGGGGCACCAAAACCAAAACAATCCTTCTGTAAGCAATCTAACGCAAAATCACAAACCAGGACCGATGTTACATTGAAAATTTTCTCAGCAGTCAGTGATATAGACGTATCCGGAATAAGCGTGTCTGGGATATAGTTGTAATATAAATAAATAATAGTTTATCGGCCTTTTCTTGATGTTTCAATGAAGGTGTTAGGTTTCATGTAGGCATCAGGTTTAACTAGTGTGTTCATCTATAAGCACCAAACAAGTCGTTTTTTATAACCGCGGTATAGGGTCGTACAGCGATCACCTGCTTTAGTATATTTAGTTTTTTTTATTAATGTTGCTTTAAAATAAAATAATAACATCATATGGAATTTTTTTAAATTTTAAATTCATAGCATTTAGATTAGAGGATGAATGTTAAGTTTTATACCTATATAGAAAGTTTATAATGCCAAGTTACTAAGGAAAATAATATAAAGCATTAAATCAGAAATTACAATTTATTTATAATTTACAAGTAATTATGACCTTGTTACAAGTTATGTTTTGTGGATATCAATACCCAAATCCACATTATTTGTAATGAAGTAATTATAATTTCTACGAAACGTATACGATAATATTATTATGCTGAGATGGAGAAGAAATGGCGAAAGAAACTCCACAGCTTACAATTTGGTAATGATTTCAAAACATCATTACAGGTCAATAGATAATAATAATATAATTAAAATTACAGTTTTACATGCGTAAATTTTGGGCAGTTATTACTCCCACGCATTTGGTCCATTTATAATAATAATTTATGTTGTAAAAGCTTTTCTATATAATTCAACTAATCACATTAATGAACTAATTAATTTAAGTCTTGATACCCACCACCATTTTTTGTTATTGTTAGATAGATTTTGCTCAATTTAGGTGCTAAGCATACATTTATGATCCTTTGGTTAATATATCTATAAGAATACAATGTGTGCATACCAAAATAAAAAAAAATCCAATACCTAATACATTAGTTAGTATGGTACTTCGTAAGAATTCTTTCGCATTTTCCGAAACGCAATCGTGTCGACGACAAAACGATGTTCCTAGTTGCACGACTGCACGTCATGACCGTCTTCTTACGGTTTCGTTCCATTTTTTTTGTTGACGGGGAGTTCAAATGCATTTAGGCATCGTCCCTGCGGCGTGGTGCCAACCGCAAGGAATATGTGGGACTCGAGGTAATGGCGTTCCCTCATACCCACTAAACATCCTCCCCGGCCTGACCTTCAGTGCGCTATTACGGGACGACTCGGGATCTGCGCACGTGAGCGCAACTACACCGAGGCCGTTCCAACGCCGCCCGTCTAGGCACTCCTTGCACCAATTGGTGGCTAGCAGCCACTCCTCCACCGATGGCTGTTCGACCTGGCGCGTCCTCCTGACGAGGGAACCGGGAGTAGCCATCCGACCGCACCCGGGGGACTTCGGGCGAGGTCGTGGCCCTGAAAAAGGCCGTCCGGAACTAGCAGTGGTGGGAAAACAAAAACCACTCGACGATGGCATGCGACTTAGAATGCCAAGGGAACACACTTGACATGAAAAGCCACACACCCGTCGAGAAAGTTTCCCCGTCACGTTATCAGGGTCCGCCACGAGGAGGCTTCCGGACGTGGACCCCACGGTTTCGTAACCTGGCAATCGGCATAATGCATCCTAAGGTTAAGTTGTTCAATCGACTATTATTAAAAAAACATAACAGGAACACTCTTGGCCTTCATCGCATTGATGGTATGATATGAAATCAATAAGAAGCGAACGCAGAGCCAATGAGAGACTGCCTTTCTTATCATTAACTGTTGGTAAGCAATAATGCCTTTTATTACTATTATTATGGCTATGGACTTTGATAAACTCAAACTTAAATTTCTTTATTCATTTAGGTAAATTTGTACACTTAAAAAGTCAAGTTTGATGCCATTCGGTCAAGACTCTACCAGGAGGCCTTGTTCCGAGAAGAACCGGCAAGAAACTCAACAAGTTTTATCCTCCCTTTACAGTTTTCATAGTATTGATTTAGAAAGACGCATAATTCACATTGTCAAGTCTTTAATAATTAATCATAATAATGTAATAAAATAAAGACTAATAATTAAATTTACAATAAATAAATAAAGCATATTACATGTAAAGTACGGACATTAATATGTCATAAAAGAAGCCTTCGTCGCTCGATCTTCAGCGAGACGCCAACAAAATATAATACTCGACCCGGTAATATAATTAAGGTGTATAGTTGTACTGACAGAGGTCGCCGTATTGATATTTACACTGATATAGACAGTAATTACAGTAGGCATTCCAAATCATTAGTGAGAAACATGTAGTTTATTTTATACTAATTAAAAGGAAAATCCGCTTGTCCAATGTTATCATTGAGGAGTTATTAAAATGTTATCTAAATGTAGTTATTTAAATATTATCGCCCTCGTTCAACAAATCTGAATCTTAATAGTGATTCTAAGTTCGTACGCAGAAAATCTATTTTAGTTTGACCAACACTTGTTTATTAGCGTTGTCATCTTTGTCTTGTCACTTTAAAATGCATCTTAAAATATACCCATTTAGAGTCATATTTGTGTTGTAACTGTGCTAGGTAATGAGCGATGAGTTTAAAGCTGTTTAAACTGTATGGCTGTTTAAGCCTGATATAATCCCGAGCCAATCCAAATACTCGTAACTAGATTGGCCGTAGATACAAATATGTACTTGTAACTTTTCGAGAATTTCCCTAATAATAGTACTTATAGAAAAGTTACCATACGCATAAATATATTGTCCATATAAATGGGGATGTTATACAAACAAAACAATATTCTACTACCTATCTACGAAATTAATGCTGTAAAAACAGGACGCGGTCCGAACAAATATAATGCTTTGAGCAGCCCTGTTTTAGATTGTAACATCTGCCCTGGTTTTCGACTCTATATTATTCTCATAAAGACAGTTCATTGTCACAAAAGTAAAACGAATTATTAGTTATAGATATTTAATATTATAAATACCTGTAAAAGCATGAAATTGCCGTTTTGTACATATATTTTTATAGAAGTTGCCTTTCCATACTAACGTTTTTTTAAATTTATTTGATAACTGTTGGCATAAGTTTTTGTAGAAAAAATAATAATAACCTAAAGTCAATCTAAAAAAAATACAGTAGGTAGTCGTAATTCAACGCAATTTATTTTCTTAAATGATACATTTCTAATTCTAAGTATAAAAGTTATAAGTTTAATGTATGATAAAGAAATAAAAAATAAACAGAAATTTCACGCTTAATCTTGATGAAAATACATGTCTTCTTTATGTATGCGATAGACTGGCAACCTGTCACTTATTCGAGGCAATATACTCATATTGCTAGATGTGGCCTATGTGAAAGTTTTGTAACCAAACTTTACCTAAGCTATACTCACCTTTTTGAGCTTATCAGCGTAATCGTATGAAAGTAATTCTACCTTCGAGAGCGTTACTCTTTCGGTCTCACGATGAACCCTGCCGACCACATCTTCGCAACTTTCTTTATACCTTACCTCAAAAATCAGATTTCTATTCTTACTCCTTCATTGTCCATGCATGCAGTCAGACTGTGGAACTCATTACCTCGATTCGAGAGTCAAACATTTAAGACACGAGTAAGACCCTATTATTTTTCCTTAAATTCTACTTAAATATGTTTATTTTTTATTTATTAATGCATTGCTTGTTGTTTCTTGATATTATATTGTTCATTTTTTCCCGTAATTATATTTATTTAAATTAGTATATGGAAACGGATACACACTCATCTACGAATCAAAATCTCTCTCCCATATATGGAGCTGGTGGAAGAGATTACTTTTGGGAATAAGCAGTACCTTTGTACAATTCTCTATGGTAAGGTATGTTTGGTTTTGTAATTGTTTTTGTGTGTACATTCATTGTTAACTAAATAATAAGTTTAACTAACCTTATTCCCCGAGAAGCCGACAAACTCTAACAGTCCTATAATTTTAGGCGGCAGAAGTGAAATCATCAAGTTGAAAGTTGCAGTGCCGAGGCGCACGCCGCTATGGAAATGTACTTTTGACTCCTGAGAATCCCACCTCTTCTTTTCCAAAATCTTGGCGCAGTCTCTGGCAACAGAAAAAAAGTTTTAAAACCACCAATAAATTGAGATAATAAAATAAAAATAAATAAATAAATTACTCATTACTACACTCTTATTAGGAAGGCACCGGTTCGAACACCGCCACGTACCAAAGTGTTTCCAAATTTTGAATTCTTATGTACGTTTAATCGACGCTTGTACGGTGAAGAAAACATCGTGAGGAAACCTGCACACACCTATGAAGAAATTCTTAGGTTGAAGTCGACCAATCCGCACTTGGCCAGCGTGGTTGACTAAGTACTAATCACCCCTAATGTGGGGTATGGTCGAGCCCCTCGGTGGGCACATTATATGAGCTGTTGATGATAACACTCTTAATAGAGATATTCTAGAAAATTTATCGAGTATTTTGTACAGTCAGTGTTCGAAATATAAGAATCACCAAATAATTATGCCAAATCAGCAATATCAGAGCAGTCAAAGCAAAAGATGGTAAGCATGACGAGAAATTGTGGTAAAGTATGGCAAGCGTGAAAAGTCAGACCCAAAAAATCTCTAATTGATTTTCAACTTTAAACGCGTGAATTATAAAAGCGCAAAATCTATTGGGAAAAATTAACAGATTGTGGTAATCTGAAGTGCTGTTTTTAAGTCAAATATTTGACAGACAAACATACGGTCTAGAGAGGCTTACTTATAAAGGCTTATTTGCAAGATATTATGACGTGATATTGGCGCGCTGCCAACCCTAACCCCTTCCTTACCCTGTGGAGCTCTGGAGACTTAGTCACCGACAGAAAAACACCACAAATATGGAGTGTAATTTGAGTGGTGTTTTCTATAAGGTGAAGTAATTACCTATCTCAACTAATAGAAATCAAATAGGAGTCTGGTAACCTAAAGCATCTGGGCATTGTCTATTATTGGATCTTGGATATACTAAAGGCCTGCAACTGCCCTCCTCGTTTCTCGTCCAAAGGACTCCAGAAAAGTGTACTGACATCGTCCGGGGCATGTATCGCGATTCGGATTCCGTATTTCGGAGCGCTGTTGGCGGTCTCTCGGTTGTCTGTTCAGTGTGACATAGCCAGTGTCTGAGCGGCGTCCATGGTTGCTCATGTATACTGACGATATTGCACTGGCAGATGCGGGCAAGAGTAGGTTCGTGCGCATGTGAAGTCGTGGAAGATGGTAAGACGTAAAAGATGAATATATTGTGTGAAAGATACAGCAAAGAAGGGTGTTAATGTCGAGAGAAAACATATTATGCCGACCGCAAATAAAAAGGGGAGCAGGGCACACAAATGAAGAGAGAAAAAACGTTTCGAAGGACGACTAATATTAGGGGTTTAAGTATGTAATTGCCGTTTTGTATGAAGAATATAACGAAAATTCATTTTTTCATACAAATATATGTGCGATTTTTTAAGGAACCACAAATCTAAATTTTGTTTTATTTTATGGATATATTGAGACAACATTAAGCAACATTAATTAAAGGATATTTAGAAAAAAAATTAAAAAAATTGATACCTGTAAAAAAATATTCATATTTTTATAACGGAGACGGACACCTCATATCACGACTGTTTATGAACAATTATTTCTATTGAAAAAAATGAGAATAAAATTTTATACATTAATATAAGACCTTGTCATGAAGTTTAAAATAAAGAAAGAATAATGGACATAGCCTGCATTCCTTTAATAGTATTAAAGAACTTATACACTAATGAATAATGAGGAAAAAATCGGCAATTTCATACTTTATTTAACCCCTATTATTTAACGAAGACTGTACAAAATAATTAACACTTTTATGTTGCCGCAGTTATATTATAGTACGTTTATCATCCGGAATTAAAGATTTAAATCGTTAGATATGCCTGATACTTAAGGTCCCTTGCACATTGCGATTTTAGCAGCTCGATTTATGAACGCGCGTTTGGAAAAGTTGATATTTACCGAGTGCATCGCGTTTGTATCGTTGCTAAAAGCATCGATGCTAAAAGTCGCAATGTGTAAAAGCTCTAAAAGTGTCAGGTGCGCGGCATTTCTGTAACACTTTGCACATTTCGCAAAGATGACCTGGAACGGAGCGCGCCGAGAGATTTCGTGTCAAGTTTTTATTTTATTTTATTGCAATTTCAGTAAACTATAATCTTTATCTTTATTTCCTCGCACCGCAAGAAAAAAGTAAATTTACTTGGCGGCAAGTACGGTCACAGCGGCGTATCTAACGTTTGAAATCTTTAACGAGACCTTTTATACAGGTTCATAGTTATTTACTTGTAACTGTTGTAGCAGTTTTTGACTTTGAGCGTGCCTTTGATGAGGCCGGTTAAGTCTTCGCCTTCCATGATAGTCATCGCGGCTTGCAAGAGCAGGGCCTCAGCGTAGCACAGCTCTGCGTGGGCTTCCATATCACTGTAGCTGCTGTAATTAGGCTGAAAGAGTTTGTAGCTTTATTTTAATATTAACAATAATGTGCAACGGTTCTTACGCTCAATAAAAGTTGAATACTTTTCTCCCTCTACGGTATATTACTCATTTTTGAGAGAATTTTGTGTGTAAATAAATATTTGCTTCGTCGACTTGCAAAACGTGTAGCCAATCTACATACACTATGGAGAATATGAATCAGCCGTGTGAGGCCGGCAGAGTAGAATAGCATCACCCCATATCCTCCAATGGGTGTCGTAGAAGGCGACTAATGGATCAGCAACGGGGTATTGGTCACCTTTTACTCCGTCCACCAATCCGCATTGGGCAAGCGTGGTGGACTACTGCCTTAACCTCCTTCGGTGACAAGGAAAGGCCTTGTGTCCCAGCAGTGGGTCGAATTACAAAGGCTGTTATGATGATACAAGAAGTAAATATTTAATTACAATTACAAATGTTCATAGTTGTAGCAGTCGAACTTAATAGACGACAACCACGACAAGAATCAAACTAGACAGTCATGAGCCAAGTTGTAAATGTTTTGCTTAAGTTTCAGTGAAAAGCCGCGCGCTTTTGACACTTGTGACTTGCATCCGATAAATGTAGTTGAGATAATGCATAGTTATTTACATAGGTCATTGTCAGGGAGACAATTTCACCGGATCGTTATTTGTAATGGTGATTAATTACCTACTACTAAAACTATAGTGACGTTACGTGCGTCGCCACCCATAGTCCGGAGGAACTATCGAAAGTACCTATAGGCGTGTTGCATCGCAAGCTACTTTGTGGTTCAAGTGTAGACACATTAAGTGTTCGCAATTACTGATTATTTTATTTATATATCTTTTTTAAAGGTTAATGTGCTGCTAACACATTAATATTAATCCTGTCTGCTTGTGCTAGGAGTGGGTTCACGTCGGTAGTCTAACAGCGGCCCAGGGATCGATCTCCGTTCACACAGAAACCAAATCCATCTGACTGCGTGTTCCGCTACTGACGCTTCAATTTTTACTTAACTAATACCGATACCCATAAATATTTATGGGAAATAAATATATCAATTATAACTCACAGCTTGTGTCTGCACTGTTTTACGGCAGAGCTGATAAGATAATGTCACGAATATTGATTGCTATGTTGTCGTTACTTCATACCTTTTTGATAATGGTTCCAATGCTCTCCACGAGAGTGTAGTTCCGCCTGTGATGATTGCATAGATTAATGCAAATCTTAAGCGCAGACAGCGCACGATTAATTTGGGTCTGGTCGAAAGTCAGCATTGCCGGAATGAACTCAAATATAGCTGCACCCAAGCTATGATATAATGATGTCCGACACCTGTGGATGATAGCAACTAATAGATTTGACTTTTCATCAACTACTGGATACCCGTATGAATTACTTTTAGCGCATGGATTACATTTTCCTAGTTCTTTCACTTATTGATACAATGGACCCATCGTAATTATGAAGCAATTTTTATAATTACAATACGGGCGAATTCACTTGCTGTTGCATTTTGCATTATGGCTCATATCATAATTCAGACATGATGATTTTATTTCATTAATAAACATAATAAGGTACTTAATATAATAATATTAATAAGTACTTAAATACTTTAGACTGGAGACAGCTTGTAATAAAAATATCGCATAAGCATGACTATTCCCATATGCCACTCCGCATGGTGGAAAGCGCTAACCCTTCTCGCTTTTTTTATAAAAATAACTATGCACTCTATATTTTTTTCATTCTAATAAAAATATATACTCACGCCAATTATCTAGTTAAAATTAAATATCATTAAGAAATCGATAGCAGATACTAAATAGGATACTAATAAGTACATGTTTTTATATATAAACTTGAACTAAACTTAAACAACCTGTAAAAATGCACGTATTATTCAAATAGATATTATTGATTTACATACGGCTGTAAATTGGCAAAAACTATTTAAAAATCGTGACTTCACTACAACTTTATGTTGTAATTACGGCATCAACGGCATGTCATATACAAACATACAACACGATTTTTGATACTGGTTCTATAAGTCTTATAAATTTTTAATTTATTTCTTCTTTGTTCTATTTTCATTAAAATATGAATGTCTGTTCTCCTTTGATAAAGCATTGTTGGGTGATGTTTATTAAAACGTCAATAATGTTAAAAGCAGAACACCCAAATACACGAAAACTTTATACAAGAATGTGTAAAACTTTTTCTTGGTTGTAAACGTCCATGTAAGACATCCTTTACGAAATTTTTATGTTGAGCATTAGTTTTCATCTCGATGAAATATTTTTACTACTGACTGTACTTTACGCAGCCAAAAGTCAAAATATAATTCTATTTTATTACGAAAATTCTCATTACGATTATTAGCACCATTTTGAAGTTAAGAAGGAAGCAAATATTGTGTTAAGCTAAAACTAACCAGCTATTACTATACTCAAGACGATGATCAGCACATAAACAATTTTAGATAATATGCTAATGAGATAAGCAACGAAGATATGTTTACTTAGATTATTGCAAGAGCGCGAGCACTATACCACGGTAATATTATCTATTACCATGACTATACAATCGTAACTGATATTATGCTAATGTGAGAGTTTTGCTTGTTTCATGACTAAACAACTGCACCCAATAATCATTAAATTTTGTACACACATTGTCAGGGGTAAATCATCATCATCATCCTGATTTAATGACACATTGTATCCAGTTCTTACTTAAACTTGATTAAACAGGTATAGTGAAACACATAAACATAAAAAGCTAATTCTTTTTTAAGTAAGCCCTGTAATGTAATAAAGTCAAATAAATATAATATGATTACGATTATGACATACCAAGGTAACATTATATTCATGGCTTCTGTTACATCGTTGTTGAAAAATTTTCTAATAGCCACTTCACAGTCTTCAAAGGCTAGCATCAAATCCATATCGGTCCTGTAAAAAAATTGTATTGCAGTGTTATTTTGTCACTTTCACACCACGTTGAAGTGAGAGACGAAACAATCCTCTTCGAGACCTCCCAGTCCAGAGTCAAACTACTTTCTATTAAGGCGAAATTCCATTGAAGTGGAAATAATAAAAAAAGAAACAAATATTAACCATCTTTAGTAGTACTAGAGGAAATCGATAATTTGGAAATATCTTGAAATAAGAGGGGGTCAATGGCGCCGCTGTCGTGCGTTCTTAGTAATGATCACAAAGGTTAAGCCACCAAGAGCCCGTCCCAAAGAGCAAAATTAGTTTGAAATTTTTTTCGGGTGCTGTCGAACTTCGTCGTTCCCGTTCCCAAGGAGGGTTGGTGTGTGTGTTTTAAATTATCAAGATAATTATTAAACAGATATAAGCCCTATTTCGTGGCAATCCGTTATGTTGATATTTTTGTACGCAACTCAAGTTATAGAATTAAAAAAAAAACAACTTCAATTTCTTTGTTTCAGCCACACAAAAAACTAATGAAGGAAGAAAATAATGAATACGTGTCAGTTCAGATACAAAAACCCGACGACGCGGGGAAAACCCGCTATGTGGCGCGTTCTGATATACACGCAGTCGTTGAATGCGACAAATAAGAAGTGTCTAATATTTTCGATTATACTTATCACGATAATTGTCAACATATATTTATCTGGATAGTTATCACTTCAAACCCTGGTTAGTGTCAGCCAGGCAGCCGGCCGTAAAATTTAATGCCAAATCCTTGAGAAGTTGTTGGTATGAAATAAGAGTGAACTAATTGCATACAGACAGGCTAGTGGTGATAAGTGAAGATTACCAGATTACATAAAAACTTATCTAACATCTTTGTTTATTATCTGATTGTACGTAGTATTATCTGATAAGGTAACCCGGGATACACATGCTTAAAAAGTATATCTCGCTTTGGATATACTATATTAGGTATCTATGTGTGTACTCACTTTGATTGCTGCTCTTCTGCAGCATCAACAAATTCGTCCTGAAAATAAAATTAAGTGTTGTTTTTAGATATTAATTAACAATAGAGAAAAATTATTGGAAAAAATGTTAACATTCATTTTGCAAGTGTTTGACATTTGATACAGCTAAGGCTATTGTATTATAATGGAAACCACGGGGGAAAAAACATGTCTTCTTTTACGTCGTGTACAGTCAACATCACATCAGGCTATACAAAATTGATTTTCAACTTATATGTATTTAATTTGACACTGTACAAAACTGATTGGAAAAATTGACAGATTGTGGTAACCCAATGCGCCGTTGTACCTACCTATACAATATTCAAACTTCAGCAACATACTTACATTCATTGTTAATCTAAATATATATATTAAAAATGGTAAGTATATGAAAAACCTGACTCGCTGAGAAGTTGGAAAGGACCCTATTTTATCGCTTCTATGGACTAACTAGAGGTTAGTTCACTGTTTCATATCTGGGTTGATTCTCAGGGTTTGATTGGTGTTTTTGTGTTCTGACAGTAATTTATAAATTGCGCCTGGCCAACCTGATGCATCATGTTGGCCTTTGCTTTTAGCGACTATATCGCGCTGGCATCGCTGCTTAAATTGGAAGTGTGTAAACGCTCTTATAGATAAGATAATAAGTCACTGTAATTGTGGGCTCCGAGTGAAACTAGCTTCGACCTACGGCGATATCATGGGATGCCAACAGGTGCGATGAAGGCCAATAGTTTCCCCTCAAAATTAACTCATCTTTTTGATGCAAGTATAGGTAAGTGAATTGATTCATAGGCATTACATTTTATTTTACGAGGGTAAAGTATGAGGACTTCCTTAACCGGGGTCCACGTCCGGAAGCCTCATCGTGGCGTACCCTGGTAACGTGGTGGGCAAACTTTCTCGGCGGGTGTGTGGCTTTTGATGTCAAGTGCCCCTTGGCATTCGAAGTCACATGCCATCGTCGAGTTGTTTTTGTTTTCCCACCACGGCTAGTACCGGACGGCCCTTTTCAGGGTCCCCCGAAGTCCCCCGGATGCGGTCCGATGGCTGCTCCCGGTGTCCTCGTCAGGAGGACGCGCCAGGTCGAGCAGCCGTCGGTGAGGAGGCGGCCTATAAGGCCGGCGTTAGGGGCTACCGACTGACGCCAGCCACAGGGGCTGGCGTCAGTCGGTAGCCCCTGTGGGCTACTGGCCACCAATTGGTGCACAAGGAGTGCCTAGACGGGCAGCGTTGGGACGGTCTCGGTGTAGTTGCGCTCGCGTGCGCAGATCCCGAGCCGTCCCGCATTAGCGCACTGGAGGTCAGGCCGGGGAGGATGTTTAGTGGGTATGGAGGGAACGCCTTTACCTCAAGTCCCACATATCCCCTGCGGTTGGCACAACCCCGCAGGGACGATGCGTAAATGCATTTGCCCTCCCCTACAAAAAAAGGATTTCCTTAACCAGCATCAGCCAGTCGGTAAGTGTATTAGACGCCGGCTGAGTATCTGTCAGGCCACTCACGGCGCGGCGCCGTTCAATTAACCTTTAATTAGTAGCGTGTGGTCCATTGAACTCCAAGCGAGTTAGTTTGTATCATATTTCGCGACTGTACGTTCTAGTACCTTCCTAGCTCACCCGGACCACCCGTCTAGGATGTTAATTGAACGGCGACTAAATACTAATTGGGAGTGATCTGAGGTTATGACATATGACATCATATTACAGAGGTACCCGATCAACGTTTGGACTTTGCGACTTGGGTTTATATTTAAGATTTAATGGCAGCACTTAGGTAAGAGGTCTTGGTGTCAAAACAATAAGGAAATTCCCGCTCCAAAAACGTCATAGAATTGTCAAATGAAGATTTATGAAGGAGTCTCTCCCGAGTTCTTGTTGTATAAACACGTGTTGAGAGAATCCATTGTTAATTCAATCTACTGTACAAATTTAATGTAGAATAATTATTTTCTCTCGACATTGGCTAAATGCTTAAATCGAAGCCATAATATAGATTAACTTAAAGGATTTATGAATAAAATCTTGGACCGCAGTGCTGCCACCTGGCGAATACTAATTTTCAGAAAACCCTCATTCTTCATCCTGCCCCGGCCTCAATTTATTTGGGATCGGTGCAATGACCGTGACCATACCGCCATAGGTTTTCAAAGAGTTTTCCTGCTAAAACATATGGCAGTATGGTCACATTGCACCTGCCTGATTCCAAGCCTCCTTGGGAATGCCGATTGACTCCGGAGCGATGACGAGCACGGGATTCAGATTCTGAACCTCGTGCAGAACATCGCTTCAGAATCTCCCTCAGTCGGCTTTGACGACAGAAATAGGAAGAGCAGTGGTCAGTTATTCCATATTCGTGACCAGCCGGCCTATTCGTAACTTTTTTGAAACTGAAAGTGATAATCACTAAACTATTTACTGATCCCCTACTACTTTACTATAACGCTATTGTGGCCTTTGTCCTGTAAAAACAGCAATGGTTAATTAGCTCGGTGATTATCACTTTTATGTGTCAAATAAAGTTAGGAAATAGCGGTATCTCATCTCTTAATTCTGATCTTTGCATTTACTTCTCATTCGTATTAAAATTTTGGAATTGCCATATAGTTTACTTACAACATCATCAAAATCCTCGGTGGCAAGCGGAGGCGTAGCTTCTTTGTAAGCGGCTGGTAATCGAGACGGCGTCAGGGGTGGAATACATTCTTGTTTCAGCGCCATTTTGGCTAGAAAAAATAAAATACGTGTGACGTCATAATTATACTTTGTCTCATATTTATTTTACACAACTCTACTATTTAAATAAAAATCCAATATACCTATTTCGTTTTAGAATAGTATTAACTATATTGCGTCGACTGCAACTCTAAATGAAATGCGAAATTACCTGTTAAGTAATGTAAGAATTTCTCGAATAGTCGATTTGACTTAAGTCCGACTCATTGTTATTACCTGAAACAAACAATTACTTGTTACTACGTAAAATGTAAATTGCAATCAAAACAAAAGGTAGATTCGACAGAACATTAGTAGCGTTGGTGATTAATATATGTAAATCTTAAACCATAACTAATAATTGGTATTTAGGCTAATTGGTGTTTCCGCAGATTTCAAGTCCTTTTAATTATTTTATCTACATTTACAAGCTGATATTTAAATTGGTGTGATTATATAGAGGGATAAAAGTTCAATGATTGATCAATGATTTTACCCCCTTAGGAATTGAATTTCCAAAAATTTTAAAATACCTCTTTCTTGACTTCTAACTGAAAGGCCATGTACCTACCAATTTTTATGCATTTTACTTTAAATATGACGGATTTCCATACAAACTTTTCTCCCCCTTTGTACCACCTTCGAGGGTGAATTTCCAAAAATCCTTTCTTAGTGCACGCTTGGACCTCTTAGACCTACATACCAAATTTGGAATCTCTAAGCACAGCGGTTTGGGCTGTGCTTGCGTTGATATGTCAGTCAGTCATTCATTCAGTCAGTATTCATTTTTATATATATAGATTAGTTAACACACTAGTTACCTACTTGCTTACTTATAGGTAATAGGTATGATAATTTTAATATAATTATCTAGCAGGATAACTACGTATCCTGTATAGCAACGTCAATGTTATTATAAAATACAAATTAACTATCGCGCGCGCCAAAAATAGATTTCGCACCGTCACTCTTATATCGCTGAGCAATTGAAAATAATTTTAGGAATACATTCGCGCGCAAAAATCACACATAAATTCACTTCCTGTTACTTTCTATAATAACAAACTCTTCTAAATAAAATAGGCAGTAATATAATAAAAATTTGATTACTCTCACAATAACTTACCTAAATCATTGTTTTGTTGTTTCCGTAATATTTTGGTAACATAGTAGTAAGAAACTTGACATACAAATTATGGTTTATTTTTAACACAGCACACTACAAAAGTTGATATTTGCTTATGTTCGCGGCTGTTGCGCAGTGAAAGTAGCGGCGATCCAGCCTACGACACAACGCTTTCACCAGACATATGAGTATTACGCTGGTATATTTTTTTTAATAAAACTTATGAGCAAAATTTTATGCAACACGAACGTCAACGTAGTATTCTAAGTTGCCTTTCGAATTAGATAATTTACATACACACCGGAAATATTGCAGTTGTGCGATATGAACAGTGGTGAGGTAGCTGTTGCTGGCAGTGATTAGTTTATTCGTAAGCTCTTTAAACATGCTCAATTACAAATAAATCAAATCTAATCTATTTGCCATAAATAGGGTGTATACATGGTGTTTACAAAGTTATTAGGTAGCTTAACCTATTTGTGCCCGGTTTAGTTTTAAATATAGGTTGATAATTATCTTGATAAGTATAATCGAAAATATTTCCCAGTTGTTATTTGTTATTTCACTCATCAATTTAATTAACTAGTATGTAATTGATTAACTTCTCGTATTTTGTTTGCAAGTATTTATTTGAGATGAAACGGATATCCGGTAACTATCCGGTATCCGGCCTAAATTTACTATCCGGCCGGATACCGAATAGTAACTCAATATCTGGCCGGATACCGGGTATTAAAAACTATGACAATTTCCTATATGCAATTCATTAATCTTTGTAAGGTAAATATCAATAAAAGGGATTATAATTATGACGACCTTTATTTAAAGTCGAAAAGTTATAAAAAAGCTTTTTAAAAAACTTTTTCCAAAAATTTTTCTTCCGAGATATTTCCTCAAGATAATGATAAATACATAAAAAAGTAAATATCTAAACTATTTTTTTAGTAAAAACAGCGAAACCGCCCGAATTGATCTAATTGCGTTTGCGGCGCTAAACTCGTCACGAAATGCAACGAAACAGTGGTCCAAATATCCGGCCGCCGGATATCCGGCCCCGCAGCTCGCCGGTTATCCGGTATCCGGCTAAACAACTATCCGTTTCATCTCTAGTATTTATCCACGAAATTATTAACAAAAATGAATAAAGATTACCTTGATTGTAAGATGTGTTTAATTTATTTACTAAACTACTTGCTAGCATAAATGTTGATATGTAATAACATTGTTTCTGATAGTTTACGCTAGAGGCGCAAGGGCGCAGGGCAATATTATTTTAATTTTATTATTAGTATTTTAGTTTTTAAAGTAGTTAGTATTTTAATTTTTAAATGTGTATTATTTATTTATTATCTAAGACTGACTCCTAGTGTCCCCGTCCGTTTTCTCTGAAGGAAGTATTCGTCTGAATTCTGCCAAAAGCCTCTGCCAAAGGCCACTCAAGCGTCTACTGTTAGTTGATCTTGAGAAGCGAGCAACCCCAAAGACCACGCTATAAAAATCAATACTTTGATTTAACAAACCAATCGCCATTAACGGCTATATCGTTGGTTTGTATGCGGCTAAGGCAGGCGCAAGTTTAACCAGCTATATTCCTATATACTTTACTAAAAGGCCTCAGTTTGTCTAGAATTTCCATAAGGCATGTACTGGAACTGAAAAGCGTATCTAAAGAGGTGCTCGCGAAATCGTATCATTTAAGGCTAGGCAGAGAGAGAATCCAGGGTAGTGAAGGGGAGTGTCTCATCAGTACCCTAGTATGAGTTTGTTAGCGAGCTCGATCAAACGTATCGTCTCTTTTTATACATTGCCTACTAGCGCCTCTAGCGTAAACTATCAGAAACAGTGGGCACTGTACGAAAAGAGACGATACGTTTGATCGAGCTCGAAAACTATCAAAGCTAAGGACACTAAGGGTACTAAGGGTACTGGAGGTCTCCTTAACCCTACACCTGGATCAAAAGTCCCAGGCACTGCTTCTGGCTCGCAACGCGATAGACCCGGCACCAGCACGGTGAAACCATGGAATGTTATAGATTCGTGTCTTGTAAATTACGTTAAGTAAATTACGCGACTCGCAACGCAATAAAATTACACTCATTTAGCTGATCACTAAGATGAGTTGGCACGTTTATGCCTTTGCGTACTTAACTGGCGAGGAATAAGGTGTAATTTACGTAAAATATGAGCTATCTAAAAGTCGGAAATGGAAGTTAAGGAAACACAATCTATTATTATATAAATCCCCCGTTTGTCCGAGATTTAGATGTGTGTTTTGTTCCAAATTCAATTTATTGCAAATTCAATGTTATGTTATAGGACAGTAGTATGAAATTACCACAGCAACAACAATATTCTCTGTGTGCGCAATTTAATGGAATTAATTTTGCTGATAAATATCCATCGCAAATAAAAATCAGCACTGTACAGTGTGTCATCAGTAAGTGGTAATTTAAGGGCATCAAATATACCTACTTTATCGATACTTTTATTGATAAAATCACCTGTATTGGTCATATCTCACCCTTCTTGGATCAGCCGCATTTTAATTATATTTTATTTAGTTTTAGGCCACTCTGAAAATGCCGATTTCTCTCATTGAAAACGAACAATATAATTGTTTTGATTAAGTGTCTTGCGCAAACAACAATAACTCAATAGTTATGTATGATCAAGAAATGATTTTGATGTTTTTTGTTGATAATATCCTTATTTATTGCAACATAATGTATTTTAATGTGCTAGATTTTGTGGTATTTAGGAATAACAAAAAAATAAATATTTTTTTTGACTAATACCAGATTAATAAGTTTTAATATCTTTTGAATGTACACATTGTTCTTATTTAATTAAAAGGCGGTATTATTACCTTTAAAATGTTTTTTTTCGTATCTATAAGACTTTTATGTCTTATAGCTTTATGTTTAATATCTTTTGAATGTACACATTGTTCTTATTTAATTAAAAAGTGGTACCTTTAAAATGATTTTTTTCGTATCTATGACTTTTTTGTCCAGAGAAATCGATTATTTTTAGTAGGTGCCTAAACACTAAATAAAAGATATTTAAAAGGTGACTGATCCAAAAATGGTGAGATTTGACCAGTGCCTTTCAATATAGGTGTTTAATAATAAATTATCGCTAACTGATGACCAGACACACTGTATAAATACATAAGACATCTTTCAATATTGCAACTTGAGAAAAATCATTACAAATAATAATTTATCATTATAGAAATTAAGGGTACTTGAAATTAGATAAGTAGTATTAAAAGTTATAAGTATTATATACCACACACGAAGAGTAAATCAACTATGAAGAATAATATTATAATATGGTTCCAAATTCTACATGTAATATCATATTGTTAATTTTTGTTTTAAGATTGGATTTATTTGTAAGGACCTGTTACAATAATTGTTAACCTCTCAACTAAAACGGCATCGCTTGATGCCCGTCAATTTCCTCCGTTATATATAAATAAATAAATATAAAAAATTTACATAATATGTAAATTTTATATAAATTTTTTATATTTTTTATTTTATGTAAATATAAAAAATTTACATAATATGTAAAGTTGAAAAAAAATGATGACGCATTTGGCATGTTGTCAGCCGGGTTGTGTTAAGGTGTATTTAATTCTATAGTTTTGTTTATAAATGCGTATTATGTATTGTGTTGAATGTTTTATGTTGATAAGTGTATATACTTGGTGTGTAACTAAAAAGAATGTGATTTTGAGCAAGTTTTACATGATTTCTGAATCGTCAAAGTTTGTGTATTATTTATTTGTTTATTTTTTGACCGTTGTTGAAATTAAATGCTATAAAAAGCTGTAAAAAGGGTATGCATTTGTGATTACTTAATTTTAATGGTTAGACAATGTTTCTAGGTTTCTAAAAATGTATAAATCATAAAAACCGGATGTAAATTATTGGTTATATAAGCAAAATAGTAAAATACATCAGGTCACTTGAGGTCAACAGGTTAAGGCATTGACACTACATGGTATCGATACATTTTGCCGCGCGACATTCGAGAGGTTAATAGATTTTAAAAACAGGAGGAGGCACTCTAATGGACTGGTTTGTTTTGCATGTTTTATACTTGATTATTCCGTCAATTATGAATTGGTTGGATTGAGGAACTGGATATTTTATGGTTAACTATGGGTCATAACAAAGCTTTTAAGGCTACACAAGAAGTCCAGAATTTAATAACAATAAAAGCTAATAAGTCACTCATCACTGATGTGATTACATTTCGGAACATAATAACGGACATAAAACCGTTTTCCTATACATTCGTAAATGTATAGGTAGATGTTTACCATGTAGCAGAATTTAATAATAGAATCAAGCATTACTTAACTTTCATTAGTCCCAATTTAGAATAAAGCAGTATGCTTTTAAATCAAAACATGTATATTATTAAAGTCTAAAATCTGAGTTGTTGTTGAACTTTATAAATCCTATAATGCACACATAAAATTGTTATAAAACATACCAAGAAAGACGTGCACAAAGGTGAGCTTATCTCTAAAAGAGATCTCTTCCAGCCAACCCTAGCATTTGTAAGTAAATTCACAAGCGGGAATATAGTGTACAATTAAAAGCTTACACAAAAGTATTTCAACAATTCTAATTAAAATATACATACATACATAGAATACATTATCTACATATAAATAATATACTATACTAATGACACTTTTGAAAGGCAGTGCTCTTTCAACTTATGTTTGAAAGAATTAAACGATGGGCTCTCTCTAATCTCCACTGGAAGTTTATTCCACAACTGGATAGCAGTCACAGTGAATGATCTCGCAAAAAACTTAGATTTGGAAGCAGGACGAAGTAAAGTTTTGGTAACACAAGCACATTTAGGACGATATCTGGATGAAAGGAGGTTAAATCGGGAACGCAAGTAATCTGGATGGTGAGGATGTGATGGATTTTGTACAGTAGGATGAGGATGTGCATATTTCTACGAAGTTGGATAGGGAGCCACAATAACTTTGCACGAAATTCAGAAACACGGTCATATTTCCGCAAACCAAAAATAAAACGAATTGCCAGATTTTGAATGTTATTGTTAAAAGAAAATATCATTGAAAGTACTTACTGTAGATTTCAGGCATTACGGTTTTATATAGCTGGACAATAGAGCTGAAGTTAAAATTAAAAATCTTGCCGTAAAACCTACCAATCGATAAACTATGTAATGAAGACAACCCACGTATAATTTTGATACTAATTATTATGTCGTCCTTTCCGTATTGACTTTTATTACTTTATATGTAAGTAACAATGGTTACTTTAATAGCTAAATTAGTCTGAGTAGCGAATATAATCTTACCTTATGAAAATATAACAAGAAAACTATATAATAACTAGAGTTTGTAGCATAAAATGCAAAAATGTAGGTAATACCTTTTGGAGAATAGAATCACAATATTGTCATAAAAGCACTTCCTTGAATTATGGTATTTTCACTGCCACAATTTACAAGCTAATTAAAGGTCAAAATTATATTGTAGAATATTACAATTAATATAAAATTGTATCATGGACGAACTTCTAAACTTCGATTTTTCTTTTCTATTCTTCAAATCAATCAAAGTGACTGAACAGATTGACAATAATTGAACGACTGATTGATTGGTGACTGATTCAGTTCCACTCACTAATGAATGAAATAAATTGAGGGTGCGTTCCAAAACGATCTCAATTTACTCGGGGTAGAGTAAATGGTAGCTCACTATTGGTCGTTATTAAGAAGCGCTTTCACAATTGGTTAGTTTTGTTAAACTATAGGTAATTTACACCAATTAGAAAGCTTTCTTACGCTGTCTACTTGGCTTCACCTGGTTTTCGAACGCACTCTATATAATTTTTATTTTGAATGAGGAATGTTGGAGGAATGACTGGAACCACAGACTAATTAGAGTTAGAGCAATAGTTAGAGATACTAACTGGAACAAATAAGCTAAAACTGGGAGCTACAGTAGGTGTAAAAAAGTGAAGTCTTGTCCTTGAAACCGCTTACTTGCTATTTGTCTTGATTTGTCCCTTTCTTACCTATAGAACACAGTAGCACACAATGACGTAGGAATTCTAACGTCATTGGTAGCACACGTATTAGACGGTCACGTGACCGTCTTTCCTTGTTTTCACCAAGAAACAAGTTAAATACTAGTTTTATACAAAATTTATAGCATATGCCAAAATATAATTATTTGTATTGCGACTATCGTAAACATTCTTTCGTTCATACTGCGTTGCCAACAAGTCTACATACTACTGCGTTTTACACATAGGTCTAGGACAGTTTCAAAGTAGTCCAATCAAGGAACTTATATTGCTAACTGGAACGCTGACGGCAACCTCAAAATCGTTCCTAAGATTTAGCGACTTGAATGGAGTGTGCTGTGTGTCTCGTTCTACTAAAGTGTAAATACTGTTGTAAGAAAGAGACATACTCCATTCTTGTCGCTAGACCTTAAACGTATCCTCATAAAGTACAATATTCTATTCATGATATTGTTTCGTGAGCATTCCAGTTAAATATACAAGTTCCTTGAGTCCAATGCATTGACAGCGTTCAAACCATAGATAAAGGAAACTGTAGATTGGCAATGTAAAAGAGAAAGAGAGTGTATATTAGAGGGAGATAGATAGACGAGACCACTCAGACCAATGATGAGCGAGACCATTTCATTCCATTGTTTCATTCACGTACACGCAGGGGGCTAAAGAGGCCTGTCACTCACGTAGAAAAGACAGCAACTGTCAGACTGCAGTACTATTTATCATGCACACATGCGCATTACGCACATATCGGTGTATTTTTTCGTCTCACCCTAGTCGATTCTTTGCCAATCTATAAATTTCATAATAATAAATCTATGGTTCAAATTGACAAAAAACAATCGTGTTTTTTACAAGTATTGTTTTTTTCCTTAGACAAAGAATCCTGTAGACTTGGCATGAGTTTTGACAGCTGTAAGTGTAAGCAACAAGTGTAAGAAAGATAGGTGTATCCGACACCCATAAGAGTGAAAGAGTACTCATTATAATTTTTGTCCTTGTCAGAGTTTCTCTTTTCGCTTATTTGACACAAAATTTTGGTGTCAAAGAAACTGTAGCCACAGGACATTGTTTACTTAGAACGAATATTCGCTCTCTACATTGTCATCGCATCAGCCGAAAGGATGACTCAACGACGCGCCGTCCCCACAGCTGCCACATGTTCCAGCGACTCGCACACCATTCCCGTTACCTGGGCGTGTCCGTCATTAAGCAAGAGCGAAATGTAAATAATAGTTAGAACTCCGATTGGTTAACAACTTTTGTCCCATGTCTGTAATTGGTTAACAGTGTACATAGATCTTAGTATAAGAATAGCGTTTAAGTCGAAATAAACACACTTTCACATTCGCATTCCTGGACTACACGCTTAAAGTTATTTCTCCAAACCCTTCCTCCAAAGTGGTGACCCCGACGTGATCCAACCGGACCGACGTTATCTAACCGACGTGATCTATTCGGCGCGAAAATAAAATTAGCCCGACGCGACGCGATCAAACTCAACGTGATTTATTTGAACCGACGCGACTAAACTGCCAACGTTATCTCGACGGATTCAAACTCAACACGGAAGCTCCGATAGCAAGTCAAAAAAATCTCTGCACAAAGCACCGCCAGGAATCGCTGAACTGCTGCATCAAAAATCAAAAATATGGAGGAAGCTTTCAGCGCAGCTCAATCAAGCCCATCTGCCACCGCCAGCTCTCAAGCCACCGCCAGCTCTCAAGTCGCCAACATATCGCTCTCACTGCGAGTGCCACCTTTCTGGCGCGACAAACCACGACTATGGTTCTTCAGTTTCGAAGCAGCAACGCACGAGCTAAAGAAAAGTCAACCTCAACTGGCGCAGATGGTAATCGCTCAACTTGACAAACAAGACATCGAGCAGATCACGGATTTGCTGTACAACCCCACAGAGAAGCAGTACGACGCCATCAAGGAGAGGCTCATCGCCACATACGAAGAATCCGACAGCAGGAAATTTCAAAAGCTGTTGTCAGAGATGGAGCTAGGCGACCAGAAGCCCACACAACTCCTACGTCGCATGAGGGACCTTGCACGCGATAAAGTTCCCGATTCAACGCTGCGACTCATGTGGACCAATCACTTACCGCCACAAGTCCGTTCCGTACTGGCCGTCAGCGAAACATTCAGCAACAAAATGCCGCTCGAGGAACTAGCTCTAATGGCTGACAAAATGATGGAGCAGACCAGCGAACTCGCAGCAGTCAACTCCACACCACCGCCAATACCACAGTCAGTACCACTAATAACTGACCCACCATCCCCCGAAGCCGTATTACATAAGTTAACGCTGGAGATAGCAGATTTAAAACTAGAGATAGCAGATTTAAAATCAGCTAGAAATTACAACGGCCCACGAAGTCATTATTCGCCTCGAGATCGAAGCCGGTCAAGATCGCGAACTCGAGGTTTCACACCATCGTCTCACTGCTACTACCATCGTAGATTTGGCGCTCAAGCAACAAAATGTACTTCGCCCTGCACATACAAGCCGTCGGAAAACTAGATCGAACGACGGTAGCGGCGGAAACCGGCGTTCACCAAATCTCATACCGCCTATTCGTCACGGACATGAAAACCGGACTATCGTTCTTGGTAGATACAGGGGCAAACATATCCGTCATACCTCGAACTAAAGGCTGCACAACATCTCCTCTACCGTTCAAGCTGTACGCTGCCAACAACACGGAGATTGCAACATACGGTGAAAAGACGCTTGAACTCAATCTCAACCTACGCCGCCCATACAGATGGAAATTCATAGTCGCCGACGTCTCGAAGCCAATACTAGGAGCCGACTTCCTAAAGCACCATCAACTCATGGTGGACTTAAAAAACAAGAGACTCATCGACACCGTCACTAACCTCAAAATAAACGTGCCGTACAAAGCTACCGATGTGCCTACAATCCGAAGCGTCGACGAAACACAGAGCTACCATGACATTTTAGCTCAATTTCCCGGCATCACAAGGCTTACATCAATGAACCTGAACAGCAACGTCAAAGTGCAACATTTCATTGAAACCGAAGGCCAACCTATACACTGCCGTGCCCGTCCGCTACCACCACATCGCTATGAAAAAGTGAAGAAAGAATTCGAGAACATGATGCAACAAGGATTATGCCGACCAAGCAAAAGTCCATGGGCATCACCTCTTCACGTCGTACCTAAAAAGAACGGTGACATACGAATCTGCGGTGACTATCGCCGTCTAAATGCAGTTACGAAGCCAGACCGATATCCAGTACCACGCGTCAAGGACTTCACTTACCAACTCTCCGGCAAGACAATTTTCTCCACAATCGATCTCAATCGTGCATATCAACAACTCAGTGTCAGAGACGAAGATATAGAGAAGACCGCCATCATAACTCCAATGGGTCTATTCGAATTCCCAAGAATGTGCCCAGGTCTCAAAAATGCAGGACAAACCTTTCAACGGTACATCCACGAAGTTTTACGAGGCCTAGACTACGCATTTCCCTTCTTGGACGACATACTGATTGGGTCAGAAAACGAAACACAACATCGCGAACACCTAACTACAGTGTTACAGCGACTAGAAGACAATGGTATTACAATCAACCCCGCCAAATGTGTTCTTGGTCAACCTGAAGTCAAGTTTCTCGGTTATAATGTATCGAAACACGGTATCAAACCACCTGAAGACAAGATGAAAGTCATCATGGAATACCCCAAGCCGAAAACAATCGAAGAATCAAGAAGATTCCTCGGCATGGTCAATTTCTATCGCGATCACATACCAAACGCCGCATCTATCCAAGCACCGCTAAACGCGTTCCTACACAATACAAAGAAGCGCGATAAAACAATCATCGAATGGACTCCAGAGGCATCAGAAGCATTCGATGCGTGTAAAGTCAGCATCTCAAACGCAGCTTTACTAGCGCACCCATCAACACAAGCCACATACGGTCTATTTTGCGACGCATCCGACAAGGCAGCTGGTGCTGTGCTACAACAATACATCGACAATAAATGGAACCCATTAGGCTATTTCTCGAAGAAATTCACAGATGCGCAGCTAAAGTATTCAACCTACGATCGTGAATTACTTGCAATATACATGGCAGTAAAACATTTCCGAAAAATGTTCGAAGGACGTCAACTCATTATCTTCACCGATCATAAGCCGCTTACATACGTAATGAACAAAAAAGAGTCTAACACAGAAACACCACGGCGAACAAGGCAAATTCTATTCATCAGCGAGTTTACAACCGACATCCGCCACGTGAGCGGTCAACAAAACATTGTAGCCGACGCTCTCAGCAGAATAGAAACAATAGCCTGCCCGTCAACAATAGACTACAAAGCAATTGCAGCTGCACAACGTAATGACCCAACTATAAAGACGTTGAACGAACAAGAAAACATATGTTTGAAGAAAGTCATTATCCCAAATTCTGACCTCGAACTCTATTGTGAGACTTCAACTTCCAATATACGACCGTACATACCGGAACAACACCGGTACAACGTGTTTGAAAGCGTACATAACAATAGTCATCCCGGCATACGAACCACTCGCAAGATGACGTCACAAAAGTTCTTCTGGCCAGCCATGAACGCCGACATAAGCAAATGGGCCAGAAGCTGCATCGACTGTCAGAAGAGCAAAATACAACGCCATACATCTTCCAGTATCTCAAGTTTCCCGCCGACAGACCGCTTTCAACATATACACGTCGACATCGTTGGACCGCTACCCACTACGACTCAAGGTTACAGATACCTCATCACTATGATTGATAGAACAACGAAGTGGCCTGAAGCGATACCTACCGACGACATAACAGCCGAAACCGTCGCCGATACCATCTACAAGCACTGGATCGCACGTTTTGGATGCCCTACGACGCTAACCAGCGATCAAGGTCGACAATTCGAGAGTCAGCTGTTTACAAACCTAATGAAACTAATGGGAGTAAACAAAACGCGAACCACACCATATCACCCGCAAAGCAATGGGATGATCGAACGATGGCATCGAACTTTGAAAAATTCACTACGAGCAAAATTATCACAATCAACATCTTGGATTGATGAACTGCCTACAATATTACTTGGTTTAAGAGCCGCATTACGCACAGACACAGGAGTTAGCGCAGCCGAGCTAACATACGGTTACAATTTACGCCTGCCTGGCGAATTTTTCACAACATCTGCTTTACCCACGACAATGGACTACAATTTTGTCGAGAAATTGAGGAAGACAATAGAACAAAACAAGCCACGCACATCTGCTGTACACAACAACAATCATAAAATCTTCGTGAACAAAGACCTCGCAGATTGCAGCCACGTGTTCGTTCGTGTAGACGCAGTAAAGAAACCTTTGGAACCACCGTACGAAGGCCCATTCCCCGTTGTCAAACGGACAGAGAAGGTGTACACAATACAACTGCCTAATCGACAAACAACAATCTCCATTGATCGTTTAAAACCAGCATACTTATTGGAAGAAACAAACATACCAGAAGATACCGGTACTGCAAGTAAAGCCATCGTTACATTTACCAATTCATCTCAGTTACCGGTGCCAAACAACAAAACCATGACCAACACCGTACCCCAAGATAACAATGTACCGCAACCGAACACCACAACAACGTCACAACAAGCAGCAGCAACCAAGCGCACTCGTTTTGGACGTGTCGTCAAGCTGCCAGTACGTTTTCACTAGAGGGGGAGCACTGTAGCCACAGGACATTGTTTACTTAGAACGAATATTCGCTCTCTACATTGTCATCGCATCAGCCGAAAGGATGACTCAACGACGCGCCGTCCCCACAGCTGCCACATGTTCCAGCGACTCGCACACCATTCCCGTTACCTGGGCGTGTCCGTCATTAAGCAAGAGCGAAATGTAAATAATAGTTAGAACTCCGATTGGTTAACAACTTTTGTCCCATGTCTGTAATTGGTTAACAGTGTACATAGATCTTAGTATAAGAATAGCGTTTAAGTCGAAATAAACACACTTTCACATTCGCATTCCTGGACTACACGCTTAAAGTTATTTCTCCAAACCCTTCCTCCAAAAAACGAAACAACAAACTGTTGGTGATAGTAAATATTCAAAATATTTGTGTTTACAAAGTGTTTTTATCAGTGTGTAAAACGTACAAGTGTTGGAAACTATATCCTGCTTGTGATTGTTACAATGCATTGTTGTGTAATCGGCTGTAAAAGCCGTAGCTACCGAAATTGCGAGAAAATAAGTTATTACTCGTAAGTGCGAAAACTACTTTAAATTAGTATTTTATTGGCATTATACAATAAAGTTTAGATTAAAATTGTTTAATATAGGTTCTCAAACTTGATAGTAAACTAAATAAATCATGAAAATTTGCTTACGAAAATATTGTTATTGTCCAATAAGTCATAGTAATCCGACCAAATTTAGTAGTTTAGTTGTAGTTGTCAATTGCTTTATAATTTGACTGTCGGAGCGTCATTTTGTAGATTTCTTATTTTTCTGGATTATACTGCATTTTAGGGATACCAGTAATATAATTTGAAGTTGTCCTTGTTGTTGGGTAAATACAAAGATTTAAGTTATGTTAATGTTTCAGATTTCCAGGGCATAATATTCATGGATATTCAAGCACGTACTGCTGGTCAATCTGTAAATACCATGAAAAGGATATCGCCAAAAACATATCACACTAAGTATTTACGTTTTAGCGCGCTATAAAAACCAATAAATTCTTGGAATTAACGTTGTCGTTATTTATTTGTATTCACGGATATTCAAGCACGTACTGCTGGTCGAGCTGTAAATACATACCATGAAAAGGAGTACCACCAAAATCGTATTTTACTTTGTATTTACGTTCAAAGTATTTATTGGTTCATAGCGTGGTATACGCTATAAACCAATAAATACTTTGAATTGAGTGGTTGGCGGGATACCATGGTGTCTGGACGTCGAACTTTTGGTTTTAAAAAATTTTATTACCTTTTTATGATTGTTTATTTCTTTGATTATACTTGTGGGCGCCACGAGGATAATCAAAATAATAAACTAAGTTTAAAAACTGAACTCTCACTACGGAAACAACAAATGTTAAACACCATGGGGTAGGTAACATTACCTACCCCATTGTGTTTAACATTTGTTGTTGTTGCTATAAGCAACGAGGAAATCTAATCTAATCATTTTCTCGTTGCTTAGCAACCACAACATAAGTTTGTGTACAAACTTAAAGGGAATGAAATCGTCTAAAATCAATAATTTACAAGGAAAAATCGACTCCTTCTTCCTAAAGTTGGTTATAATGTAGCCTATATTGTCCGGACCATAATAATGAGATGATATTATAACGGTAATAAAAGTGTGTGTGTGTGTGTGTGTGTATGTGTATGTATATGTGTGTGTGTGTGTATGTGTGCGTGCGTGCGTGTGTGTGTGTGTGTATTAATGTGCACACGTATTAAGACAAACATTACTTGACGCAAATGATCGCGTGACTGTTGTGTCCATGCTCTGACAACTTACTCATCACTCTGTACTATATTATCTACTCATAAGTGTTCAGCTTATTAAGCCCAGCAAAATTGAGTCAAGTTCACGAATTCACAAATATTTGCTCCTACCAGGGATTTGAACTCGGACTGCTTAATGTGCTAGCTAGCTTCACAGTCCACTCCACCACGACGCACTTCAAAAATCCTATTGTCGTCCATCCAGTCATGAGAAGGGAGATGAACTCGAGAGTACACACATTTTTCAAACATTTCAAAATAAGGCAAATCAAAATATTATGAACATTTAGTGGGGTAATATTTTAAAAACCTGGCTTCTTCTGTTGACTTTAGTCACTTCTGTCACTGTCATGTCAACTCTCAATCTACCCCTTACAGGGTGTACGTGGATGCCCAGTCTACAGGATTCTTTCTCTAAGTTTATTTCATTCAAATTTCTGTATATTATTTGTTAAAAACAAGTTTTAAACTGTATCCATGCTTGTTGGATAAAGTTTTAAACATTACAGGACGGACCACATTTTTATTCACGAGGGGAAAAGAAGAAGAAGAATGGAGTTGTCCAAGAAACAAACTATAGATGTCTTTGAACTCTTGCATGTATATATACAACAAGAATGCCTGTAGAATGTAAAAAATTGAAATTTATAAAGATCGCCAAAAAAAAACACACATTGAGAACAATTACTTTGCAAATGAACATTAATGTTAATGAGGTTAAGTAATAAAAAGATATCGAACCTCAAGAATCAGTATAAAGGGTGTAAAAGACATGAACAGTCAAACGAGAACCATGTATTCTATACATCAAAATAAGAAATAATCCAAAAAATAATGGGTCTGTCAAACGTTTTTTACTTTACATGCCAAAAAAATTTACAAAAAATAACGAGAATAACTGTGTTTTTACTTTTTTCATATCTTAAAAATGGCTGAGATATTTACGATCAAAGTTCGTATTTCTGGCCGAAGGTTGTTAAAAACGCGGACGGGCGCTCACTAGCCCATCGGCTAGTGAGCGCCCATCCGCGTTTTTAACAACCAACCGAGGTTGTGACGTCATCACGTCACAACCTCGGTCATTCGACAGTCGCGCTCTCGTTTGCACGCCGCTGCGCAATAAAAATCAAAATTATAAAGTTATCTGTGGTAAAATGAAAATCAAATACTGTATTGTGCCCCAGTGCTTCAATTCAACAGTTAAAATACCTGATAAACTCTTTTTTTATGTGCCTATGTACCCAAAAATAAGGAAAAAGTGGATGACAGCCGTAAAAAGATTATATTCAATAGACCCTAAAACTAAAGCGCACTGCTGTGAAGACCATTTCGATTTTAAAGAGACCTACAAAACTTACGTTTTTATAGTACTATTAGAAGGGTTTAACCGATTTTGATAAAATATGTCTATGATCCACAGTTAAATTCAAAAAGAAACGCATCGAAACCACAGCGGTTATACTTATAACCAAACCAAACCAATCCACACACAAAATTAATCAAAAATGTCTGGTTTAGTATAAAAATATGATAATAGGTAGGTATTGCCCACTTAGAAACCGTTAACTACGTAAATACCTACCTACTAGGACTTACCTTCATTTGTGTATGATAAGGGTAAATAGTGACATTTTCTTCAAGTTTATAGTAATAAAATAATTATCGAGACCTCGAGCTGTTGATTACGAGTGCCTACATAGTATTTTTTTTATCGCCGCTCATAATAGATTTATTAGATAGAAATTAAACACAGACACTTTCAGTTAGTTTTATGTTTGAACAAATACCTACCCAAGAGTAAGTAATCCTGTACTTAGAACATACATTTCTTTTCGTCTTTATTCCACGAATTTCGGTAGCCGTAAAATCTTGATTCTTCATCAAATTTTGTGCCACCATCAAACTATCCACTCTTAGCAGATTGTCCGACTGACCTTTCAGAAAATCTTCTTCCAGTCTACTCACTACACGTTTCACTCTGATATGAGGTTTCACTTCCGTGTAATCGGATATAAAGAACAATTTATATTATTTCTTTGAAATACAGGCACACTATAGGTAATAGGAAAACGAAGACAATCAAAGCAAAATAATAAAACGAGACGCGCGTAATTTGGTAGGGTTAACGTACCGGACCGAGCGCCGCGCCACGGTAATATTATCTATAGGTGCGCGGTGTCGCTGTCCCGGGTTGTGACGTCATCGTATGAGCGAGTGTAATCTCGGAAATACAGAAAAGGGCTTAAACTTCTCGTCTTTAGAACTTCGGAAATACTGCATGTATTGAAGTGAAATAAAATGTAATGTAATGTACATGATCTACGCTGCGATTTTAGGTATATTTGATAGTAATATTTTGACCCTTTTGTGTTCCCATTGCTGGGAATTGATTTTTATTTTTTGGTTTTAAAAAATATTGCAAATTGTACCGCGCAATGTAAAGCGCTCAACTCGCACGCAACTCGCAAAACCGCGATAATTTTGCCAGACGGCGGTTTTATACAGAAGTTTTATACATGTATACGAGTGTAAATAATAAACGAATACATAACAAAAAAACTTGTAAAATACATGTATTATACCTTGGTGAAAACGAGGGGTAATACGTCATAGTGCGTCATAGTTACGTACTCTAAAGGTTCGAAAGGGACAAAATAGAAAGTAAGCTGTTTTAAGGAAAAAAATTTTACCTTCGCATTTTTATTTGTAGTACAGCTTCCAGTTTTAAAGATAAATTCCTTGTGTAAAGCACTAAAAAACATTGTTTTTTTTTTAATAATGTGATGACATCTCTGTCTATAAATCCTAGTCTAGCTAGTCTGTGATTATTGAAAATGGCTTCGAAGTCGTCGCAAGGTACCAAAATTAAAATAGAAGATATTTGTCGTACATGTTTGTCGAAAGAAAATGAACTCCATTCCGTTTTTGACACCAGAATTGGCTCTATTTCCCTTGATTGTGTTATTGCTGAAACAACTGGTATTCAGGTAAGCTAGACGATAATTTACACCTGTTTTGATAATCAGCGAAGCAAAAAGCTGTTGCGAATTTGTTTACAAATTATCTTGAAAGGATTTGTAATCTAAGTACCTATATCATTAGTTAATATGTTTTTAATAGAACTGGTTGTTATATTATTGGCGCTAGAGCGAGTTTATATACATTATGCAAAATACCTATGTCTTCGAAATCAATAATTATATACCTACCTATACGTTTGCTAGCTATAGTTGGGAAGTCTTATTTTTTTTCATTCAGTCATTGTAATTTGTAATTAATTCCAATAATGTTCAAATTAAATATAATTCCATTACAGATTTGCAACCCTTACCAAAATATTTATAAATCCTGTTATTCATTGCAATTTACATAATAAAAATTATCATAAATGAAGTAGGTATATAAGATTTCCTTATTACATTTTTTCTTTACTAAACTCAATGGAAATGTAAGATTTATGTGATAATTAGGTATGAATAACACCATACAAAAATCTCCCTGTGATTTTACAGTCTTCTTTCTATAATTGCTAATCCCAAATCTTGAACACAAAACTGAAGCTTTCTGCCCAAAAAAAGGATTTGTAATTACATCTGTGAATAAGTGCTCTGTACCTATCTTTATATTTATGTTCTACTTTACCATCACCGAAACAGTTATTATTGTTACTAAAGTGCTGTCACCAAACAGAGGCAATTTTGTACATTGACACCACTATCATCCTTGTCGTCCTCTCTCACACTCACACAGGTACAGTGACCACCTCTTTTAGATATTCTAAACCTTTTGAACATAGTAACACAGTGTTAATGTGTGTATGGGTTCAATAAAAGTTGTTAGTTAGAATACTCTAAAATGTTTAAGTATTACATATTAATCACAGTTTAAATTCATTTGGAGAATTTGAAATTAATCACAGTAAAGCTATGACCTTGATTAATGTCTTAGTAGTTTATGTCTTTATTTATCAGCAAATAGGTACACCAAATACCTCTTTGCATTGATAATAGCTATGGCTAGTTGATCACAAGCCTGAACTCCGCATGACATTGTGAATAATGCTATTGATACAGAATGTAGTTAAAACCATTAAATTTTACATAATTTTATAAATTTTGACAATGTACGAAATTATCTCTGCTCGCCAACCATATTTTCATATTTAACTTATGTTTATGTTTCACTTATTAGGAAACTGATGTTTTATTGCCATTTAGCGCAGACATCCTTGTATTTTTTTAATACAGGGAAACCTTTACTTAATAGTTATGTGTGGTATTTGCTTCTCTTTTCTTGGCCATAGTATTTCTGCCAGACTTTCTCAACACTTTTTTATGCACTGAAAAAAATTGACATGCGACAGTATCTTCCGCAATCCGGGCGGCTTCATTAACCACTATGATTTTTTTCAGAGTATTTTTTATATTTTTTCTGGTTTTAAAAATATTTAAGTGTTTGTAAACACAAATATTATTCCATAAATACTACTATTTTTTAACAAATTAGAATTTTTGGCTATTATTTATGTAATACAACATGTATAGAATACTCTTGTTATCCTAATAAGAAAATATCCTATTGTTATACTGCATCTGTCTGACTGAACTTCCCTAATCTGTGTCTACAAATCAGTGGCGGCGTAGATACATACATTGTACACTGGGGCGGCGAGGGGGTGAGTGCTGACACTTCAACAATCAAAGTTACTACTCACATCAATTATCAATACAATTTAGGGGTGACAATGCCAGCCTAGGGCTCTTTTTTAGGTTGGTTGTTGTCGTTCCTATGTCGTTATTCCTATGCCACCCCTTGGTGCTTGGCTCCCAGAGTGGACCGTCCCCTCCGCCCCAAAAATGTTTTCATTTTTGAATGAATAAACAAATAAACTTTTTTTGACATAGAATAGTATTCTGCATATACATACAATGATATTTAATGCTGCGGAATATGCAATAACTTTAGGCAATGCGCAAACGCAAACACTAAAGCTGCCTTTTCATAATTATTTACGTACCTATGCATTATCTCACACCAAATAAAAAAGTACAGACGGAGAACGGTGAAGAAAAAACTGCGGCTGGTTTTGTATCCTATGTATGTGTGAGCCAGTTCTTTTCTTATAAGGCAAGGAGTAGTTAAGCAGATGTAATGTGCACGTAAGTGACAAGTGACGGGTGTAGTTTTTTTTTACCGGCTTCAGTATTTTCTTCACTGAACTGCATCTGTACTTTTTATTTGGTTTAAGTGTACCTACTATCTATGTTTATCATTCCTGTAGTTTTGTAATAATAGAAACTTATATTACTTTATGCTTGCAATTTTTCTTAAAAATATAGCAAAATGTCTAAATCCTTATTTGTTAAATGGGAAGCGGTATCCTATGTATTGTTTATAAAGGGATCCTGTGAGGGCTCCGCTCTGCTGCGCTTCGCTAAGCTCCGCACGTCGATGCTTAGTTTTTTACTAATATCCTACGACATATACATACTCTACCAATATTGTTGAACTTGACCAATATTTTGAATTCTTTTTTATGTGAATCGGACTTTTGCGTCGCAGTGTTTAAGATTTATAAAATTACAAATATTTTAAAATAGAATGTAATTTTTTTATTTTTTATTTATATAGATTATTCAAAGCGATGGACTTCCTTCTACAGTATGTCTTATGTGTAAAGATAAAGCTACCAAGGCTTATGAATTTAGAAAACAGTCACAAGAAGCTAATACATCTCTACAAAATGCTTGCAAGAAAGAGAAAAGTGGACATAATTCACAAGAAAATACTAGCTCACAGGTAATATTTTTTTCTTATTATAACATCTTACGAAAAGCTATTTATATTATAGTCAACAATTTGTATTTTCATACTGAATAAAAATGTGAAGATGGGATACACGACACAAACTCAGTTCCTTCTGAGTTTGTGTCGTGTATCCCAGTGGGGTGACCGAAATCTAGTTAGTTTTAATGCTGCCAAAACACAGGCGTGTCTGTTCTCCGCAAAAAAGAGTCCTTTCATTCTGACTCCTACTTTCCGAGATACATCTATTCCAGTTTCCGACACCCTTGAGCTCCTTGGCATGACGTTCACACCCAACTTCAACTTCGGCGAAAACATCTTTTCAAAAGCTCAAACTGAGGCCAAAAGACTGGGTATTCTTAACAAGGTTAAACGATGCTTCACGCCGCAACAACTTTTGACCTTATATAAGGCTCAGGTTCGATCCTGCATGGAGTATTGTTGCCATCTTTGGGACGGTTCAGCAAAATATCAACTTGCCGCTCTTGACTCGGCTGGCCGCAGAGCCAGGAAACTTATAGGTGATGATAGGCTGGTGAATGCTAATCTGCAAAGTTTGGCTCATTGTCGCAGAGTGGCTTGCCTGTCGGGTGTTTTATAGATTGTACTTTGGCGAGTGAGCTCTTGAGCTGCATGAGCTTGAGGAGATGGTGGAATACCATCTCCTTTTTACCATCGGGGGTCTAGACGGACTTCAGGTTACCATCCCTACCTCGTACAAATTCGGCCTATGCGTACCAAGCGGTTTTCAACATCATTTATTATGCGCACCGCTAAGCAGTGGAATTCCCTGCCGGCCTCCATATTCCCAAATAGTTATAACCTTGCTCTATTTAAGGTTAGAGTGAATAGGCATCTTCTGGGTAAACTCGCTCCATCTTCGGCTTCCTCTTAGCTCTCCTGCACAGAGTGTTGCTAAGAGTGAACCCATTCTAAGTAAAAAAAAAAGACGTGGCTGCTGTTCTGTCCTGTAAATTTATTCAACTCTCACAAATAAAACCAAAGAGAATTGTCACAAACTTCAAACAATATGTCTTCCTCTAGTGTAGTGAACGCTAACAAAAAATGCTTAGCTTCCCCTTCTCGCAGGCGAACGATGTTATCCATTTGTCGCGGGAAGCATGTTATTGTATTTTTGCTAACAAACCTGTTATGCCCCTAATCGGTTAGCAAACAATGTTAGCGTGTTAGCAAAAACGAAAACACGGCGCAGCGGACCCGGCTTTACTCGCACAGGGTGCATTTCGTTTTTGGTCTCGCCATGATTAGACTAGATTCATTGCCATCTAAAAACGTCAATAATTCAAACATATGGTATGGGTAGTTTCGTTACTTGTGTGTTCATGTAATGCTGGGGCCGCACTTGCGCCTATCGTCCCGAAGTAATGCGTGGCGATACTTCGTACGATACACGCAAGTGCGGCCCGAGCAAAGTTATCGCGATAAAGCATGTGGCATTTCTTTATTTGCACGAACTATCGTGCAATAATCCAAGATGGCCGAAATCATTTCCAGACGTGTAAATTACGTAGTATTATTATCGTTCTTTGCGTTTAACTATGCATAATCACTTTCTTTACTTCAAAATTGTGTGCTAATAATAACGTAATGCATTTATTATAAAAATAACTCAGCTGTATCGTATACAGCGTATACTTAGTCACCCGTACGCGTCTGAACTAATGGAGAACAACCTTCGAAATGAACAACGCATGTCTGACCACGCAGCGCGATAGGTTAGCGCGCTAAAACCCTGACGTACCGGCTCCCGGCCGATAACGCACAAGCAACCCGAATATTCGTGACGATAGCCGATAACGGCCGGTCACATCTGCGTGTATCGTGTCCTAGCACGAAGCTTCGTGACGATAGGCGCAAGTGCGGCCCCAGCATAACTGTGTATGCACACGGGTGACGGGTGAGGCGGTGGTGGCGTATTTTACCGGCCTCAGTGCATTCTTCTTTGTCTCAGTTTGTATGTATAAATTTGTAGCACGCAGCATTAGTTTCATTACTTACTAATTGTAATAGACATACATTTTGCGAACTGGAGATTGTTATGACGTTATTGATTAAATGTTTATATGGATGGCACCAAATATGACTTTCATAAGTGGCCGATTTGTACCTTGTTCTTGTTCTTTTAAATAAATGGCGATAGCGACTCATAAAGGTTACGCATTGCTCCAATATTAAGTGAAAATATACTTAAAGTAACTGACAATTGTATGGTAGATTTAGTTTAAAATGGAGTCTCTCAACTCGTGTTTTTGCAACAAGAACTCGGGAGAAGTTCAAGTTTATGGCTCACTGTGAATAAATCAAAAGCCATAGTCAAAATTTCTTTACTCTTTTGTAAAGAAATTTTGACTTTATCTTTTGATTTATGCACAGTGAGCCATAAAGTATAAACGGTAAATTTTTTACTTCTATGTAATTTCATTATTAGGTTATGATGAAGACCTATATTGTACTCTAATTTGAAAACTGATAAAAAATTTCAGCCTTCGCACGTATCCCACTCCACGGCATTGAATTTTATTAAATGTCTTTCAGCCAGCCAATATCAAAACAGAAGATGCTTCTGCCGATGACAGTGATTATGTAGACTGGATGGGAATTGATGATTTTAATGAATTTGGTAAGTTGTTTTAGTACATACATAGAGTAGTGTTTTTTACCACCTGTTCTCATATTAAAATATATAGTTTTAACAACAGTACAAGAACTATTAGCTTTACAAAAACCTGTTGGTTGATGAAATATTTTTTTCTTATGTTGATTCACAGATTCAGTTAAAGATGAACGTGAGGAACAAACATCACATTATCAATGCAAAAGCTGTGACTTGATATTTCAATCTAGTAATAAATTGCAGGAACACATTGCAAAGAAATGTTTAAAAGGTAAACTTCAATGGTACCTCTATGAACTTTCCTCATTAGTGCTTATGTTTACCGCTATGTTGTTGGCAAACAAACATATTATGGCCATAGATTTATTATTACTGACATTTATCGATTGGCAATGAATAAACTAGGGCGAGACCAAAAAAATTAACCAATGTGCGATTAATGCGCATGTGTGCGTGAAAAATAGTACTGCAATCTGACAAATGCTGTCTTTTCTACGTGACTGACAGGCCGACTTGGGCCGTCTGTACGTGAAATGATCTCGTCTATCTATCTCGCTCTAATATACGTTTCATACATTGCCGATCTAGAGTTTCCAATATCTATGATTATGATCCATCTGATGGTAAGCAAACACCATAGAATATGGCCAATTGTAACAGTCATGTGTCACTCCCGTGCTTTAATTTTTTTTCTATGTAAACTTTAGAGTTTATATTTTGTATATAAAAAGAGTTTTTTTATTCTTGACAGGGCAAAATAAAGGCATAATTATGACTTCTACTTATAGATATGCCAAAAAGGCGCACTTATCCCTAATACTACTAAGAGCCCTCGCTCACGGCGAATATTTTAACGATGCTGTCGCGCGTTCGTATCGAAATAGTCGCGATGCGGTCGCTTCCTGTGTGCCCTCGCCCACATAACCACGATTCAGCCGCGTCGCTTCCGTCGCGATGTTAAGACATCATTAGTCACGTTGGCTTTGGTGCTGCTTTTACGTAAGAAGCGTCAATATTGGATACACTTATTAAAAAAGGAGAGATTACGTGGTGGACGTAACAACGTTGAAAATACTACAAAACTATCATAAATTCAGAAATCTTCAAATATTCGACGTTTTGTGAATTGCTTTTCATTGTAAAACCAGAGTTGACACGCAGAAATGCAGTGATTATTCGCGACGGTCGCGCGTTTGCATCGATAGTCGCAATGCGTTAGTAGCGCGTTGGCAACGCTTGTGTAGCGCGTTCCAAATGCGACTAACGCGCGTTAGTAGTGATGCTACGTTTCGTTAACGCGCGACAGCATCGCTACAAAAATTCGCCTTGGCAAGGGCTCTAAGGACAATGTTTTTATTAGTGTTGCCCAAATGCAAGAACAAGACGAGACTTGGCTAGTCTTGGTCTTGGTCTTGCGCTCCCAGTCTTGGTCTTGGTCTTGGTCTTGCAGCAAGAGTCTTGCAAGTCTTGCAATTACCTATTAGACTATTGCTATTTATTACAGTTTACTTTAGATCTTAGGAATTAACATAGCCATAGTAAAGACCAATCAGATTAATAAATGTCTGAAGATTTGATAAGAAATTCGATAACTGCCACATGGTTATCAACTGAGCTATATGCCGTTTTCCATGGGAGTAACTGTTCCTTAATAAACATTTACGCTTTATAAGCTTACATGTGCTAAAACATGTAAAAAACTAATTAATTACAATTAATTGACGCCGTCGTGGTGGAGTGGTCAGTACAGCTGGCTACACATCAAGCGGTCCGGGTTCGAATCCTGGTAGCGGCAAATGTTTGTGTGACGAACACGAATGTTTGTTTGCGAGTCATGGTTGTTTATATATTTATTTAAGTTTATTTATATAAATATCTAAAATTATTATGTATATTAAAAAAAATCCGTTATCTAGTATCCGTAACACAACACACGTGTGAGCGTGAAAATATATTATTATTATATATTATCAATTGACTGTATTTTAAAGAACAATATCTGTCTAGAAAGAGATTGAACCCTCAACTTATATGAAATTTAATAAAATAGTTTTACGATTTATCATTTATTTCAATAAAAAATAAAATACAATAATGTATTCGTTTCCATTCTAAGCACACTGAAACTTATTTATTCATTGGAACACCTGTGCTCTTAAAACTATACCTAGGCCCTGTGGCGGCAATCAATTAGTGTCAAATGTTGTGATTTCGGCGCGGCGGCACCGATTGTTGTATGTGATTTCAAAAGAAGCTGCCGGCGCGTGTATCATCACCATGTACTTCCGAAAAGCGGCAAATTTCTTTGAGAAGTCAGTACAAAACCTTTGATGCCGCATTATCAAAGTGCCGATGGTTAAAACAAAACTATGCATACACTCTGTTTGATTTTAATGGCTATTTTTTTATTCGCTATGTATGTTTATGGTACGTATTGTTCGTAATGCGCATAGGTCCAGTTTTTCATATTCTTTGATACAGTTTTTTGCGTCTCATAGAATTCCTAAGCGTACCTATACACAGAACTGTTATACCTAACTACTCCGTGAAATAGTGCTAAGTCCTAGCTGCAAGACGCAAGAGTCTTGCGGGATTAGTCTTGTTCTTGCTCAAGTCTTGCACGGTCAGTCTTGGTCTTGGTCTTGCTAAAAATACGCGGTCTTGTTCTTGGTCTTGGTCTTGCATTTTTGCAAGACCAAGACCAAGACTGCAAGACCAAGACTGAATTTGGGCAACACTAGTTTTTATTGAATAAAAGTATAGCGGATCCTGCGGTCCATTCAGTTTGGTCCATTCAGATGTAGTAGCCGATCTCGTTCTTACGACGCTTCTGTATGAAATTGACTACTCATCTCTGGTTTCTATAATTGCAGTAGAATTTGAAGATGCAGGCAACAACTATTGCCCACTGTGTGGCACTAACTATTTTGATGCTGTTAACTTGACCACTCATATGTGGGAAACTCATGCAGACCTGATGGGACCAAAGAAAAGGGGGCGGCCTAAAAAGATCGTGACGACAGTAAGACGATTCTCCGTTTTAGTTATAAAAGTTACAAATAAAATGCTGTTATTATAATTCTGTTAAATATCATCTGTTTCAGACCATTTTAACTAAATTGTCAGAAAACGGTTTTCGATTAAAATCTATTTCCGTAGATAAATACGACTGCATGATTTGCAAAGAGCAATGTAAAACCAAAGAAGATTTAGAAAAGCATATGATTAAACATAAGGGTAAGTTTTGTAAATTGAACTATAGTGGGTTTTATTAAAAATGAATCCAAAGTTTGTGTGTGATTAATAAACAAATATATTGTATCCTACCCAATTACTCAAATGCTGTAGAAATGGGGGCCTTGAGCTGGGGTAAAATTGAGTGATAGGTTATATTCCGAGAACTGGTAGACATATTTGAGTAAAGAAAGAGTGAGAAATCCTGTAATAGAACTCTCCTGCAATACCCTAACACTGAGCTGCAAACCTGGTTGAGAAGCAGTGGGGCTAAGTCAGTTCTTATATGTCCAAAGCAGGGATGTAACGGAGGTAGTTTTATCGGAACCGAAGTCGGAGTCGGAGTTTTTAAATTTGATTTATCGGAATCGGAATCGGAGTCGGAAGCAGGGTCAGAAGTAGTGGCATGAGAAAGAATTTTTATTTACAGACAAATAAAACATTCTTAAATCAATTTTTTTAAAATTATAAAATAAAACACAAACAATGAAAAAAAACCTTTCATAACAGTCGACACAGGCCGCCGTCGCCGCTATGTTATGCTTCGACCTCCGATTAAAACCTCCGATTTAAAAGTGTCGGAGCCGAAGTCGGGACCGAAGGTGTAATAAAATAAAATAATCGGAAGTTCCGACTTAACGGAACCGGAGTCGAAGCTCCGTAACATCCCTGGTCCAAAGTAGCAAAAAAAATTGTTTTTCAAAGGTAAAAAATTTTCCTTGATCTTATCTGAAATTTTTATACCCTAATTTAGAGATGTAACAGAGGTTACTTTATCGGAACCGAATTCGGAATCGAGGTTTTTAGATTTGGTTTATCGGAATCAGAACCGAAGGTCAAGGCACAAGAGACGTATTATTCACTGTATACATAGTATTCACACAAACTTCATCGAAGTAGTTCCAAATACCACTTGATTTTGGCATCCAAATATTAACAATAATAAAAAACTCGGATAAAAATTAAAAAGAAGCGCGAACGCACGAAACAACACTGTCAAGATTCTATTTACAAAATAATAAGTGAAAGACTACACAATCGACAGAAAGAACTGTTCACGATAAGTTTGTATAAACTTGTTTGTATGCGTTGACACCGGCCGCTGCGCCCCGCCCCGCTAAACTTCCACCGCCGATTATTACTTCCGATTTAAACTTATCGGAATCGGAGTTGCAAAATCAATTTGAAGTTCCGACCTTTCGGAGTTGGATTCGAAGCTTCGTAACATAGGGATGTTACGAAGCTTCGAATCCAACTCCGAAAGGTAATTAAATGTTAAAAGATAAAAAAAATAAGCCAGTTCATTTCGGCGGTGTGCCAGATGCTTGCAAAACTGTTTGTTGCAACGCCTACTATACATCCTACAGTAATGTTGCAGCACTCTGTACGCAATGCTGCAAGATAGCAACATTGCCGTAGCATTTCTAATAGGAGTTGCAAGCATCTGACAAAGTTAAAGAAACTCCTAAATGCACTTGGCTTATTTATTTTATACTTTTTAAATATTCAATTTGAAGTTATACAAACTGCTGATTGTCTCAAGGAGACATTCTTTGCAAAAAAAAAAAATGCAACTTTGGAGGTCTAAAAGCTGACTTAGCCCCACCACTTTCCAGAAAGGTCTCAGTGTTAGGGTATTATAGGAGAGTTCTATGACAGGTTTTCAGCTTACCTCAAATATGCCTTACCAGCTCTTGGACTAATATTCAATGATAAGATAAGAGAGAGGTGTAGTTAAGTGAGAAGACATAGTGACAAAAATTAAAAAGTCATGCTCAGATGGTTAGGTCATGTAGAAAAGAAGCAGTAAAAGGAGATTGACGAAAAAATGTGAAGTTAGTGAAGACGTAAAACGGGGAAGACCTAAACGATTGTTTATAAACCTAGTTAACAAAAAAAAATACCTATGTTCAACTCTGGTAACTTTAAATTTTGACGCTCTATCGAAATGCTCTTACAAAATTTACATGAATCTAAGTAAACATTGACATAATATGTGGCAAATATTTTTTTTTATGCTAACGTAATGTTTTATTTCAGAAACAAAAGTTTTGTGTTGTTTACTGTGCAAGAAGATGTATTTGAAGAGTAAAAATTTTAATCTTCACACCTGTATCGACGACAAAGGGAACATAAAAAAAGATGTGGGTGGTACAGTTTTTAAGACATTGTGCTAGTAGTTTATAATTATAGACAATCAGCAATCACTTTATTTTTTGTAGGATGACCCTTCTGATTATACTAACAAGACCAAACAGAATTACTTATCAGAAATTATTATAGAAGAACTCTTAGAATTGAACGGAGTTGCGGTACGTATTACTTAGGAGATTCATGCAATATAATTATATTATGGTAGAAAATAAAAAACGTAATAATCTACACGGACTGTTCTTTCCAGGTATGCGAAGTATGCACAGCAGTGTTTACGACGGAGACAGATCTGATGGTCCATAACGATAGCGAACATCCAGAAAGATCGTTGCGCTGTAATCTCTGTTTAAAGGTACTGGTATTCTTGTTTTGTGTAATTTATTTTATTGTTAATTCGTCGGAAAGTAAATAAATGTTGGCGACACTCTGTATTTTACCTAAAATTAGTCAAATTAAGTTTAATTGTATTTGATGTGAAAGTGTTTAGTGTAATGTTTTCAAGAAATAAGCACAAATACACAGCAACATAGTCAGCGGTTTCTGACCTTTTTACTTTCTCGTATACGTAGTAAAGAGGAAGTCTTGAAGTCGTCAAAAAGTTCGACCTCGAGAATTTGACGGATTTACACGTTTTGTACTTACCCGAGTCCAAAAATACCGTTTTTGGAATTATGTCTGTGTGTGTGTCTATGTGTCTGTATGTTTGTGTCTGTGCGTTAGCACGATAACTCGAGTAGGTATGCTTTAACTTATTGCAACCAAATTTAACATGCAAATATGACATCAAAATATAAGGTTTCTATCAACTTTTGAGTCGTTTCCGGTATACGAGAAAGTCAAGGGGAGACCACTCCCGATTTCTTCTGTCGGGGAATCCGCTTACGGTGGTAACTCCGTTGGTACCCTCCAAGCTCTTTGTGGGGTTGTTTCAGCGATGGCATAAGACATTTCACCGAAACTTACTGCCTTGTACGAAAGTACGGTCCTGCGTTCAGTGTTGCTCGCATCTGTGGGATGGCTCCGCCAAGTACTTACTCGATTCTGGGTCATTCAAAAGCAAGAAAAACACCTTGCAGGGACATTCGACTCCTGATAGGAGCGCCTAGATCATATTCCTCCCGCTCCCTCTCCGCGGCCTCCTGCGAGATCACCGTCTCACAACTCACATTACCAAGCATGGCTCCCACCACTGATCGTGTAATTTTTCTAGGTATTTGCCTCTGTGAAGTCCGCGGCTCGACATAGGAGCATTTGTAAGCAAATTGAAAGGAAACATAAGTGCTCCACTTGCGGTCTCAAGTTTGCCTACGAGATTTCGTTGAACAAACACATACTGCGATACCATGAAGGTCAAAGCGTTTCTGTTAAATTTATGGATACAAAAGCTAAAGAGGAAGAAAAGCAGTACCAGTGCGACACATGCAGCAAACAATTTTCCAGGTGCGTAGTTAAATGATGACGATCGATGATAATGTATTGTTTTAAACATACTTGGTCACGGTCCACGTAAATCGCACGTCATGCGCACACTTCCGTCAATAGGGTATTTTACACCATGAAAGAAAAAATATAAAATTGCATTTTTATGATAGATATCGCAAAAAGTAAACCAGAAACATCAATATTTATTCATAAATATGCAATTATATATTTTATTTTAAAAGTCGACATTTTTAAACTGCCCTTAAAATCTTTAAAACGCCGTTCGCCATATTAAAATCCTCCGTTAGTAAACAAAGTAGATTTGTATCGTTGATTTTGAAACCGCAGTTGTTTTGCTAACGGAGTGACGTCACGGGCCGAAAAAGCATGGCGGCTAGCGTTTCCGCGTGAAAATTCAAAATATAAAACTAAGTTTTTGAATAATTTTTGGTTACATAAATTTGAAATAAAAATTCTACTGGTTAATTACGGCCTCAGGATTGATTTAAAACAGTTTCAAAAAAATTTGTAATACCCTATAGAAGATTGCTTGCATCTTGCGTGGAAACTATAAAACTGTGTCCACGGGGCGGCAACGTCCTGTTTGCCTATCTTCATGCGTTCGTCATGGTGTCATTTCATTCGTCAAATGAAGCTCTTTAAACAGTGACTCTAAAACGCGCGGTTGTTTTATGCGGAAAACGCATTTCTTTCGACGCGCACTATTTTAATACATATTTAACATCGATTGTTTGACGCAGCGGTATCATTGGCTAAAACGAATGGAAAAAAAAGAATGGCGCTTGCCGCAGACAAGACCAAGGTTAGGTGCCTCCCTATGACGTTTATCTATCTATTACAATATTAAATATATTGTAATAGTTGATAGTTATAATTGACATTCCTATTCTGATATTTTACTAATTTATACTTTAATTCAACATAATATTATATAATTTAATTGTAAACAGAAATATACTTGACACAATGTTTCTCAACTTGAAAATGATAAATGACAATTAGGAAATTTATAGTGATAAGTGCATGTTTCTCTCTTGTTGCTGTGCCTTAACGAGGTCCTTATTGTTACTTACCAAAACTTAATAACACCTATTGTAAAACATAAGGAATGCAATATTTTTTTTTATTGAATTTGAATTAAAAGAAAAGTTTAGTATAATGTATCCTGCAACAAAATGTAACAAATCGTATTATTTAAAATTTAAGAAATGAATAACTAAGATTTTGTGTACGGAGACGACGATATTATTATTTTTTCCATTAATTTAATAAAATTAAATAATTAAATAAAAAATTAATCGATATAAAATATCAATTTTTTTTTATACATTTCATTTGAATAATTATTTTCATTTCAGGAAAGAATTACTTGCTAAACATACGAGGACACATTCTGAAAAATTGTATGAATGTGATATTTGCAAAAAGAAGTTTAACAGGAGCGACAATTTGCGGTAAATAGTTCTTATTTATAAATATAATTAAATAATGAATATTCAGTTTATAACATTTATAAACGGAATCTTCTAAATCCATCTTAAAGGCGGTATTAGACGGTTCATATTTTCATTTTCGATGGAGCATTGAAAATGAAACGTTTAAATTAGACGATTCATCTTTCATCATTGATGTACCTTCATGATGAAAGTCACTAGCCGCACGAACGCTTTCATCGGACATCGGTCATTGTTAATCAGTTCATCGAAAATGAAACGTTTAAACAGCGCCACTTTTTGTTTCACTAGCAAAGTAGAAACTAGTGATGCAACGGAAGTGTCTTAACGGAAGCGGAAACGGAAACAGATGTCAAAAGTAAATCTTAGCGGAAGCGGAAGCGGAAACGGAAGCGGAAGCAGAAGTGTTAATACTATGAAGAAAAAGCACAAAAAAGACAAACATTTTTTTTAAATGTTTCATAGGCTGAGCGTTTGACCACAACCTCACCTGATGGAAAGCGATGATGAGGCCTTAGATGGTTCACGCTCGCCTAGAAGATGCTTGTTCACTCTGGCCTTGAATATCCAGAGTATATAGATCCGGAAAAACAGACCTTGGCAACGAGTTCCACTCCTTAGATGTTTGCATAAAGAAATAGGAAGCAAAGCGTTTCGTGCCGATGGGAGGTATATCCACAACCGTGAAAGCCTTCACCGCGTCTGGTGGAAAGGGGCTGGAGGGATCAAATTATGAAGAACCTCCGCACACTCCGAAATACAACTGATAAAAGACCGAGAGGCAAGCAAGCTACACTGGAGATTAGCCTCAGCGAGTGCCTCACTGCCAATAAGTCTCCTCGCTCTGTGCTCCACAGAATCCAGTGCATCCAACTGATAACGTGCAGATTCGTCCCAAAGGTGACAACACGCTCCTGAATGGAGATGCAGGAGCGTACTTGGGCTCGAAAAAGGCTTAGGAGCTGCTTAGATGTAAAATACCGTTTCACCTTTGAAAGAATGCCAAGTTTTTTGACTGCGTTTTTAGCAATGGAGTTGACTCATCATCATCATCAAAACAGCCTTTATAAATCGACCCACTGCTGGGACACAAGGCTTCTCCTTGTTATCGAAGGTTTAGGTAGTAGTCCACCACGCTTACCCAATGCGGATTCGAGGAGGGAGTATAAGGTGATCAAATACCCCTTTGCTGATCCATTAGTCGCCTTGTACGACACTCATGGAGGATATGGGGTGTTGCTATTCTCTGCCGGCATCACATGGCTATCTGCAAGATTTCTTTGTCAAATTGAAGTTAATAAATGAATTTGTAATTCAGAAAATAAGATAAGGGTGTAGCAATTTTTGAGTATTTTTATATGGAACTTCAACTAACATAATTTCAATAAAATAAATTAAGTACAAAAACGCTATTACTTCGAAAACGGTGCATGGGAGCTAAAAATAGATAACGAAATTTTTGATCCCCTTCTACACACTTATTGTGCTAATAAATAAAACGGGAAAGTGCGACTTTGAATTTTTTTTTATATTAAGTACCTACCTACATGATTTATTTTGAGGAGTCAGTTTCCAGTATATGTTTATGCACAAAAAACAAAATAATTCTGAAACAATACACTATAGAGCCCTGTTACTACAAAGTAATCACTCTGTGCCTGTTACTGTGCTTTATTACCTGTCAATCATAGTGTAAGTGAAAATTCTTAAGCTTATTAAAGGTATCGCAACTGGCCCGGCATATTTAATGACGACAGTCCTATACCATCCTACACGAGTAGGCTATTATAGCTCAGTCGGCGCACTTGTTTACTTATACTATGGGACACTGTCCAGTCGTCCACGCGTCCTCCACCCCAGCGCTCCTCGCTGTAACCTCCGTTTAGAGTTCTGTTAAAAAGTTTGCGGAAGCAGAAACGGAAACGGAAGTGAAAAAACTTGCGGAACTTCTGCAGAAGCGGAAGCAGAGTTCTGTTGCAACACTAGTAGAAACAGATTGTGTCAGAATGAACAACTTGTCTCCGCGACATCGTGAAGCGGAATGCATTAATTTCACATTTAATGAACATTTACTTATAAATAGCAGAAGTCATTCACCAAACATGAATCACTTTGCAAGAACCGTCTAAATCCGCCTCAGTGATGTTTATTTTTAATTTTTATTTACAAATACTAATACTGTAAATCTTTAGGTCGCACAAAAGGACACACGACCCACGTGAGAAAGTGAAAGCTAGTACTTGCTTATGTCTCTACTGTGGCCGCAGTTTCAACAATTCATCCAACTTGATAGTCCATATGCGCCGTCATACTGGAGAGAAACCTTATAAATGTGATTTTTGCGGAAAAGGTTTAAAACAATAATTTTCATTCTTACCATTCTTATAATTGATACAGAATTAATGTGCAAATTACTTTCAGGATTCCCCAGGTCATCAGACCTACAGTGTCATAGAAGGTCGCACACTGGTGAAAAGCCCTGTGTATGTCGAATTTGCGGAAAAGGTATTTAAACTTCTACACTATCGTTATATAAGGCCCATAGCAAACGTCGGACGGACTCTTTGTCCGTTTCAGTCCGCTAGGTAAAGCCTGGCGTCGACTACAGCACAAACGCGTCGACCGAGTCGTATCGCATTTATTCCTCCAATCCTTGTGCGTTTATAGGCTCGGTCGATTCAATTTGGCGCGCCGCTAATGGAGGAAGTTTCATAGTTAATATATAGGAAGCAATATTCTGCGATTCGCGTTGACTCTACTCTGCGCCCCTAGTGAACGCTTAGTTTAACCTTTATTATCAAAATAAGAGGGCCTAGCCAAGTGACCAGTCGATTGCGTTGAATGTCTAACGAAAATAATAATAGTGTGTGAAACTGACGTTTTAGTGAGAAAGCTCTATCGCGCGCGACCATAGTCAAAAATTAGCATCCCATCTACTAGCGCTTATTTCGTATGACTTGTCCTCATAGATGAACTGTAGAGAAACATAAAACCGTTGAGGCCACTAACTAAATATCATCGCTACATGTTTCCCTACGACTTTATCATTCCTCGCCAGTCTGAGAGGAAAAACAATCCTTTTGTCACCATACACACGAACTGATACTAGTGGACGGGGGCTATTATCATTTCGTTCGATAGAAACATTGTATTGTTTGCCACTTGTTTAGGCCCCAAGGTCGTTAATGGAAGCGTAATTTAACCGGAATCTTAAACTGACAAAAGGACTTGGTTATACACCGTGATTTTTTAACCGTTAAAAAAATTAGCTGTTACATACATTTTGGTTGCATACTGAATTTTTTTCTCAGTTTCGATGTTGGTCTTGTATTGGATGTCACTTACTGAAAATATTGAAATATTTAAGGCGGTTAAAAAATCACGGTATAGGTGAATTTTTCAGGTGTAAAAGTACCCAATGGAATCTTGGCCCGATTTTGATAAAAACTAAAACTGCATCATTGGAATTTTGAAAAATCAATATTCCTAGCCAGGATTTGAATCCGTTGATTTTGACAAACACAACCTGTACTAATAGTGTCGCTAATAAGGAACAAATTCTGGAAAGTAATGACATACTACAAACTTAAGGAAAGAGCTCATTTTTAACAAAATACATTTTTAAGTTTCTTACCTTACCATTAACCATTATACCTTAACGAATTAATTGTTGATTTTTGAAAAATCCAATGATGAAGTTTTAGTTATCATCAAAATCGGGCTCGATACTCCTTTCAGTACTTTGAGTACGCTATTCCTTATATTTCCGGATTTGGCCATCCACGCCCACTTGAAAAATTCTCTCTCTATATGGGTTTAAGTGTTAAGGCCAATTTCAGAGTCACACGTTTTCAGCGGCGCCCAGATGCGCGTTTGCAAATGCGCCGCTATATGATACTAGCAACACGATTCAACAGCGTCATTATAAAACGCAACTACCCACTTTTTCATTTGCAAGCGAATCTATACGATCCGTCGTTTCAAAGCAATCGAAACGACGAATCGCGTGTATGTCAAGATCTTTAACAAATTATTCAATCGAAGACGATCGGAAATCGCAACAAAATCCATGCGATTATGAATATCATAACGATGAATCGACAGTGGGCTCGCTACGATTTTCGTCAGATTGATCGAGAGTATTTGGGGCCCATTAGGACGGCGCTGTTGAAACGCGTGACTCTGAATTCAGTCTTAAATAAAAGTTTAGTAACTAATATCAGGCATCTGGACATATAAAGAGAAAGTTACCCAAAATTAGCGCAACCAATTGATTTCATTTTATTGCTACTAAATCACATCGGATTTCTAATGATATGAATCAATTCGTTGAACACGCGGAGCTATCATAGTAGGCACATTGAATCCTAATTTAGAAAGTTTTTCGATACGATTACGTTACGGATCCTTCAAATATTCGTGCTTGAGGCGCATGTCCCTTCGTAAAACACCTAGAAATGTACTGAATCTCTGTGCATTATGCACAACGTCTTGTATTACGTAATTTACTCGCATAACTTGCTACCGCCAGTGGTGGCCACTTACTTAGGCGGGTTTTGCGAGTAAACAACAGAAAGAAAAGTAGTGTACAGTGGCTCAACAGTACAATAGGAAAATTGAGTAAAAATATAATAATTATATTATGAGGCCATTCACACTGGCGTTGAATGCGACGTTGCGTTGTCGCGGAGTCTACGCTGCATTAACGTTAATCGAACGCTGACGCTGGACAATCGGTAGTGTGAAGAAGCTCTAAATCTGTCGGATAGATTACCAAAAAACGTAAAGCCTAGTCCAGATATGTATCATTTGCCCGATCCGATCATCGTATCCGCCGACGCGTATCTGATACGCGGTTATGATACGGGCCGTCCCATGTCATGTCGGTTTCATACGATTGTCATAGGGAGCAAATCGACGCGTCCATTCCTATTTTTACTGAATCGAATGAGATGAACACACTGCATTCCATGGGTTCACCGTGCGGGGATGCCAGGTCCATCGCGTTTCAGAGAGGCTAGCCAGGGGGTAGTGCCTGCATGGTACCTGTGACCGCTAGGTGTAGGTCAAGAAATTTATAGGTAACGCCACACTACCAATAAAAAAGTGAAGACCCCTTTTTTGACCCTAAGTAAACTTAGGATGTTTCCGTTCCCTACCTGTCTCTTTCTAACTCTCGCCACAAGTAATATGATGACGTGCGTACATATGACGTATTAGACGGTCACGTAACAAGTGGTTAGAAATAGACAAATAGGAAATAAGAAGTTCCAAGGTAAATTTTTTTGTCTTCAAGTTTTGATTGAGTTGTGGCTTCCAGTTTCACCTATAAATTCCTTGGGGTAGTGTAAGGCTGACCCTAGCCATATTTGACACGATTCCGGGAGAGCCGCCTTAGATACGTGTTCCAGTTTATTAATATTTACAAATATATTAAGCATCTATCTTCAGGCTTGGGGGCTAAGACGTCACGCTTTCGTAAAAAGTACGAAAGCGTGTTTACGTTATAAATAAAACATACGTTTCCAATAATTTTTTTCGTATTCTATCTGATAAAATAAACAATATTTCAGTGATCATCACTTTTATTGATTTTATTCTGATTTAGTAGCAACAAGTATTCATAAACATTACTATGAGGTGTCACAGTGCGCGTGGATGCATAGTGTGGTAAAAACTTATAAGACAACACTCGAGTGGGCATGAAAAAAATAAATAAGCTATGTAGTCGGATGCTTGCTAAACTGTTTAATGCGGCACGCCTATTATAAATGCTACAGCAATATTGCTGTTTTGCAGCATTGCGTATGGAATGCTGCAAGGTCTGCAAGCACCTGTCAAAGTTAAAAAGCCCGCTTAAATTAACTGGGTTATTTATTGCTTTACACTTTAAATTCTAATTTAAAAGTGTAAAAATTTCAGATTGCCGAAGGAATTTTTTTTTGCATTAAAAGAGTATAAGGATTGATGTAGCTTCACTACTTCTCAGCCAAGGCTGCAGATCTGTGCTAGGTTTTTTAGGATTATAGGAGGTATTTTTCAGCTTGCTTTAAATACCTACCCAAAAATGTCTACCAGTTCTCGGAATATCACCTTACCGGCCCATTGCACCAAGTTGTACGTTCAATTTTGCAAAAACTAATATAAAAGTCGATTTAATTCATAGAAATGGTGTGTTCCAATTTGTAATACTATTATGTATTTTTTTACGAAATTGTAAAAAGTAGGCATAACTTGGGACAACGGGTCGTAATAGTTTAAATACGAAAGATATGTTTAATAATGTAGCCTGTACTTTCTCCAGGTTTTTCGCGAAGTAACAAACTGTCGCGACATATGCGCGTGCACACTGGCCTCAAACCCTATAAATGCACTTACTGTGAAAAAGCCTTCTCCCAAAGCAACGACTTAACGCTCCACATACGCCGTCACACTGGCGACAAACCATACATCTGTGAAGTTTGCGGAGACCGATTTATCCAAGTGAGTGTTTCATACAATTTACATACACATACACACGACCACGCTCGTAGTCCCAAGATGGTTTGAGCAGCGCGCTCGGTAACATTTCGTTACACATAGAGCTAGATCTGGCAGCGCGGTCATGCAGTGCCTCCAAATAGTGTCAGGTTGACAGGAGGAGGGCCGCCTGTCGCCTACAAAAACACAAACGGCACCAAAACCAAAAAGTAACAATCCTTCACTAAACGAACAAACCAAACCCAACAATAAGGACGGATGTTACACTCAAAATCATCTCAACATTCCGGATATCGAGTAACAAGTAAGTGATTAGAACGTTATAAAATGAGTACCTATTAGGAGCGGGGCGAAGGCGACGGCGGCGCGAGAGCGGCACGATTTAAATACAACGGAGCGGCGCCCGCGCGTCTTAGGCCCAGACTGCACCAAAGCGGAGATGTTCGAAGCGGAGACGAGATGTTTTTCAACAAAGGTGTATCCACCAAAGCGGCCATCCTGAATCTACACTCCTGAGTCTACTCTCCTGAGTCTACACTCCCGAGTCTACACTCCTGAGTCTACACTCCTGAATCTACACTGCGTACTGACTGTATTGTAGCGGAGATGTGTGCGGTGTTTGTCAAGATTGCAGTTTAGTTCGATCTGACACGAAAGCCTCGTCTCCGCTGCGTTCAGTCGGCCGGCGCTAGCTTGCGAGGCACAGCTCACATCTCCGCTTGCTAGATCGCGCCATACAAATTTGATTCGTCTCCGCCCGGTGGTATCCACTGAAGCTGAGCGGAGACGAGATGTATGAATAAAGAATTTCTATTGGTTGTTTAAAACACAGCTCCTCTCTTCTCGTCTCGTCTGCGCTTTGATGGAGTCCGGGTCTTAACGTAGTGCTGTGCATTTTATTTATTGCTCTTTATCGACTGACTTTTTAAAATGCCCGCCGACGTCCGTCTATTCCCACTAGTTCCAGTGGAGTAGTCCCAGATTGGACTACTGGTATTTATATTCCCAGAGGTTCACTGACTGGACTATTGGGATTTCAATTTCCCAGTAGTTCCGTGTGATTTTCAGACGCATAAAACGCATAGTTTATATATAGTTATTTAGAATATAATTTCATTAATAAAAACATGTCACACTATTATAAGAACATTAAATAATTGATAACAGTCAACAGAACATAAAACGTCACCTATGTGTTTTATTTCATAGTCCGTAAGTAGATATTAACATATATTTTTTTCAAAAACAAAGTCGGGGCGACAACGTAGGTCAAATTGTTCCTGAACGTCGAGGAGAAAATTATTTCGATTATTTTTGTTAGGACAAAGACACTAATTTCTCATAACCAGAGGTCGGAATTAGGTAAAGTTATATTTATGTATACTTGCATCGAAAGGTTGATATTAATATGGATCTTCCCGGGATTTCTAATGAACAATCCCGTGTGGCCAGCAAATAAATAATAATAATAAAAACATCAGAGATAGACAAGACAATTAAAAAAAAGGTAGCAAGTTCCTCGGTCTAAGACCGTTCCGAGTGAATCCCTGCCTCGGTTTTAGGTACTTTACTCCGGGAGAGGAATGCCAGGCGCCTCCCCACAGTAGAAAAAAAATACTGTTCTACCAAATATGTTATATTTGCAGGGTACAGCATTACACAATCACAGGCGAACCCATGGTCATTTCCCGCCGTCTTCTTCAGATGTATCAGCACAGGGTCAAGGAATAACTTATACTGTTCAAAATATAGCTCATCAGAACTCAAGCCATCAGTAGATCAATGTTTTGAATGTCTGTATTAAAGAAACTGAATGACAGCTAAATTATAAAATAAATATGCATATTATCACTTTACGATGTTTATTATTGTAAATTATTTGAAATATTAATTATTGTCTTTAAATCCAATTTAATGTATTTTCTTCAACAGTGGATAAAATAAATGTCTTCAAATGCTTTCTTTGTTTAAAATTTACCTTGCACCGTTCCTCAATTCCGGTCTGAACAGATTTTATACATTTAATAGATAAAAATTAATATTTTTTATCGGAAAATTAAGTTCATTTTATTTTATTTAGGATTTTGGTAGGTATATAATATCAAAATATATTATTAGGGCAACAACAATAACTTTATGTCACTAACAAATGTTATTTGTTAACGGCACCCCAGGGGTATCGTTTTGGTCAAAAAAAATCTCAACCAACCAACCAGATTGTCGGTTAAGAAGGCGGTCGCGGCGTTCTAGTGTGACACAGAAAAGTAAAGAGTATAGGTATATATTATTTTATTATTATTGAATAGTTTATTTTTTATTAGAACTATACTTAGTAATAAATGGAACTAATATGAGGTTGCTTCTGCCAACTAGAGATAAATATGTCGATATATGTATATATTTATACAGGTGTTCGGTACATGGGGTTTCAAGCGGGCATCATAGCCATATAAATACTATAATGATATTAAAAATTCAAAATTTTACGGATGATTTTGTAATTTTTCATACGATTGGTTTTTCTGATCCAAATATTAGGTATGGCGAAATCATTTTTTTACACTTTCGATATTTTTATATCACCATAGTATTTATATGACTATGTTAGCATGCGTAGGTGCCCACTTGATACCTTTAACGACACCCCTTGGATCAAATACCCTAAATATGGCTTAAATTATGAGGAGATTGAAATAAAACATACGAACGTGTTTTAGGTACAATAAAAGTAATATTTAATACTGACGGAATGTACGTAGGTATATGACATTATTATTGTATCATATAATAAGTAGATATTGGCAAATGCAAGTCCACAATGTTAAATTGTAATTAGTAACTTCATTAAATAAATATGCATAATTTACCTAAGCATATTATTCCTAGTAATATTCCCTGCAAGTAAGCAATTTAGGGTTATTCACAGTCCTCACCACTCGTTTTGTTCCCACTGGTGACGAATGGAAACGTCCCAGTTTTTGTGTGTCCCCTTTGTTATCACAGGTGATGACTGGGAATAACCCGTAATTTGTATCAAGATTTTTAGAAGGCCATGTCACATAATTAAAAAAAGAACGAATGACTTGTCCAAAAGAGATAATTCGCCGCGTCTCTTTACTCGCGAAAACACGCGCGAATTTGTAACTCGCGCAAAGCTTGTGCGCGCAATGTATCGATCATATGTTCGCGCGTAGAGATTTGTGGCAAATTCACTCTTCCGGACTTAATTAAAGAATTTGATAAAAATACAGACCCATTTCGTACTATTTTATACATTAGAAATGTTTATATAATTAAAATTTAAAAAGAAATATCAAGTTGAGCTTAATTTAGATGACCTTCTTACACATGTTTGTGCAAATAAACAATTATTTTTTAAACAGTAGATTATAAAATATGTTGCGAACAAAATTATTTATTGTTTTGTCAGAAATCAAAATACAGAGTCCATTAGGGGTTACCAAAGACTATATAAGAAACCAATGAAATATTACATGGTTAGATGCCATAGTATAAGCTACAACGAGAATTATCTGGATAAACCTAAGTAATACTGCAAGTGTATTTATACGTATCGTATGCCACCATGCCTATTTTACACAAACATTTAATTGATTACATACTTACATGTCTATCTTAACATGATCTTAACTAATGAACTTACTTTCGCATTTATAAGTGGAAAGTAAGTTTGTTACGCTTTCACGACATAAATGCTTAGCCGATTCTGATAATTTGCTACTGTGTCGCAAAAAATACACCGTTATAAAAGTTAGATTAACGGGATCGAAAGCGTGAGCAATATCTGTTATATAAATCTAAAAGAACAATAAATTCTCAGTATATTGTATAATAATATCACTTATCAATAGTAGGTATTACCACAGTCTATATAAGTGGTGAATATTAAAAAATGTAAATAAAAAATAGGATTTTACTAACATAAGTTAGAATAATTTAAATTCAATAAATATCGCATTCGAGATTCTCTAACGCTTAGTAAAAACTTTATTCTCAGGTTTAACCTTTTTCTGTAAAACACTTTGTATATAAGTTTTCTCGAATGACTTTCCCTGTAATATCCTAAACCCTCATTTCCTAATCAGACTCGTTACAATTGAGACAACTGTTGTGCGTTACATTAAAAATGTGACTTACGTTGTACATAAGTCGAAAAAACCTACTATGTTCGCGAACGTCTTGCTTGCGATCTGCGCTCTTGCAACTCCTGTGCTATCTATAGAGAAAGTCTTGTCTTCAGACACTCGCGAATATTTCACAAGAATTTAAGTAATAAGTATTTTTTTAACATGATTTTCTGAATTAGATCTATTGTCGTTATAGGCCATGGTCACGGTAATGCATAGATAATATTACCGTGTCATGAATAACATAAAACCTAAAATTTTACAAGTGAATTAGAATTGAGCGTCAAAATGAGCTCTTTACAGAAATGCACGGCTGCTTCACATGGTAGATAGGTACGTTCGCGAACATTGCACGTTCCTGGCGTCCCTAATGACATAGTTTATATTCTATATTTTTGGACTTTAGGTTGTTAAAACAAGGTTTTTATTCCGTTTTTTTCCTCATTTGTAAATAATTTACTTGATGATGAACATCAATAATTTATATTTTTAAGAGATCATAAAGATAGATGCTCCAACAAATGCTCCAAATTCAAGACATATGAAGCACTAAAAGACAAACAAGAATTATTAACAGTCAAAACTTTTAAGGGTTGCAATTGAGTAGCGCATGGGGTTCGAGTGTGTTGCAGGTGGAGGAGCAGTCGCTGTCGGAGCGTATTCTTGTGGTATGGTTATGCCAACGTAATCGTGGCCCTCACCAGACCCAATCTCTATAGGGGGGTCTGGTTGTTTCAAGCTGTATATGGCGCTCAAGTCTGCCCGGCTCACGCTACTTGCAGATTCGGAGCTCGAGTGGGCCAAGCCAACAGGGGTGGGACTAGAGTGGTCCAAGCCAAGAGGGGTGGGACTCGAGTGACTGGGGCCGGGGCTCGAGTAACGAGGGCAGGGGCTCAACTGCCTAGAGCCGGGGCTCGAGGGACTGAGGCTAGAGCTTAACTGCCTAAAGACAGGGCACGACTGACTGCGGCCGGGACTCGAGCTACAAGGGCTGGGGCTCAACTGCCTAGAACCGGGACTCGAGTAACGAGGGCTGAGGCTTAACTGGCTAGAGCCGAGGCTCGAGTGACTGCGTCCGGGGCTCAACAGCCTAGAGCCGGGACTCAATTGCCTAGAGACGGGGCTCAACTGCCTAGAGTCGGGGCTCGAGTGACTGCAGCTAGGGCTTAACTGCCTAGAGACAGGGCACGACTGACTGCGTCCGGGGCTCAACTGCCTAGAGCCGGGACTCGAGTGACGAGGGCTGGGGCTCAACTGTCTAGAGCCGGGACTCGAGTGACGAGGGCTGGGGCTCAACTGCCTAGAGCCGGGACTCGAGTGACGCGGACTCAAGTCACTGCGTCCGGAGCTCATCTGCCTAGAGCCGAGGTTCGAGTGACTGCGGCTGGGGCTTAACTGCCTAGAGACAGGGCACGACTGACTGCGGCCGGGGCTCAACTGCCTAGAGTCGGGGCTCGAACACCAGGTGGGCGAGCTCGAACGATTGGATCTGGGAGTCCAGTCACTGGGGGTGGGGCTCGAGCTGGTACTGGCGCTGGAGCCACAGGAACTCGAGTCACTCATTGCGTTAGCGAGGGCGGCTTGTTCTCGCTGTTTGCACTGCGCGGCCCAGTCGCGCAGGCGGTAAAGCAGGTCTCTGAGTTCCTGGTGGTTGTGTGCATCGTCCCCTTGCGTTGTGTTTTTATTGTTAGGCGTCTTATCGTTGACTGCGGCATCTCCTTGCGCCATGTCGTTTACTGCGGTATCACTCTGCTGTGGTAAAGTGCGATCGCTCGTTTGTATGCGCGTATTCACCCAAAGCACGCATTTTTCTAGCACCAAGGCGCACCGCGCGAGGATCAACTGCGTGCCGATGCATACAACCTCGTCGTTTTTCGCGTCTATCAATCGAACTTCTAGGATTTTCCTTTCCTGAAAAGACACAAATTTTTATAACTAGTACGTTACGGTATATTATAAAACACTACCAAATTAAATCTTTTAATTAAAATTTCATCTTAATAAAAATTTCATCATGATCAAGCTACTGTTACGGCGGCTTGATTTAGAATATTTTCTGCTTATTGTACATTTTTGAACTAAAACTATAAGTACCTATAGGTACATTATCATTTTTAAAGATTACAACCTTACGGATTTTCACTGTTTTATACACGGCCCATACCTGCTGTACGCCCGCTCAAACCCGCGATGCTGGACGTAGCGTACGCACTATTGTGCGTGTATGCACCTTGCTAAATGTAATGGAAGAAGTTATATGAGTATTTATTTATTTATCTTAATCTTGCAAAATGAACGTGCCACAAGCTCTACTATTATACTACTAGGTACGTCGATACTATTCAATGTTGTTTTATATATATGACGCTGCTGTACAGCAAGATGGATCATGATACAGGTAGGTATATTACGTATAGGTAGGTATATTAGGTATACACGCATAAGAGGTAGGTAAGTAAAGTAGGCGTTAAGACCCCTAATACCACATAATTTCATAAGCAGTTTGCATCACAAATACTTATATTTAATATTATTTTAAACAATTACCTATATACTTAATGTTATAACTACGAACACGCTGAAGTCTTATTTTATCGACAACAAAGAAGACCTCTCAATAACAGTAGGTGTACTTTACTTATAGCCTAAGAGCCAGTGGTAAGCTACCTGTATGTATTTGACCAGACTTGGGGTTTTGTACAGTGAGGCCCCTATACCTACCATATATGAAATGGGGGTTCACTAAGCCCCAAGCGGTGGACACGGCGCGCGCTCAGGTAAGACAGGTATCGATTTTTGGCGAATTTTTAATGCATTTGACGACGTCTGCCGTTTTGAAATTTGATCATATATTATTATTATTATTATCTAAAAATAACAATGGCAGACCATTATCGCGCGTTTAGCATTGTGGCAGACAGTTTTGAAAGTGCTGAAAATAGTTTACAAATTAAATTTTACATTTCTATGCATGCAGTGATAAAGTAAATCATATTGATGTAAAATAGGGAACGTAATACAATACATCTGACCGGATAGTAGCAAAGATTTTGTTGTCTGCTGATGTGTGTACTCAATGAAGTCGTCTGCCGTGATCAATATAAGTTTTCAAGACCCTAATAAATAAAATATATCAATAATAACTCTCTTTTCAACAACTTCAAAAAGCAGTAATCTTAAACACATGCAGAATTGTTCGGAAGTTCCTATCAGCAGACGGTGAATAACTTACGCATTTAAAATCATGACAGCTATAATCAAAACATGCTTGGCCAAAAGCCCGCATATTTTGACTTAATACCTTTTTCTTAAGAAAAAGAGCAAAAAAAAGAATGTAAATAATAATAATAATATATCTCCACGCTCACACCAATTATCTAGCCCGAAGTAAGTATCATTAAGAACTTGTGTTACGGATACTAGATAACGGATTTTTTTTAATATACATAATAATTTTAGATATTTTTTATAAATAAACTTAAATAAATATATAAACAACCATGACTCGCAAACAAACATTCGTGTTCGTCACACAAACATTTGCTGCTACCAGGATTCGAACCCGGACCGCTTGATGTGTAGCCAGCTGTACTGACCACTCCACCACGACGGCGTCTGCAATGGCAGATCTCTTCAATTAAATTCAAAATTTAATTTTTTTCAGCACTTTCAAAACTGTCTGCCACAATGCTAAACGCGCGATAATGGTCTGCCATTGTTGTTTTTAGATAATAATAATAATATATTATCAAATTTCAAAACGGCAGACGTCGTCAAATGCATTAAAAATTCGCCAAAAATCGATACCTGTCTTACCTGAGCGCGCGCCGTGTCCACCGCTTGGGGCTTAGTGAACCCCCATCTCATATATGGTAGGTATAGGGGCCTCACTGTACAAAACCCCAAGTCTGGTCAAATACATACAGGTAGCTTTCCACTGGCTCTTAGGCTATTACTGCTTATGCGTGTTCAAAGATAGCTGAAGTTGGCCATAGACGTCGCGGATCTCTATCCAAAATGACATTCCGCCGAAATACCCGGTAAAATTTATAAGGTGAATAAGCGAATGGTGATAACTAATTATTGGTAGGTTAGTGTTATTTTTTTATGACCAAGCGGAAGCTAGTATTTGTAACGGGTATTTGTAATACCGCCTATGGACTTTTCGGTGAAACAATTCTGGGTCGAGCTATAGGTACAGATGACTCTTACCTATCTGCTGCCGCGTAGCGTAATGCTACCATTTAGGTACATATTTCGTTTTCTACATTTATGGATGTAGGTAGATGGATATGGAGAGAGAGAGAGAAAGACCGAAGAAAAGATTGATCGACCGTGAAAGACGGTATTTGCCTAATCATCTTTCTGTTAATATTGAGATGACGGCTGATCCAAAAAGAAAACCTATGCCGCCCGCTCAGAATAACCGCGCAAAATGAATTAATTAAATAAATTGAGAATGAAAGGACCCCATGCCTCGTTTTGTTGCTGCGTCCAGATGATTGTATCTATTAGATATCTATAAGTAGTTTTGAAAGATCTATAAAAATGCGTTCATGTGAATGATGCGTTAGATAATCTTTATTCGGTGTAAGTGTAAATATAGGTAGGTACTATATATGCTCTAAAAAGACATTCGACAACTACATATGTGCTTCATATTAAGTAGGAGCGTGTGTTACCTGTATGTTGACGGCGGTAACTAGCGCGACGAGTGGCTTCTCGTGCACGAGCTGTATGAAGGCGTCGGTGGAGGCTTGCGGCCATGAGATGGGAAATTTTAAGGCGCACTGCAAGTTTTTCTTGAAAGAGCCAGGCCATTCGCTATCAAAACCGTCACACCGGCGTTCCTTTTTGGCTAGTATCCGGCGTTTGCTGGTGACGTGTCGCTTGCGTAGCCTGTCTTTTCTTTTTTCTTGGTTTGTGAGCTTTTTGATTGTCCACTCGGAAGAGTCCCTGGGAGCGACCACGCCGTGCAGCCGCGCGGGGATCGCCTGCGCCTTCAGGTACGACCAGCGTCTCAGCAACGGCCGCAGAGTGCGCGCGTGCACTACATCCACGGTGCCGTAGTCCACATGCAGCACCTGCACAACACGAACTTTTGGCGTACCAACTCAATAGACAACGAAAGACAAGAAAAATCCCGTCATAAGCCTGAGACGGGTGTGGAATCCTCAGAGCTACACAGGACTGATGAGTCACGACCAATTTATTCAAGACTTTGGTTTCTGATTGCCTCACAATCTGGCGCACCTATGCATAATAATGTCAAAGACATTAGGACTTAGACCTACAACTTCAACATTCCGACGAGATATTTTTACAAATAGGTACCGTGAATCAGTCAAGTTACACTTTGCTTTTTGAAAACACTGAATTTTTGTTTCTTTTTTTTGGCACGATTTGAAATGTTTGAAATTTATACCAAACTAGCTGACCCGTCACAAGTTTACACTTAGGTAACTACAGAACGCGGACTTAGCGCGCGTCAAAGCGTACTATCGCATCAGTGCTGTATACCGCTAGCGCCGATGCTCAGTAGCGCTCTGTTTACGTACATTATATATGGTCACGCTTATAGTCCCAAAGACGGGTTGAGCAGAGCCTAAGGGCAAGTTAGACAGAAGGGACGTAAGAGGATGACGGGGCGCAACGCAAACTCGACGCCCCTTTAATATACTTTTATAGGTACAGAACTTACGAAAGCTTCGTGACGCAAAAATAAGAGACAGGGCGTGGATGAAATGACAGACATATCCGCCCCTTGTTAAATCATACTTATAGGAGAGGCACGTCGAGGACGCGACGTGGATGCTACATGCGCGAGGCTCATTGTCTGACAGTACCTATAATACTGTCATAGTAGAACACCATTAATCGCTATTATAGAGCAGGCGCGTTCTGTTCAGCGAAGCCGTAACAAGAAGGAGTAAGTATATATATTTAGACAGAAGTCACTCTCGTCAATGTGACTGTCAGACAGGTACCACAATAACGCAGCGGTACTGGTGAGCTCATCTTTCAGTAGATTCTCACCTTCACCATGTTGTTGTCCTGTAAACGCACGACGATGCTGCGGTGCCAAACGCCGGTGTAGATGGCAGCACAGTACAGTCCGACCTTGATTGAGCTCAAGAGCATTACGCGGTACTTGCCATCACCACGCTTGTAGTACTGCCTGGAACACGACAAGCACCAATTGTTATAATTACACTACATAAAAAACTTCAAAGATTTACCTATAAACTCGAAAAATGTATTGAAAATTTAAAATAAAAAAATCTCTTTTCGAAGTGTAGGACGGTTCGAGGTTCGAGACATGATTTTTAGAACTTCTCTGTGCAGAGAAGAGCAAGGAGTAGGTAAATAAGTAAATAAACGTTTATTTTATTTTACAGAAAAGTTAAGTAGGGAATAATAGTGGGTCACAGTGAAAAAGTTTTCTTTAGCCCTGCAGTTCAAACATTTATTGCTAAAAGGAAATTGAAAATAAACTACAGGGGTATAAACCGTTTAAGAAAAATCATTGGTCTGAGGAATAAGTACTTAGGTAAGTCAATAATTGGCGTACCTACATTGATAAGTTACAGCCACATTAAGATATGTAATAAATCCATTGTGATCCATATTTATTCAGTGTTAAGTTTAATATTAGTTTTCCTTACTTAATTGCAAGGAATTTTTTCTTGAGAAAAGAAGAAATAAGTAGTAGGTACACTAATTAACTAGAGAGCGGTAAAACAAAAAAGGCCTCAGAATAAAATCGCATTCATTTCGAACGTAACATATTATACCTGCGATCTGAGACATTCTTTGTTTTACCGACCTCGTTAATAAATGTATACTATTTTTGCTTCTCGGATCATACGGAACCAGTGATTCACTGTAAGCAAAAATGAAATGCTTCACTGTAATCTATTGGCCGATACTGAAAAAAATATATGACCAAAAATAACTACTTTTTTAATTCACATTAACATCATAAATGCTAAAGAAACTATGTCTGCATGTCTGTTACTCTTTCACGCCTTAACCACTGAACCTTTTTTGAGGCTTTCTTTTTTACCACCCGACGTAAATACAAAATTTTCTGTCACTCCCTGACCAGGAAGTCGGATTTTACTTTCTGGTGAGGTTTGGCACAAAATAAATTATACTACACCTGATCGGAACAGTTGCTATTATTCCCTCAAATTAAAAACAGTAAGTTTATCTTTTCCTCGACCTAAATATGCAGGAGGAAAATTTGTATGAAAATCCATTTCTAACGTGGTCCATTCATACCCACCACAACTCGCGCTGCATTTTGCCGCAGAGTTAATTGTCAAGGCCCTCAACCTTCTACGAAGGGTTATGGGTTCTGTCCTACCACGAAAACCAGAAGTGTCAGAACAACCTAGAACGAGTGCGCCACAATGTCTAATACTAACATAAATCTTCCTAAAAAAACTGGATCATTTAAGTAACTGAACAAATTGTTATATAATCTTTAAATAATTTAGTCAGCTCCAACAATGCGGCGCCTTAAATTTTTACATTAGTCCAATACAAATGTTTCAATTAAACAAGTATTTGATTGAATGTTCCTCACAGGTGTAGTATAAAGCACTATGTAACACTTGAGAGAAAGTTCGATTCCCGCGCTGAACAATGTACCTACTATTCTTTTGTACTGCAGTGTTCTAAGAAAACAGGTGTGGTGTTTTTCATACCAGTTAATTCAAATCACTAATAGACGAAGTATTTGCCGCATTGTACAGCGTCCAAACATTACTAGCCTAGCACGTATCAAGTGCGTTATGTTGTATTGAACTTACTGCTAGTTATAATTATGATGTCTTAATTCAAATCCTTCATATGATATACTTACTACTTACTGACAGTGATAAGGACTTTGTTTCCTAGACTAAAATATCCTAAATAAAATTAAAAAAGCAATAAAAGCGTGCGCTTACTCCATTTCGTTCATGATGTCCCCTATGGCGGTGCGGTGCCTAGGCTCGAGCCGGATAAGCCAGAACTGGGTCGGCGAGTGAACCATGGTCACTCTCACTTCCAGCAGGTCTTGTTCTCGCACCCAATCATTGCTCGACGTCATCTCGTTCCCAGTCGTTGTCACGAAATCCGGCGGGACCGCGTTCGCATCCTGCGACTCACACACATCACAGACAGTCCGTTGAGAACACATCCACGTTCTGCGGCCAACACACACACAAACACACACACACACACATACTTACGACCTTCCGACACGGACGCCCTAGGGACGCTAGGCGATCGAGAGACTCCCCACGGGGGAGATGCTCGGTCGCCCAGTAATCCCCTAGGAACGTTCGACCTACAGGCTTGAGGACCCTCCAAGGTCTTCGCCTTCTTAAAAACCCGGTGACGCAAAAACTGTCATCGGAGACAATCTGCAGTAGACTACAAAAAAAAACACATACTCACGCACACACACACACACACACACACACACACACACACACACACACACACACACACACACAGCGATACAACGTTCGGTCGGCGTCAAGTATACACCCAACGCACAAGGTCCCGTTAACTCTTCTGTGTGGAGCTCGCTACATTTTAAGTCTTTATAGTCAACTTTTCTTGTATTTGCCCTTCTATCATTTCACAGTCGGTATTTCACTATGTAGCTAGCACTTTTATGGTTAGTAAATAATATTTTTATCAAACAATTAACGACTGATGATTAACGAGCTTGACAGCGCTGTGAGGATCGCAAAAGCAACTAACAGTTAAGCAACTAGGTGAACGGTTCGTAATTAGAGTAATAGTTAGTTGAAAAGTTGAATTGTCCTTAGTGACGGATCCGTGCTCGCACTCGCTCGTTCATCATCAACAGCTGATATAATGTCCCCACTGAGGGGCTCGATCTTACCCCACATTAGGGGAGATTAGGCCTTAGTCAACAACGCTGCCCAAGTTGCAGGCTGGTCGACTTCAAACACAACCCAAAAAATCCTTCATAGGTGTGTGCAGGTTTACTCACGATGTTTTCCTTCACCGTAGAAAGTTTTTATAGTTAACTTAGTACAAAGGTTATCGTATTAGAGAAGAATCAGGCCCGAGCCGCCCCTATGTGCGGCGCACACAGGCGCCAAGGCAATAGGGGCGCCAGATGATATATCATCTCCATAGTATTGGTGCAAGATGACAAAAAAACGCTTGTTCCCAACGAGTCACACTGTAACACGTTGGGACAATTCATATAAGAGGTTACTTATTATTATAAAAGATTAGTTAACCCAATTATGTATTATGATTATGATTAAATAGTATGCTAAACATCTCCTGCATAGTCATGGTAGCCTGGTACTTCATTAAAAAAGATGTCCCAACGTGTTACAGTGTGACTGGTTGGGAATTATTTTACAAATTGTCCCAACGAGTCACAGTATTACAGGTTACAGTGTGACTGGTTGGGAACAAGCGCAAAATAAGAGGCGCTCCATAGGTCTCGCGCACAGGCGCTGCCGGGTGTCGGCGCGGCCCTGAGAAGAATAAATAAAAAATATTGGTACTCACAAAATTTTTAAGTTTCTTCGGGAAGTTTCTCATGGTGTGCATGACGTAGCGTATGATGCTTATCGGATCCTTGTATCCGAAGGAAGAATAGTCCACCTCACGCCCGTACCGCTCCCTGACACAAGCACGTGAAAGTTAAAAAATACATAGCTCGTAGTTTTAACATTTTCAATAAACAGCAAGCACATCGCTGTGCGGATAAGCAAATTTTTAATAATAAGAAGTGGGTGCTACTTACTTAGAAATAATATTTATGAAAAATCTTACTTACGTATAAAGATCAACCACATCCCCCAAGGACGCATATGGATACTCATCTAAAATATCATCTATTTCATATTTTAAATCTTCCATCTTTTCTAACCTTGAGACAGCTGTTCCTGTACCTATAAAGTAAGATATTCCTTTAGTAGGTAAGTATCTTATAAGGTATTTCAAGTGAAATCCATTTTAAATATTTCAAAACAGACACATATTATGTCAAAACAACCTTAGAGAAACTGATAGCTCCAGCCTTGGCTTATGCATAGAAATTAGTAACTACTGTCCCGCTATATGCTCAATCTTGCATGTGCATTCATTTTGTGCAAAACCTGTATGGCATGTTATTTTTCATCCCTTCTATTCGAAAAGTGTCGCTTTGTTCCTCTATAAGTGGGAACAAAATAGCTCTTTTCCGATAAGAACTTTTTAGCGGGCGTAAAAGAGATTTGAATTTAGAACATAAATCATTCATAGAAATCCAACGCAAATTGTATGAATTACTGGCTGGTACCTACGTGTTGGCTGCACGGAACGGCGGGGACCCGCACTAACTAAAAAAAAAAGCGCGCTAATTACTTTTCTGTTCTTGTTACCTTAGTACATATTTTATTGTATTTTGCAAAAATAATGAGTTCTATACTACCTCGAGTTATGAAAGTGATAATGCATTAACTCCTGAAACAATAAATAAAGAAGCTAACAACGTCGTACAAATACTCAAAATGTAAATGAATTGACAACAATATCGATCCCAAATAAAACAGTGACAATCAAACTTTTAATAATTGCGCTAGCGTATCCAATATAAATATAAATTTGTAATTATTTTTACTTCATTTCACATGTCTTTTTTAATTAAATATATTCATTAATTACCTAACAGCGTCTCTTATTTATTTTCTCATAGAAAGGGGATGAAAAGTAGAGTGTATAACTCGAGAGCAAATTATTTTTTCCTCGGGCGATGTACTTTGAAGCCCTCGCTGCGCTCAGGATTCTACGTTAGAATCCCTCGCTATGCTCGGGATTCTATTCTAGAATCCTTCGCTTCGCTCGTGCTTCAAAGTAGCGCCCTCGCCATAAAAATACTATTTTGCTCCCTTGTTATACAATCTACTATTTCATCCCTTCTATTCGAAAAGTGTCGCTTTGTTCCTCTATAAGTGGGAACAAAATAGCTCTTTTCCGATAAGAACTTATTAGCGGGCGTAAAAGAGATTTGAATTTAGAACATATATCATTCATAGAAGTCGAACGCAAATTGTATGAATTACTGGCTGGTACGTGTTGGCTGCACGGCACTAACTAAAAAAGAAACAAAATAGCGCGAGTTACTTTTCTGTTCTTGTTACCTCAGTACATATTTTATTGTATTTTGCAAAAATAATGAGTTCTCTACCTCGAGTTATGAAAGTGATAATGATAATGCATTAACTTCCGAAACATTAACTGTAGAAGCTAACGACGTCGTACAAATAAGTACTCAAAATGTAAATGAATCGACAACAATATCGATCCCAAATAAAACAGTGACAATAACTTTTAATAATTGCGCTAGCGTATCTAATATAAATATAAATTTGTAATTATTTTTACTTCATTTCACATGTCTTCTTTTAATTAAATATATTCATTAATTACATAACAGCGTCTCTTATTTATTTTCTCATAGAAAGGGGATGAAAAGTAGAGTATATAACTCTAGAGCAAATTATTTTTCCCTCGGGCGGTGTACTTTGAATCCCTCGCTGCGGTCAGGATTCTACGTTAGAATCCCTCGCTACGCTCAGGATTCTATTCTAGAATCCTTCGCTTCGCTCGTGCTTCAAAGTAGCGCCCTCGCCATAAAAATACTATTTTGCTCCCTTGTTATACAATCTACTATTATACTACACCTGATCGGAACAGTAGCTATTATTCCTCAAATTGAAAAGAGAAAGTTGATCTTTTCTTCGGCCTAAATATCGGGAGGATAAGTTGTATGAAAATCTATTTCTAACGCGACGTCCGTCGCAGCGCACGGCGGCGGTGGCGGCCGTGCTCGGCAGGGACGCGCGCTGCGACAACTACAGGCCATTAGTTGGCCGGTGTTTTTCGCAGTACATCTGCAACTAGTGTTGCATAATCATAATAATTATCTTTATAATTTTATATAGGTACTGCTTATTTCAATTTAACAAGTCTGAATGTTCCACACAGGTTAAGTATAAAGCACTATGTAACACTTGGGAGAAAGTTCGATTCCCAACTGCTCCCCTCGTTGGTAATCTGTCACTTTCGTCCCCCGGTGAACAATGTACTATTATGTGAATTAATACAATTGCAGGAAAGCGATCTCCTTTGCACCGGATAGTGGTACTAATAATATAAACTAGCGACCCGCTCTGGCTGCGCACGAAATTTCTCGGCTTTCCTCTACTATGATATACACATGTATTGTACATATTACCCTTCCTCATGAAGCACTTTATATGTTGCTGAAAACCGCATTGAAATCCGTTGCGTATTTTAAAAGTTCTAATCGTGCATACAGAAATAGCGACTTCATTTTATACTATCTGATATGGACAATTGGACATATTTTCTGTTAGTAAGATGAAGTGTATTAAGTAATAGAGAAGTTAAGGAGCAAACAATAATAAATAATATTTATAAAAAAATTAAGAGCTACTTTAAAAAGTAGCTCTTAATTTCACGTTCAACATGTTTGATAGTAGATAACTCTCAACTTACCTACGTTGACGTTAATGGTTTTACAATTACCAAAATATGTACAATTAGCTTGGATTATTTAACAATACCTATTGAAAAACTGTTTGTTGATCATAAAAAATAAAAAAAAAAATATTATTTGCACAAACCGGACGGTGCAATTATTTTGTGCCGTCACGTACTCCTCTACAAACTACGGTTTTGTGCTACCCGATTTGTGCGGTTTACTGCACATGTTTTTACGTACAGATAAAAATTTGTCTATTTATTATTGAGCATGTAGCTGGGCTTCAAAGAACGAGCATCTGATTTAGGTTTAGGTCATATTTATAGACAACTGATATTAAATATGAGTTGAACACAACACATGTCTTTTAGTGTCACAAAGGGTCTTTTACCAACCAGTTATAATATATAAATGAACCGCTGTCAATTATACATACTTGGAGAGGCCTGATGCTCTGAATCATCTTCATTTCCGTCGACTAATTGATCGTTGAGAGCCAGACTTTGCAAATATCTTTTCACTAGAGCTATAGCAACGCTGTCAGGTTTATTACCATTGGCGTCAAGTTTCTCAATTGATTTATTATTTGGTGATGTGTTTGTGCCCCCCGCTGATGGTGGATTTTTATCGCCTTTACTAACATTCTTGGTTTGTGCCTCCGTACTGTTATCGTTTGCATTACTGGTTGATGGTACCTCCGTACTGTTATCGTTTCCATTACTGCTTGATGGTACTTCCGTACTGTTTCCATTAGTGGTTGATGGTATCTCCGTACTGTTTCTATTACTGGTTGATGGTACCTCCATACTGCTTCCATTACTGGTTGATGGGACCTCCGTACTTTTGTCGTTTAAATCCGTATTAGTTTGTTTCTCTGTACTACTATCGTGAACATGAACGCCCACTTGTTCTTGTGTATTACTGTGGATTTCATAGTCATCTGTTTGTTTCTCCGTACTAATCAACGAATTAGAAATGATAAATTCGTTGGTACTAATGTCGTTTGTCTTAATGTCAGTTACTTTCTCCGTACTTATATGGCTTTCATTACAATCCGGTTGTTCTTCCGTATTAAAATCACATTCATAATCTTTTAATTGTTCGTCCATACTACTGTCACTTTCATAATAATAAGATTGTTCCTCCGTATAACTAAAGCTTTCATAATAATTTGATAGGTCCTCCGTACTATTATCTTTTACATTGGTAGAAGGGACAGTGTCCTCAGTAACTGATGCAGATCCAGGTAAATCTTTCTCTTCAACGACTTGTTTCACAATACTTGTTCTTTTACCTTTCCTGTTAAAATAGAATAATTTATGTAGAAAGTACCTATTAAAGTAAAAAAAGTCAATATATTCGCAATAAATATAAAAATGAAAAAATATCTACTATTATATGAAAAAATATCTACTACTAGCTTTTGCCCGCGACTTCGTCCGCGTGGAATAATTACTTTAGGCAGCATTTTTTTGTGTAGGTACTTATTATGCAAAAACCACACATACAAACTGCAGTGCACTACAGTAAATGGCATTTTTACAATCTACCATTTTATGTTTCTCCATCCTTTGCTACTTACTCGCAACCTTTCATACCCACATGGGTCAATACTTCAAAAACGCTAGAACAATATTTGCGTTTCATGGTTTTATCTTCGGTAATGAGGAATCGCATAAAAATTTTCATCTTATATTTCAACCCCTTCATTCCCTTTTTCACAAAAAAGGTAAGTAGCTTTTATTCCATTTCGAGGTTTCGTCTATTTTTGTACCAAATTTCAATAAATTCGGTTCAGGTGTTAGGCGTGAAAGCGATTAAGCTAAAAAGTCACGTCCACCATCTTGGATCTCAAAATGGATGCTGTATTCTGAATCCTGACTCCGAATACAGCATCCATTTTGAGACCTCCAAAAACTACAAAACTGATACCCATATCAAGTTTAAAATTCGCGTCCGCCATCTTGGATATCAAAATGAAACCCTGTAAACCACGAAAATGATATCCATATTAATAATAAGTTAAGTAGCATCCACCATCTTGGATCTAGAAATTGATGACGTATTTGGAATCGCGACCCCCGAAAACTACGAAACTGATACCCAAATCGCTTTTATGTTAAAAAGTCCCATCTGCCATCTTGGACCTCGACGTAGATGATAAAAAATCCCATCTGCCATCTTGATGATGTATTTGGAATCAGGACCCCCGAAAACCTGGAAAATGATACCCATATTCCTATTAAGTTAAAAAGTCACGTCCGCCATCTTCGATCTCAAAATCGATGTTTTATTCGGAGTCAGAACCCCCAAAAATCTCGAAAATGATACCCATATCAATTTTACATTAAATAGTCTCAACCGCCATCTTGGATCTCGAAATAAATGTCGTATTCGGAATCGGGACCCCCGAAAACCACGAAAATGACACCCATATTGACATTTTGTCAAAAAGTCGCATCCGCCATCTTGGATCTCGAAATAGATGTTTTATTCGTAATCCGGACCCCCAAAAACTACGAAAACGATACCCATATTGACATTATGTTAAAAATTCGCGTCCGCCATCTTGGATCTCAAAATCGATGTTTTATTCGGAGTCAGAACCCCCAAAAATCTCGAAAATGATACCCATATCGATTTTACATTAAATAGTCTCAACCGCCATCTTGAATCTCGAAATAAATGTCGTATTCGTAATCCGGACCCCCAAAAACCACGAAAACGATACCCATATTGACATTATGTTAAAAATTCGCGTCCGCCATCTTTGATCTCAAAATCGATGTTTTATTCGGATTCAGAACCCCCAAAAATCTCGAAAATGATACTCATATCGATTTTACATTAAATAGTCTCAACCGCCATCTTGGATCTCGAAATAAATGTCGTATTCGGAATCGGGACCCCCGAAAACCACGAAAACGATACCCATATTGACATTATGTTAAAAATTCGCGTCCGCCATCTTGGATCTCAAAATGGATGGTGTATTAGGAATCGGGACCTCCGAAAACCACGAAAATGATACCCGTATTGACATCTTGTCAAAAAGTCACGTCCGCCATATTGGATCTCGTTATAGATGCTTTATTCGTAATCCGGACCCCCAAAAACCACGAAAACGATACCCATATTGACATTTTGTCAAAAAGTCGCGTCCGCCATCTTGGATCTAATCGGGACCTCCGAAAACCACAAAAGTGATACCCATATCGATATTATATTAAAAAGTCACAACCGTCATCTTGGATTGGATCTTTATTTCTTATCAAGTGTCTAAATTCAAAGTTTCATGGTTTTATCTTTAACCATGACGAACTTCCATACAAATTTTCATCCCCAATTTCATCCCCACACGGGTCTAAATTTCAAAAATCCTAGAACTAATATTTCTTTCTTTCTTATTAAGTCCCTAATTTCAAAGTATCATGGTTTTATCTTTAACAATGACGAAGTCCCATACAAACTTTCATCCACTATTTCACCCCCATACAGGTCAAAATTTAAAAAATCTTAGAACAAATATTTCTTTATGTCTTATTAAGTGCCTAAATTCAAAGTTTCATGGTTCTATCTTCAAAAATGACGAACTTCCATACAAACTTTCATCCCCTTTTTCAACCCATACAACCTTTATTTCGCGATAAAAAGTAGCCTATGTCCGTCCCCGAGATCTAATCTATATTTGTACCAATTTTCATCAAAATCGGTTCAGTGGTTTAGACGTGAAAGCTTAACAGACAGACAGACAGACAGACAGACAGACAGACAGACAGACAGAGTTACTTTCGCATTTATAATATTAGTAAGGATAAGGATTATACTGCTGAAATCTACTGAAGTAAAAATAAATTGAAGTTTTTCTTTCGTGTAGATATAAACGAAGTGCAAGTAGGTCTGACGCACTGACGTAGAAATTTAAGTTCAGGCTACACCCGGAACGAAGAGTAACGAAGCTAAACTCGTACAGCATGAACATAATAATTGTCGAAATACTATACATACCTACATATATTTTAATTTGACGTTCCGGTCACCGTGTTGCTACCGTGGTCATGAGCAAACTGGGGGCCCCGCGCGCCGTCGTCTTTCGTATCTACGTAGTATTTCGACTCCTACGTTAATGTTGTGCTTGTGCGCGTCTAGACCCTATATACCTACCTAATTATCCAAGAGTGTAATGCAACGCGAAAGTTTAAAATTTTATTTAACGAAGCTAAGTTCGTTTAGCTTCCCTTCTTCTCCTTAGGTACCTAAATGTAAAGTTAACTGTTCATAAATTTCGGATCTCAATACCTACTTAATATTAATTTCAACCTGATACGTCTATAGGCGTTCCTGAGAATCAGAGCCTGCATATAGGCGGACAGACAGCGAAATGATCCTTCATGGGTTCTTTTTTCCTTTTGATGTAAGGAACCCTAACAAAACACTTACAGTAATCCTTTTAGTGACACTTTCTGGTTTTTTACTAATCTGTCGATATATTTTAAATTATCAGGAACTATTAATATCAAAACTGGATTTTCAGGAGGTCCCGTAAGCTGAAATAAAGAAGAAAGAATCAGCGTACGCACACTTAAATTATTTTACAAAAATATTGTACGGGTTGAATTATTCAAGTGGGCCTTCAGCTCCAAATCCTAAACTATAAGGAATATCGTAAAATGCTCAAAGGAGTCGTCAGCCCGATTTTGATAAAAACAAAACTCCAATGATGCATAATTGGATTTTTGAAAAAAAATAATGATCATCGCTTTGATTCTCGCTTCAACCATGGTGGAACAAGAAATATTTTATTAAAATTATCATTTTCCATTAGTTTCGCGTATATTATTACTACCCAGAAATCGATCCTTAACTTTTCGAACACTGTCGAATGGTGTAATCTCAGACGAATGATTTTTGGTCTGAGGGTGTGATATTAAAGGCTGTGTTTTATTTTCAAAAACATTGGGTTCTATTCCTGGATAGTATTCAAAAATCAAAAATCCAATGATGCAATTTTTGTTTTCATCAAAATCGGCCTCGCGACTCCTTTGAGCATTTTTCGATATTCCTTATAGTTTAGGATTTGGCCCTGAAAACCCACTTGAAAAATTCATCCATATATGTACCTAAATTATTAAAGGTTCTTACTATGAAACAGTCATCACAAAGTTCCTTGAGAAAAGTCAACGCATCACCATAGCCATAGTCTGCGAGAGGTAAGGGTGCGCCCATTAAGTCTTGATAGTCACGCAAGAGTGTACTCACGTCCACCTGATAAGGACTGGATACAACGACCGACTTTAGCTCTGACTTCAACTTGTTAAGCGCTTCCATTTTTAGGCAAATTATAAAAGCAGCTTAAAACTTCACCCTAAAAATAAAGTACGCATACATGCAGCTATAGGTAATCAGAGTATTAGGTAACCTTGTGTTTTAATTTAAAGATAGTAAAAAAAAGATTATATTGGCCATTTAGCTAGGCATTGGGTCGAAGAAAGTTATTGATACAAAAAGGTATTTTCTGTCCTAAAGAGGAATGTTTTTGTATGAGCATCACCATCAGCCAGGAGAGGCCAACTATTGGACATAGGCCTCCCCGAAAGATCTCCAAACCGATCGGTCCTGCGCTGCCCGTGCATCCAGCGGCTTCTCGCGAACTTTACCAGATTGTCGGACCACCTTGTGGGGGGCCTACCAACGCTGCGTCTTCCGATCCGCACCCGCCTTTTCGAGGACTTTTTTTTGTATGAGCATACCTACGTGAGTATATCTTAAAGTTTTGGTGAATTTCATTATTGGTTACCATCCATGGTGCTTGAGAAACAAAATGGAAATGCTAGCACTGCCACCGGTGACATAACTTTAAAGGGTATGGCTGGCAAAATGGTGCCACGGGCCCTGCGCGAAATGGGGCACGTTAATGCCTTCTAACAGTCCGAAGACTAGTTACTATGCAAAGTCATTTAAAGGATCCTCAACAACCACCTGATCCGTTACCTAGAAGATCTCATCTCTCACTGATCAACGATCGACAGTATGGCTTTTGGCAGAAACGATCGACGGGTGACCTTCTAGTGTACGAAGTAGGTACTTATATTAATCTATGTACACGACGCATGTCTAGCGTTGGGGGTGAAGCTATGTATATCTATAAGCGTGGCGAGCTCAGACGAAGAATCTGGAAGAATCCAAGTCACTGGCTGTCAGCCTTGACATCGCAAAAGCTTTTGACAGGGTCTGGCTCAAAAGTCTTCTTTTTAAAATGTTTTAGATGGCTGTATGAATACGGTTCCTTTGTCTTCCACTAGGAAAAAAATATTTCTTCTTCTTTTAAATAAATGGCGTTCGTGACACCCAAAGATCACGCATTTCCCCAATGTCAAGCTATGGGTGCTTCGGTCACTATCTGCACCGAATCGCCTGTCGGGAGGAGTCGTCGCGGTGTCATCACTGCGACTCTCCCGACGACACGGCCGAGCACACGCTAATCGTGTGCCCGGCCTGGCGAAACGAGCGCCGCTCACTAGTAGCGGCGCTCGGCGGAGGATGCCTTTAATTGGCAAGCATGGTTGGAGCCATGCTCACTTGTTGGGCCGGGCCAGCCCGGAGGCGCCTTGGTGAAAACGCGCACGTAAAGTGCGCCGATCCTAAAGCGCCCCCATACGGGCTTTGGAGGGTACGGGTGGGTTATTGTGCGTAGTATCGACGCTGTCCGCGTCGGTGAATCCCATACCATACACGCCGTAAGTCTAGCCAGCGTGCGGTGTGGTCCGGATGCGGTACGGATTCCCCATAATCGAAAAAAAGTAAGGAGCACCGCACATTGCATGGGCGAGAGATTCAATTTCTAAATTAAATCTACCGTTATTTTTTGTTACTATAATTAAGTTTTCACTTGACATTGGCGAAATGCGTAACGTTTATGTATCACGACACCATTAAATATGAATAGAAATATAATTTTCGAAACACATGTCTACTCCAGAAGTGACAGTCGTCGTCTTCACTTAGGGCCTCTTTTTGTGTGTTATTCACATAGACAAAGAATAAACAAGTTATTCACATAAAAAAAGCCCGGATTGCGGAAGATGCGGGTTCAATTCCCGCCTGAGGCAAGTCGATTTTTTTTTCAGTGCATTTTTTCTAGTATTAAAAAATATTTACGCGTTTGTAAACGCAAAAATAAAATTATTCCATAAGTTATTCACATAATTTCGTACGGTAAAATTGCTGAAGCATGAGGCGAGGCACACGCGAGTACAGTATCCGTAGTGTAAGTTATTTCGTATAAAAAACCTAATTATTGTAGTTGCTCAATGTGTAAAGGGAAACGCGAATAGCGCCCCTAGCGGAAAGCGCAAATCATGTTTCCTATACAATATGAGCTTTTAACGTAACTAGGTACCTACAATAGTTACTTACGTTTTTTATACGAAATATAAAAAATTACACTGCGGGTACTGATGGCGTATTAAAGGGGTGTCGAGTCATATTATTCGTGATATACCGTATGAAAACATGCGTCAAGTTACAGGGAGTAGGTATATGCGCGAAATTAACATTCACTGTAGGTATAGGTATTAAAATTGATTGGAATTAATACCCAAAAAAATGCTACCCAATCTAGGTAACTATTCCACGAGTACGAAGTTGGAAGCTTTGGAGCTGATGATATTATCTATCTATTGATGTAGCCTTGTTTTTTTTTGCGGTTTTTTCACTTGCCCTCATTTGGGTCATTAGAGATTTTTTATACTGTTTACTAAAGCGGGTCATTTTAATAGTTCTTCCTGGGGACAGCGGGACAGACAATGTGAAAGCGGCACAATCTTATGGTTGTGTGAGTCATTGAGTGCTTACACAAGTGACAGACTGCTTATGCTGTGCCATAATTACGTATCAGGTAGGTACAGTAACCATTACTAACGATGAGTAATAGTAGGAAAAACATATCCATCAACTCGCCAAGGAAATATATCTACACGTTAAAAATCTCCAGATAACAAGGCGTAAATAAAAAACAATAAGTACGTACTTACCTATGAAAAATTCCATGGAGATCTTGACGATGTCCACGGGTACTACACCGTAAGGTTCTACAAGATTTATAGAAATAACTTAGGAGCTCTGCTGTACAACAGCAGAGCAAGTTCAACAGATAAGAGATACTACTAGTATACACACTTGGCAGATTGTTTATTTTTAGATGCAAATCAATAACCATCTTACCTTCGCTAGCCTCGCGTCCGCGCAGTCGCGCACTAATTTTTGTAGGTAAGTACCTACTTTTTTATGGCTTGTGCACTAGCCAATTTCAAGGTAGGTACGGAACAAAACACATAATAAAAATTGATAGGATAGATAGGTCAGGATCAGAACAGTAGGATTATAGTACTAGAAAAATGCACTGAAAAAAATCGACTTGCCTCAGGCGGGACCCGCCTGAGGCAAGTCGATTTTTTTTCAGTGCATTTTTCTAGTATTATATTTACGCGTTTGTAAACGCAAAAATAAAATTATTCCAGGATTATAGTATACATACCTACACTATATTTTTATATTATTACTAGCTTTAAATTATTACTTAATTGATTTTAAATTTTTGTTGGGTTCCTAGTTAATTTTTTACTATTCATAATATAGTATAAAAGATAAGAAACTGTAGATGGGAATGTGCAAGAGGAAGAGCATACTAAAACGTATATTAATGGTCTATTTGCTCTTAGGTATATTAGAATCAAATTAGAATGAGATAGATAGATAAAGACTACAACGTCACGTACGCGCAGGCGGCCTAAGTAGGGCTGTCAGTCACGTAGAAAAGACAGCAACTGTCAGACTGAAGTAGGTAAAACTTAGACAAAGAAGGTAAAATTTTCACGCACACTTGAGCATTATTCAAAGATTGGTGCAGTTTTTTGGCCTCGCCCTAGTAGATTCCTTGCCAATCTTTATAAACGTCAGTATTATAAATCTACGAATCATACACGTTTCCAATAAATATAAATAGTTAAAAGACAGATTTTCCTGGACTTCCATATGAACTTTTATCTCCTATTTCATCCCCATGTGGGTCAAAATTTCAAAAACACTAGATCAATATTTCTTATTGAGTGCCTAAATTCCGTAGACAATAACAACAACGGTATGCGTTGATGTAAGGTTGATGTATATCTACACCTCTCTGTCTTTCCTGAGTTAATTTTTTTTATGACGTTGTCTCTTTCTTTTTCGATAGAGCTGTACGCGCGCAATTGTTCATTCGTTATCCCACAATCGCTAGGTATAGACATAGATATAATAAAAAATATAATATCCTCCAATGGGTGTCGTAAACGGCGACTAATGGACCAGCCAAGGGTTATTGATAACCTTATACTCAGTCTACTAATCCGCATTGCGCAAGCAGGCGCAACTATTGACTAAACCTCCTTCGATGACCAGTAGGCCTATTCGCTAACTTTTTTTGACAGTTGAAAGTGATCATCACTGAGTGAATTACGTATCCATTGCTATTTTACACGACACGCTATTATGGTACTTGTCGTGTAAAAACAGCAATGGATATGTAATTCACTCGGTGATCATCACTTTCAACTGTCAAAAAAAGTTAGCGAATAGGCCTACAGGTGAAGCCTTGTGTCACAGCAGTGGGACAAATTATAAAGGTTGTTATCAATGAATGGATAATTTATTATAGTATATAATTTAAAAAAACATCTGTCCGCCTAGCATGACCACCGAAACACGATATGATATAACCACAGTATACCGAACAGTAATTTATCTGCGGGCTGTCGGCGAGTTATTAGCCTACTCTGCGTTGACGCTAGGGCTATCGTAAATGTGCCGGGCGGGAACGAGTGGCGAGCGAATGTGCAATTACATAAAAACGCGCGATCACACCGAGACGGCGCGGCGAGACCACCGTATGCGTATGCCTCCATATTTTTATGTCAATGTGTGCGTCACAGTGCGTGCGTACACGGCGCCGAGTACGCACGCACACATTCTAACCAGTTTGTATGAATATTACTGTTCTTGGTATACTATGATATAACGATTCATCGCTACTGTTAATAAAATTGGATATAACCGCCAACTTGATTTTTTATCGGAGTTTCTCCCGATTTCTTGTTGCAAAAAAACACGAGACTTCATTTTAAATTCAATCTACCGTGCAATTGTCAGTAACTTTGAAGTAGATCTAAGAGCAAATATACCAATAGAGTCAGTCCAAAATAGTGGGAGTTGAGAAATAATATATCTAGTCTGCTCACACTTATGACGGTAACAACATGAGAGAGTGAACAACATTAGTCACACACTAGTAGATTTTCACTTGATATTGGCGCAATACGCAATATTTGTGACGCGATCACCATTTATTTAAAAATAGAAGAAGAAATTTTATCGAAACTGTGAACTTGTTTATGGCTTATTTTATTATTATTAGATTCTTTACTGCACACATAAAACAGTAATAACAATACATAAAGAAAGACATGTACAAAGGTGAGCTTATCTCTAAAAGAGATCTCTTCCAGCCAACCCTAGCATTAGTGAGTATAGCATTAGTATTTATACATGTACAAACTATCGATAAAACTTCGATTTATTCGATTCGATTACGATCGGTTATATCTAATGATTTTTGACAGTTTAACTATTATGTAGCGATAAATGGCTATATATCATATTGTGTTTCGGAGGTCATGCTAGGCGAGCTGATATTGAAGTTTATCAAAAAATATAAGAAAGCCAAAGCCTATAAGCCATCGTCAGTCGTCAGTAATGCTACAACCTCAGCAACTGTGCTTTAAGCTAATAATCGGAGCTTCTGACTTTTTTGAATCGGATTCGGAGTTCGGAGTTTCGTAACATCCCTACGTTGTACATACTTTCCCGCTTGCCCAGTGTCGCCCTCTGTAGTTTTTCACTTTACATTACAACTTTTCTTCAAATGAAATGAAACCAACTTTATTCTTTTTAACTTGTAATTCAGCGGTTCATCACGGAATACAACATTGAATGATATCACAAAGTGTAATATTATTTAACTCTCCTTGTTTTGCGGCTACACCATCTGAAGAATCAATAAATATTTCGAAGAGATATGGTAACTACGCAACTCAGAATACAGAATTCTGAGCTACGCAAATGCAAATGCATACCTAAGTACCTCCAATACATGTTGAACCTGACGTGATTTGAAGAAATATACGGCAAACCTCAAGCTCTTCAGACATAGTCTTTCTAATCTGTGCCTCAAGCTTGATTCAGTGGTAGATGGGTAATTATAAGGTAATAATTTACAAGGGAAGTGGGCAAATCCTTTTTGTTTTTTCAAACCCCTATTTCTTACTCCCTTCTCTCTAGTCTATTCAGTGTTGTCTTCATGTGCTATGTGGTTGGTGAACCTAATTGTATGTACTTAAATAGGTAAGGTCGTTCTCTTATCTTAGGATAATACTAGTTAGATAAAGGTCAATTTACATAATTAAACATAAACAAGATTAACAGTGTAAGTACTATAAACAATTCTAAGCGAAGACTTAGACTCAATCATTCATCTTTGTAAGTTTATGATGAGTGTACTTAAGAATATATTTAAATATACTTATTACATTCACAAAAATATAGTAAATTACTTTTAAATTAAGTGATCACCTATTTTACTAGTCTTAAAATAAATTTATACTTAGTACTTATTTTACTAATTAAACTATTCCATAAACCAAATTTTAAACTAAATGTTTAGTAGTCTTTTCATTTTTCAAAATAAGTTATGTCGTTCAAATTAAAATAGACTAATTACTTCTTATTTGGTGGAGCACTCGCTCCCTTTTCATCGGGTGGTGTGAATGTGCCTGTCTTCTATTCAAGTCTTGACCAAGTGTCCAGCTTCCCTGTGCTGCTACAATGTTGAGTATAAACCTAAATAATCTACAACCCCATTATATTATAAATAAGTAAAATAGTTCAGTACAATATTGTCATAATTATGGTAAAGGTTGTTTAATTGCTACAATGAGTAAAGGAAAATTAATTGAAAACTAAATTGCAATGAGATCCAGTACTGAATGATGAATCAAGTTATATAAAAATATCACAGAGGACATAACTCTTTCTATAAATCCAACACAGGGTCAATTTACAGAACTTTCTTTATGATTAACAAAAATTGAATGCTTTTTTAGTGAATTAGAAACTGATGGTGAGTGTGGGCTTGTTACAGATTCTTTACAGTTTTTGGTAAGGGTGGAAATAGAACAGTCTCTCTATACACTCAGAACATGAGCAAAAGATAAACTTTCAAATTCTAAGACTTCAGAACAAAAAATATTAATTTAAAAATTAATAATATAAATGTCCGGTAACATGAACCTGAATGGTAAAATTTCTTAATTCTGCACCCTTTCCATGTAAATGAATTCTTTTTTTCAGTAAAACTTTTCCATCTACAATATTTAAGATACATTTCCTCCATGTGGCATAGCTGTGGGATGCCCTGTATATCTGAGACACAATTGTGGTGGAGATAGTCATCGTATTCGCAACTGTGATAGTCTTCGAGAGCTGGCAGTGGAGGAGAGGATCTCTGAGGCGGTCAGATTGAAGTTGTATCTTATTTGCTTAAGTAAGGGTCATCCTATGCAACTGCAGGTCAGGCTCATGTTTTAGGTACATCTGTGTAAAAAAGTCCCAAGTTTTTTTTTCAGTTTAGCAGTGCATCGGTTACTATCTGGGATATTAATGAAAGTAATCAATGAAACCCCACAAAAACAAAACAAACTGAATTTCAACAAAATGGTGCTGAGGTCACTGTTAACATTTCATGTCAATTTCTCTACTGCGTCCCCTGAAAATTTCCAATGCCCACAATAGGGTGTTATCACTCGCTTTGAGAGCCTATATCTAGACTATCGATAAAACTTATATTGAACCTTTGCGGCTACGATATCATAGATTTCGCTGACCGTCGTTGGACGATCCCGCTTGTCCAGCGCCGCCCTGAAGTTTGCCCCTACCTTTATTCTTTTTAAAACTTTACTCTGTAGATCTCGTACATAATTATTTTGAACTTTGTAGTTCTACAGAAATACAGTATACACATCATTTAGTGGATTTATTTGGCTGTGCCTGTTTTACTACTATAATAATCTACAAAAATCAATACGCGAAATAAGAGAAATCTATAATCCAATGTTATTAATATTAAGTAATTAACATCAGTTATTGTGAATGAGAGTTGAGTTTTCATAAATATTTTTTATTTAATACTAGCACCTCGCCCGCGATTCAGTGAAGGTTTTTTTTTATAATACAAATATTCCAATGTATTATCAGAGCTCAAAGTTTAGTATATAATAGGATTTACTTACAACCTTTAGGTCAGAATATTTGTGTAGTTGAAAACTCGACAAAGCGAACTCAAAATATTAATCTCCAAGATTATAATATTAATATAAAAACGATTATGGTAATTCTCACATTTGGGTCGCACTTCTAAAAAAATATATTACAATAAATATTTCATATCCTAACTCATTAAATGTTTACAAATACATACAGGGTGTAAAAGACATGAACAGTCAAACGAGAACCATGTATTCTATACCTCAAAATAAGACACATTTCAAAAAATAATTGCTGGGAAATCATTTTTATTTTTTGGTGTTTAAAATATTGTATCGAGTGAGCTACAATGAACGCTAACGTTCTGAATCCATTTTCACAGTTTTATTAAAAAAAGAAGCAGTCATTCGCTTAGATGTACTTGTCACGCGCGCCGCTTTGGTTGGTTTCGGCTCATCTCGAAAGACCCATACGCTCGATTGCTGCTTTGGCAAGATTGATAAGCCACACATGGTTCATCTATTTTTCTTTTTTCTTAAATTTTTCTTAACCCCCCCAAAAATATTTCCATAATGTCAATACTGGTATTGTATAGGCTACGCTTGTGTGCGTGTGCTTCATCGTTAATCGTGTCAGTTTTTATCGCAGAACACGTAATTCTAAAAAATCTAGAGGGTAGCTTTCTTTGCTATGTTTAATCGTTGGCTGTGGTTCTGGTTTTAAGGCACCCGTTCCTTCCTTCTCTTTCTCAATCGTTTGTACTGGCGTTTTATTAGCTACTGATTTCTTTCCAGTCTCGGTGGTTTTCCGTACACTTGTTTAGACGTTAACCGTCTTTCGTAAGTGCGATATCATTGAATACATCATTGATAAAACTAAGTGCGCTCCCAGAGTTAGTACGTTCTAGCTTGTCTACTAGCTCAATTTTATAATACCTTAGCTTTCTCTCTGAGTCTGTCTCGGCACGTACGATAATCATACGGCCTTGCTGAAGCTCACGAAGAAAGACTAATTCTGCAGTATTGACGTTAAATTAGATTAGTTAAACTATTTTATGCCACGCTTGAAAAGAAAGTCTCTGACACTTTCTGGCCGGGGGGTGACATAAAATTTTTTACTTACCTTGGGCGGTAAAATAGAAAGCCTTAGATCGCATATTAATCGACAATTGAGTAAACAAGTGTTGCAGGTTTTTTTTTTATAGAGGGGTTGAAACCTCTAAAAGGAGGAAATGGGGTGTCACAGTCTGAAAATCTACGCGCAGATTATTTCGTCAATATCAAGGATAAAACCATAAATTTTTAAATTTAGGCATTTGATAAGAAATTTATGTGGCGATGAAATAGGAGATTTGAAGAGAAGCTCGGTCCAAACAATTATGTCTAATAGGTTTACTATACGTATATTTATTAAAAACATGTGTAAGAGTTGGGTCGGAATTGACTCATGAAACGCATTTTTACCGGTGACGAGACGTGGGTTTACGAGTTTGACATGCAAACTAGTCAACAAGCTTCGGAGTGGCGCCTTCGAACTGAACAGAAACCGAAAAAAACACACCAAAGTCGATAAAAGTCATGTTGACTGTTTTCTTTGACTCCCGCGGTGTTGTGCACTCTGAATTCTTTCCGGAAGGTCAAACAGTAAATAAAGAATTATATTTTAACGTTATGCGGCGTTTAAGAGAGCAAATTCGACAAAAAAAGGCAGATTTGTGTAAAGAAAATTCTTGGATTTTACACCACCATAATGCGTCTTCGCACCAGGCCATCATTGTGAACGAATTTTTGACCAAACACCCAAAAAATACCATCGAGCAACCACTATATTCACTAGATATGGCTCCAGCCGACTCCTTTCTTTTTCCTAAACTGAAATTACCACTTCGTGGCACCCGTTTTCTATCGGTAGAAGACATAAAGGAGAATTCGCGGCGAGTCTAAACTCAATTCTGGAAACAGCGTTTAAAAAATGTTTTGATGATTGGATTATTCGTTGGCGTGTGTAGGCTTGTCGTAAATGTAACCTATCGTTTCTGAACGAGCATACTTTGAAGGTGACAAAATAAATTTGGATGAATAACTAACATTTTGTGTATTATTGATCTTTTGCCGGTACTTTCTTGACAGAGTAGTATACATAGTGGCAGTTTTGTCTTTCAAATTGTGGATACCAAAATTAAGCAACCACAATAATTGTTTGAGATAATATTAATCAGATACGTTTATAACCGGCAGAAGTAAATTTTTTTGTCGAACCATATTGATAGTTTTGTTTCATCTTGAATTTTTTCAGTGTTACTACATCTCTTTAAAAATACTTTTGCTTTTCTCAAATGAATCTCTTTGTAACCTGAGCCTCGTTGCTGCTTCTTGATCTTTCTTCAACTCTGCTGATTGTTTACCCATCACAATATTTTCGCATGTACTACATATGACTTTCCGAGGTACAGCAAAAGATTTATTGAAGTTAGTCTTAAAAATTTCTCGAAATTTCTTATAACTAACGGTACAATCCAAATCAGTATACTCTTTTAAAAATTTACGACTAATCTTTAAACATTTAACAATCGACAGATGACAGTCCAAATACTTTCTGTTTTTGCTCGAAGAGCGTGCTGGTATGCTTTCAATAAATTTACGAATCCGTTCCATTACTCTTTCGTTGTAAATTACTCTGCTGGGATGACGACCACGACCATCAGTGATGTCCTTTTCAAGATGTTGTACTTTGCATTGCAGGCGATCTTGTTTAATACCGTGGATGGCTAGAAATGCCTGTTGACACACCTCTACAGTTTTGTTTCTGGTACTGATACGTCATCATCAACAGCTCATATAATGTCCCCACCGAGGGGCTCGAGCCTACCCCTCATTAGGGGCGATTAGGCCTTAGTCAACCACGCTGGCCAAGTGCGGGTTGGTCAACTTCACGCACAACCTAAAAATTTCTTCATAGGTGTGTGCAGGTTTCCTCACGATGTTTTCCTTCACCGTAAAAGCGTCGATTAAACGTACATATGAATTCAAAATTTGAAAACACATTGGTACGTGGCGGGGATCGAACCAGTGCCTCCCGGGTGGAAGACGACGCACTTTCGCACTACGCCACCGACGCTTACAAAGAAAAAAAGGTACTGATACGTAATAGCTTTGATTTCTGATATTACTTTCACTTCGTGGTCTACATCGTTTTGGTATCTGTTTTCGGAGACAGCCTTGCAAATAAACATTTTGTTCTGTATGGGTTCCCAAATTTTTAAGGTTCTAGAATACTTTATTTATTGAGTCTTGTGAAAGTTTTCCTTTGCACTTACAACAATAATACTTAATTTCGGAGACAACATGAATTCTTAATTTTTCATGATTCTGGTCTTGAGACCCGCTTCTTTCTCTTTTTCGTAACTCCTTTATTGCTATCTTCAATCGAAATATCAGAATCAGTTTCAACATTTCCTGTTTCACAATTAAGTTTAATTTTCTCATAATAACAAAGGGAGTAATAACATTAGTATCTTCAGTTTCTGAATCAGATTCGAACAAACCAGTTTCTGTGTTCAATTTTCTGTTAACTGTGGAGTTAATAATTTGAGTATCGTCACATTTTAAATCAGACTTCAAACACCCAGTTTCTTAGTTCCGTTTTCGCTTTTGAACTGAACTCTCATCAGCCGCATACTGTGAGGCTAAATTGTTCTTATGCAAGAGGGTGTTTTTTTTTTTTTTTTTTTTTTTTTTCGAGGTTTTTGTTGTTTTGTCAGTTTTTAATGGTTTTTTTGGACTTAGGGTCTATTACAGCTTTCCTAATGTCTGTGGCCTACATGCGTCTCAGGGCTAATGACTACACCTTATGACAACATGTAGGCCACAAGTTTTACAATGTTATATTTATTGCTTACAATGTTATATAGAAGCAGTTCCTCAAGCTGCTTATAGTATATTATATTTTATGGTATTGTGTTGTATTTAAAGTGTTCTTGTTACATAGTGTGGGCTTATAATTAAGTTTACTACAATTAAAAATATTGTTGTGTGTGTTTGTGTTGTTTATAAGGGTGTTTATGTTATGTTGTGTGTGTAGTTTGTTACATTTGAGGGTTTACAAGTCTTTAGGTTGACATTTATGCTTACTTATTGTTATGTACAGATGGGTTTATTTGTAGTTGGCTTAATCTGTTATAAAGGTTTGTATATTATTGATATTTGTTGTTTTGTTTACTCTACATGTTGTTTTTGATGTTTATTATTGGGTTTTTAGTGGGGTCAGTGTGTTTGTTATTGTTGGTTTTTATTTGTTTTATATTTTTGTATTTTTCACTTGCGGTTTGGTTGTTAGTTATATTATAATTTATTTATTTATTTTGGTGGTTTATTGTTTTATTAGTGGTTTGTATATTGGTTATTCTTTGTGTATATTTTTATTTGGATATTTGCTTGTTATGTTTGGAATTTTAATTTTGTTCAGTTGTGTAACGTTGTACCTGCCACGGAAGTTAGGAATAAACAATCTATCTAATTTCAATTGTTTAATTAGAACCCACCTACCTATCTGTGGCGAGCTGGGTAACCTACAACCACCCGAGTGCCGCAGTTGGTTTGGTTTAATGGTTCTTATGTTATTTTATGTTGTGAATTGATATTGGGTTGTCGAGCCAGACATAAACTGGTGATATCCAGTATCAATTCGTATTTGTTTGTTTAGATTTTGTTTTATATTGTTTAATTTTTGAGTTGTTTATTATTGTTTGTTAGTTTGTTAGGTTTTTGTTGGTGTTTTAGGTTTAAGTTTTAGTTTTTATTTGTTATAATTTGTTGTTCATTTATTATTGTATTGTTTTGTTTTGTTGGTGATATCTATTTGGTATTGAATGATTCTATTGGTTGTTTTGTTTCGTTGTTTGTTTGTTGTTGTTGGAAGTATTGTTATGATTATTATGTTTCAGATTTTAATTTTAATTTTAATTTTAGTTTTGTTTAGTTGATTTGGGAGTTCTTTTATTGTTTTGTGTTATGAACTGGTTTGAGTCGATTTGATACTGGACTGTCAGGCCAGAACGAAACTGGTGATATCCAGTATCAAATCGTGTTTATTTTGTTTTAATTTTTGTTTTATATTGCTTATTTTATGAATTATTTATTGTTGTTTTGGTTGTTATGTTTAAGATTTTAGTTTTGTTCAATTAATTTGGGAGTTGTTTTGTTGTTTTATGTTATGAATTGATATGGGCTGTTGATGTCTACAAAGATTGATGATGTTGTCAAGTAGATTTGCTTATAGTTGCCTTGATTTGTTATTAAAGTTTGTTATATTATGTCTATTTGCTGTTTTGTTTATTTTACGTGTTGTTTTGTATGTTTGCTATTAGGTGTTTTCCGCATTTTCCGCTTTTTCCGCATTTTCCGCATTTTCCCGCATTTTCCGCATTTTCCGCATTTTCCGCGTTTTCCGCATCTGCTTTGATCCGCTTTTTCCGCATCCGCGTTTTCCGCGTTTTCCGCGTTTCCGCGTCCGTACTGATCCGCTTTTTCCGCATCCGCATTTTCCGCGTTTTCCGCGTTTTTTGGACTTGTGTTTTGTTTGAGGTTTTACTATGTTATGTATTGAAATTATGATATTATTAGTTGTTTTGGAAGCTTTTTTGGTGTTATATGATTTATTCTATGAATTGGTATTGGATTGTCAAGCCAGGGGAAACTGGTGATTTCCAATATCAATTTATGTTTATTTTATTTAATTTAACTTAATATCATTATTTATTTGCTTATGACTGATATGAATTTATTTTTTGAAATATTTTGGTAATTTATTATTTTGTTAATGATTTATGTATGTTTTAATTTGGTTTGGTTATTTGCTTTGTTATTTTTAAGTTTTTGGTTTTGTTTGTTTGATTTGGCAGTTCTTTTGTTATTTTTATGTTATTTTGTGAATTTATATTGGACTGTCGAGCCAGAAAAAAGAGAGAACTGGTGATGTCCAATATCTATTCATATTTATTTGTTTATTTGTTTATTTATTTATTTGTTTAGTTATTTATTTAGTTATCTTTTTCTTGTTAGTTGATTTAGTGTTTTAGTTTTAGTTTATAATTCAGTATATTGATTTTTATAGTTTTCTGTTCTTTTTATTGTTTTATTTTTGTTGAAGATGTATGTTGGGCATTGTTGTGATGTTGCTGCATGTTTTATGTCATTGTTCTTGTTGTTATTTAAGTTATATTGTAGGCAGTTGAAACATTTTATTTTGCTTGGGTCTTGTTTATTTGGGCATTCTTTGTAGGTGTGTTGGCCGCTAGCGCAATGTGAGCATCTTTTTGTATTGTTTGTGCAGTTTTTGTATGTGTGTCCGAATTTTAGGCATGTGTAGCATTGTATTATTGCGATATTTTCTGCTATTCTTATTTTGTAATGTTGTATGTTTAGATGTTCTTGCTTCCTTATTTGGTTCCATGTTTCTGTTGTGGTTCTGAATATTGCATTGTATAGTTCGGGGTTTTTGTTCTTTTTTGTTGTGCATAGTTTTAGCTCTTCTTCGTTTTGTTTGTTTATGTTGTTCAGACATTGGTTTTGTTTTATGATTTGGGTTTTTATTTCAGTGTGCTTGATGTGGTTTGGAATTCCTTTTAGTATGAAGGTTGGTTGGAGTTGGATTATCTGTTTGACAAGGATTTCAGGTTTGTTTTTTAGTTGGTTATAAACTTTTTCCAATTGTGTGTTGTTTTCTAGTTCCACCTTCATTTTGTTGTTTTCGTAATATATTATTTTGATTGGTAGAAAGTTTTCTTCATTGAATGTTACGTTTTCCTGCCACAATTTTTGGGTTTGTTCCTTGTTTGTTGCCTTGTGCATTGTTATTATTAATGTTGGATTTATTTGTTTATTATTGTTGTTGGTGGTATTGTTGTCTTCTTTGTTTTCTTCGTTTTTATTGTTGTTGTGTTCGTTGTTGTTATGAGTGGTTGTGGTTTCATTTGTTTTATTTGTTGTTGTTTGTTCTTTTTCTTGTTCTTCGGATGGTTCTTGTTGTTCTTTGTGTTGGCTACCTGTTAGTATCATTTCTGCTATAGTTTTTTGTATTATGTCTTTAATTGTTTCCATCTTTTGGTTGTTTGTGTTTTCTAGTTCTGTTGTTGGGTTGTTGATGTCTTGAGTTTGTTGTTGCTGGGATTCTTGTAGTAGTTCTGATTTCTGTCTTTCTTCGTTATTTATTGAGTTTTGTTTATTTGTATTGATGGTTTCGGCTAGCTTTGTAGTAATTTGCGTTATTTTTGCAGCGTGATTTAGTGCTTTGTCTCTGTTAATTTTGGTTACGGTTTTGCCTGCAGTGGTGCTGATAGCGTTTATGATTTGTTTAACATGTTTTTGAATTGCTTCAAGTTGGTTGATATTCTTGTCTTCGTTATTCGAGATGGTTATTGGTGCAGGTGCAGGTGCGGGTGCTGAAGTTGAGGCTGTTGTAGTGGTTATTTCAGTGGTTCTTGGTGACGATTCAGTTTGATTTTCTTTTGTTCCTTGAATTTGTTTCATGTTTTGTATGTCTGGTTCTTGATCGATGGTGGGTGTTGAAGGTGAAGGTTGTTGTTGTTCAGACATTTTTTTTTCGTTGCGTTATTTTCTTTCTCTTTAGAGAGGTTCTTTTCTATTTTAGCGCAGTACGTGAGTTTGACTTTGGTTAGCAGTTAGTACTGTTCTGTGAAGTTGCATTTTCGTATTTTGGTTTTTATTATTTTGTGGTTCCGCAGTTTTCCGCATTTGTCGTATCTATGTTTTCCGCATCCGCAGTTTCCGCTTCCGCGATTTCCGCGTTCGCTGTTTTCCGCGTTCGCTGTTTTCCGCGTTTTCCGCGTTTTCCGCATTCGCAATCCGCGTCCGCTCGTTTTCTGCCTGCACTGATCCGCTTTTTCCGCGTCCGCGTTTTCCGCTTTTTCCGCGTTCGTTCTGATCCGCTTTTTCCGCGTCCGTACTGATTTGGACTTGTATTTTTATTTTGAATTTTACTATGTTATATTTTGAGATTTGTATTTTATTGATTGATTGATTTTTTGTGTGATTATTATTTTATGCTGTACATTTATGTTTGATTGCGTTCTTTTAATGTGAATGTTTATGTTATTTATTTTGTTTTGTCTGTTAATTAGCTATTTTGTTATTATGTTATGGGTTAGTGTTAAGGTTTTTATCCTGACAGTTCGGAGATTATTAATATTGGTCAGTCGGTACTTATTAATTAATTAATTTATTAAATTTGGTGTTTGATTTATTATATTTTTATTTCTTAGTTCTTTGATTTGTTTTATTTATTTCCATTGTATTGGTTACTGTTTTAATCAATTTTTGGCGGTTTCCGTGTTTTTATGTTTTTATTTGTATTTTGATAATTTATTTAATCCTGTCAATTTAGGGGTTGTTTAGTATTAATCAGTCAATTTTTTTTATTAACTAATAAATTTATTAATTAGTGTTTTGATTTGTTTTTATTTATTTTTTTATATAGTTTCTGATTTGTTTTATTTATTTATTTTAATTATATTGGTTATTGTTTAATCAATTTATTTATTTCCGGCGATTTCCGTGTTTTTGTGTTTATATTTGTATTTTAATAATTGATATTTATTTTGTATATATATATATATATATATATATATATTATATTTATGTATTTAATTGAGATTGAAGACTTATTTGATGTGCTATTTTAGTATTGTAGGTATTTCAGGTTTACTCCAATTATATGTTCTATTAGTTGTTTTTCAGGTTTGTTATATGTTAATGGGCAGAAGGGTTTTAAGTAGTTTTCAGTTGTGTATAAAGGAAAAGGTGCCTGCCTGGGCTTGGTGTATTCAAAGTTTGGGTGGTTAAAGTTATAGTGTTTTTTGGTATTACGGTTCTTGATCTGTTTTCCACATAGAGTGCATTGTATTATTTTAATTTGAGGGTGTTCTTGAGAGAATTGGCTTACTGGTATTTGATTATTATTGTTGTTATTGTAATTGTAATTGGTGGTTGGTATTACGATGTTATTTGTTTGTTTATTGGTTTGGTGTTGTTGCTCGTCTATTCCCATGTTGCTTGGTCTTTTCCCTTTGTATGGTAGATCTTTGTAGATGTAGGTGTTTTGAGAGTTATTTATATGAGTTGTATTTTGATCATTGGTTTTATTTGTTTCGTGTATTTGGTTTTCACTTTGTTTTGATTGTTGTACTTCTTGTGGTATTTCTAATAGTTGAATTAGTTCCCCTAAGATATCTTGTTTGTTTATGTCTTGGGGTTGGGATTTTGAGTTTAGTCTTGTGATTGGTGGAGTGGATCTATTGTTTGATATTGTGTATTGACTGTTTTTTATTTGTTCTTCTGAATCGTTTGAAAGTTCAAGATCTTGAAGTAGTGTGACATCCGGATTTACTTCTATGTTTTCTATATAGTATTTTTCTATCGCTTGGGAGATTGTGTAATTATTTTTAGAGTGGTTTATCTCTTGTTGCAGTGTGATTGGTTGCGTTTGGATGCTATTACTTATTTGGTTGTTGTATTGTTCGTCTTTTTCAGTTGTTGTCTCTGTTATTGCTACATTTATGTTTTTGTATTGTGTGTCTAAAGGTGGCGTGTGTGTTGGGGTGTATGAGCTTTTGGGTGTTGCAGATCTAATGTTTTTGTTTTTATTCTTTATTTGGGTTTTAAGTTTTTTCATAGTATTTTGGGTGTTGCATTTTTCCTTTAGTCTTTTGTTTCTTTTGCTTAATTTTTTAATTATGCAAGAGGGTTAGGTAGAATTATTTATTTTATTGTCATGTGCATCCACAAAAATAATCCGCAAAAATTTATCACGCGAATTAAGATTCTATTCCATATTTCCTTCTAACTCCTCTACTGAATCGTCATACGATTCATCTAGTATTCCACTGTCTTGCATTACCCTAAAACCAACAGAAGACGTTAAAACTCGAATAATTGATTGATATATTTTGGCGTAAGGCCACTTACGATTGGCCTACCGTCAAAAAAAAAAAAAAAAAAAAAATCAAACACAAAAATAATCCGCAAAAATTTATCACGCGAATTAAGATTCTATTCCATATTTCCTTCTAACTCCTCTACTGAATCGTCATACGATTCATCTAGTATTCCACTGTCTTACATTACCCTAAAACCAACAGAAGACGTTAAAACTCGAATAATTGATTGATATATTTTGGCGTAAGGCCACTTACGATTGGCCTACCGTCAAAAAAAAAAAAAAAAAAAAAAAAAAAAAATCAAACAAGTCACTTGAAGCTTCAAACGACCAAATGAAATAAATTATATTATTCCAAAACAAACATGCCTACAATAGCTCTTAGTATTTCTTACCTTCGAAATCTATCGTCTGGCTCCATTTGGTTGGAAAAACTGAGTTTGACTACGTAGATTCAATCTAAAAACATAAAATTTAGAGTTTCTCCCGAGTTCTTGTTGCAAAAACATGTGTTGAGAGTTTTAAACTCACTCACACTCAATTTTAAACTCAATCTGCCGTACAATTGTCGGTTACTTTAATAAAACTTTCACTTGATATTGGCGCAATGCGTAATCTTTATGTATCGCGATCGCTATTCATTTAAAAGAAGAACAACATTTTTTACCTCCGAAAATAAGGAACTTTTTGACATAACTATTTAAAAAAAATGGCCCGACTGTGCTTCTTTTTAAATGTATTAAAATTTATTTATAATTTAAGTTAAAAATACGGTCTTAGCGATTTAAAAAACAAATGACATTTTAACACAGAACCATAGACAAAAATAAGCTCTTTTCAACGGTATTGTTAGTTAAAAAAATAACTTACTATAAACGAATGATTCACTTCCTACGACGAGACAGGTTGACAGTTTCAGCATATGAAGGATCCGGCTCAAAGGACCAAATGTGCGCTCCTCGCGATTTAACATCAACAAAAGACCTTTTCTTTTGTGTTCCTTTACTTATTTGCAATCAGCTTCATGCTTTAATCAAATGCAGGGAGGGCATCTACTCTTTCAGTTGATATCACTACAGAGGCAATATATCCTTCGTGTTGTCAACTTGACTGCCAGTTTATTCGGGTGTCGTTGCAACCTTTCTTGATATTTCACTGTAGTATTGAGTATTTCGTCTTTAACTTTGTTCATCTCCAGATATTCATGGATCTCGTTGTTGGTACGAGCCATGGGGCGTTTGACAGTGATCGCAGTATGACATTTTGTATACGCTGTATTATGAGGATATTGGAATTGCTCGCGCTGCCCTAGAGCTGTATTCCATAGAGCCATATAGGTTCCAAAATAGTTTTATAAATTAACAGCTTGTTATCTGTTGGAAGTTTGCTGTTTCGTCCTAGTAACCAAGTGAGTCTTTTGTATTTTAGGTTAATTTCTTGCCTTTTGGTTTTGACGTGTTGTCTCCACGTTAGGCGTCGGTCTATATGTAATCTGAGATAGCGCACGCAATCCTCGTGTGGCAATGTAAGATTATTCAGTTGCACAGCCGGGGAGTTTCCCTTCCGCAACGTGAACCTAATTTGGACGGATTTTGATGAGCTAGCTTTTATTTTCCACTTTTGGAGTCATTTAGATATTTCATCTAGTCCACTCTGGAGCTTCTGTGTTGCAAGGTCAGGATTCTTGTCGCTAGCAAGTACAGCGGTGTCGTCAGCAAATGTAGCGGTTGTGACATGTTCTACCACGGGTAGATTTAGATATGTATATGTTATACAGCGTGGGACCTAGTACCGAGCCTTTAGGCACACCTGCCTTTACTTTAAAGAAAGAAGAGGTTGAGTCGCTTTCCTTTATTTGAAATAGTCTATCCGATAGGTACGACTCGAACAGCAGAAAGTAACTGTGTAGCCCAGTCATATAAGGTAAAAAAGGGGTCAACCTCGGAATGAAAGATAATAAATAAGCTGTAAATTGGTATCCTATATGTTATACCTGTACCTATAAATTTCCAACCTGAGGTACCAGGCTACCATAACTATGTAGGAGATGTTTAGCATTTATGTAGATACTATAATAATTCAAATAAATTCAAAACTGTTTTGTCTGTGAGTTGTCATTCTGCGAAGTTTGCACTATGCGATGTTGGCATTTCGAGAAGTTGGTATTCTGATAAGTTGGCATCTTAGACAAAGAATCCTGTAGACTTGGCATGAGTTTTGACAGCTAAGTGTAAGAAGGATAGGTGTATACAGATACCCATAAGAGTGAAAGAGTACTCATTATAATTTTTGTCCTTGTCAGAGTTTCACTTTTCGCTTATTTGACACAAAATTTTGGTGTCAAAGCAACGACACAACAAACTGTTGGTGATAGTAAATATTCAAAATATTTGTGTTTACAAAGTGTTGTTATCAGTGTGTAAAACGTACAAGTGTTGGAAACTATATCCTGCTTGTGATTGTTACAATGCATTGTTGTGCAATCGGCTGTAAAAGCCGTAGCTACCGAAATTGCGAGAAAATAAGTTATTACTCGTAAGTACGAAAACTACTTTAAATTAGTATTTTATTGGCATTATACAATAAAGTTTAGATTAAAATCGAATAATATAGGATCTCAAGCTTGATAGAAAACTAAAAAAATCATGAAAATTTGCTTACGAAAATATTGTTATTGTCCAATAATTGTCATAGAAATCCGACCAAATTTAGTAGTTTAGTTGTAGTTGTCAATTGCTATATAATTTGACTGTCGGAGCGTCATTTTGTAGATTTCTTATTTTTCTGGATTATACTGCAGTTTAGGGATACCAGTAATATAATTTGAAGCTGTCCTTGTTGTTGGGTAAATACAAAGTTTTAAGTTATCTTAATGTTTCAGATTTCTAGGACATAATATTCATGGATATTCAAGCACGTACTGCTGGTCAATCTGTAACGAGGAACGAGCAACGAGGAAATATTAATCTAATTATTTTTTCGTTGCTTAGCAACCACAACATGAGTTTGTGTAAAAACTTAAAAGAAATAAAATCGTCTAAAATCAATAATTTACAAGGAAAAATCGACTCCTATTATAAAAGTCGGTTATAATGTAGCCTATATTGTCCGGACCATAATATGAGAGATGCTAGAGAGATTTGTAGAGAGATTGCTACTACCAGGGATTTGAACTCGGACTGCTTAATGTGCTAGCTAGCTTTACAGACCACTCCACCACGACGCACGGCGCACTTCAAAAATCCTATTGTCGTCCATCCAGTCATGAGAAGGGAGATGAACTCGAGAGTACACACATTTTTCAAACATTTCAAAATAAGGCAAATCAAAATATTTCAAACATTTAATGGGGTAATATTTTAAAAACCTGGCCTCTTCTGTTGACGTCAGTCACTTCTGTCACTGTCATGTCAACTCTCAGTCTATCCCTTACAGGGTGTACGCGGATGCCCAGTCTACAGGATTCTTTGTCTAAGGTTGGCATTCTGAGAAGTTGTCATTTTGCGAGCGGTTGGCCGCGATGACACATCCATTGGACTTATCTCGTTTTGACTTAATGGTACATTTGATTTCTTCTCCAATGGAATTTCTACCTCAACAGTCTTTCTCACAATATCCTTATCACATTGCGACTCAAGGAGTGATTAATTTGAAATTTTGTTTTCATTTTTAAGAAATTTATTTCTTGAATCCCTTGACACTACGAACTTTCTACACTATGATATCCAAATTTTATATCCGTTTGAATCAACAAGATAACCTACAAAATAACCAATTAAACTACGTGATGCAAATTTATCTTTTCCTGGTTCTTTATCTACATGAACTTTTGTACCAAATGTTCTCAAGTTACTTACGTTCAATGACTTTTCAAACCATTTTTCGTAAGGAATTACACCGTTCAGTCTGCTTGTTGGACTTCTGTTACGTAAATAATATACAGTTGCTATCGCTTCTGCCCAAAAGCTAGCTAGCTTTATTCCCGACGGTAAAAACATACACCTGACTATTTCCAATAATGTGTGATTCATTCGCTCAGCAGTGCACCTGCATCAATTAATCTTAGGTATATTTTTGCAAATACTGTTTTGACTTATAGCAGACAAATCAAATATAAAAGAGTTATCTAAAGACTTATTTTATTTTTTATTTTCTTTATTAGGGACAATAAACAGTTATCACAATATGTATGTGCTAAAAACTTATAAGTAACAATACTTAACCTAGACTTAACCCTAAAATCATGTACTGTACATTCTTGAGACTTTGTCTCTATTCTGCCAAACAAACAGTGGCTCAACAATTCTTTCCCAGTTGACGGAATATTCAGTTCTTGTACTATATCGCTTCTGATATAAGTAACGGTAAATTGTCGATAGGGATTTCGAAGCCTCTGGTTTCTCTTTAACTGCGGCCTTTTCTTCAAATCTTTGGTCAGGACACAGCACTATGGAATGCCGTTTTGAGCAAATCAAACATTTAACGTAAGCTTTGCATACCTTGGGGTGGTGTCCTTTTCTCAAACAAATAGGACAAGCTTTCTTTTCTTTTAGAACCTGTCTCCGTTGCTCAATGAACATTCTGCTCAGCTTATAACACTCAACGCTAGCATGCGAATCTTTCTCACACCATAAGCATGCTTGAGTCTTTTGTTTCACACTGGTCAGTAAGGATTCAGCCGTGAGCGGTCTCTTTTCTTCTTCACGGTTCAAATCACCAACACTATCTTTATTAAACGCTTTCCTCGCTATTTGCAGACGTTGATCGGATTCCACTTCTTTCCTTAAGAACTCTAATAGGTTGGCTAGTTCCTCAGCGACATCTTTGGCTTGTTGTTTATTCCTTTCCCAGCAGCGTAGCGTCTCATGTGGCAGGGCTGACTCTATCATAGGCAGAAGAAATAAAGCGTACTTTTCTTTCGTTACTTCCAGGGTTTCTAGTGCTCGTAACTGCGCATTCAGTGTATCGTAGAGTTGTGCTACTGAACCCTTTTTGTCAGCAAATACGAGTGCAAAAATTTCCCTTATATAGATCTGTGTTAGCACATCTTTCCTAGCGTATCTAGATTTTAACTGCCCTAGACATTCTTTGTACGCTGATGCTGGAAAACTCTCAACTAATTTTTTAACCACGGATTCGGCTGTCATGGATTGCAAGAGGTATTGGTACTTATCAATGATGTCTAAATTGGGGTCCTCGTCATTCTTAGAAAACTGACCCCAAAAAGCAAGCCAATTTTTAATTTCCCCATCAAACAATGGCAATTGGAGTTTTGGCAAATTTAAATTTTTAATAGGTACGTCGAACAAGATGGAGTCTGTATCGATACCGTCTCTTTATATTTCGTATCTATACGTAGCATTCTTGTTTTGTACTCCATAGCGCCTACTAGCTCGTTTTCTAAAATGTCTTCGTCTACGTCAATCGTTAGAATATCTATTATAATTTTATCGAGACGTATTAAATTATCGAAGAGGTCTTTTTGCTTTGTATATAAGATGTGTGTCTCCACACTTACCTCGGTTTCTACGGCGGCCTCTAGTTCTTTTAAATTTTTGCTGAACAATCTTCTTACCACCGATCTTTCCTTCCTTTTATTTTCTAGGTCCGACATCTTTATAATATATTTTTATCACGGTCGCCACAATGTTTCAGTCGGTAATTTAAAAATAAAATTAATTAGAAAATTGAAGAGGAAAAAATAAAACTGCGAGGTTTGAACGACACACGTCAAAGACAAATATATTTTTCGAGTAATCTATAAAAGAGGTTCTATGATCTCACAACACCTTTCATTTTCATTTTCTTGTAAATAAATATCGAAAAATAAGGTAGACTATATTACATGTACGAGAACCATGTATTCTATACATCAAAACAAGACACATATCAAAAAATAATTGCTGGGAAATGATTTTTTTTTGTGTTAAAAAATATTGCAAATTGTACTGCGCAACGTAAAGCGCTCAACTCGCACGCAACTCGCATTACCGTGATATTTTTGGCAGACGGCGGCCCCGTTCGTTTGTGTCCGTGCGCATCGAGTGACGCTACATTGAACGCTAACGTTTTGAAGCCATTTTTTGTTAGGAAAACTAAAAAAAATCAAGATGTTTCTTTGGACAATAATTAAGAAATAATGTTTAGAAGATGTTTTCATAAAACTATGAAAAAAAAAATATGACTTTGACCTTCAATAAAATCGTAACTATCAATTTCCCAGGTATAGGCTTAAGGGAGAAAAATGTTATGATGGTGAGCAGAATACATGGTTTTCGTTTGACTGTTCATGTCTTTTACACCCGTTATAGTAGCATAATTGCTAATATTAGGTCCTTACCTATGAAATTGGCGTTTTGTAATAAAAAGACGATTTTTTAAAGTATAATATATTTATTCAATCAAAGTATGTTCTATTGCTATCTATGCACTTCTGCCACCTTATAGGTAGTTCATTGATCCCTTTGCTATAAAAACCATTCGGACGGGAATCAATGAAATCTTTGAAGGCGATTTGGACTGCTCCATCGGAGTTAAATATTTTCCCTTGCAAAAAGTTATCCAAATCTCGAAAAAAATGATAATCTGTTGGAGCAAGATCCGGGGAGTACGGTGGATGTCTTAGACATTCCAATTGAAGCTGCTCTAATTTGGTAGCCGTCAGTTGTGCAGTGTGTGGTCTAGCGTTGTCCTAAAGCAGCAGTGGGCTAGAGCAATTGACGAGCCTCGGTTGTTTAGCAGCTAACTTTTCCATCATTGTTTGCAATTGCTGACAATAGGCATCTGCCGTAATCGTCTGGCCAGATTTAAGATAGCTGTAGTGAACGACACCAGCACTAGTCCACCAAACGCTCACAAGTATCTTTTTTGGAGTAATTTTCGCTTGGGGCAGGATTTGGCTGTTTCGCCAGGGCTCAGCCATTGCGACGACCGTTTCCGATTATCGTACAAGATCCATTTTTCATCACAGGTAACGATTCGATTTAAAATTCCTTCAGTATTATGTCGGTTGAGTAATGTAATTACGGCAGATGCGTTTGCCGGTTTGCTGCAGTCAATTCATGAGGTACCCACCTTTCAAGCTTTTTCACCTTCCCAATTTGCTTCAAGTGGATTAAAACGGTTTTATCACTAACACCGCAGCCTGCAGCTAATTTGGAAGTGGTTTGGGATGGATCCGCTTCCACAATAGCCTTCAATTCTTCTGTAAACACCCGCGTAAGACTGCTGGGTGATGGAATGAATGAAATAAAATTGTATTGAAATTATGTATTAAAAGTTTAAAATATTACATTGTAACGAAATGGAAAAATTATTCTAATTAATCAAAAACATCAAATTTGACATTTCTATACATAACTGCAATCTATGAACTCCAAATAGGTTTCATGTCGCTAACATAAATGCGCCCGCGCAAGATGCCATTAATAAAAAGAAACAATTAATATCAAACAGTAGACAACTTGTTTTTGAAAATAATTAATACATTCAAAATAAACTTAATCAGGAACTTAACAAAAGTAAAATAAGCTTAATTATTATTCTTAAATAAAAGTAAAATAATCATAGCTGCTGATTCATGAAAATTTAATTTATTTCTAGTATCAAATTTAAAACATAATATGGCTGTGAAAGATTGCTAAAAAGAACCCTCAAGCCAGCATGCAATAAAACTAATGCAAAAAGCTAATGCAAAAAAATAAATACTCATTTGTGATCATGAGTGGTGCGACATGGCAATTTTTCGAAAGGATAATCGGAAATTTCTTCGAATATGTAAGATCTGGATTGTGCAATCTGCCACTTACTATCAAGATTTTATGATCATCAAGGAAGGGATGCAACATTCAAAAAAAGTAACTGCTTGCTGTTTTATAATCAACTACCTTAATAATATTTACAATTTCATTTGAAAAATAAAAATATTGAACTTATACCTAATAATAAATTGTAAAGGAATTTGTAACTCTATTAATATGACCTGTATTTGTCAAAACCCCCTTTGCTTTTATTTGTAAATTCAGATGATTACTACATTTTATTAAGATTAGAATATTTTTTAAAGTGGAAATATTTCTCTATTATTTTAAGTAATATTTAAATTTTCGCTATAGAGAAACCCATCAAATAAAGGAAGACTTATAGTTATAGTTAACTAATAATGGAAAATTAAATAAGATGGTTGGTTCCTTTAAATTATAAGGGAATTAAAATAATACTAATTGTTAATTATTCCATTAAATTCAAGTTTTGGAATAGTTAACCACGAGTCTATGTTTACAATAGACTTAGCGCATAGCAAATCAAAATAAAAATTATGAATGATTTTTACCTTTATATACAAACAGCAGCCGCATGCACTGGACAACGCATCACAATAACCAAGAAGTTCCACATCTTCTGTGGATTGATGTCTGTGTAAATCACGAGGCATACAGATACAACTCATTGTTGATAAAGAAGTATGAAAATTATCCCGAATATCTTTGAGATTGAAAGGTGGAGGCGTATCCCAATCGAGGTTGTGTTGCCAAATATTTAGCAACATTATTTTTGCTTTAACTACCATGGGACCAACATAACCCATTGGATCAAAACGGTTAGTTACGGAACTTGAAACAGTTCGTTTAGTGGATACTTTAGAAGCATTTACAGCCTTTCCGCTAAGTATAAATAAATATTTTTTTATATCAGAATATAAAGCTAAAGTTTTTATAGTTAAATCTTGATGAAAATCCTTTTGTAATACGTGTTCATCAGGATGTATTAATATTTGTCTATACATGTGCCTGATGTCGCACATAAGAATGTATTTATGGCAACAAAAACTCAACAATATATTATATAAAGGTTTTTGAACTACTGGCCAATTACAAAGAATGCTATCTAAAGGGCGTTGACTAGACTTAGCACTAACATCAAACACCACCCTCAGCTTTGTGCTTAGCCTTTCAGGTCGAAGAACTCCATTATGAAGGAGGAAATAAAGTGATGGTCTTTTTACAGGTGTACAATTATCAATGTCAATTATTTCGGCATGTCCCAAGGCAAGGTGCTCGTTAATAAAATTGGTATATAGGGAATGATGAACAGAATCGTTAGTAAATCGTTTTTCTAAACTGTAAATTCTTTGTAAATCACTAAAAAAGGAATCTGACAAGTTAAAGTCATTTAAATTACACTTACGAGGTATGCAAACTTCGAACCTCTTATTAATTAAGCTAACTGAATCTACAAATACCTTTTCGCTATAATCGTGCTCAGGCAAAGATTCTATGAAGATTTCTGGCACGCTTTCCGTCTCCCTCAGTTTTCCGACATAGAAATCTTGATCAGGAAAATTGATTGAATGCATAGCAATAGAAAGGTTGTTAATATCAAATATTTTACAAGATATAACGTACCCCAAGGAAGTATTCAATAATATAGGCTCGTTGGGACCGCCTTCTACCTTTCCATCTTTCAACACTCTGAAGAAGACATCGGCCGCCAGAAGAAGCGAAATTTCTCCTGAAACATTGTATTCAGGATCAGCAAGTTTAACAAAATTTGGAATTGTAAATTTCGAAACATCAAAACTATTCTGTGGTAAACTAACTGTAATTCTGTCTATGACAGCACATGGAACATTAATATCAAAGTTTTCTGTAATTGAATGTAAATGCAAATTAACCCCTTTGGTTAACCTTTTTGTATTTTGACCTAGTGTAACAATATTTTTTGTTATATCAAATGTGGGAATACCTAGCTTAGAAGCTAGGCTTGTTGTACAAAAGGAAGTTTGACTCCCTGAGTCAAGTAAAGCGCGTACAATATACTTATTGTTTTGAGCATCTGAAACTAGAACTTTGGCTGTCGGTAAAAGTACATTGTTTGCACTTGACTTGGTTGTATGTAAAACCTGATTAGAACTCTCCTTGTCAATGTGGATTAGCGTGTTGTGGTCCTGACTGCAACTAGTACACTTGAATTTGTATCGGCATGGTTTCTCATGAATGGATAAACATATACTACAAAGCTTCTTTTCTTCTGTAAACTCAAGCCGTTTTTCTGGCGACATCAATAAAAAGTTTGGACATTTGTATAGTTTGTGTTCCATAGAACACATAATGCATTTGAGTGCTTTCTTCGTATCGTTTGCTATAGCGACTACTTTGATCTTTGCGGATGCCGTCGAAGGGCTTGCTTCAAGAGAACACGCTCTTTTATCGATAAAATCAAGCAACTTCTGGATGTTTGGTAATTCATCACTCGAAGTTTCAGAGTGATAGAGTCTCAAAGTAAGCGTGTCAAGTTTTTTAGAAACAATACAAAATAATATGGAATCCCACATATGCACTGGTTGTTCCAAATTCTGTAGAGCCATCATTTGTTGTCTAACCTTTACAGTGAGTGACCTTAACTGTTCTGCAGAACCACGGTGCAAAACTGGTAAATCTAATATTGTATTGATGTGCTTACTAATCAGTATGGAAGGGTTATCAAATCGTTTTTTTAGGAATTCAATCGCAGATGTATAAGATTCATTTGTAAGCGGTAAATTGTCGATAATCTCTAACGGTTCTCCTTTTAAATATTGTTTCAAATAATACAGCTTCTGAACATTTAATAGTTTGGCATCTTGGTGAATTAAGGAATCGAACAAATCCTGAAACGATCTATAGCTTTCTATTTTCCCATCAAAGGTTGCTATCTCAATACGAGGTAACTTCAAACAACTGGATGTTTCATATCGAGAAGCCGTAGAATTTTTTGTATTATAAATTCTATGATTTTCTGCTAATATTTTTTCTATTTTTGTAAGTAGATTGCAATATCGAAACTCAAAATCATCACTCTCATCATCACATTCGTCAATGCATAAAATATCATGTTGAATTTTTTGAAAATTGGAAAATATTGTCTGCATCATGTTTTTCCTCACCTTTAAGGCAACAGGATCTAAATCTAAAGTCTCAATGTTTCTTTCTAAATTAGTGAGAGCTCTTTTTTGTTGTCCTCTAGAAATACGCAACGATTTTAATGTAATAGAGTCGTTACCTTGCTCTTTTGTCGTGCTCAGGCCGTCGAGCTAGCTAGAGAACCCTCCATGTCTCTCTCCATTCTCCTCCTAGTTCAAACCGTTTCGGCACCAAATTTATGTAAACACCCGCGTAAGACTGCTGGGTGATGGAATGAATGAAATAAAATTGTATTGAAATTATGTATTAAAAGTTTAAAATATTACATTGTAACGAAATGGAAAAATTATTCTAATTAATCAAAAACATCAAATTTGACATTTCTATACATAACTGCAATCTATGAACTCCAAATAGGTTTCATGTCGCTAACATCTTCATTATCTACTTTGGTCTGCGGCCGTCCACGGGGTTTGTTCTGTAGGTCGAAATTTCCAGAACGAAAACGTTGGAACCAAAATCGTACTGTGTTTTCCTTTGCGACACTGTCGCCATATACATCATTAATCCTTCGAGCCGTTTCTGTAGCCCTGGTGCCACGGAGGAACTCGTATTCGTAAATAGTGGTTTTAATCAAGAATAAATCTACCTATAATATATAATTTCTTTGCAAAGTCTGATCACATCGCTTCAATCAAAAATTATCATCATCAAAAAATCATCAAAATTAGGTCTGAAAAATTCACAAAATGTGAAAATTTTGACGTAAATCGAGTGCACGCCCTTAGTAGTTTGTTTGTTCAAATTACTATTTATCCATAATCCTATATCTACACATATACTAGCTTTCGCCTGCGATTTTGTCCGCACCATTTTTTTGACTTTGTTTGGACTTCCATTATGACCTTTCATCCCCAAACGGGCAAAAATTTCACTAACGCTAAAACAAATATTAATTTCGTATCAAGGGCCTAAATTCAAAGTTTCATGATTTTATCTTTGATAAGGACGAACTCCCATATAAACTTTTATCCCTTATTTTGTTTTTACCTCAGGTGATTGTGTCACTTTTTGTCAAAAAAATTTATTGCACTGATCACGGACTTCATACGCATGAGACATGAAATTGTTAATATCTGCATGTAAGTTTTTATGAATTGATTTGTGAAGCCATGATGTTTAATAGAATGACAAATATATTTTCTACAGCACAAAAGTTTCTAAATTTGTGAGTAGCTGTCTCTGTTTTATTACATTTTTGCTATTTGCTATCGGTTCGTAACTGCTGTAATTTTGTACGAAAATTTCTTAAAATATGACTTTTACAGCCTATCTTTTCGACTGTGATTTACAAATAGGGTCTGGTTTCTAAAATTTTAGAGTAGGTGCTACTATCATCATCAGCTATAAATCTTGAGTAAATTAATCCGTGCATTTCTATTGATTTTTTAAATTCTTCGGCAATTATTGTGCTTTCCATGGACATGGAAGATACGTCATAATTTTAATAACATTCATGACCTGAAATAATAAACATCTATATATACCCATGGGTCTAACCTGAAATAATAAACATATCTATATATACCCACGGGGTCTCATTGCGAAGAAAGATTTTTTTGTTCAACATAAATTTCAATAGAGGGCGTTACATATGCCATAAGGGCATATACTATTTTTTAATGTTATTGTAAACCAAAGAATACAGTATTGTTTATTTGGTTGAACACGCTAATCTCAGGAACTACTGATTCAAATTGAAAAAGTATTTTTGTATTGGATAGTCCATTTATCGGAGCAGGCTATAAGTTATATTTATTTAAAAAAATCTACGGTGACGAAGTTGCGGGTGAAGCGCTAGTTATATAATAACAATGAACTGTGACGTCTGACAAAATTTCCAAACCGAGCTATTGTACCTTTTTATTTCCGCTCTTGCACAAATACAGATATAATACTTGACCAAATCGACGCCCAATACTAGCTGCAGCGCCAGACAAAGCAGAATAGTTGGTTCTGTAGGACCTTTTAATCCAACAGCCATCTAATACAACATCAATCATTGGGATGCCATTTTTGTCCATACTATTTTCTTTTAGAGCCGCTTCTCTCACCGGCAACTTTCATCGACTCCCCATGCGGTGACCTCCCATTCGTCAAACACTTCATCCTGGCTAAGTTTATAAATATGTTCAAATATTATGGTTAAGTCTAAGGATGCTGAAATTTGTTTTAATTGAGCGTGACCACGGCCTGCAGCTATTGCTCCCGCCACAGCTAATTTATTTGAATTTTGGTTTATACTTTGTATTTTGAATTCTTTTTTGCACATATTGCACTGTATTAAAAATTGGGAGAGAAGGCTATTCCTTTTCTCTGACTTTATTTCCATTGTCTCTAAGCTAAACTGAAATAAGGGTTCGTGCCCTGAAATTCTAACTAGTTCTTAAAAAAAATATTGGACATCAATAATACGATGTCCGCTTATTTGACATTAATTTCTCCACCCTAAAAGAAACAGAGGAGTATATTGTTAATATTCACTGTGTAATTAGATGGAATCTATATATATAAAAATGAATTGCTGTTCGTTAGTCTCGCTAAAACTCGACGGATTTGCCCCCTCTGTTGGCGTATGGGATTGCACTTAGAAATCTCAGTTGCCACCTAATAAAAATTAACATGTAAAGTAATTATATCTATATGGATCGTATTGTTACGTATTGTTAAAAATCACGAGAAAACAATAGAATGTTCGAGAAAGAAATCGAAACTTCCAGAAGGACCTATAGGTACGAATCACACGAGAAACTTCTAAGAACGATAGGAACGTTCGAGCAATAATGAACCTACAGTCCTATGACATAAGGCTTATATTCGTCACATGAACTTAGTGGTTTGTTCAAGATAATAGTCGAACATTCTAGTATTTGCGCGATTTCGTTTTGCGTACTATAAAAGGACTGTTGATTGCAGTGTATGGACATTCTAAGTTTAGAAGCGAACAAGTGCGGATCAAAGCGATACTCTCTAAGTGATCTAGTGTGATATACCGACTAAGGCGAATACTACGGATTCAGTTAGCATTGTGATTGGACTTTGTAGCTTGGTTATTGTAAACTTTAGAGTGGTGTACGGAATCAAAGTCTCATCAGTGTCACCAGGTGTTTCCATCCAAATTAACGAACCCCTAGCTCGTAACAGTATTAAATGATCAGCAGATTAACCTAACTTAAAGCGATGCAAACACTAAGTTCATTAATGGGCGACTAACAAACGATTAGTCGCCCATTTTGTATTTTTAGTCGCATTTCTGGATTTTTTGTCGCATTTCTGGATTTTTTAGTTGCTCGGTTTATTATTTTCCTTTCTATATTTGCATTTGAAATGGAAGTTTATTTGTAGAATAATGCTTGTAAATAAGTAAGGCAGCGCCTGAAGTGGTTTTTATAATCATCAGCTTCAGCAGTTACTTTGATTTCATTCAGTAGATTTAAAAGTCTGTTCAATTCTCTTTTCTCTAACCACTGCTTAACACATCGCCTTCTTCGAGTTCTTATCTTCAAAGTTGAGGCACGATCACGATTGAAATTGACTGTACGGGCCACTCTACAAGTGACAGGGAACTGATTTTTCAGCGTAACGAAAGCGGCAACAATAACGTATGCCATCCTCAATAAATAGACGTAAGCGACTTTTGAAAATTATCAAAAAGTAAAGATTAAAAAAAGCTTTTTAAAAAACCCAAGTTTAGAATAGTTTATTGCCCTTCTGATAAACCTATGTTCTTCATACTTTGTACGGTACTTTTTGTGTGAAACGAAAGAAAGGGTTTGGGATTCCTCATCTGAGTTTTTTTTCCATCCTACCTACTACTAATAAAACTTGGATATTTATTATGTCTGAAATAAAGTTTCTTTTTTGTAAAATACTTTATCATGTCATGTCATAATATTCGAATTACGATCTCAAAGATAAACATAAAATTACATTTAATAGTGCAGACAATCAAAATGAACATTAAAACAAACAACCTGTAACTTAGTGGCCATTATAACACCGGTTCAACACATTACGTTACAGTTATTTTTCTAAAAAAAAACAAAATGCAAAACTTATTCTATCGAGGCGAGGTCGCGGTAAGAAATCCCGCGCGCTTTTTATTGGTTCTCTTCATAACGCGTCATGGCGGGCTGGTCGCTTCCGATTGGTCAGCCAGGTCTTCTTATCACGTTCTGCTGAGTGCTTGGCGATTAGTAAAAACGCACGTACGATCTGTGTTGAAGCTTGGTTGAAGCATGATTGCCGAGCAGAGATAATTTCGTACAATGACATGTTAGCCTACTGCAGTTGTCATGCTACGGCATTTGTCATAAACATTTTTACTAATGGTCAAATTTAATGTTTTTAATTAAATTATGTATTATTAGGATTATTCACAATTGTTTCGTTATCATTTAAGCATTTGTATTTTCACGCCAACATGCACCATTTATTCTAGAATATTCTCAATCTTCAATTCTCAACGTCTGGTAGCACTTTTTCTTAATATTAACCAATGACAAGCATTGTTTTCAATGCTTGCGCGCCTGGGCCAATAAGACGCTGTGCGCCACGCCATTTGGCGAGGGAAGTCGAATAAAAACTTCCCATTGACACTCTTGCTTGAGAAATCACAGGTGAAGAAGTGAAGAAAACTTCGCTAAAAACCGACGGTCGCGCGTGAGGCTGAAGTTATCGTTTTACAAGCATAAAGTTAAATTTGGACTGATACCATCTGATTCTATGTGTTTGTGTTCGTATTAGATATTTAAACTTTCAAACACGACACTAGCAAGTGTTTGTTGTCGTTGTACCACTATTTTTGACCAACTATCTGGGGCCAGGACGTGAGTACCTTTGGTTTTATTTAGTTTAAGTGTCTCCCAGACGTTGCAGCACAAAACCTTTGTTTCTCATCTTGGGTTGCCCCCAATATGTCTGAGAAAATACAATAACCATACAACAATGTTATGCGGAAACCGGACTTGTGATCACCTAGTCATAGCTACTACCAAGGCAAAGAGGCATTTGGTGTACCTATTTGCTAATTAAGACATAAAATACTTACCTACTTTACTTAGTGATTAATTTAAAATTCTCTAAATGAAATTGAATATTTTAGAGAATTCTAACGCCCAAATTTAATCGAATATGCACACGATAATTACTATGATCAAAAGGTTTAGAATCTCTAATAGGAGCACTAAACCACGCTTGCCCAATGCGGATTAGTGGACAGTGTATAAGGTGACCATTACCCCTTTGCTAATCCGTTAGTCGCATTCTACGACACCCAATGGAGGATATGGGGTGATGCTATTCTACTTTGCCAGCATCACGCGGCCATAACAAGTATTGAACTGAATTAAATACCTAGTAGTGAAAGCAATATCTGGTCTACTATTTACAGAAAAATACATTAGGCTATCTATAAATTGTTGACATGGATAAGACTGATCATTTTTCGTAGTACTTACAACGAATTCGGTGTAAAAATTCGATGTAAGTACTACAAAAAATACAAATCTTACAGTTTTCCATACCAAACTTTTTCAAAAGGTTTAAAATGTACGGTTTTGATGTATCATTTTTTACACATTTTTTACATATATTTATTTATTGTTAGTTTAATTATGAGTCTTTATTTTATTATATTATTATGATTAATTATTAAAGACTTGACAATGTGAATTATGACTCTTTCCAAATCAATACTATGAAAACTGTAAAGGGAGGATAAAACTTGTTGAGTTTCTTGCCGGTTCTTCTCAGAACAAGGCCTCCTGGTAGACTCTCGAACCGATGGCATCAAAATTGACTTTCATAAGTGTACAAATTGTACCTAAATGAATAAAGAAATTTTGACTTTGACTTTGACTTTGACTATCATCGCATTGCTATCACTGATAATATATGAACAATATTTAATTTTGTAAAGTCTAAAAAGTAAATTTTGTAATTTTGTATACGTCTTTGTTGTACAGATATTTTATTTGAAGTAAGAAAGAGTGTCTGTCATAACTTATGCTATTTGAAAGGGCTAAATTGGGGTAAAAGAATATGTAACTATTTATAGCAAATTAAACAATACACTTTATTTTTTTTTATGTACTCAACCTTGTTTATTGATAAATGTTTCACACAAATGTCCTTTGCACTGAAAAAATTTCAATTAAAATCAAGAAAAATAATAACGACCTGGGAGTCGTGATATTCGTAATACTGTAATAGAGTTCGCATCTGACATAACTATTATAAAACATCTTGAAAAAAATTCATACCGATGATGTGCACGCCGCTCCTTCACACTAAAAAGTTGTAATGTTATTGAAATATCGAACATTTTCATCATTTACTTAGTTAGGCGATTCTCACACTGGCACCGCGGTGTTTGGAGCGGCCGATATCGCGCGGTTTTCTCCGCGATTTCGCGCGAAGCGGCGTTTATGTATATGGTTCCGCGAAATAAAAACTTCAGTTCACAGTCAAGCGCCGCCGTCGTAATAAATATTAGTTTCAAAATAATGCAACTATTTTAAATTTTATTCTTGTAGTTTTTGGACAAAATATAAATCTATCTACTTCAAGATCCATCATTTTAATGTCCTTACGCATTAAAAACCCTCTTGGTACTGGAGGAGCTCAGTGTGCCATACCCTGCGCACCGTGCCTCCCCCCGAGTTGGCAGAAACCCCGCGCGGCGACTCCTTGTTAGTGTGTTGTAACACAAAATTTAAATCGGCTAATACGCGCTTCGCGACGTAGTGCGGTGCAGTGTGTTAACCGCCTTAAAACTCGACAAATTGTGAAGTTTTTGTGAATTGGCTCGTATTAAGTCTTAAGGAAATAGAGGCTATGTTAGTAGTCGATCTATATTTCAAGAACAGTGTTTACTGAAGGATTGTTGTTTGGTGCCTCTTTTATGTAGGCGACAGGCTGGCAACCTGTCACTATTTAGAGGCACTGAATGGCCCATTAAAAACCCTCCTGGAACTGGAGGATGTGGCTTTATGTGTAACAAACTGTTACCTAAGGCTCTGCTCAATTCCTCAAGGGATTACAAGCATGACCGTATGTATTTATACAGTTTATACAGAAATGTATGTTATTCCTGTATTATATGATGTCGCCTTGAACTACCATGCTTCTATAATGTTCTCTTAGATTTGCGCGAGCACTACACGTTATAAATAAAACAACTTTTACGGATTTAACTCGCGTGTAATTAGATTTTACATGTTGTTACGTCGGGCAATAATAACAACATGTAAAATCTAATTACACGCGAGTTAAATCCGTAAAAGTTGTTTTATTTGTACCGTACTTCTTTCAAGCAAGCGAGCATTCGTCCTATCGAGTGAGCGAACATGTGTCCGGTGATGTTCAGATATTACCATACATAGATTATTTTACCATACATCTTTAAACTCGTATCTATACATAAAACAAAGTCGGGTTAGTTATACCATTTATAAATCAAGAACGGCTGCACAGATTTTGATGATCTATGCTTTGTTGGAATCGTCTCTGCCCCGAATAGCAGAATAACTATTAAAATATTGGAAATGTTAACGTAAAAAAAAAACAAAAAAAATATCTCAAATGATATACAAGTACATAACCAATTCTTGAATCGAGTTCTAATCAAAAATATAGAGAACAAATAACAACAACTGTCAAATCAATTGGTCTCAATCACTCCAGATCATTCGGTCAATCTTGGGTGTATCACTTATCCGTACCACAATATTAACAATACAGAATGTGTGAGGAATTCTCAGAACATTCCATTAGGCCCATCAGTTCAAACGAATGTACCACTGTTGAACCACCAACAAAGGAATAGATGATGGAAACGGTGGCTTATTTTTCTGAATGCCCCCGGTGGTACTGGGAAGATATTCCTCGAGTTTGGCCACTGTTCGTGCGAGATCCGACATTGCGGTAGCAGATGCTGGAATAGCGGCCACATTGTTAGAAGGATGCCGCACGGCTCATACAGCGTTAAAATTGCCGTATAACCTTCAAACTAGGTTGTTCAACAACCGACATGTAATATTGCGAAACACTCCGCAACAGCCAAAGGTTCAGTAGCTTCTAAAATCATCATTTGGGTCGAATGCACAATGGCGCACAAACGCGCATTTGAAGCACTTGAAAGAGCATTGAAAAATCTGCGCAATGACTCGAGATGTTTTGGAGGCACAATGATTTTACTGTCTGGCGATTTCCGCCAAACACCGCCAGTTATTCCAAGATCGACAGCTGGCGATGAAATAATCGCTTGCCTCAAATCATCAGATCTGTGGCGCTATGTAAGAAAACTTCAGCTAGCAGCAAACATGAGAGTTGCATTGTTGAATGATCTATCTGCTCAAGATTTCTCCAAGCAATTGCTGACTATCGGTAATGGCCGTATTCCTGCCGACGAATCGAGCGGATTGATTTAATTTCCTCCGAATTTTTGAAATTTTGTCTTATCGAACGACCAGCTCATCAATAAACTATTACCGAACATCATTGCTAACCACAAAAGTAACGAATGGTTGAGTGAGCGAGCTGTTTTAGCGGCTAAGAATAAAGACGTGGACGACTAAACTTGTAATTCAAAATCAAGTTGTTGGTACTCTGCATTAATTCAAATCTTAGATAACTGTAACAAATGAAGATGAAACCACCAACTATCCAATATAATTTTTAAACTTCTTGGATGTGCCTGGCTTACCATCGTACAATTTACAACTAAAGGTTTGCTTGGTAGTCATCATGCTTCGAAATCTAAACCAACCAAAACCATGCAATGAAACGCGTTTGGTTATAAGAAAACTGATGATCGATGTGATTCATGCGACGATACTGAAAAGAAAATTCAAAGGTGAGGAAGTACTCATTCCAAAGATTCCGATGATCCCAACCAATATGCTCTTTGAGTTTAAACGAATTCAATTACCGATTAATAATTTACAAGGCCAATCCTTGAGTGTTTGTGGTCTGAATCTAGAAAATGCATGTTTTACTCATAGTCAATTTACGTGGTATGTTCACGTGTCGGTAAACAATCCGCTCTATTTGTTCTTGCAACTGATAACAAAACGAAAAATGTCGTATATCACAAGGTCCTTCACTGGAGAAAATCAACCCAAGTGTAATTCAAGCAGAAAAATACATAGTTTCATCAAAGCATGCCTTGCCGACACGCACGTCATGGAAATTATTGAGTTATCCTTTTAAAAATAGAAAATACACTAAAAAAAATCGACTTTCCGGGGCGGGAATCGAACCCAGCATCTTCTGAAATCGGGCGGCTGCGTCAACACTACGTTACAGGGATATAGCTTTCGCCGTCGAAATTTGTCAGTGCTTGGTACTTATGTTTTTATGGTAACATTGTTTCATCAAATCTTTGAAGTCTGCACTTCTAAGTTCCGATCCGAAAAAAAAACACATTTATGCTTTTATTGATTCCTATTTTCTTTTGTAATATCCTAATGACCTTAAAATTTTTATATTAATTGAACTTATTTTATTTGTATTCATTTTGTTGCGTTCATTAAACTCATTAACTAAACTTAAGTTAAGAGGTATATAGGCGGTACGAAGTTCACCGGGTCAGCTAGTAGATTATATTTTGGTACTCACCATTGCTTGACACCGCTTGGCATGACACTGAAATATTTTATCTTAATTTAAGTTCTACCAGTGCAAGATGGCAGCGATATTGTCTCAAAATATTTATTTGCAATTACCTCAGCGTTGCAGTTCGTACCTTCACACTGTAAAATAAATTCAACACGTCAGGTAAGTTATTATACAATATGTTGGTGTTAGCGTTGCCAGACGTCCCTAATTTACTCTTCAATATTACTCTTCAAATTTTTAAATGTGGGATCCAGCGGAAATACAAAATAATGTTTTGTGGGATCCAACGCCAAAAATATTAAACTGGGATTCAAAAGTGGGATCCAACGAAAATAAATGATTTATATTGCCTGCATATTCAGCTGTCAATTGTTGACAACTTTTTTGTTTTAGACGTATCATAATTCTTGAACTACTAAAGTTGAGCTTATATGTTGATGTCATTTTAAAGAAAATATTTTAGCTCAACGAAAAAAATAAAAATAATAGTTCGATGACCTAGATTTGTCATAAACCCTAATAAAAGTATTTTTTTATGATAACTTTCACTGCGGATCCACCAAACCACAACTATATATTAGGGTGGGTCAAAAAAATTTTTTTTAAGTAATAGATTTCTAATAGCGGAAATATGTTGAAGTTAGGTATCATTATAAACTCTTTAAAATATTATTCAGTTATTTTAAGTGGAACAGCCCGCGCAACGCCGTTGAAGTTTTGAAAAAAAAGTTCATGTACCCACTTTTACACCTTAAGTTACACTTTGACGTTGGGTATAGTTTAATGTTTTATTAGTATCCATTAAAATACACGTTACTTTTGTTATATAAACTGTGTTGTTTATTAAAAGAGGATTCCAGGAAAGTTATGAAGAAATTCTATAGTAGGCGGGATTTTTTGTATAAATATAAATAATTTTTTTGATAACTTTTATGTGTATTTGTTTAGGTTTTTTTATTTTAAACGTTAATATATGTCTTTTACTAAATGATTGTGGTGTTTCAAGTAATTTTAAGTAATTTTTTTAATAAAAAGCTATGGTATTTAGTAAAACATGTTTTTTTCAAAAACGTAATTGAAGCGCATGCGCGGGCTGAAAATGTTTGTTTAATTAACCGTTTTTTAGGTACACTACAACATAATATTACTATTAGAATTTGATTCATCAACTTTTATTTTTTTCCATACTAGAGTGACCCACCCTACTATATATGCGTGTTACTAATAAAATATATATGACTATAGTCTATCAAATATATGTAACTACTTTACTGATAAACATTATAACATTTTTTCCCTTGGTCAAAGCGGGATAAAGAAGATGAATTAGTATAAACCTTAAATTGCAATAACTTGTAAGAGAATGAAAACGCGTCCGTCTGAATGCGACGTAACAATCACGTTCGGAATTTGTCCAAGTTATGACCTACTGATATTTCCCTGTTTACTAACTGCATTTGTACATACGTTATACCAAACACGCTGAATACTTATTCATTACTTAGGTGAATGAATTTTGAACCTAAACGATTCAATATAGCTGATAAACTTTTCCACATAATTTAATTCTCCACTTTCTGCCTTTATGTATTCATATCCTTGTAATAACTCATCTTCTGGAAGAAGCGGCAAGGCAGCAGCTAGGGAGACTATTCTTTTTTCAGGTTTATTTTTTGTATTTTTGAACGATTTTGCTTTCTTCCAAATATTGAGCACCCAATGGTAATAACAGCCTTTTAGAGTAATGTTTGGGAAGACTTGTAATTGTTTTCATTGCCGCGTTTTCGTGGTCACAGTGTATTTTACACGGACTACAATTAGGTATTTGGGACAAAATGAGATGAAATAAAATGACATAACTAGTTTCTTTTCGGTTGGACATGAGTGCACATATTAACGGCGCTACTTCAGTTGTTTCTGAGGTACTGCTTATATCTCCATGAATATTGAACAATTGTTTGAAAATTGAGCGAAAGGTTTTAAAAAAAAACATGGACAACTTAAAAATGTGCCGTCAAAAATAAACTTTTATGTTAGGTATTTTCTTTCGGTTATTATTGGAATAAAAAACTAAAATCATAGTTTCTTGCCCCCCCACGGCTCTTGTGATAGTAATCGGCTAAAATAAAATGTTGGAACTGTACCGGTACCTCGACTTCACCAACATTTTTGAATACAGCCTCTGATACCTAGAGCACATTTATTGCTTGCGTCATGTAGAAATTGTTTCACGCTTTTGTACGGTGGTAACCTACGCCATGCTATATTAAATCCCTTGTCTTTAAAATCGCTATTTTTTTATTGTATAACCTTTGAATAGGTTCATCTGATGATACAACCTTTTCCCGCATATCGCATATTTTTTTAATATCTTATTTTTATGTTTGCAAAGATATCCAGATATGCTCTTTTTTAGTGATGATAGTTTTGTTATCCTAAAATGAAAATAAATAACAATACCTAGTAAAAATGTAATAAAATTATTCTCGGCCAAATCACACAGATAGAACTAGCCCCAAAGTAAGTTCGAGGTGTGTGATAAGATAAAGGATGCAAAGGTAATAAACTATAAACTAGTTATTACCTTTGCATCCTTTATCTTTAATAATTTAGGGTTTTATGAATACATATTTATTAAAATGTTTGGTACTAATTCGACTTTTTAAATACCATTGAAGAACAGCTTTCCCCAGTGCACTGTGTGGAGAAAAACACGATTACAAAATAGTAGATTATTAATAGTGTAGTCATTTTATTTTATTTTAGCTAAGACAGAAAAATAACACCAATGTTTTATGTTATAACTAGTTAGTTATAACATAAAACTAGAACAATGTTGTTTCGTTATTACTTTCTCAATGGCTCAAGCGAACTATTAACAAAAAGATAGAATGTATATTTTAGCAAAATTGGGGCAGTGATGATTATAAGATATTTTTGTTACTTACATTAGAAACGCATTTATGGCCAAGACACTGTTAAAAAAATAAGCTATGAAAGACACTGTTTTAAGCAAAATCTAATAATTCTCCATGTTGAGTGTAGGATGAAACAATCTTGAACTATGATGAAAGATAAGTTGCACGGCGAGGTATTTCCCTTAGTCCGGCCACATAGATCATCTGGGTAAGTAATAATACTTAGGTCACACTAAAAGTTTCCGGAACTGGCCACTTACATAAACAATGTTTCAAAAGTAATTACAACATTTGAAAAAGGAACTCTTTAGCTGTAGGATGCAGTTTGTTTCATCTGACTGTCAATTGTTTTTACATCGTGGCGCCATTTTAAAAATTGTGTCTACAGTAACATTTATTTAACTCGGTAAATTTTCGTAATATGATTTTAAGTGATTATTTTTTTCAAATTGTTGACTGTTTTCTTTTGCGCCATACTTCTTCATAAAAATACGAATTCTTGCATTATTAACTGCCTGGCAGTGATTCACACCATACATTTTTAAATCTTTAAAATTTGCAAACCCCTATTAGGACCGAGTTTTTTGCAGACAATCCTATATCAACCCTATATGTTGCAACATTTAATTAAAAATATTATTTTTCTTAAATAATTAAAAATAGCCTGTCCAGGATTTTTTTCAGGCAACCCATTCTTAACATATTTTCTCATTACTAAATTTGTTATAAAATATGTTTCATTCTATTATCAGCTCGGTGAAGGTCGTTTTAGGTTTGGATCTTCTACTACAGCATTTGTAATTATGTATTCATGACCTGTACAAAAATATAGCTTGTTGTGAATTAATGCACAATCACCACTTTATTCGTTTATTTTGTCTGAGTTGTATGAGTCCCGGATTGTGTATTTTGAAAATGTTCTTAAGTAACTTACGCTTGATGTAGCAGACGTTCCGTCACTCTGTAACAGATAACATGTGGTTAAACACAATTTAACTACAAGTGTCTGAACAATATTCTCCTATTATAAAAAAGTTGTAAGCCATTTCACCTGGACTAAAAATATTTCATGTAAGTTGAAGAATATAAAATAAAATTTTATTTTTGGAATATCACAATGTTGAGATATCCTTCATTTCGCGTCAGTAATTGAAGCAAGACTATAAACTGATGTACAGTCGTAAAAGATTCGGAGCGATGAAGTCTATTTCGAATGCAAGAACCCACTTTAACCGACTGTTAGTTCTCAAAGAAATCTGTTACTCTACTTTCAAGGTTCCCCCCTAAAAAAATCCAATATTGTGCTCGGTGGCCACCCGATGAAATTTCCCTTTGATATAATAATTATTGTAACGCACCTAATAAGGCTTCTGTGGCCCCGTCTTGTTGAAACCAGTCTATTAAACTTAAGTCTTGTTTCAAAATTCGACTAAAGGTTTATCTGTGCAAGCCTAATTAAGACGATCTTTTTTGAATACTTTCACGTGGTTACACTGAAAGCTGAAGCAAGCCACATTGTCACGAGTTCTTTGCGGTCTTGGATTGCCATTCTGTCATCCTATAATAAATCCTGATACGTCTTAAGCCAGCTCCGAATAGTTGATGGCGCAGGTGCATGTGAAATGGTCGACTAAATTCGAAATGGACGACGAAGTTGGACCATATTTTAGTTAGAGTAAAGTGCTTTGACGCAAAATGCGTGTTGTTCCCCGGTGAAGGTCGACATGGCACTTAAATTTCCACGAACCATTCTTAGTCCAGTCAAAATAGGTATTTAACTTAGCCAAAATTCGTATAGAGCATAAAATTACTATAGACGTTAAATAAACCATTACCAATGATTTGTCAAAAATCCCCTTCGATCCTACTTCCGCAAAAAAGTTCCAAGGTCAAATATCCAGTTTTCTCCCTTTTTCTCTGAAAACCTAAAAAAAGAATATGATTTTTTCAACTTAAAATTTAATTTTACGAAAAAAAGTATCAGAACCTTTTTTTTTATAGAAAATTGTACGATCTACAACTTTTGCCTGGCCTATTTTAATGATAACACTTTAGGATTTCAGAGAAAAATGGGAAATACCTGATTTTTTGATCTTTAATCTTAGATAAAATTTTATACTGGAGTAGGATCGAAGGGGATTTTTGAAGTTTTATTGGTAATGGTTTAATTAACGTCTATTCCAATTTTCAGCTCTATGCGAATTTTGGCTGTTATGTTTTTTGTCTATTTTTACTGGACTGCATAGTAAACACCACAGGTAAACACTCTTCTGGACCACCATGTTGAATTCGCATTTCATTTCATTTCATTTCAATTTCATTTTATTTCAACCACGCTGGCCAAGTGCGGGTTGGTCGACTACACACACAACCTAACCTAACCTAAGAATTTCTTCATAGGTGTGTGCAGGTTTCCTCACGATGTTTTCCTTCACCGTTATAACTTCGATTAAACGTACATATGAATTCAAAATTTGAAACATTGGCCCTTGGACTTTCCAGTCGTCGGATTCCTACTTCTGCTTTTAGTCCTTTCTTGTTGTTGACTACAAACATTTTTTCCTGTTCTTTATATTGCTCACAATTATGCAATCATCTACTATGACACTGCTGAGAGTCTCAATTAAAATATTATTTATCTCCTCTAGTTTAAACTATTTAAAATAATATTGATGATATTTTTTATTTCTGTTGCGTTATATTTTGTTACCTTGGATTTTCAATCTCTGACAACATCAATTCAAAATCGTTTAGGGAGTTCGTCCACTAGCGACAATCGCTGAGCTATTTGTTATCGAATATAAAATAATCAGAGTTCAATACTGAAACGCCTAGTTGCTACAAAAAGTTGTTCATCAGCTATTTGTTATCGAATATAAAATAATCAGAGTTCAATACTGAAACGCCTAGTTGCTACAAAAAGTTGTTCATCAGCTATTTTGTTATCGAATATAAAATAATCAGAGTTCAATACTGAAACGCGTAGTTGCTACAAAAAGTTGTTCATCATTAAAGTCGGTCAGCATCCTGAGCGAAGCGATTGTCGCTGTAAAAAGGAACGAGCGGAAACTAACTTGCTAACAAAATTGCTGACAAAAGTTTCTTCGTCTGGAAATTGTAACTAAATTAAAGCATAACAAATCGCAAAAATACCAATTTAATGAAAAATCTGTGAAGGCCCTTAATGTCTAACTTTCAATCCATTGAAAATGGAATAATCTATGTAAATGAAGATGTTTATGAGTACCTACTCTGAATGCTTAGATACCAATGAGCAGTATCTAAGCGTTCAGAGTATGCGATGCGTACATATAAAACATAATTTTAATCGTGTATATGTAATTGGAGATTTATGGTATGAAGAAATATAAGACTGGTTGTTTGTGTACATTATTTTGATAACTTTAAATGCAAAGATATTATTGAAGCTTTGCTCCTAACATGTATTTGACCACCTTGCCACCTCATATCATTAGGAAGCTAACTGTACCTACCATCACACCAATAGAAACGACTGTCTTTTGTGTTTCAATTTTCTTTTGTTTATCGACTTTCTTTTGTTTTTCAACTTTCTTTTGTTTTTCAACTTTCTATTGTTTTTTGACTTTCTTTTGTTTTTCTGGTATGTCCTACATGGTGGTCTAGAAGGCACGTGTCCTCCACGCTTTATCCCAGGTGTGCTTCTCAATTTCAAATTGAGTATATTGAATTTCACCTGGTATAAGGCGAAGAATAAATTCTGTACCTATTTAAAAAGCATTAAAACAAGCATATAAAAGAGCTGTAGGCATCATACATTTAGGTTGCGTATGTGTTGCAGCTGATTTTTTTATTTGCGATTTCGATAATGGTCCAATAGCAAAAGTTGTTTGTATGGACTGGCACTTTGACATCTTGAATTATTTACGACCTAAGAGTTTACGACGGTTAAAAAGCACGGTGTATAAATTGTGTATGTAGTATAAAATTGCTGATACACATAAAAATCCAGACGTTCAAGATTGCTCAAATTTGGAAAATCCTACTTACATTTATTTTTATGCAAAAAAAAACTTCTTACAAATGTTAAACAACCTCCAGAACGGCACTGAAACAAAATTACGAAATTATTTAACGTTACTGATTATATGGTATGGTACTAGGAGAGATCTACGTATTGTGACACGTTGTATAGTAGAACAAACTGAACAATTTGATTTATTGTGTATAAAACACTGTATAAGTAGTGATAGCGAATGAGTGTTGAGTATATGAGGTTCTTGGTATGTGTTGACGGAAACGCGACTGCGGGATTATGGTTTACTAGTAAAGATGATAACAATATATTTGCTGACAGAATGCAACCAAATGAGCATTCGACGTACTCCGTAAAGGCAACTGTAATTCTTGGCAATCAACAGGCATTCTTAATCAATATGGTCTCCACAAAATATAACTTTTATCTACATGCATTAGGCGCTGTATTATCACTGAATACACCTCGGTGCGTAATATATGTAGAACTTATAATAACATAGCTATAATTTTATTACGTTGTTTATTATTGTTCAAACATTACCAGAGATTCGCATGCTCGCCCAGAACACTGGAATATGAGAAAAATAGCCGTTAAAATGAATCTCGAGATATATTTAATAAATATGTAGGTAACTGTCGAGCGGCTTTGTTCCTTCGACGTGACATATCCGAATTTGAAACTGTGTCACGTTCCCGACAAGAAGACAGTTTTACAGTGTCATCTGATTCTATGATATATATATTATTACAAGTCATAAAAATCGTTGACTACGTAACTTATTCTTCACGCTTGGAAATAAATAGAAGTCGTTGTTTCGGCTGACGTAAACAAACTACTGAATATAAAATATGGCGGAATTAAAAAACGATGCACTTGACGCGATGACGTCATACGAGTCTCTTTGGGTCCTGAGAAATTTCCGTTCGTGTGCGCCAAGTGGACCAAAATGTATGAGCGTTCGGGATGACGGCATTAGGATTTTTCCGTTTAGGAACGACCCGAACGCACGGTTAGCTTTCGCAATGAACGGCAGATTGTTTTCCGTTCTGACACAATAAGAACGGTGTGCGCCATGTGGATTTTTTTTTATGTTAGGATGTGTATTCAGTCAGATCTCCTAACCTGAAGTCCTGATCAGGAAACCGTATATGTGTAGCCAATCTAAAGCGGGCAGGGACGCAATATTCTATAATTACTAAAACTGATAATAATTCGTTATCATTTTTTTTCTTACCTTTGCCATGCAGACGTTCATAACACCATCACACTAAAAAAAAAAAACAATTTGTTTATTTTTATTTCCAGTAGTCATTCATTTGATTATAGATCTGTTATCTATAGGCTTTTGTACGATTGGAAATAATTACCATATCTGCTATACTAGGTATTTGATTCAAGAATTTATAATTAAGTACTAAAAATGCTATACAAACGATGCTTTTGCAAAAGGGCCCGAAGCACTGCAAAAAAAAAAAGTATCAAGTTGAAAGATGGAGATGGTGGGAAAAAATAGTTTAGTGATTTATTGTGCAGTATATTGTGTAGGTAGGTAATTGTACAATTAGTAGTTTTATATTGAAAATGCTACTACTCGTATTAATACTTATAAAAATCTAGTAAGTATTATGTTAAACTAATACTTACTTAAATAATTTATTGATTAATGACGCAGGGAAAACAAGTATCTGAATACTTTAATATATTAGGTCCTTACCTATGAAATTGGCGTTTTATTATCTTGTACCTAAACTTGCAATTTCTTTAATTCAATAGTTGTTTTAGGTTCTTATTATTATTATTTGAAACTACACTCTGCAATATTTTTGTCTGTAATTAAATTATATTTCACTTGGTAAATTCTGAAAAAAATGTGAAAATTACTCTTTAATCTCTTCATCCGAATTGGCGATTATTTGATGCCTACTAACTTATGGACAGACTTGATTTTTGCATAATTTATTGATGCTAGACTTAGCCGAGTTCGCTTATTTCCTCCAAATTTTGTAACAATAGGATTTATAGTTAAAAAAAAATAGAGTTAGTATGGAACACCGCCAATTTTTATGAAGATTTTGAATTAAATGTGTATTTACCATACTAACGTTATTTAAAATTTCTAAAAGATTCCGTTGCCAAATCTTTTGAAATTTGGAGTGTATAATTGAGAAAGACTCGGTTAAGTATTGCATCAATGATTTAGACAAAAGATGGGCCTGTCCATGATTTACAACGATTCCAAGAGTTGATTCTGCTGACAGAATAAAACAGTCACTTTTTTTTTAAATAAACATTTAAATAATTCTAAGTTTACTACATGCAAATCCGTAACTGTATAGTCCTTATTCATAATTAAAATATAAAACTGAAACAGTGACTAAATCAAAGAAGAACACAGCTAATAGTTTGTAAGAAAAAAACGCCAATTTCATAGGTGGGGACCTAATAATATTTATATAATTTTTTTATGATTGTGTGTTAAATATTAAATTTAAATAATGTAATATAATATTTATATTAAATTATTTAAATAAACATACTGACTCGTAGTTAATTATAATTTATAGTGATCATTCATTTATAAATTCATTCATCAAAGCGAAACGACGATCTTAGTTTAGTTCGTTGTATTGTATAGGGCAACGATGATTTAATTTAGGGCGTCCGTTTCGATGCGACGTCCGCGTAACGTCCATACCTTTGAACCTTTTGAAATTGAATTATTAAAATAAAATTCGTAAAATATAAAAATGGAATTATTAAAATAAAAATCGCTAAATAAAAAAGCCTACAAAATTTTGAAAATTGTATTTTTTTGAATATTCTGCATATCCTTGAAATATTTTCTTCGTAGGTATTAAAAATTTTGTTTTGTCTTAAGTATTAAATGCAGTGATTTAAATTGAAAAATAAAATAAATAGATGGACTGTAAAATTAGTTGTCTTGACAGTGTTTCAAAATAAAATCTTGTGTATATTTTTTAGGATTGTGTGTTAATTCGTAATTTAAATAGGTAATGTATTTTTGAATTCACCAACTTTATTCAGTTTATTATTACTTTAGAGGTTTATAGTCCAGTCAACAAGTTCAAAAACGTGAAAAATAGAGATAAAGCTCCTAAAAATATGAGCAATAGCTCATTGGATTCGGAACGACCTCTAGAAAAATGAGTTTTGAGGATTTTACTGCACGTAAAAAATTGCAATTGTTATTAACAAAATAAGATGAAAAAAAAGAGGTATTTACGTTTTTGTTAATAACTCATAAACTATTAATATTTACGATATTTGGAAAAAAGGTCCTTAAAGAGGAGGAAATTTCCAAAAAAAAAGTCCCAGCTCTCGGAACTCTACCTCTATTATTTATAACTTTAATTTAACGCTGAAAATAGGGTTCCGCGCAGCCATTACGGCATGGGCGCACTGCCGTTAAAGACAGTTTCTTACATCAAATTATTTTTTATAGTAACAAATATGAATTTAATTCACTCTATTAAATTCAATTTAATTCATTTCTATTTTTCACGTTTTTGAACTTGTTGACTGGACTATTAATCAACATCGCAGCATCAACAAATAAAACTTATAATAGAGAACATTAAATCTTTATTATTTAGGTACAGTCAGCTTCATAAATATATGAGGTGACAAGGTGGTCAAATACATGTAAGGAGCAATGTTTGAATTCTATCTTTGCATTTAAAGTTATATTGGACACAACCAATAAGCGAGAAGAGCATATAAGAAGCGTCGGTTGCGTAGTGCGTAAAGGCGTACCGGTTCGAACACGTACCAATGTGTTTTCAAATTTTGAATTCATATGTACCTACGTTTAATCAACACTTTTACGGTGAAGGAAAAAATCGCGAGGAAACCTGCACACACATGTGAAGAAATTTTTAGGATAATTTCAAAAAGACTTTAAAAATCGTCATTAAAATTTACCAATTTATAAATTTTTTGGTGTCCATTTTTCATATGTTATCTTAATTTTCTACTTATTTAGGCTCTATAGTGGTTTAGAAAAGTACGTTTTGTACTTTAAAAGAATTTTCGCAAAGCATAGTTGCGTTTATAATGCTTGTATTTTATCTGAAAGATAGCTCCAAAATGCATTTTCGTAAAACTGCGCCATTTCTCCTCGCTTCACAAAACTATAAGTGTAAATTAAAATATCTCCAGTGGTTTTAATCAAGAATTAATCTTCCTATAATACATAATTTGTGTTTAAAGTCTGTTCACATCGCTTCAAAAACAGGTCTGAAAATTTCACAAAATGAGACAATTTTGACATAAATCGAGTGCATGCCCTTTAGATGATTTGACATATTTATCATATGGCAGCTTATGTTTATTTATCCCATTTAATCTCTAAGGGGTTGAATTCGTTAAAAATACGAAATATGTGCTTGCTTATTTGTTTTATTTTAAGAAAGAAAGAAATCTTAATTCGGCTTATAAAATATACATAAAAAAATGTACATATAGGTAGGTGCCTATCGCCGAAACGGACAATTATTTTACAACCAGAATAAATTTAATGAAGGATTTTCCAGATATTTCATCCCCTTTTTCAACCGAAGGGGTCTTCGGGGGTGGAATTGTCAAAAACACTGACACATGTAAATATTATTTTTCAATTGTCACCCTAAATACAAAAGTTGAAGATCCTAACTTCAAAACTGACGGACTTTCATACAAACATTCATCCCCTATTTTAGTCCCTTAGGGTTGAGTTTCCAAAAATCCTTTCTTTGTGGATGCCTGCGTTGTATAAGGTACCTTTGTGTAAAATTTCAAGTCTCTAGGTTCAGCGGTTTGGGCTGTGCGTGGATATCTCAGTCAATTAGTAAGGACTTTGAATTTTATATATCTATGTATAGATGAAAAAGCTCTTTTCATCTCTCAATTTTGTAAAGTTGAATATAGACTCCCCCACACAACAATCTAGTCATGTCATGACTAGATTGTTGTGTGGGGGAGGTTGTGGTGGAGTGTTGGGCAGGCAGGCTGACTAGGCTGCCTATAATACTCTTAGCTACATCATTTTCGGCTAAAGTTCGGTCGCGGAGCAGGAAGAATTTCGTACAATGACCTCTTGGCCTGTTGACAGAAGTTACAAACCTTTTTCTATTAGGTATAGGTTTAAAGGCCCCTCTTCACATTGGGCCAAGACGGCCGAATACAGGCAAGCACGATAGTGTGGACGGCGTATTTGTCTACATTGGCCTGTAATCGTGAGTAAACCGCCACTTGTCGGTACATCAAAGGAAAGCGTGCCGATGATCGTGCTTGTGTCCACACATTCGCCCATCATTCAGTCGCTCGGCAGAGGTTGAGTATGATACATGTGTGTGGAACAAAGTGTTGTGTGACTTCTAAGGCGGTACTTGTGTTACTTTTTCGTGTGCTTAATTATGTTCCTTTTATATTCTATTGTTTACGTTGCGATGAACGCAAAAAATGGCCCGGTGGATGCACAGAAACTTTTAAGCTCTATCAAAATGAGCCATGCAATTTTGAACCCAAAAAATAAAAATCACAAAGATTTTCCTCCATCTATTATTTTAACCCTCGATGCAAAAAGAGAGGTGTTATAAGTTTGACGTGCCTGTGAGTCTGTGTGTCTTTCTGTGGCATCGTAGCTCCTAAATGAATGGTCCGATTTTGATGCGATTTCTTTATTCGAAAGGTGACGTGATCGAGATAGTTCTTAGCTACAGTTCATGAAAATCTTTTCAGGCGTCTCAAAGTTATCAGCTCTCTATTGAACAATATTCAAGAAAATATAATTTAGGTACCTAGCTATCTATCGGAATTAGGGTCCACAAGTAATTTAAAAAGAGGGAAATAAAAATAAGAAAATTAAGGAATCCCCGACACATAAAAAATTGGTTTGAAGTTAAAAGGCAGAGAGAAAAAAAAAATTTTTTTTTTGTGTCGGGGTTAAGTAATTAAAATTTTAAATTATATATTTTTACAACTGTTTTTTGATGCACATTCTTATAATGATTAAATATACTGAGCAAATAGATAGCAGCAGCCGCTACCACTTCGACGTCCATCTTGAACGGACGACAGTGACGGGAATGAACACTCACGATTGTGTGGAGAGTAATAGTAGGGGAGCCCAGAGTGCTAAATTTGTAGTGTCTCCAGCGGTTAGAAGATCTATTGGATTGCAAAGATTAGATGCTAAATAATAAAAAAGCTCCTATGAAGTTAACCATTTTAGTGGTGGGGAGAGCGTGTATGAATTTTCAAAAATGTAAAAGAAAGTGATGAAAAAAAAATGTTCGAGCGCGTCAGATTTTGGAAGTGTAGATAGCCCACAAACTTGTGTCCACGGAGAAATATTAATCTGCCGGATCGCTCGTAACGAATAGCGATAAAAGCAAAAAAAAATTAAAAAAAATATGTATTTTCTCCAGCGTGTCAGTAATTATAGGGACTTATTATTTAAGCCGTCACAAGTGTCCTCTTACTTAATCTGACGATTTGGACGTGACTAAAAGTCCCTAATCAATTTTTGCAAATTCAAAAAAAAATTGTGACTTTGCAATACTCGCGCGTGTCAGATTTTCATACAGATGGTTCAACTCGACAAACTAGTAGTACCCAGCCTTAATCTGACTATTTTGTGAAGGGATTTGTTAAATCTGACAATTTGAAAGAATTAAAAAAAAGTTCATAGCACAGGCCATTGCTGTAATTTTCTGCAAATTCCGAACGCTCTAAATTTTGCTTATTACACTATTATTGAGCTTTTTTAAGCTCAAAAAGAAAGCTAGTCTATACTTATGAGTTTATTGAGCAAAAAAGCTCGATACAAGTTGGATAAAACACAATTTATTGAAATTTTAAACTGTCATAACTTTTGAATAAATCAACAGATTTTCACGCAGTTGACGGTAATTGATGTTTTTTGAGTTGTATAGAGCATATTGAGAATACTATGTGATCAGATTCAAAATTTCATACAAATTTTCAATAAAATTTATTTATTATTTTCGATGTTTCGGCTTGTCGAAATCGTCAGATTATAATATTTTTATAATTTTTAAGTAATTTTTTTTGAAAAAAAAAACGAACCGCGCTCGAACATTTCAAGGTTACGATTTTTTTTTGCAACTTTGAAATTCTCTCGATCACTTCCGTCACGGTCAAATCGACAGATTTTTATAATAATATCATTTTCTGTATATTATAAACCTAAATTGTTTTAATCTGACGCGCTCGAGCAGTTCTGAGGTTCGATTTTTTTTTACTAATCTGATCAATGGCTCAGAACATACGACACTATATTGAGGGCTCATACCTGCTGAAAGTACCTAACAATGTACAAGGATTCTCCTTTACTATTAAACTGCCACGCTTGAACCAATCCCAAAATCCCCTCTTGGGCCCCCCTACTATAAATCAAGATCGGGGCGATCATTCCCGATCATTTATTGGCCCATCCTGGCTGATTGTGAAAAGGGGCCATAAAAAAAAATTGCTAGTGAAAAAAAACTAATGACCAAATGAATTAAATCATATCATGATTTTTGTGAAAGAAAGAAGCATATTTAAGAAGTTTTAATGAACACATTCATATTTGTCTAGCGAATGGAGTCGGCACGTGTGTCGTCGGTTTTATTAAATATAAGTACAGTTGTGTCGTAAACAAAATAATCAGTGATTGAGAAAATTTTGACAACAACAGTAAGAAATCTTAAAAAGAAAATACAACAGTAAAACCTCTTTTAACAATAATATTTTATGTCTTGTACTTACTTCTGAAGTTGAAAGATCGCCGTATACCTACAATAATTAACAGTACACACCTCAGTACACACACATATTTTTAATACTTACGTCAAAAAACGTTCACTAGCTCTTGGAGAATCTGAGATTCTATTTGTCATGCTGACCTTTTTTTTTTCAATTTTAATTATTTGTTCGTTGTTTAAAAGTATGGATTATAAATGGTATATCATGCATGACCGTATTTTATAAAAAACTAAAAGCATAAAAATAAGAAATAAATAAATTTAAAATAACTAAAAAACCCGCTTGCATAATAATACTAAAAAGATGGAAACAATATTAAATATTAAAGGCAAACATAAAACATATTGATGATTGTTTTAAGAACTTTTGTTCAACATAGCATTGTTCGACATGACATTATGAATGATTTAACTTATTTTTAAATTCCATTCCTCCGACTGCTTGTCTACCATCAATATGTTTTAAGTTTGCCTTTAATATGTGATCTTGTTTCCATCTTTTTAGTCTTTTTATACAGTGGGTGTCTTTTTTTTTAGCTTTTTAAGTTTATTTTTTATATTATGTGTTTGGTTGGCAGACCAGCATACGGCCTGGCTGGTGTAAACCAGACACCGTAGCCTATAGAGGGTCGCAACACTGACTAACGTGACACTTAATCGCTACCAGCCCTAGTCCATTCCCTACCCCGTGGAGTTCTGACAACCTTATTCGCTAACAAAGACAAAAAATGTAGTGTTATTTAAGGTGGAGGTCTATGCTACCCCAGCCTGGCCCTCTAAATCGAGCGGCTAGTCCTCTGTGCCCAACCATGTTCCATTAATGCTTAAAGAGGTATGTGCTACCCCAGTCTGGCCCTCCAAATCGAGCGCCTAGTCCGCTGTGCTAATGTTTAGAGCGCAGGCCAAACTGCCAGCGGGCGAGCGAGCGAGAGAGCCAGGCGGTCATCATTTTCACACTTCGCTATGAAAAGAGATGAAACAATACTCGCTCGCTCGCCAGCTGGCGATGTGGCCTGCGTTCAACTTTTGGACAAACATATTAAATAAATCTACCTTTTCGGATTTAACACGTTCGCGTGAACGACCACATGTTCAAAATGTTGCATAATGGCGCAACTTTTTTTCCGTACAAAATAAAGCAACGTGTGAAGACGTCGCGCCGTAACAAATAATGAGATTTCCAATGTCAGGAGGCGGTACAAACTACAAAAATGGGATGTATTGCGGCGCAAAGGAGCTAAGTTATATTCGTTAAACGCTCAGTTGTTATCAAACTCTTAGGTGTGGAGAGGAGACTCCTCCGCTAACATTGCGTACATGTCCTGATCGGATATTGCCGGCATCAGCTTGATAACCGTTATGTACATAGTCTATGTTCCTAAAATGCATGCGAACCGTAATGTTCACGCGCATGCGTATGTATGTGTAGTGCAGTGTTGACGCGCATAAAATTCTGACATTCAGTCAGAATTTGCTTATGCTGGGTTTGCTGGCCGCATTATAAAGTTTTATCCGGCACTGGGAGCCCTAATAATGCTTTGGTTTACTTTAAAAATTTTAAGAATTAGGAACGCGATGGTATTATATGAGTAATTAAAAAAATCTGATACGATCAACTTACCATCGCATGTGCATTAAAACCAATAGCCTTAAATAATAATAATAATCTTTAAATATAAATGTGTTATAATTTAACATTAATTCTGACTAAGTACTCATTAAAATATTTTGAATATACCTAAGTAACTTACTTCTACATCCGCCATAGTGCCTGTGCACTGTGAATGAAAATGAAAACATGTCTTATTTAGAAGTTACGTTAGTTAAGAACGCTGCCACCCTGCCACTAACATTTATATTAGCTCACTTGCGTTCGTGAGATAAAAATATTGTATGATTCCTGACTTTAAATCATAGGTGCAAAAAAACTTCGACAAAATCTTACATCTGACAATAATGCCGAGCGATAACACCGAAATGATCTGAGAACTAAAACCGATATCCAAAACCGATAGAAAACAAAAAGCGGATAAGTCCCTGGTTGTCGCATCGTCGTGTAGGCGCGAACGGAGGGGACGAAGAGATTTTAACACCGTCATTCTTTCGCGCTTGGCCCATCCACTAGAATTCATTTAATAAAAATTGGACATTCCGGCAGGAATAAATGCTAGTGAATGGGGGACTATTATCATTTGGTTCGATAGAAACGTTGTATCGTTTGCCACTTGTCTAGGCCCCCAGGAGCTTTGCCTGTCAAGTCAGTTGAGATACTTTTTATATTTATTATAGAAGTTTTACTTCAGTCGTGTGGTCTAAAGCACGCTCGTTTCTTCTAAGTATGTGGCACTCTCCTTCAAATTATAAACTTTTGACATGGACGTTGCTTTTGACATCTCGACCTGTGCTTTGCGTAATATAGCTAGCTACCTTAAGCGTCCAGATATGTATTATTTGCCCTATCCCATCAGCGTATCATGATCGCATATGTGGACGGGTGATGATACGCGTATCATCATACGCGATTGAGCGATCATGATACGCGTCGGTGATACGGATACGCTGATCGGACTCAAGTATAATCTATGAATAGGTTTTTATGACCCTGTGCATCCACGCGCACTCTGCGATCTCATAGTTATGTTTGTGAATACGGGCGTATCTGTTTTTATTGTGAAATGAGTCCAAAAGGAGATATTGTCAAAAAGTTCGGCACAAAATGTAACGCGACCGGCAACGATACGAGGTGGCAAAGTTGGAATTAATTACCAATTTTCAAAACTCTCATCAAACTACCCCGGTGACCTTTTTAGAACCTGTACTATAAAACTTAAATAAATTCTTTTATTTGACAATGTCTTCAATTGTGCAGATGATATGCGTTCATTGGCTGATGGTTTATTTACAGACGTTTTCTTTGTTTGCAGTAATAGTCATTGCCTGGGAGAGCGAAGATAATGTTATCCCTAAATTTTAAAATAACTTACATTTGATACACAATCACTTCCGCGACACTGAAAATAATATTTGTTAGTAATAAAGGCCTACGTAAACGAGGAACTTTAGTCCGCGGAGATCTAAAATCCCTGAATTATCAGAAAAATGTCTGCCAAGACTTGTCTTTTTCTTGAAACCTTTCTTGTGCAAATATTTGCTCGTCCGAAGTTTAGTGCAGCAGGTGCTATGAAAACAAATATTCTAAAATGAAATTTAGTTAAAGTCCGTGGATGTCCTCGGTTGGTTGGGATAAGTTTTGTATGCAGTACTTTTAGTCCCTCTTCATGCAGTTCTATTTTGACGGAAAATAAAGTCCGCGGACAAAAGTCGTCAGTACAGTACAGGCCTTAAATATCGAATATTTTTATTATTTTAGAATCAAATGAATACTAATACCTTTGCTGTACAATTTCTCTTAGCTGTAGCCTGGAAAATTAAAATTGGTGTAATTTTCTGAAATGAGTAGATAATTGTTGATGGTTTGTGAGTCCATTATGAATTTTTCGATAAATTTGTATCTAGTTGCATATAGTTGAACGATTGTGAATAACTTATTTATATTATTGCTCTATTGATTTTATTGGCTTAACCAACGCTTTTCAACCTATATGTAAATGACCTTATAGGCGAGCTGAGCGGCGCCTGAATCTGCTGCAATATAGATGGTGTGAACGTCAATAATATAAGTTATGCAGATGATATTTTCAGAGGCCTTTGGAACCGGTTGCCATTTTTCCAACATCCGACGAACTTAAGTTACGACCTCGCCAGGTAGTAGGCGTTACTTCTGCATCCATACCGCTGCCTACACCAGTCACTTCTGATTTTAATTACTTTAGTGACTGGACGCGATTGTTACGTTCCACAGCCCGGGTTCATCAAGCTGTGGCAATGTTTAAAAATAGTTTGGCTTCAAATCAAAATTTAAGCTCACCTGGCGGAGTTTCTCTTATCCACCACCCTACAACATCTACCACTCTAGTCACGTTGAATGCCCACTTTGTTAAAGTTGCCGAGAAACACATTCTGCAGAGATCACAACTGGAGAGTTTCCCTGAAGAGTTTCACGGCATCCTCAACTCAAGGGCACTTCCGCCAAGCAGTCGTCTTAGCAAGTTATCACCAATAGTTGGAGACGATCAGCTGTTACATTTGGCAGGACGGATTAAGGCCGCATGCGACATTGATACCGAGACGCGTTTTCCTATTCTCCTCGACGGTGGTCACAAAGTTGTGCGATTGTTGGTGCAGTATTATCACAGACGAGCCGGCCACGCAAATCATGAATATGTGGTAAACGAATTGCGACAAAGATACTGGCTGGTGAAGCTTAGAGAGACCGTGAGAACCGTTGCAAAGCAGTGCTTGTTGTGCAGACTCCGAAAGACTCGGCCAATGAACCCAGTCATGGGCGACCTCCCACGCCAAAGGCTAGCTCACCATCTGCGGCCCTTTACTTTCTCGGGAATCGACTACTTCGGCCCTATCAACATCACCATCGGACGCCGTCGGGAGAAGCGCTACGTGGCTCTTCTTACATGGCTCACCACAAGGGCACTTCATCTTGAGGTGGTGCACAGTTTGTCTGCAGACTCAGCTATAATGGCCCTAAGAAGATTCGTCGCCAGACGAGGGACGCCGAACACCATCTTCTCGGACAACGGCACTGCTTTCGTTGGAGCAAATAGGATCCTGAGGGAGTTCTACGCAGCGGGAGTGCAGGAGTTTGTGGCCACCGAGGGGATCAAGTGGGTTTTCATTCCACCTGCAGCCCCTCACTTTGGAGGTTGTTGGGAGAGGTTAGTTAGAACCGTCAAGACAGCCATGAAAGTGACACTGAAGGAACGAGCGCCTAAAGAGGAGACTGCTCACATTACTCGCAGAGGCTGAAGCCATAGTCAATTCTCGCCCCCTGACGCACGTGTCAACGGATCCCGATGACCCTACCACTCTCACGCCATTCCATTTCCTCATCGGCACATCGTCGAACCAGATCCTGCCCGACGTGCTGAATGACGACGACTTGGTGAGGCGGGCGGAATGGGAAAAGGCCCTCAGACTAGCAGACCACTTCTGGAATCGTTGGGTGCGCGAAATTTTACCAACTATGCAGCCTCGAGGTCGGACTGCTGGGAGCCGTGGCGAGGACCTCAAAGTTGGGGATGTCGTGTTCATAGTAGACGAGTCATTACCACGAGGAACCTGGCCACGAGGGCGCGTCAAGATCATGTTCCCTGGCAGGGACGGGGTGACTAGGGTGGTCGATATTGATACGCCAGGAGGTACCCTCCGCCGACCCCTCCGCAAATTGGTTAGGGTCGACACTTAGAGCAGCTTTTTGTGCAGTTCTGCACGGAGGGGAGGATGTTGCGGACCTCCTTGCAACCATAGTTGTAAGTTCCTTTTTGGTTTTCAATAAATGTTCAAAATTATAGTGCTTCTTGTCAGGGAGTTATTGTCAACGTCTCAGGGTTTCCGTGCATGTTCTTGTAGTTAGCAGTTTGTATTTTTTTACCATTTTTCATTGAATATACTCTTTTATTATTTTAACAGTCCACTTCTCATTTATTCACCTTTCGTTCGTTTCAATGTACGAGTACTAACATAGGTTAAGTGAAATTGTTACTAACACAGTATGAGTCATTGTTACTTGAAATAAATAAATAAATAAATTGGTATTTTTTAAAAATATTGTGATGATGAACTAGTAATGTGAGTAAAACTTACTTCATCCTTCCCGGCGAGAATTTCATCATCGCATAAAAATAGTGAAATCTAAAAGAGCATGAAGGTATTCTTAATTGTATGAGGAAAGAAAAAAAGGCTGCAAAGTTGTTTTTTGGCGCCTGTAGGTACTTGTTTTGAAACGAGCAAGCGAAACATTCTAGGCTTAAGCGAGCGAAGCGTTCAAATATAGAATCCTGGGCCTAGCGAAGGTTCAAAGTTACTAGACGCAGAATCACTTTACTTTGTTGCCGAGCGTAATACATAATTTTTCACCTCACCACAACGAGGTAAATGATACGTGCAAAAAACAGCTTAAACAAATTAGAGCTTAAATGACTTAGTCACTTATTTTAAAAATTAAAAGCACAATTACTGCATTTGGTAATATTGAAAGTTAAATTGATTTCATTGTTTCAGATAGTTCAAAATTGAATGACAGCAAAAAGAAAAAGAAAGTCTAGTCTCCGAAAACAATGTCTCCATGCATTGAACAAATTGTACGCTTTTATGTACTTTTCAGGTTATTTTTCCACAAGTAAACTCAATTTTGAATTATTTGCGTTGTTAAATTTATATCTTCGTTGCTGCTGAAATCGCTCATATTTTATGATTTCTTACGATTTCATTAAAAACCAAAATCATGAATAAAAAGAAAATTAAAATCTTTTCATGAAATCGTCATGCTGGCCAGTGCGATTATTTTAAAAATGAGGATGGCGCGCTGACATGACATAGAAAAGTATTTGAAAAAAAAGTTCCGAATTTAAAAATTCTTTCCACGCTAGCGGTTAAAATGCACTTTTGCACTCAGATTTCGAATCTTAAACAGTGTATTCACACTATGATTTCTTTTATATTACTTACCATATAGCAAACTAAAAACAATGATATTGGCGTACTGCGTACATCAAAGAACATTTCTCGACCTGTCTAAAAAGATGTTGTTACCACGATTGAAATATGAAAATTGAATGCCGATAGCTTTATGCAACACTGTTGTTCATTTCATGGTTTTAATTCGCGAAATTAACGTGAATTAGCTTTGACTCATGATTGTGTAGACCGTAGAGTAACAGTTTTAACGCTCTGTCTCGATGAATGTCGAATTGAACATGCAGTATATCTGTAAACTATTGTTTAAACCACCTAAGCAAACGCCTAGCAAAAACTACCTAAACATTTTCAAAAATATGCCTTTTAAGTTTGCTTAAATCTAAAGCTTTTGTAAATGTGAATACTTTTCAAACATTAGGTAAACATGGGGATGTTTTAGAGCTAACCTTCTCATGATAGCAGTAGACGGTAGGTGCGGTTTTGGTATTCGGACGGCTACCACGGTAGCATGGTTGTTATTAAATTTATTCGTCAAACTCATGAGTGAACTGTTTAATAAAAAGTAATTTTTAAGACATGGTTGCTATTAAATTACAGCCGGAACTACAGCCTATGTATAAGACCCTTGTGAATGTTACGTGGTACGCAATAAAGATATTTGATTTGATTTGATTTGATAAATTTATTCTTCATACTCTCGAAAAAGTAATTTTAAATTTTTTAAGTTAAATTAGTCTGGCCAGGAATTTTTAAGCCAACCCACTCACGGTTTTTTTCATGCACTAAAGTTTTTTTTAGTACAACATTCCCCGACAGCCACAGATATTTGAATTTGATCAGTTAGGCAAAAGTGGCTTAAATATCTGATATTTTTGAATTGTTAGATAATCTAAACACGGCACTGATAAGTGACAATATAACAATATATAAAGTACAAGACAAGGTAGAAGCTGCAAGAAAAAAGTTTAATGTGTGGGCATGACGTGCGGAAACTGGGAACTTCAAAGCATTTAACAATTTAAGTGAAATACGAAAAGTGCACAACATGATTGCTTTGTCATAAGACATCTGAACTCCAATTAAATAATATTTATTAGGACTGGAGAGGAATCACAATTTTGACGCACTGCGTGACCCATAATGCCAGATTTCACTTAATGTGTTACGAAATGTTCCCTAGGCTCTGCTCAACCTCTGTTGGGACTGATTACTACAAGTCAAATACACACAAAGTGAAACACTCCAGTCAAGAAAAACTAGCGTGCTCTTATGTATGAATCAAAATCAAAAATCATTTTTTTTTTTATTTTTTATTTTTTTGATTTTTGATTGATTGTACATATTACCTGCTCCTGAACGAAATATGTAGGTTTTATTTACGATTGGGATGGCGTTCGAAAGTATGCCATCTTTTTAAACAAAATATTATGTTTTTTTTAGATACTTCTCTTTGGTGTCGAACGTGGGTTAATTTAGTATGGACCGTGTTATTTCTTCACAATCGTAGCTTGTAAAAAAGGACCAATTGTAGGGCAATATCACTATATTGCCTTAAAATATAATAGAAATTGGATCACTATCTAATTTCTAAATTAATATAACTTTGTATACCTACCGGTTCCTTTACTCGTCTGATGTTTTGAGATTCTAACCTATTAAAGTAAAAATATGAGGCTGATTAATAAAACACTACCATACTTGTAATGATTTTTATTATTTGGATTTGACACTATGTTGTATAATATGTATTTCATTTGTTTCAACAAATCTAATGATATACTTATGCAGTTGAAAAACAAAATCTATTTAATTATTCATTTGGAAAGTCAAATTAGATTGATATATACATTTATCAGTTTGGTCAGTAAATTATAGAAAAGTAGTTATTAACAATTTATTTTAACCGTATATAATATTAGTATTATATACAATTTGTAAAGTTTTACGATTTTCATCTTATTTACAATTTGACAAGTTAAGTGGAAATAAAACTTCGATATATACATACAGCTGTACGCTAATATTATTATCCCTTTTAAAGTAGAAACTAGTTGATCCCGCTTACATTACACAGCTCTTTTACCACCAGTCTACGTCACTAAATCCCCGATTAAGTACTTATTAATTTAGGAAAATGTACATTAACTTACTACATACGAAGTAGAGACGCTACGTTTAAATTACAGTTCCGTGTTACAGTGGACCTAATTTTAATCCGGAAAAGATGATATCACCACCTAGAATTTAATTAATATTGCTATAGTTTAAATTTCCATCGAAGGTTTTAAAATTTATGTCCATTTGTTTCTGATTACGGAACTCAACCGACGTCCCCACATGAGATGGTATCATACAATTGTTCCTTGCAAATGTTGAGGATCCGGAGAGGGCGCGGAGGTCATCACGGGACCTATTGCTGATGTAGATGGTAGGGCTGCGGCCACTTCCTGGTAGCCGCTTAGAGGAATGCTAGGACCAGGCAATCTTTCAGTTGGACTTTCGTCTGGAGGTGTCACTTCTAAGCCGATACTCCCATTGAGAGCAATTTTTATAGCGTTTGCATTTTGTTGTTGCTGTTGCTGCTGATGTTGCAAAAGGGAATTGAAATGAGATATTCCTATTTCTTCAAGACTACTTTTCCTACGACGCGATCCCACTCCACTTAGTCCTTGTCGTAATGAATTTGATCGACGGAGAAGAATGTCATCCACAACACGCAGTGAGTTTGAACGTCCCCTGAAATCAGTTATGATGGTCGGACTATCAGGTAGTGATAATGAATTTGCTTTAGTTGTAGACAGTGGGGGAGCTCGTGGTTGTGCAAAACTTGCCCCTATACCAGACCCCCTTCTACTTGCTACGCCCTGTGCTTGTATTAAAGCTTGTGAACAGAAACTAATGTTTGATTTTCGCCGGCTATTGTGTCGTTCAAATGTCTTTTGAGCCGAAAATGGTGAAGGTCGCACAAGATATCTGTAAAAAAATAATTAACAATATATTTAAGGAATCATGATGGATAAAAGATTTGTTTACTCAGTCAATAATTACGTACATAATGTCTCCTTCCTGTAAATTTAAATCACAGCTGGGATTTATTATAACATATGACAAACTATTCCGCTTTTCGCTGACGTCATCGTAATCAATGCCAGTAAGATTCAGGGACTCCATTCTTGATCTCACTAGATTGGCTATTTCAGCTCTTTCAATTTGCTGTGCATGGTTATCTCTAGCTTCATCCGCAAGGCTTGTAGAATACTGTGGAATAAAAGCCAGCTTAATGTGGTTGTTACTATGATCTATAAAGTTTGTATAGTCATCAACAATTTCAAATGTAATGCATTTATTTATGTTAATATAATTGCCTTATATATACAGTATATTGTTGCTGCCTATACAAGTAAGTAATAAATATGCCATGCATGATATGCTTATTATTTTATTTGCACAGTCTATGAGTGGTGAATTATTGATTAACTACTTATTGATTTAAAAATATGAATATCTAGATGAATTATAAGTCTGTTTATGTGTTCGTGCTTAGAACACAATACAGCATCAACTAAAACTAAATCTACAGCTTTTCTAAGTTACAGAATTCTTCGTGGAATGAATCACATGATCCACAGCGTAAACATATTCTGAAGTGGTATATTTTAAAGAAAATGGACTCTATTTAATCTTGCTTTTTCAATCCCAGGTAAGAAACTCAATAGTCACTTAATACACAGATTAGTAAAACCTATGCGCCTTTGTTGTTCTAATAAATGGTTTTGCCGGGCCATCATCACGGCGATTTGCCATATAAAATTATTCCAAGGGTTTTGGCCACTCGTATCTAACTTTCAGTAAGCCGTGCACCAATAAAACTTTATTTAACCATACTTTATATCTATTGATTCGATACTAAACCGATGTTTCATAACGCGTTTGTGGTGATACGTCTCCGATTCGGTTGAGTTACTGGGTTTTAAATTAATTAATTATAACGCCGAGATTGATACTGCTCATATCGGATTATTCCTATCTGTCAGCCTGCTTTTTCCCCGAGTCGTGATGACGAAGTTTGACTGGTCCTCCTGTTAGCGACAAGGGAAGAGTTAACGTTTATCACGGTGTAAAGGGTGAGCGTTTAATATTTGCACCTGCCACCTTTACAGTACGGAGGACATATTAAACGCTTTTATTCCTATTTCTCTCACAAAATCTTAATAAATTATAATGTTAATTGATATATTATTTTTAATAACACACTAGAGCTTTGAATTGATAATACCACTTTTATATACTATATACAGGATGTTTGGTACATAATATAACTAGCGAGCATTATTGTTACTCACAAAAATGAAAAAAGGGAATGTGTTTAAATTTTCACATTGCGAAAATGTAGCTAAGTCTACTCTAGGCGAGACAAGCAAGAACGAAGTCGCTTTGTCAGTGGCATCAATAAGTGTCGAGCCTACGAATCAATAACTGTCCTTGAATGTAGCTATCAGTAGTGTGCTTCAGAGCTCGTGCAGACATGGAAATGTTTTTCAACTCCAACTGCACCTCATCATTTGTCTGCCCAGCTCCCCGTTTTATTTGGGGTCGGTGTAATATGTTTTTCTCTTCAATACATCACTGTCAGCCGTCATCTCAGCATTAAATCCTTTCTTTTTCGTATCATCTCCAACTGCACCTATTATAATATATATACATGGTGGAAATAAAGACCGTGGTTGGAGTAAAAGTACCCTCAAAAAATATTTTTCTTTATTGTAAAATTTACTCACTATCTAAAGAAAATAGTTCATAGACTTATGACTTTGATCAAAATGAGACCCACTTTCGTATGCTCAGACGTATTCTTCGAGTGAATTCGCTACGTGTCTCCTTTTATATTGAGTTATGGTGAATATTTAAAATTAGTTCAACTTTTCTGTGAATGGGACGTAATATTTGTACTGGCCAGTTTTCTTTTTTCTAATAATTAGTCATTTGGAACCAGAGCTTCGTTCTTCTTTTGTTATTTGTTTTTAAGTAAATAAAATTTTGTTTAACTACTTTTTTTATCGCTTATGATTATTATGGCTCATCAGGAAGAGTTAGATTTACTTGAAGCATATTTTCTTAACACAGAAGTATAACATTAGCTTTACAATTTTAAGACTGATCAGTGTTGCTTAGTCAGTCCGGGGGTCACCTCCAAGGGAGCCAGTAACACCCTAAAGTGCTCGTGCTCATCATGCACTCCATCTCACATGGCGCGTTCATAGAAATTTCTGATTAAAATTGAAGCTTTTTATTTCATAAATCTGTCCCCTTAGCGCGAACGTATTTTTTTTTCAATTTTAGCTTTAATTTTAGAGCAATATATCACGTAACAATTTGAGTTAGATGCTGAAACAGTTTGACTTTAACAGTTGCTCTTTACAAATCCCATCTCAGCGGATACGTTCCGCAATTTAAGTTAATATTTAATATTTAGTTTACACTGCTGTTACTTTTGTAATGACTAATTAAATTTCAATACGTCCTTCTCTATCTGTTGTTACATATATTCTTCAATCATTAAACAATTGTAATTTTAACAGTGGGATTCAAAAGTGGGATCCAATGAAAATAATGGTTACACAAGGTTAGGGACAGCTTTGACAGTGCTTTGTTCACATACAACACGTGTGGGTGCGGACGCGGCAGAGCGCGCGGTGATTTCGACGGGCTCGTGTTCACATTGGCCGCTAGGCGTTTGCGCGAGTTTTTTTTATAAAAAGGTCAAGCCAATGTTTCCATTCCACCCGATGGTAAGCAGAAGTGGAGACCAAATGCGAAGATAGCTAATAATGTAAGTAGCAATTGTTTGTAGTAATTGTAATGTTAGTAGCCATGTGATACCGGCAGAATAAAAGGGCAGCACCCCATTGCATTCGTTAGCACCACCACAGGCCTTGTGTCCCAGCAGTGGGTCGAATTATAAAGGCTGTTATGATAGAGGTTGTCAACTTGGAGGACGATCTTTTATTTTTCATCGAAAATTTTTGCCTATCGTGGAAGTTGAAAAAAATTAGAGTTGGTGTATACGAAATCAATAAGGAAAAAGAGAGGAAACCGCCGCGCTAGCCACCCTTGCCTTGCTGACCTGCAAGGACTTGAATGACCCAGTATTGTAGGAAGGAGGGAACACATGTGCTGGCAGTGAACTTTAAGTTATAATAAATCACATAATATCACCTATTTTACAGTAATTCCAATAATATCAAAATCTGTGATATAGACAACACATATCTATTTTCAGTAATAGCACTTGCATTCTGATATCAAAAAAAAACTCAAAATTTCGTTTTTACAACATTGGACAGAAAAACTAATTGTATTTCGTCTCACACTCACGCTTACAAACACACTTACACGTTGTTGGTGTTGCCGTTTGCAACCTTTTTTTGATATATTTTTGGTTTTTATATGATTGTTATTTTTGTTAGTTTTTGATGTCTAGTTTCGTTTTTGTTTGCTTTCTTGTCACTCTGCTTTTTATACGTTCTTGTAACGGTTGATTTTTATATGTGATTTTGCTGTATAAAACCCACCGAAGCTGAGAACGTGTTTTCTTTGCAACAACCAGCTTACTTTCTCTTACAGTTGGTATTTCTTTAATGTTTTTGTTTTTTCTTCTTGTTTTTGTTACTAGCATAACGATATTATTTGTACCCCAATTGCCCCATTCAGTGAGGAGAGTGCTGGTGCTCTGGTAACACAGGCTCTTAGCCTAGCACAGACGCCAATCTCTCACAATCTTGTCTGAACCTTGGTATAAACCCATTTTATAATTGTATAGTTCTAAGATTTAAGATTGTGGAGAAAAATAAAGAAATTTATTAAAAAAAAAAAAAATTTTGGACCCGCCTCAGAACAAATTATCTTCTTTAGTATTACTATGAAAAAACAGTGACGATAATTTTTTACCAGTTCAGCGCTTAATTTTATGACCCTTTTTACCCCCGACGTAAATAATGGTTATGTGATGATTATTATAATAATGAAATGTTATAAGTTTGACCTGCCTGTGTATCTGTATGTCTGTCTGTGGCGTCGTAGCTCCTAAACGAATGGATCAGTTTTGATGCGTATTTTGATTGAAAGCTGACGTGATCGAGATGGTTCTTAGCTATGACTATTCTTAGCTTATGTCAGGGGTTTCATAAAATTTTCCATTTTGTAGTTTTTATAATATGAAAATGTTCTCAGAATGGAAATTTTGATATTTAGTGTTGCATCAATGTTTCTATTAAAACGTCTTTAATTATCATTAGGCAATATTTTAATTCAAGAAGATATCACATTTATACCATCTCAAGGTGGTTAGTTCTTGATTGATTTCTAATACATGGGTTCATCACGTGATATTTCAAAAGCCGTCTAATTGGATTTTACCACGAAGAGTGTTATGGAATATTCGAAATCTTTTGGGGATACTGAGTTATTCATTGTGATTGTACGAAATAAGGTTGTTTTTTTTCCATATAAAATCCGACAGTCTGCTAAGTATACAAACAAAGGTAACATTCATAACGCAGTGGTTTGAAAAGACCGCAGAAGAGAATAGGTTGCTTCGATATTGTCCTGTGTAAGCTCATGTAGACCTTACCGCAGGCGTGCGTTCTCCGTAGCAACCGCCGAGGCAGCTGGTGGCCTCCCGACGCCCACACGCCGGGAAGCCGCCGCCATCACCTTCCTCCTGCTGCAACTATCGTGTCACAGTTTTTGCTAACTCTACCTACATTTTTGAAATCGAGGCATCTCAACTCAAGACAAATCGTAGCGGATTAAACTCAAGTACAATTAATTGTGACTGTATACTTTAGTAGTCCAGTCCCTTTCTTCAATAACTATGTGTTCTTGACTATGTGTTGTAATCTCGTAATTAATACATCTTCGTAAGTTTCTAGCCTAGCATAATAAATTGTGAGAAAAGTATGACGATTGCATTTATAGAAAGCATGCATCAAGCGTAAGCGATTGCGGTTTACTAGTGCTGCTTAATTTTCTTATCAAGATTAGTCTCTGGTAGTTCTTGCTTCAAAATGATTTTAATGCTGATTTTGAAACGATTACTTGAACATAGTCATGCAGTGAACAATTTAGCAGATAACTGTATCTGGTATTCTTACTTTTTCTATTCGGGTACTTGTTCTACTTCATTGTAGGTATAACATGGATTTCTGGGAATTTATTTGTAGTTAACATTACTAAGAAATTCTAATCTAGTAGGTATTTCTATAACAAAACATGCAGAACACACACTACAAATATAATCAAAAGGCGGGATTGCGATCATCGAGATAGAATACCGACGTAAATAGGCGTGATATTCACTCAATAATTTTTGAGATATGCATTTATTTCCCAGATATGGAATGACAGTTATTAATGAATTAATCTAAAATAGTCGCATTTTCACTTGTGTTGTAAAGCAAGAGATTAAATCCAACCTTTGGGGTGGCAGCATTTGGCGATAAATCATAAAATTAAAGCTTGTGTACTTCAAAGACAAAACAAAGTTTCGCGTGAGAGATAGAAAGTTTGAAAATACTAAACTAAATTACAGACACGCCACAAGTGTGAGGCTCAAAATGTAAATGTAAACAGATTACGTTAATGAGAAAAGTGTGACGCTGACGCGGAGTAAAGATAAAAAAGATTAAAAGTCTGACCCGAAATACAGTCCAAGATTCGGACTAGTAATATGAATGATGAATTATAAATATGAAATTGGAAATTGGTGTGTAATCGTTCATATAGCGGTCAGAGAGATTTTTGCAGAAGGTAAAGGACTGTATTTAAGGAGTATAATCTGAGAGTAGGAGTGAACCGACTCACCGATGCACGCGAACGCGATGGTCGCATTCTCGCCATGCGTGACCAAAACCAGTTTGTTGAAGTCCGTGGCGACATACTCACGTGGTGGGAGGGATCGGCAAGACTAGTGTCTTGTGTTCTATATATCCCTATTGGAATTTCACATGTTGTCGAACACAACTTTTGGTATAGCCGACCATACGTTCGGATCCACATATCCTCCTTGGTTATTTTCATCTGTTAGAATTGCAATGTCGCTAGTTTATACGCATGACAAATAAATATATTTTGCATCATACACACTTTATTTAGTTCACAGTCGCAATATGCCATAAATATTGACGGTATCGATACATTTTCGCTAGCAATAGTAGAAAAGAGATGCTAGAGCAAATAAAATATTATCAAATAGAATACAGATAAACTTACCGAAGTAAGAAATCCTGATCCTGGAGCCTGATCCACTCCCAATAAAAGACGAACGAATGTTATAACATAATCTTTAACAAATGCTTGATATAATAGTGTATCTAACATTGATGCTGAAAATACTGAACCAGCAGCGAAGGGTAGCCGAAACATGTATGATATGTGAGAGCCTCTTTCTTTTTCACGCTGTAACATTAAAAAAATAATTTTATTGGATATTTTCATGAATAGCAATAGCAAATATTCTCAAAAAAATATCTAAAGACCTTTTCCATTTTGGAGAGATGTAACGCATACTTGTCGTGAGCACGAAATTGCATAAAGCGCATATTTGATGATTGTGACAATTCCGTAATTGACTTAATTGATGGGAAAAATCTGCAAAAAAACGTAACTTTAATCGTGATGGAAGTTACACATTAGAAATTCGCGTAGCAATTAATAGACATCATTTCTCAAAAATTCGCCGACAAAGAAAGTTTAGCAAGTAAATTCGCTGATGCTAAGAAAATAAAAAATGTTTCAATGTTTACTTGAACATCGTTTGTACAGCTACAATAGTGTTGCAGTCAGCCAGGCTATCTTCTTCGGCTGAGTTGGATAATTCTTTGTTTACTACTACAACATTCTCTGCTAATGTGATTCCAGCACGTAAGAGGTCGTCTAGACTGAAAAAAATAAGTAATAATCAAAAGTTAGGGTTGATTTGGTTTTCCGATTCATTTAAGCGTTGCTTTTCTTACTTACCAGTCAATAGAACCTAACATCCAGTAAACTAAGGGAAAGTAAGATATGGCGTCTAAGAATGCTATATCTGGCCTTCGCTCCAACAAAAGTATTATTGGATTCAGCGATGTCTTGGATCTGAAGTGTGCTCGCAAAGGGATTATGAAATTGTATATTCCATTTGATGCGTAATCGGCGGCAAGTATGATTGTCTTATTTTGCCACTGGTATTCCTTAGCGTTTCTGTAAGCACAGTGCTCACAAACTTGTGCCAATTGTAAGCAACACAGGGGCTTCTTCTCTTTCAACAAATAGCATAAAGTTGGGCTTACCCCTATAAATGGAGAAACGGGCGGGAACCCTTTCACGATCCTGGAAAAAAATATTTGATGTAGTAATTCTGAAATTTTCTTGTTTTGTCAGAAAGAATTGTACGAAATAATTTTTCAATAATAAAATTGAAAAGGCGTTAAAGCAAAGCATAAAATATTGTACAAAAAGAGCAAGTAACCCTCAACATTAGTTACTGAGAATAGATTACAAGGATGTAGATATACATTCAGCTATCATCCGAAAATGAAATACAATAACAAAAAAGGTGAGAGGGTATTAAGTGACTATGTTCTAAATTTTGTGCGCTTAGTAAATATTCTAACATTCAACATCACATTAACGAAACTTCACATGCTCGACAATGCTTAAGGGCATGTGCAAAGATAAACTTGTCCGTGAATGTGTTGCAATTACTATTATTTCTTTACATTACCTCGTCGTCTTTTATCGGCTTTAAATGCAGGATATTTCAATAGGAATCAACAGAACAGTAAAGCATGGTAGGATTACAATATTGGTACTTGAAAAGTCCAGATATTGTATTAGTCATATAAATGCCTTCACCCAACATTTATACAATTCACTACGCAATATAAATTATTGAGAATTTCTGAAAGCGCATATTATTAATATGCTAATTTAACCTTTATATATGATGTATTTTAATTAAATGACAAAATAAGATTTATGCGTATCGTAGTTTTTTTTAATAAAAGACGAAATATATGCATATCGTAGTTGCTTAACTTTATTTAGGAACAAAATAATATTTAGCTCTTACGGGCGACACTATAAATAACAAATATACAGTGTGTCTGGTCATGAGTTAGCGATAATGTCAGGGCATCAACTATATAATAATTGTTAAATAATAAAACCAGGTGGTTTTATAATTTAATAATAAAAAAGTGAGATTCTTTTTTTGTATAATGTAGGGATAAACAAGAATATTAGCTACAAAATGACATCAAAATCATTGTTCTAAAGTATATACATAACTGTTGAGTTATTGTTGCCAGGGCCACTTACCGTGTCAGGGCCTTGTTGAAACAATATTAACTCAATAAGTATGTTAGAGCAATGATTTCGGTGTCGTTTTATAGGTAACTTGTAACCTTGTTTATCACATCAACATCACATTAGCTCCAGTATGTCATATACTATGAGGCTGACATGACTGCATTAAAAGAAAAAGAAACCTTGTATATCCTTATTTTGCAAATACCTCAATCTGCTAATATTTGTGGTATTTAGGAATAATTTTTAAAAAATATAGGTAAAATATTTGATTAATCCGAAATGAGAATTTTTTAAAGACTCTTTAACATTTGACCTTACACATTTTTATTTTCTAATTAAAAAGGTTGTATTACCTTTCAATGTATTTTTTTTTGTATTCGTAAGACCTTTATGTCCATCGAAATCGATTTAAAAGGCAAAAAGGGTGAGATTTGACCACCAATATTTGGCCTTTATCGATGAAATTAGGTATAGTTGTTGCCCTTAAATTATTGCTAGCTTATGACCAGACACACTGTATAGTACCTACGTACCTACACTACAAGTTTCAAAGTAGACTAAATTTTAACTTTTAAAATAATGTACATGACATATGACAGAAAATTAACCGTTAACTGCAAATCTGCTCGAAAATTTCTAAAGGCGAAAGCCATTTGTGAAGTTTTATTTTAGTTTTGCTTTCAGAAACTGCTCAAATGACATCTCTTTATCCCAAATTCCAAATATATTCCTGAGATTGTAAATTATATTTGTATTTACCTTATTAAAGGTTTTCGCACACATATCAACTTGGAAACGGATCATCACAGGCTCAACACGAGCCGTTTGGTATTCTTTGTATGAAATTTCATTACGATAGTCAGCATCGCAACGGTATCGCCCCGCCGCGGGACAAGCAATGCTTGATCAACTCGCAGGCTGCACTTACAACAAACTCTCACTGTGCTTAGGGCTATTCGTCCACGGGCTTACTCCCCCTGCGGCGACCCGCGCTCCTCATAACAATTCACAATACAACTTTCAGTCCTGCTGCGTGCCAGTTTTATTGAATTTCACATTCGACTATCAAGTCAACCGATTGATACATAGCGGACATTGGTAATAGAATTATAAGCGCAGCGTCTCTTAGGACGTATCTGAGTCGATTTACGTGCTCCGCTCCGCCCACGCTTTTGGTTGATGGCGAGGTGATATGAAAATCGGTGACGATGCGTTTCAGAGTTGATATGTGCGCTATAACCCGAACTCACCTGGTAAAATCGTTTCGCCAGGCGCTGTGCACGACGTCACTGCCTGCTAACGACGAGAAGCTGCTGGTGGTGACATCATCACTGGAGGCAGGGTACGGGCCGTGCAGATGGGATTTACGCAGAGGGGTTTATACAGATACACAATGCACACAGTTGCTTAGAACTCAATAAAAAGTAATTAGAAAACAGTGAATACTATGGAGTGAATTGAACTGAACTAGATAATTCTGTTATTCTCTGATTACCTTAGCAATGATGTAAAATGGTCGTTATATTAATCATCCTCTCATTTAATGTTTTCTTCCTAAATCATATTTATAATATTGTGATGTGGTTAATAACAATGATACCCCTAATATTGCAGTGATAAGTAAATTCTCTTAAAATAGTTAACGGGTGTTATAAGTAGGTCATGATATTTCATTCACTGAATAGAAAAGTTCACTCAAGTGTCTGAGAAAATTAAAATGTGTCTTATTTCTTATCATGATAAACGGTACTTTAATTGTAAAGTAATTTTAGGTAATCAAATGAATAACTATTGTATTATAATGTTAAGCAAAGGTGATATTAAATAATTAGAGATAATGCGAATATTGTAAAACAAATAAATATGAACACTTAATTAACTTAAATATTATATCGTAAATTTAATTGTTTTACAGTCGTATAGCTATATTTCGTAGAAATATTTAGAAGTTTACAGATATATACATACAGTGCTTTTGTGCACCGAGTTTGCAACTTTGCTTTGAAGTACAATCAATTTCCTCAATAAATCTCCCCTGTTTAGTATGTTCTATATAACTATAATGAAATGGTAACCATTTTATTGGGGTTTAAGTATGAAATTGCCGTTTTGTATGCAGAAGTTAACGAAAATTCATTTTTCCATACAAATATATTTGCGATTTTTTAAAGAACCGCAAATCTAAATTTAGTATAATTTTGTGAATATATTTAAACAACATTAAGCTATAGGATACTTAGAGAAAAAAATTGAAAAATATGTTCATGTTTTTATAACGGAGACCGGCACCTCTTAGGACGAGCTGTTTTTGAAGACGTATTTGTAATAAAAAAAATAAAAATAAGAATAAAATTTTATTCATAAATACAGGGTGTAAAAGTCATGAGCAGTCAAACGAGAACCATGTATTCTGCTCACCGTCATAACATTTTTCTTCCTTTAGACTATACCTGGGAAATTGATAGTTACGATTTTATTGAAGGTCAAACTCATAATTTTTTTTTAAATTTTTTTATGAAAACGTATTCTATACGTTATTTCTGAATTATTGTCCAAAGAAACATTATCATTTTTTTTAGTATTTCATAACAAAAAATGGCTTCAAAACGTTAGCGTTCAATGTAGCTCACTCGATGCGCACGGACACTAACGAACGGGGCCGCCGTCAAGCAAAATTATCGCGGTTTTGCGAGTTGCGTGCGAGTTGAGCCCTTTACATTGCGCGGTACAATTTGCAATTTTTTGTAACACCAAAAAATAAAAATCATTTCCCAGCAATATTTTTTTTGAAATATGTCTTATTTTGATGTATAGAATACGTGGTTTTCGTTTGACTGCTCATGTCTTTTACACCCTGTATTTATGAATAAAATTTTATTCTTATTTTTATTTTTTTTATTACAAATACGTCTTCAAAAACAGCTCGTCCTAAGAGGTGCTGGTCTCCGTTATAAGTCCTTGTGATGAAGTTTAAAATAAAAAAAGAATAATGGAAATAGCTACTGGATTAAAGGAATTATACACTAATGAATAATGAGGAAAAAATCGGCAATTTCATACTTTAACCCCTATTATTTTTTGTTAATACAGTTCGGTCGCGCTCTGTAATTTTGTAATATGAACTTCTATGCTGGCCCTAAAATACATAAGAGGTTTCATTTGAAAGCTAAACATGTAAGCAATAAACTAGGTAATTGAAAAGATTTAGCCCAAAAATAATAAATTACCAAAAATTATAATTATACTGAAAATTATCATAACAAAATGTACTTCTATAAAAAAATTGGTTTTGAGATAAATCTAGGATTTATTATTATTTTTTTTTGTTAAAAGTAAAAAATATTCCCTTTACATCGACATCAAAATTAAATGTCTAACTTAGTAGTCCAAGAGTTAAAAAAGTTTTGAAACATCTCAAAAACTAAAAAGTTGTCAACATACAAAAAATATAATTAATACATATAAAATACTAGCTGCCCGGCCACGCGTTGCTGTGGTAATTTCATACTACTGACCTGTAACATTGTATCTACAGTAAAAAAAAAATGACTACTTATCAAGATAAAAACTATCCTATCTCTCAAGTTGGATCAAACTGCACACGGTGTACAAATTTGATTGAAATCGGTTAAGTGGTTTAGGAGTCCATTGAGGACAAACATTGTGACACGAGATTTATATATATTAAGATATCTTTTCTAAATAGTACAGAACTAGCGCGAAAACTGATATTGAAATGTTTGCCATAAATTAGGTAATTTAAAGTTTAAACGAAATGTTTGCCATAAATTAGGTAATTTAAAGTTTAAACAGTTTAAAAATACACGTTTCTAAGATAGGTGCTACTAGACTTCCTCTTAACTGGGGTAATTAACGTTTCCTTTAACAATTCAAGAAATCGATCTCTAGCCTATCTATCTAGTAATAATCTAATTTATGGCAAAGAAATCTATTAAAAGGAAAGACATTTTTTTCTTTGTTTTTCTTGTCAAAAAATTTATGTCCTTTACTAATACATTTTGAAAAACCCTTGTATATTAATTTACTGCCTACATATTAAGCTGTCAAATAAGACCTTCTAAGTGCTTTATATCAGACTATATTAAAAATTACCATACACAACACATCCATACTTTGTTGAAATTTTTTTAGTTTTGGAGTTATTTTTAAACTTTCATAACTCTTGAACCGCTAAATTTAGAGCTTAAATTTTGTTGATTTAAAGAAAATGTTTTGTACTTTTAACGTAAGAGATAAAATAATAGGTTGATGATCTAGATTTGTCCAAAAACCTTATCTTCCTTAAAAATATTATTATTTTCAGTTTATTTATAATTTTGGTATTTTATTAATAAATTTGGGCTAAATATTTTCAATTAGTTTATTACTTATATGTTTAGCTTTCAAATGAGTACTCTTTTCGTATAGGGCCAGTACGTGAGATCATATTACAAAAAAACAACGCGCGCCCGTACTGTATTAACAAAAAATTTAAATGGGTCCCATTTTATTATAGTTGTATAGAAAATACTCAAAGTGGTGATTTTTTGATGAAATTGATTGTACTTAACAACATTAAAAGCTCTGACCTCGGTACACAAACACATTGTATATAGGGGTTCCGAGACGGTCAAGCAGCTTGGCGGCAAACATGTTGATTTTTGCTTGCACTAAACAATTTGACCCTTTAGAACATTTGCCTAATCCCACCATCTCCCTTTCTTTTAAGGACCACGAGTGCTGGTCTACTGTGTCACCGACAAACTGTGGCTACCATTCCAACGCGAACTAAGAAATTTGGCAACACTTTTCTTGATCGTACAATCAAGAAATAGAATTCACTGCGTGCACATGTGTTTTCTCCTTCCTACAATCCTGGGTCATTAGATCAAAAGAGGCGTAAAGAAACACCTTGCAGGTCGGCAAGGCGAGGGTGGCTAGCGCGGCGGTTTATCTCTCGCACTAGCTATCTACGCATTTACACTCCACTTCTTCGTTCCATCAGGTGGAATGGAGTCATTTGCTTGACTTTTTTTTTTAATATACACGCTCACACCAATTATCTAGCCCGAAGTAAGTATCATTAAGAACTTGTGTTACGGATACTAGATAACGGACTTTTTTTTAAATATATATAGTAATTTTAGATATTTTTATAAATAAACTTAATTAAATATATAAACAACCATGACTCGCAAACAAACATTCGTGTTCGTCACACAAACATTTGCCGCTACCAGGATTCGAACCCGGACCGCTTGATGTGTAGCCAGCTATACTGACCATTCCACCACGACGGCGTCAACCGTGACCGTGGCGTGACCTGTATATAAAAAAATCAAAGATTACTTAAGCGGACTTCTTTATATTATAAAGGTGACAAATAACTACGTTTGCGTAAGTGCTTGATCAATGATTTGATCAACATTTACGTGTTTGACGTATGCTTGATGAAATTTTATATTTTTTAGCTTGAATAGGAGGTTTGACGCGACGGTTGACAGTGTTATTAACGTTCGCGAACGGGTCGCGACGCGCGTCAGTTATCAATAATGATTCATGACGGACGATGATTTGTCCAAAAAGCAGAGATTGTCTTGTTACAATCAATCTCTGATTACTTGTGTCATGTTGGTATGTTATCATGTTTTGTTTTTTTATATGAGGTCTCCGTTTTTTTATAGAATCATCTTTAACAATACTTTGTAGATACGACTCAGCTCACCCACTACATAGATATAACCGGCCATATCTTTTTCTTCACATCTCTCCGTGTGTAATATTTTATTTGTGCATCTTGCTGGATCAAGTCACTTGAGCAAACAAAACAAAACAAAATTACGTGATAGCCTTCAAATAGCTTGACTGTCTCGGAAACCCTTAAAATTAATTATTTCTGCATCATCTCTAAGCTTAAGATAGAAATCGTAATGAAACAATGACACAAGCATTGCAAACTTAAATAAAAGCCAAGCCAATCACTTACGTAACAATGATGTACTGTGCGAGTTTCATGCGGCTTGCGTGATCCTGGTCTGTTATCTAAAGGAGTGAATACACAGGCTAAAAATGAGAAAAAAGAAGATAATAGTGATAAAAACATTTCACATATGAGTTGATATGTGAAACCATTGTTTCGACTTACAAGAGAAAGTAAGTAAGTATAATATGTATATGCTTCAAAATAAAATCAAATACTATGTTGTTTAAAAGAACAACCTTTGCACATTTAAATAAAACTACAGAAAAAAAGATGAACGTCGTTGAATAGACAAAACGTAGAAAAAGATAGAAAAAAAAGGTTAATATTTTAAGTGGATGTAAGAAAAATATATGCGTGCATATGGGATGCATAAGAAGCTTATGCGAATAGTATTTCCTTACGCAATTTTTTCAGACGGAGATCTCCATGGTACATCATCCTCTAATTCGTCTTCGCTTTCGTCTACTTCTGCTTCATCGTCTTGATTATCTGAGGCAATATTTAAACTACTTGTCACCATATCTGGTACGGGTAATATAGAAGGTCTTCTGCTTCCTATAATACAACAATGGTTTATTTAATATTTAACCGCCAGAATATGATATATTTCACTTAAATTATTTATACCTCTTCTATAGTTCAATGCATCCGGGCTCAAGAAGTTTGGATTGTCTGGTTTAGGTAGCAGTAAATGGCTGTCTGTAGCGCTGTCAGTGCCTGGTGAATCCTTTAAACAAGTTCTGGAATCTGATGTCGAAGTGCCTTCACCATGTTTAGCTGTACAAATTAAAAACAAGTAAGTGTTATGGTTTTTCAAAAACGTATAAGTATTTGATTCGTATATTTTCCATAATTCTCAAGCTTTAAGTGTTAACACGGAAATTTTAGGTATTTTCAGTGAGTGTCTTTCTTCACACACGATGAAAATGAATTTTAAAAGATAAATTTTAAAAATGATTTTTTGTGATGTTAGCATTACAGATGAATTTTGGATCTGCATATCTACGAATTTGCATTACACTGAAAAACCAATAATAAAATAAATACATACTATTATTAAAACATTAAAATAGTTATACAAATAATGACAGTACAATAACAACATTCATCACACATATTCACACTTCATATGCAAAGTTCAGAAAAATTCATTCAGAATGGAATATTGTAAATAATATAGTAAACCTGTTAGTCTGGTGGTACAAAAAGATTTCGACCATTAATTTTTTTTAACTATTGTTATTAACGTTGAAAAAAGAGGTTAAAGAGAGGAAATATATAAACTGTTTGACTTTATACAAGGTGTTAAAAAATACCCCTTAATCGGGAATTTAAATGGTCCCTTATAAAGAGTTAATTTGCCATATTAGAAAATCTTTATATCACTGTATAACGTACCGCAATATAAAAATTCATGTACATTTTGACCTAATAGTCGCGGAATGACAAAGAGTCATAATAATAAAATGTAAGGAATACGGATAAAATAATATCGTAATATTCCAAGTTCATATAATGTCCCCACTGAGGGGCGATTAGGCCTTAGTCAACCACGCTGGCCAAGTGCGGGTTGGTCGGTCTACAAACCTTTGTGGAGGAAAAGTAGAAAACTATTAAAATGAACCATTGTTAAAATAGGTATTACCCCTCTGTTATATAATATCTATCTATGCTAACTTAGGTTCTCTGCAATGACAGCTTACAAGGGTTGACACCATTTTCGACTTACATAATTTATTGTTTTTTTTTTTTGTATTAAGTATACAACATGTAAATGAAATAACCAACATCCTGAATACAGGTGGTTGGGGATCGGCTTCTGAGTTGATTTCAAGATTTTTTTTTAACAAAAAACGTTTTTTTTTGAAAAAAATAACAAAAAAAACCTGTATTCAGGATGTTGGTTATTTCATTTACATGTTGTATAAATACTGTTAGCTCAGACTGCTTATTAACACCAGGCTAATATGTACCAGGTTAAGGACGCGATAAGACGAGGATACTGAGGCTTCTTTATTAATATTTTGGATTTTGAATCAATTTTTCAATAAATTTCTAATGTCTTTTTGCATATGACGTGTTCTTTCTTTTCTAGTTAACTTGGTTAAAATGGCTAGCGAAAAAACTAAGTACATATAAAAACAGTTTCAGTAATTACACATGTCAAGTATTTTAGATAGACGCATTCTTACCAGAAAAGTTTTTCCATTTGCCAAATAATCAAGAACAAAATGACTTGATGATAAGTTTTCTTAGTGGAATTCTAATGCCAACAGGAGAGAAGGGCACTCTTTTGTCGGACTAATTAAAATGATTTGTTGTTATTATGTAATATACATTGAAACATGCATAAATAAATAATTTTGAATTGTATTATTAGTTGTGAAATATCAAATAATTTATAAACCATTTCTTCTATAAACACAGAGCACACTCACCGCGTAAAGTAATTGTGGATGCTGCCATCTGCATTTCAATTTAGTTTATTTAAAATTATCAATAATCATAATATATCTTTCTATATCAAACTAGAAATGCAAATTTCCACTCAACTAGTTTAATGAACTCACGATGGCATGCTCCACATTAAATTAAGTAAAAACGCATTTTTATGCGACCATAAAAGTGAGTGCATAGCTCCTTAGGTTTCTTTATTCGTAAACATATTTTGATATGACTCAAATAAAAGTGATTCACTATAATTAAAATAGGTTCACGAAATAAGGAGCAATCTTAAGCAAATAAACATCAAACTGAATGCATATTTCATAAAATATGATTTCAGTCTGCTTCAGGCATTAAACCAACTGTGACACTCACAGCTAGTGACAGTAAAATTAGCGGATGATACAGTATTAGCTTGGTTGATGCGTGATGGCGATGCGTTTGGTGTGGAACTCGCGGGAGCTTGGAGAATCACTTGTGGGAGTTCGTATTGAGCGACGTTACTACCGTCTGGTTTGTTCTGCTGCCCACAACCTTCTTCCGCGTCACCGAGCTTCTTTTCACTCGAAAGAAGACTACATGCTGTTTGATCTTTGGGGATTGCAGGTTTGTGCTCTGCCTGTTTTTCCGACACTACGAATGCCGAATTTTCTTCCTTTGTTATACTCATGTAATAACAAGTGTCGCTACTTTTCATTATGTGCCGTGGACCGGGGTTCAATAATATAGTGTCTTCATAAAACTCTGGTAACTCTGCTGGTCTTACGCCGACTAACGCCACTCCGTACCTTTGTAAGAAGGAAATACATTTTAGGTTACCCCGTAATAAGAATTTGCCAAATGAGAGAAACGTAATTTAGTTTTGATGATCACTTGAACGCCAGTGATAAGACAAATTACGTAAGATATATTTTACTACTTGTAATCAATGTACATATTATTATCAAAAATAATTCGTACTTACTTTCTATGGGAGTGAAAACTGGCATATGTAAAACTTTTGCCTTCGTACTCTCCGAAAAATCGACTATCCCCTAACACTATATGATAGATCTCATTTCCTGAGCATTTCCCATAAAGACGGTGCCATTCTTCTGGTGATTGTTGACCTTCTCTGTAAAATATCCAACATATTTAATTCAGTGATTATCAAAGCACAAATGTACATGTATATCTACCCCATAGGTTCTCCACGTGGATGATAACGCACCTTTGAGGGCGTTTTAGACTTTCAAGGAAAAGACCCAAAGAAAAATTATAATAACATTTAAATATGATCTTAGCTATAGCTATTTTAAATTCACTTTGATGCCAAGTAAAATAATAAGGGTGATGGGTAAATAAGTTTGAAAAACTGATCTACATCTACACTCATTGCTCATCCGCGTCGGGAGATTAAAATACTTTAATTCATAACTATAGTATGTCACTGTCAACTTACTGGCCTCTACTGGTGTGCAGTAGAAGGGTGACAAGAGTAGAAGCGCCCGGGCATGTGCAGTTATTGGCTAGTAAGGCATACTTAAATTCGTCTTCACAAACCACAAACTCAGCAAATTTTACGTGTAGTTTATTCTCTGGCCTAAATATTTGAACGTACTGCGGCACATCAGGGGCGAAGTCTTTCACTGCCCACGACCTGTTTACGAATATAAGAATGATTGCTAGTGAATACAGAAAACCTTTTATTTTATTAAAACATTTTACTTAATTGATCTTCACCCGAAAAATCTATACGCATATTATTTGAGAGAAATTACCTCAATATTGTGTGTTCATCAGCAGCAGTTTTGTCAGCATAATTTCTAGCGGCTAATATAAAACAAGCCTCTGCTTCATTCATTCGAGCTCTAATTAAGTCTGTGTCTTTTAAACATGATCCTTGAATATATATAACACGTTGAGCCCATATTGGCACCTGTAAAAGTGAAAAAATGGCATTTCCAACATCTTTTTTGATAAATTCAAAGCCACCGATGTCTTGTTCCCGTTATTTCCAATCTTCTGAACTTTTTTTTACTTATTTTTTTTACTTATTTTAAATATCACGTCTTATCCCATGAGTGAAATAGCAAAAATGAAACTTAGCTTTATATTCAAATTCAGGAAATTTCTTTGGCTTCAGGCAAAATCTATGTTTAATAGATAATTTTGAATTGAGTGTTTTAGAATCAAATAGAATATGCTTTCATGTAGGTACAATAGTACCTACATGAAAGCCTTCGGGCCACATTCTTAACTGAAGTTTTGTAAACAGTTACAAAATTTGTAGAGAGGGGAACCAGAAGCAATGCTCGGACTTGTGATCGCAGGCGTAGGGTGAAGGGGCTCCTTGTGATGCACTGGCACCCAATCCACTACCCCGGCTTCTCTCTCTGTCTTCCTAGCCATATTTGATACGATTCCACGAGAGCCGATTTGGATACGAGTTTTAGTACAGATCTTGTGTAAGACAAAGCGAAGTCTCTTAATAGCTTCCTATGTACGTTATTAAAAGACCGACCATTTAGCTGGTATACCCCTCGCACCTACCTCTACCGCATAGAAACCAAAGATATAGCAATTTTTTGTTAATTGGTCTGTTAAATCAAAGTATTTATTGGTTTTTATAGCGTGAACAGTACACGCTTGAATGTCCGTGAGTTCTAGTATATCCGGCCTAGACGCAGAAACCGATAGGACATTTATATATATATAATTTGGTATATTGTATAATGTTGAGACACATTATACAATACCAAATTAAATAAGAGAAGTCCAATCTAGAGCCGAGCCTAGAATAGAGTACGGTCTATGATTCGATTTCTTGTTCGTTGGTTGATTTATTAGATAAACACTCTAAATCAGATGAATTAGCAGTCGGAGTGTCTCTTTATTTATTATTAATTATCTATTTATTTAGTTCCATTAGACGAATTTTTATTTGTCACCAAAAATTAATATTAACAGTGCAAAATCAACCCGATTGGTTTTTCAAATGAAAAACGATATACAATAGAATGTTGTGAAGAACAAGATATAAATGAGAAACCACCGATGACGACAACTAATTAAGAAAAACTTCCGGAAGATCTAATCGATTTATTTTTTTGTCAAATGATGAGAAACCACCTATGACGACAACTTATTAAGAAAAACCTTCGGAAGCATTAAGTCTCGCAAAACGTCGATTGGTATCTAATCTAATTTAATTTTTGTCAAATTAAAATATACTACTTGTCCTAGTTGGTCTAATCAAAAAACTTAATTTTGTTCAGGTTTCTTGTCCATGCTGTGGTCATCACTTTGATACACCGGGATATTTTGATGTAGAAACGAACTCAATTGAAAAACGGTTTTATCGAAAACCGACCGCGCCGCTGCTTTTAATTGAAGCAAAGAAAATTATGCAATACGCCTTTAAACGTAAACAAACAAATACGCCGAAAACTTAAAAAAAGAAAAAGTCACGTAAAGAGACTAACCTCTTACAAAAAATGTCATTAATCATAAAATTTTTAAATAATGACATTACTTGATCGGAAAATATTTTTTGGCTCGTAACGGATCAAAGATATCTTTATGGTTTAATATGAGATATTTTAGAAAAATTAAGAATGAAACTATTTTAAGATGGTTTTTAGGTCTTTTTCCATATAAACATGATATAATTTCTAAACATGGAAGAGAAAATTAAGACAATTGGTTGATCGAATTATAATTTTGCTACCATTAACGGACTGTTTTTTCGATTCTTTTGTCTTCAATGCCAGTAAAGACTTTGCAACTTCGAGAAAATTTAAAAACTTGTCTTTATCTTTCAATGATACAGGATGTTTGTCCCCTTTGTTAGTTAAAGAAGCTTTAGCCACACTTTCAATTAATAAAATTGTCCTACACTTTTTTCAACTCTTGAAAAATTTATACATTTTCCATTATCATCGACAAAACACTTTTTCGATTCAAAAGCATTCCTTACCAATTTTAACACTACTAACAGACGCATGCCAGTTGTGGTGTAACTATACTAAGATTCCGATTTTTATATTTCTGAAATTTGAAATTCACAGCTAAGCAATTTTACGGTAGCTTAGTTCGATGCTCACCCATCGAACGTAAAGACTTACTATTTCCACTTCACTTCGTTTTTAGGTTTTTATTAGATACAGTAGCGGACTTATGACTTGGAAAGTTCGATCTCACCACTGATCCTGGCTGTGATTGCTGTGGTATAATTTTGTGTCGTTATGCAAGAGACAGTTGAGAGTTGTTCCTTTATTAATAATGTGTATTATGATTATGTTGAATTCACCATGTGAATCAGCAGCTAGTATGTGTGGTGTGGATATGAGTATTCCGTCACGAAAATGATGAAGAGCGCTGATATTCTGTCATGACTTAGAGTGACAAAGAGTGCTGTGTGCCCTGTTGATATTCTATCGCTCAGTGTAGTGCTAAGGAGTACTGTGTGCGCTATTGTTATACTATCACTCAGTGTAAAGAGTTCTATGAACGCTGTTGCTATTCTATCATTCTGCGGAGTGGTAAAGAGCACTATAGGTACCAATTAAAACATTTTTCCAAGCTAAAACTCTTGCATTCGTATAATTATGATTTGTTTTCTTCAAATTGTAATGCAATTTAACTTTTTACAATGTTTGAAGATTTAAAAGAACTTAGCAAAGTCCATTTTAATGAAGAGCTTTTTCATTTCATTTTCACTTAAGAATTTGTCTTTGTTTCCTTCGTTTTTTCACTTTATTTTCATTCGCAGTTTAAAATCTAGTATTTGTCCTAACGGGGATAATCTGATGTGTAGTCAAGATGATGCATAGTAAACAAAATGACCGGTTTTTAAAGGCTACAAAGATAGCTGGACAAAAGAGGCATACAGCAAGCAACACAACGATTACCGACTGTTTAAAATTTTGAATGTTGCGGGTAAGACGAATTATATGCCGTAAATGATTTCGTGATTTTGTTCAAACTGTCGAATTTTACCCCGAACAGAATGAATGAGTAGTCAGAAGTGACGGAATGATAGTACTGCATTATTTGGTTTCAGACTGACACACGAGGACGTGTGATACACAGGATGGACGTGTCTCAGCTACTTCATGGTTACGGTTACTTTAAGGTCGTGAGTCCGTAGTCCTGTAGTTTTACTATTATTATGTTTAAAGTTACAAGCGCGCGTTTAGCGGAAGAAGTTCATGTCGACCGGTGCGCTCTTTATTATCTGTGCACGCGCTTTACGAAGCTCAGTCTTGTTCGAGTCGTCACTGCGTGAACATCTCTACTGAAGCTATGTTCGTTAGCTGTGTGTGTGATAGTAATAAGGAGAGAGTGGTGTAGTGGAGGTGAGCGTTGTTGAAATGGGCCTGGTAAACCTACACCTTTGGCCGGAATTCCCAGGCACTGTTAATATTTTGGACAAAAATCCTGACGCTTTCCCAGACGTATATATTATTTATCTAATTCTATATTGTTGTTTTGATTACTCACCTGTAATATCATTCTCATAGTGGTATCTAGCTCCATAGGAGATAAAAGAACTACGTAATAGTCTTGTAATAGAGGATGAGCGTAAAACTCATTCAAAAAATCCATGATAGTGTCCGCATGTAAAGTTGTGGAGCATACGACGACATGTTTCTCAGATTGAGCTCGGTGCGATGAGTAAGAACCTCCTAGTTTTTGCCTCTCCATCCAGGTGAATGCCAGTTGCTCAAACTGGAATAATAATAGGAAATATATTAGATGTGAACAATAAATAATGTGTCTCCTGAAATATTTTTAGGTCATCAAGAATGAAAGATTAGTGTTATGTAACACACTGCATTAATAAAATAGTAGTTTATGCAACTGTCATATAATACCCGTGTTATATGCAGTTGCATACACTACTTTATCTACACTCATACATAAATTCAAATAAAACAACAGAAAAGACAAATGTATGGGTTAGATCCCTTTGCCTTCCCGAGTATTTAAGAAAAATAACTGTATCATAATGAGTCGAACCGGTGTTATAATGGTCATTATGTTACAGGTTGTTTTTTTTAATTTTAAATTTGATTATCTGTATTAAAAAGTATGTCATTTTATGTTCACCTTTGATAACGTAATTCGAATATTATGACATGAGTGTAGATAAATGATTTTTATGTTACAAACAATGAACGATTTTGTTTTAACGCTCAAAGTTAATATAATATTATCTTAATAGTCCATTTATGACTCAATTAAGAGAAGCATCTATAGGTATAAGTTATTAGTATCATACCTATACCGGCTGGATTTATACAAGAATAATCTAAAGCTGTCGCAACACTGCGGGTGGGCGGAGATATATTTTTAAAGTCCTTACACATTTTAAGTCGATATATGTATAAAATAAGAATTGATAAATTGATAAATCTGTACGAACGAATAAAATATAACAACACTAAAATTAAGAAACATAAACCCAGCACAACTATTTTAAAACGTCTTGCAGCGATAATGAATCTTACCTTTGATTTTAATTACGCAATAAAATAAATTGAAATATGTCGCAATTACCTACTTTAAAGTCAGTACAATAACAAAATATTTATTAAATAATTATATAAAATTACGATTGTTTTACGTTTAGTACAAGTAATGGAAAGTTACGCTCAATGACTTCTTTGAGCTGTCAAAATGAACCTATAAAATTAATTAGAATATAGTCTATTCAGAGTTAATGTGATCTTTTGGCATATTTGTATTATGATAGAGCAAATCATACACCCTCACCACGGTAATCGGTAATATTATCTATACAGTATTGTGACTCGGCCCTGTCCTTGAAATAACGGCTACGGCCGAGCAGGGCGTAAACACGCGGTAGGGCTGCCCGTGTACAGTATTTTAATTTCATCAACATTGTTCACGAGGAACAAAATGAAAGATGTAACGTAGTTTTACAAATTAGGTTTAATTTTATAGTGTTACAAAAAAGAGCGGTAAAATTGTTCTAAAAGACGTTTTGAATGATTGGGAACGTATGAATGAACAAATGAGTGAATGAACGTTTAGGGAGTGATTGAGGCGAATGAATTATGCTTAAATATTTGTACTGTGGCGTAGACATACATAATTGAGTTTCTTTCTAGTTTTGTGATTGTAAATATTTTATTTTATTTGTAAAAAAAATTGTTGTGAATGAAATAGGAAGTGTTCAATAAAATACATGTTATTTTTAGGTAATATTTAATTTAAAAAGTTATAGATTTGAGACAGAAAAATATTTACGCCTCGATTGAGACGTACGAAAAGCTTTATCATTAAATTTAATAGTATAATAAATACGCATTTGCATAAAAAGTTTAATTAAAATACTTTAGGGAAACATTGGCAAGGAGCAGAAAAGGGAATATCTTCAACTTGGTTATACCTATACCTGCAGCTACTTTACAATTGATATGTTTTTTTAAATGATGTCCGGAATATTTCATCCATTTTTTCTACGTATTCCAAAAAATCATTACTATAATATAAATATGTACTGTTTTTAAACCCCGCACAAATATCCCTATTTTATAATTTTCCATCTATCAATTCCTGCCAACAATCCGTCTCTTTTCCTAATTACCTAGTAACCTGCCAGTATACACCAAAAAGATCCGATCACTACAATACCTACCATTTATTACCTACTCTCGTAAATTATTTCTTAATGATATTTCATCTAATTCAATAATGTATCTATGTAGTTAAGTTATACATATATGTTGGTACATAAGTAAGTAGATACCCTAGTATAAGAAACTACCTACCTATTATTATGTAGTTAGGTAACGCGAGCGTAGATAGATTCGTTTGTCTCTTTATTCACCCTATCCACTTATTTATATATTATTCCAGATATTTTGCCCGATGGAAAAATCGAAATACCTAAATATTAAAAACCAATTACGTACTAGTAGATAGGTATATAAAAAAATATTCTATAGTAGTATTACCTTTCCAATATTCCAGGTAATTTAAAAAATGATATCTCTGGGTGCGTTATTGAAGAGTTCAAGCAACCAAAAACAGCACAATGTCGACTATTGCTCTTTGCCATACTAAATTATGTAGGTATCTACTTAATTCAATCAAATATTCTCAATACAAATCGCACGTTTAAGCACGGCTAACTGCTTAAAAAACAATTCACACCGTTCGGTCGTCTCGCAGCGGCGCATTCGCGACTGGATGCCCACCGGGTGCCGCGCGAACTCGAGGCGCGTAGTATGACACGCTATCCGACCGTTTGTATGAAGATAGAATACTGTATAGATAATATTACCGATATTACCGTGCCCTCACAATGTTAATCAGCAGAAGGCGCTTTGTTTACATAATTCCGAACAGCTACTGACTTTATTTGTTGAAAATAGATTTAAGTGTGCGTAAGGGCGTTATCACCCACCCGGGAGGCACCGATTCGGACCCCGCCACGTACCAATGTGTTTTCAAATTTTGAATTCATATGTACGTTTAATCAACGCTTTTACGGAAAAGGAAAACATCGTGAGGAAACCTGCACACATCTATGAAGAAATTCTTAGGTTGTGTTGAAGTCGACTAACCCGCACTTGGCCAGCGTGGTTGACTAAGGCCTAATAGCCCCTAATGTGGGGTAGGCTAGAGCCCCTCGATGGGGACATTGAGCTGTTGAAGATGAATTTCTTTGTAAATAAATAGACTTTTTATGAAATAGCTACACTATACCAAATTATAATAGCACTGATACCCAGGACATAATTCAAAGAGGTCAAACAGGTACTACTGCACGTTCTGTATAGCGCTAAAAGTTAATTACGTCTGACGTGCCTCTGTCCTTGAGGTAGGTATGACGTTCATTTAATTGATGTTTTTAATGGTCTAGTGTGGCGTACGTACCTGTGTCGGTAAAACAACGAGTGCGACGCCGATCATTATAACCATAAATAGTTGCGAAGGCCAAATATCTGGTACGAAGTCTCCGTAGCCGACGGTAGAGAAAGTCACTACTACGAAGTATGTAGCTTGGAAGAGGTTGAGGTGGCGGTGACCGGCGCGTTGGAAGTGCTGGATGCCGCATACACTGAAAGAGAGATATTACAATATTAATTCAATGGTCTTATACATGTTATTTATTCAGTCACATAGTAATAACTAGGTACATAGTGTCTTCGTTGGTACGGTCTCGGTGTAGTTGCGCTCGCGTGCGCAGATCCCGAGCCGTCCCGTAATAGCGCACTGGAAGTCAGGCCGGGGAGGATGTTTTGTGGGTATGGAGGGAACGCCTTTACCTCGAGTCCCACATATCCCCTGCGGTTGGCACCACCCCGCAGGGACGATGCGTAAATGCATTTGAGCTCCCCGACAAAAAAAAGTTACATAGTGTCTTAATTAAAAATACAAATTGTTATATAGACTATGTGAGAGACTGGTGTCTGTACCTAATGAGAGTAAAGTTAGTAAGTTCATAGGGGACCCTGTATGACTGATTACTGGTCTCTCCACATCCGAACCGGGTAAAAATACTTTTACAGTGCACATGTCTACTATAAATAGGATTGAATATTATAAATAAGTTTTCTTTAGTGTGTATTAACACTCAGGTTCGTATAAGTAAACCTCACGCAAATCATCTCAAGACAATGTGGGAACGACTCGGATTTTATTTTCTATACCTACCAAGAAAGCAGTGATCGACAAAGCAAACGTGCCTTTTCTCTTTAAGAACTGTCAAATTAATTGATCTTTGTTAATTTTATTTAATTTTACCGTCAAATTTCGTTCATCGATAGTTTCGTAATCGCTATATACTAGGTACTTATTTTACCTTTACACTCTCTAGATGACGCGCGCACTCATGTGAGTTTTATTAATACGAGCCTTTTGCTCGCAGATTTTTAAACTGCTACTAAAATGTGCATCATAAAATAAAATAACCCATAAACGAACCCCTACTTTAAAATATATTAAATACATTATGTCATATTCATATATATGTGCATATCGCATATATCGCAGTATATGATCGCAGACCGATATTATAACACGGCGTATTACAAAACGGCGCGGCGGATTGTAGTGTGTGAAAATTGTTAACCAAATAAAACTGTTTTTTGATAAATCCGTGTTAGATTCCATCAATATTAGTCTGTATAATCGAATGGAGATCGCTTAGTATTGGTAGGTTCAGGTTATTTTTTGTTATGTTATGGATATTTAGAGGGGGCGGCTAGGTATTTTTATAACGACGTGAAGGATGACTGTGATTCATATGACGATCTACATAGTTCGGAAGCTGGTGGACGAGTTCCAACCCACCATAGATTACCTGTCACTCTTTTTTAGTAAAAAACAACAGGACGAAGAATTACTAGAATATTATTATGCGTTAGGCCACATTGCAAAGAAAGCTAGAATAGTTGATGATGTCATTTTTATTGAAAGGTTCCTGAAGTCCATCCGGGAGTCTGACAGGTGCAAGTTATGCACGAAGGTGTATGTAGATAGAAAAGATTTGGAAAATACATTGGTGCAATTAAATAAGATATATGCAATTAAATAAGAACAGAGTGCAGTAACGTTAAATCTTGAGCCGGACAGATGTTATGCGCCGTCACCGGTACAACCACCAAGGGCTGTAACAGGAGATGTTGGTTCCGGGGTTGACGCTAGGTTTACAAGGTCCCCTTTTACCAATACCCATCACTATTATTTAAGGGATAGACGTCTCAACAACGCGGCTTACGCACGTCAAGGAGAGCAGCATCGAAACGAGATCGGACGACCGATGAGGCAGTGGGGTAAGCAAAACATTGTAGCGGATTTTTGAGCAGAAATCCTTTAAATGAGGATGTTCCTATAGATGATGGTCTGCATATATAGTATTTTAGGAGGAGTTCAGTGTTGCAGGAACAGGGGTCAGATGAGTTTTATTCAGACTTACGTTGAATCGTAAAAATGGTAATAATTTAAATGATCTCAGTGAACGCGTTGATATATTGAATGATTTAAGTCGTAGGGGATGTAAAAGTATTCGTCGCTCGCAAGGGAAGTAGAAGGTGCGTCATATCAGAAAAGTGGATATTAGGACCTATAATATTGAGAATTTAGATGGCGTTCACGTAACTAAGAAAGTCTTAAAGAAATCTGTGAATTCTTTTTTTACATTTTTATCCTCTTGTTTATTTCTATGCTAATAATACAGTTTGTAGGTTAAGACTTAAGACATAAGGAAAATATGTTCGTACATAATTATAATGACAAACCTCACAAAACACAACACTAAGCCGTGTCTGACTAGATGTAAAAAAAAAGTCACTTGCTTTCTTTGAATCACTTTTTTAATTTCTTCTATCATTACGGGAAGTCAAAGGAATCTAGGCCGTACAGCCATGTCTTTAGTAATAATTTTCTTCTTTCACTTTTGCATTAAAATAATTATTTTGGGTTTCACACATTTTAATGCTCTACACATTTTAATTTTAATGCATCTAGGAAGTGCTCGTTGGGTCGTTGGAGAGTGTATGTACCTACTTTGTAGAGTTGCACGGAAATCTTTTGAAAATATTGTTCTTAACCTATATTACTCAATTAACAAATTATACTTAAATATACATTTTGATACTACACTTACGTGCAATGAAATCGACTCACCGGTACGCTTTGGTTCAGTACTCCCTAATCAAAATCTACAATTAGTAAATAATAATTTTTAAACCCGTGTGTTAAACAAGAATCTAAACTTACATTAGCCCAGTTTTTACTGTGATAGAGATTGGTTTATTGATTTTACAAATTGAAAACCAAATACAGTTAAAAGAGCTAAAATGTTTGTGGAAATCAGCTCAATTTTAAGGGTCACTAAATCTGTAAGATAAACAATTATTCAATAAACAATGATTCAATTTACTCTGAACATTCTGCATAGTCACAGAAATGACATATGACGTATAAATGAGAAACCAGGGTTTCCGAAGAAATGAGTCTATTGTCACCAATACTTCGTATCGATGTTTAGAGTACATTAAATAAAGCTTATGAAATATACATTCAAATTATATTTACAGGTTTTGTTTATCTAATCTTATTTTTATATACCGATATATTAAGAATCGAAACCTACGAAGTGAGTCGATTATATTGCTTGTAAGTGTATTATATGCTTCAATTCTTCCTTTTTATGATTTAAACTGATTATCTTATTACTGGAAAAGTCTGTTCACGAGTGGCCAAAGTCTCTATAGAAAGTGGACATTCTCCTTTAATAATCGTGCCTTTTGTACTTCCCGTAACCGGCGAAAATATTTTTCAGTTGCCAATTTGTAAAAGTTAATATTTGATCCTTTTATGATTGTATTAAAAATGTCTTTCAGCATTTCATCTGAACATAATTTATCACTTGCGCCGGGTGACCACCCTAGCTCTACTTAGACGCGTAGTTCAATGAACTCATGGATATCAAAATCAGCTAGAGCCGACCTTCTATGTATATTTGTTCTGTGGTTTAGGCGAGTAATTTAATATTTAACAGTATTAGCTTGTCTCCCGCGTTGTCTGAAGAAGGTCTAATGTTTCTATGAGGCCGAATATCTGCCGCACCTGGAATGGCGAGAGAAGCAACTCGGGCGATAATTTATTAAATTATCGTCTGAAGGAAATTACCCGCTGTTTGCCTATTGATACTTTGCTTGCATAGCAAGTTTGCTCATGCTGTCACGGAAACAATATTGAATAAGTTACGCCAGCAATACTGGATCTTTAGCGTGAGAAACGCCGTAAAATCTGTCGCCTGCTGAAACTGTCCACTATGCAAATTTTAATATTCTGTATCATCATCAATGCAATTATCTACTACATACGTTTTTTCCCTCTTCTTTTAGGACATGTTGCTCACAATTATGCAATTATCTCCTATGACACTGCTGAGAGTCTCAATTAAAATATTGCTTATATCCTTTAGTTTAAACTATGTAAAATAATATTGATAATACCATATAATTTTGGTCGCGTTATATTTTGTAACCTTGGGTTTTCAATCTCCGATAACATAAATTCAAAATCTTATTGTAAGTTCGTCCACTAGCGACAATCGCTGAGCTATTTTGTTATCGAATATAAAATAATCAGAGTTCAATACTGAAACGCCCAGTTGCTACAAAAAGTTGCTCATCGTCAACTTTACTCTGTATCCCGAGCGACGCGATTGTCGCTGTAAAACGGAACGAGCGGAAATTAATTTACTAATGCTGGGGCCGCACTTGCGCCTATCGTCCCGAAGTAATGCGTGGCGATACTTCGTACGATACACGCAAGTGCGGCCCGAGCAAAGTTATCGCGACAAAGCATGTGGCATTTCTTTATTTGCACGAACTATCGTGCAATAATCCAAGATGGCCGAAATCATTTCCAGACGTGTAATTTGCGTAGTATTATTATCCTTCTTTGCGTTTAACTATGCATAATCACTTTCTTTACTTCTAAATTGTGTGCTAAAAATTAAGTAATGCATTTATTATAAAAAATAACTCAGCTGTATCGTATACTTAGTCACCCGTACGCGTCTGAACTAATGGAGAACAACCTTCGAAATGAACAACGCATGTCTGACCACGCAGCGCGATAGGTTAGCGCGCTAAAACCCTGACGTACCGCCTCCCGGCCGATAACGCACAAGCAACCCGAATATTCGTGACGATAGCCGATAACGGCCGGTCACATCTGCGTGTATCGTGTCCTAGCACGAAGCTTCGTGACGATAGGCGCAAGTGCGGCCCCAGCATAACAAAATCGCTGACACCCCGTCTGCAAATTATAACTAAATTAATACCTAACAAATCGCAAAATCATCAATTTAATGATAAATCTGTGAAGGCCCTTATTGTCTATTTCTTCAATCTATTGAAAATGAAATAATCTTTTAGGTGAAGATATTTACGAGTACTCTGAACGCTTAGATTTTAATGATTAGTTACGAGGCGTACATATAAATATATGTTATTGTAGATTTATGGTCGGGAGATATATAAGACTGGTTGTTTGTGTAAAATATTTCGATAACTTAAAATACAAAGATAGACTTGAAACTGTCCTCCTAATATGTATTTGACCACCTTGTCATCTCATATCTTTATGAAGCTGACTGTTACTCTCACCACAAATGAGTTGAAATTCACACTATGGCGAGCCTCTAACCGTTCAACCCTCAAGTGGAACTTAGTCTTTACTTTCTTTTACTCTACGATCTCCTCTGCCTTCGTAGAGCGTAATGCAGCCGGGACTCGTACAGCAGCGTCGTCGGTACAGTTCGGTTCGGTAGATGCTACACCACTCTAATTGCAGCGGCCGGGCTTCCTCTTCTTCTCCACAGTGATGAGCGCTAACGTTAGAATGCGCTTGATGACGCAATATCGCGGCGCAATTGGATAGGCTAAAGATGGTTGGACAACCCTTGGAATAGGTATTAAAGTATTTTAGGCGTAAATTAATTTCATATAACTATGAAAAAAGGAGCAGATAATTTAATTTAAGACAGATAAAAATAATACATTAATAAAATCACGCATACCTACTTCACAGCCGCTGGTGCACAATTACTTTTTAAAAGCTTTCTTTTTATTACCTGTAAAACAGCTTTATAAAAGTAACTACGTGTTGATAAAAGCAGAAAGCAGTGTTCGTTGGCGGAACCTTCTAGGGTCACGAAAATTAGATTCAGTAAACGAATGCAGTAATTTTACCGTTATAAAAAGGGAGCGTTATTGACTGAAAGAAGTTTCGCGTATTAATTTGAAATGCTATATGAGTGGAGTACGTGTGACGAATATACAACGTATTCGAGTTTATTTGTCCTACTTACTTAGTGCCCTACTTTGGAATACGAAGGGCAGCAACGTTAAATATTAAAAACGACTCATCTAAAAATCATTCCGTAAATAGTTTTAATGTGGCGTTTAAGTCGACCGTACACTATACTTTAATAATACCTTTCCCAGAAAGAAGCATCGCAGTAAATTGCTTCTAATAATAGATACCAATGTAGTAGAATATAAAATAAAAAAAATCAAACACGTGTTTGACACTTCATGGTTATTAATAAAGGTTTTACAGTGTACTACATATTTCGTGAATTTTATAGTGCTTTTGCTAGTCCATTAGTCACTTTTATCTTTAGGAGGCTAGGTATGCACCAAAATTAACAGAAACTCAAACACGCTGGGATGTAAAGTCCGAGGCTTTGGTGTGTAGATTTTATATAATAATAATAATTCATTTATTTCAGGCAACACAATGCTTACAGAGATGTTAAAATAAACAAGGGGCCCATAGATAAATACCTTAAAACTAACATATATATACCTAATAATATAACTTAAACACTAAGGCACACGTAGGGTCGGCGACGTGTGCGTTAGGGAGTCGTCCTCGAAAACGTCGAAAAACGACTCCTTCCGGCCAGAACTCCTCCTTCATGAAAGTCGGCAGGTGATGGGTTGGAACTCTCACCACAAAAGAAGAAAAGTTTACTTTGTGGCGAGACTCCAGACGCTCGACTCTCAGCTTCCAGGTGGTCTTTCTGACATAGTCTACGACCTCCTCCACCTTCGTAGACCAGTGCAAACGGGATAAGTACAGCTGCGTCGTTCGAACTTCAGGACGCAGTTGATTGTCCCCAGTCGGTGCGGTTCCGCACTGGTTGCGGATGACGGGCTTTTGCACGAGATTTTAGTGGTGTTCCGGAACTTAAATAGTAAATCCGGGGATATGGAGCATTAGTGCCTATATATATGGTTACTTAACATAATATCTGCTCAGTCTGAGTCGCACATAATCAATCGGCATAAATACACGTGACTTTGAAACTATGGTAGTATCAAAGTCACGTGTACGGAAACCTAAGTCATTAGAGTTAGTAGAGTTATTACTTAAACTCACTTCAATAAAAGTTACTTTACGCAATATACATAGTACAGACATATTACATATGTCCTCCAAATGGGATTTAACCTTTAGTTATAAATTCACTAGTGTTCGCCCGTAGCTTCACTAACGTCTAATGTCGGTTATCGTGTCAAAAACTATCCTATATTCTTCTCAGGGTGTCATAACCGTCAGGCAGAGTTACTTCCGATTTACGGAATGAAACTTAATAATTAAAAATATTTTTTTAGCCTCAGATATCTGCACATATGGATACGGATATCCGGCACATTACGCAGCAAAAATAATCTAAATAATCCAAATGCGTGGGAGTAATAACTGTCCAAAAGTTACGCATGTAAAACTGTAACTTAAATTATATTGATAATTATTTATTAACTTGTATTGATGTTTTGAAATCATTACGAAATTGTACGCTGTGGAGTTTCTTTCGCCATTTCTTCTCTATCTCAGCATAATAATAATTATTCGTCCCGAAATGGTGGTAGGGTTTTTGACGATTTAAAAGTACTTAGCAAAGTCCATTTAAATAAAGAGCTTTTTCATTTTATAAAGGTTCGCGCATACTGTGTCGGGTTGCAGCGAGTCGAGCGCAGCCCGTAAAATCCGCTCAAATTTCTTTTATGTATTTTATATCAACTACAGTATAGCACACTATTTCGGGGCGCAGCGGTCGGATGGCGCGCGGTGGATTTCAATGCGATGACCTGCCCACCCCGTAAGCAGTGTCCTCCAAATGTATGGGAATGAATGCACGCCGTCCGTCCGTCAAAACGCTGCGATCCGACCCGTTTTTAATGTGCTAACATGCGGCCCGACCCGACCCGATGTGGCCCGGCATACCTAGTATTTTTTAACATTTAGATTCCTGATGTGCTGAACTTCCAACCTTGGCACCCAAGAAAGTGTTGTACGTCCCCGAAACCCGACACACGAAACCCGTACCCCTACTTAACTAAATTCTCGATAACTAACCATGAAAATAAAAAATACCCAAAATTACACAGAATTGATCGTCCTCTATTCAAAAACGAAAATACATATAAGGTACTCATACCCATTGACAAAAAATTTAAATATGTTTATGATTTTCAAGTTGCCAAATATAAAAAGATATTACGGTACTTTTAAGTTTTAATACTACATTCAAAATGGCGTATTATTTTTATTTCTGTATTTTACTGGTTGTCCTGCAGTATTTTTGACATTTCAACGCGATAAATGGCTATATCATATCATATCATATCGTGTTTCGGTGGTCATGCTAGGCGGGCAGGACTAACCGCTTAACATGCCATTCGAAGCACAGAGGAAAATTGAGTTGAAACATTTTCGGTCACCCATCTGTGTACCGACCGTGCACTTGGTAGCTAAGAACACAGGAACGCGGCGCCATGGAACTATTATGAATAATTGTATTAATTAATTTTATTATTCATAAGTACTAAATCAATACCAAATAACCGTCATGCTAAGCGAACAGTGAGAGTAATACGTTTTAAATGTAAACATCGTAAAATGAATGCTTAATAATATGCGTAACCCTTTTTGCCGAAAATTACGCCCCGAACCCTCCCGAGTATACATACGATGACGATTTTTATTGCCTACAAACCTATTCCCTTTGTGATTTCTAAAACTTTTATATGTTTTTTATTTTTTCTGTTAGGACTGATGTTTAATAGGTTATCTTATGCTGTGAATTAAACATCTGCTATAAAGGAATTATAATATTCACATCACTTTTTACTACGGAATTGTGGTATGAAGGATACTTGTGACATAAAAGTTTTCTAGATTTGTGCCTCTACATCTATCGATATTAGATATATTGTGAGTAACAAATTAAACATATTTCTTAGTTTTTATTATAAAAAACAAACTCTTCAGCTTTAGATGAAAGATATAGGGTAAGGTAAGGTACGTTTGTTTACTAGAAAAAAATACATCTTATCACTTACCTAGTAAAGACGAGGCAGAGGAGAGTAACGCATAATATCATCAGTTGCTGAGAAAGTGCTGATTGTGACTTTTGCATGGCTCGGTGAAGATCATTCTGAAATGCATTAAAGAATAATTTAAAAACCTAGTCACAGCATTGTTTTCTTTGGTGTCCCATCCTGTAGCTATCCTTGTTCATGTTTGTATTTTCCGACTCAATTTCTTCACACATTAAAAGTCACTTTTTACACATTCTAGTGCCTATCACTATATTTTTCTTATGTCATTAATAATATTATTACAGGAAGTCACTTAAATGTATATGATGTGTTAAGGTACAGAGGTCGAAGCTTTTATTGCTATGAAGTACAGTCAATTTCATCGATAAATGGCCCCTCTTAAGTATTATCTTATCTTATATATAAAATTCTCGTGTCACGGTGTTTTTTATCATACTCCTCCGAAACAGCTAAACCGATTTTGATGAAATTTTGTGTGCTTATCGGGTACGTCTGAGAATCGGCCAACATCTATTTTTCATACCCCTAAAAGTTAAGGGTGGGCCACTCCGATTTTTTTATTTTTTGGACCAATTTTATTGTTATATGGTGAGGCATTAAAATGTACATACAGTCCTAAATTTTCACCCTTCTACCATCAATCCCTATTTTTAATAGCGATATTAGTAATTCCATCATTTTGAACCCCGGTCGATAACTGATCAATTATATTTGATCATTTAACCCCGCCAGGCGTCTACCGGTGTCACTTTAGACCCATTCAATAGAACGGAGTAGGGATGAGAACGAAGCCGGCCTCCTTTTTCTCACTCTATACAGTTTTCGACCATTTTTTTTTGTTTTATTTGTGCCTCGATCGTAACAGTGACTGTTATACGTCTCATTTTAATTTATCAGTGCAACTCTCATGGTAATTTTATTCTCATAGTGAATTTACCATCGTTTTTCAGTGCTATTCAGTGTATACTTCAGTTTTCAATCAACACGTGTTGTGAGCTCCCGCCAACAACGGGTAATGGCCGTTGTTGTTCACCGGTATATATATCATACTTAAAATTTTGTGAAAATAGTTTTAATTTAAAACTGAAACGTATACGTTTTTAATAAATATACGTGTTATAATATTATGAAAGGTAAGTCAAATAATAAGCAAACGAATACAATATTAAGTTTTTTTGTGACACAATTTTTTTGTCACAATAATTTGTTATTGTAATTCAATATGTATTTGTTACTTTAATAAAGAATAATTTACTAACTTAAATAAAATATACGTTAATTGTCTACAACGCTTCATACCTCTTTCAATTATAATGACATCCCTACACACTTATACTGCCGTCATAATGAAAACGGAGGCATCTAACATTTTTGTCGAAATTGAGTTATACACATATATGTCTATTCGGAATCAGCAAAAAAAGGCGCATTTACCTATAATTTTAAGTTTAATAAAAATTAACGTATCCCTGTTTTCCTCACTACCAAATAAGACTTATCTGCAAATTTTATCTCAAATTGCTACGCCGAAAAGACATTTCTATTTCTGCGTTATAATGAGTTGAAAAGATGGTTCTGCGCAGATGTTTCTTTTCATCAAAGTATAACATCATTTGATCAGGCGCAAATGGCATGTCTACTTAGCATTGTTAAGTATGCGGGGTGGTGGGCGTGATCATTGAACTGGAGTTGATTCAGTTGCAGCCAGATAGCCTATTCGCCGCCCTACAGTTACGAAAACATGATAAACTACCGAAACTACCTTATTATATGCAAATTTTAAATGTACTATCTGGGTCATAGTTGTATTAAAAGTATGCAAATATAAATTAATAAATTTGTTATACTACTTGATCTAACCGGTGATTTTGGTTTAATAAATAAAACAGGTACACTATTTATTGTATACTGGGTGTAAAAGACATGAGCAGTCAAACGAAATCCACGTATTCTATACATCAAAATAAGACATATTTAAAAAAAAATATTGCTGGGAAATGATTTTTATTTTTTGGTGTTACAAAAAATTGCAAATTGTACCGCGCAATGTAAAGGGCTCAACTCGCACGCAACTCGCAAAACCGCGATAATTTTGCTTGACGGCGGCCCCGTTCGTTAGTGTCCGTGCGCATCGAGTGAGCTACATTGAACGCTAACGTTTTGAAGCCATTTTTTGTTATGAAATACTAAAAAAAATGATAATGTTTCTTTGGACAATAATTAAGAAATGACGTATAAAATACGTTTTCATAAAAAAATTTAAAAAAAAATATTGACTTTGACCTTCAATAAAATCGTAACTATCAATTTCCCAGGTATAGTCTAAAGGAAGAAAAATGTTATGACGGTAAGCAGAATACATGGTTCTCGTTTGACTGCTCATGTCTTTTACACCCTGTATATAAAAGTTATTCAAATAGCTGATATTATGTTATCCATACTTTATATTTATGTATATTGTTTCTAAGTTATAATTTCTAACCCACTGAACTAAATTACAGTAACTTGTTGCTTGTTATATATTACAACGATTGGACAAGACTTATTCGGTGCTCCAAAATAATGTCGATGGTGCCAGCAGCCAGTTCTTCTACAAAAGAAAACAACTTTTTTGAATAATGAGGTCCTTCTTAACAGCTCTGATCTGGATTGTGATTAGGATGATTCTATTTTAGATAAGGACTACCTCTCAAGCTTAGAGCCTAGTGTATTACGACAAGCTGACCTTTCGTGACAGCTCGTATTGTGGGTCTGATGAACTACGACGTTCCCATGGTTAACATGTCGTTATAACTTTAGAGACTTGAATGCGATTGAATCCAGGATGTTATCTAGTTGAATCTGATGGCGTATGAGTTTATTATCTACCACAGGCTGATATTATAATACTTCACAATACTACGACGATCCTAACTACTCGTGAAAGCTCGATGTTATTTCTCCTGTATAAAAGGCTTTTTAGCTTTTGTAACCTTTCCTTTATAAACTAAAGGCGTATACGTAATTTTGTTTCTAAGTTCCCATAAAATTTATGTTACACACTAAGTTGAAAATCAGCAAATGGTTAGAAACGTCCTTTTTACTTAGCTATCCAGGAACAAGTTACTCTTTTATCTCTAAATAGAAAAGGCGTTTTCCAGATTAATATGTTAAAAGAACGTATCTATCCATAATCGTCTTTTCATTGCATTACTTATAACGATTTTTTTTCTTTTTTTTACAAAGTAGAAAGAGAAAATTTAATTTAACAATTACATAAAATAATTTAAATTTTAAATATATGTCCCGATAGTACACACTCTTATACACCGTTTTCAATTAAAAAAAACTTTCAAAATGTTGTTTCCAGGGACAACATTTTTGCCATTTTTTTTCTCCGTTTTCAACTTAATGTAAAGGTGTCCTTTTTCATTATGGTGGCAGTATAGTGTTCGTTACTTTTTATTGAACTAAAAAAATATTTCCTAGTAATAATGTACATGGCAAAACAACGTTTGCCGGGGGTCAGTCGCGCGTTGTTATTCCAAATGTATCTATCTGTACTATTTACAAAAAAGTAATATATCATATGAAAATGAACTAGATTTGTCAAAAATTCTAATTTGTTAAAAAAATACAATTTTTTAATGTTAACTTTCAGTTTATTATAAATGGTCTTTTATTAATAAATTTCGGCTAAATCTTTTAACTAGTTTATTGCTTACATTTTTAGCTTTCAAAGGTTACAAGAGTTCATATCACAAAATTACAACGCGCGCCCGAACTGTATTAACAAACATTTAAAAGGGGTGCCATTTTATTATAGTTGTATAGAAAATACTTAAAAGCGGTGATTTATCGATGAAATTGCTTGTACTTCATAGCATTAAAAGCTCCGATCTCGGTACACAAACACGTTGTAAATCGTTGTAGTAAAATTTTTGTCAACCATAATAAGTATCACCCAACTGTATTAGTGTTACAATCCATACACTTGAATATCAAAACATCAGTTCTAATAATACGAGTATAATTCACATATTTTTCGAGAATATTTTAAGCGGAACGGAAGTTCTATCATGACCTGGCGCCATTTCAATATATACAGGGCTTAATTGGGGATATAAAGGTCCACTCTATTTTGCATTGTGCTGTGACCTCACGAGTTCTGAGAGAAAGAGACAAAACACGTGTTTTATATCACGATAAAATTCAGCCTTAATATTGCTAAAATATGCTATATAACTTAGTTTTGATTGTGTGCATTTTCTGTAATACACACATTTCGTAATAGTTATAATATCTAAGTTATGAAAACTTTCGCATTTTCATGGCTTAGATAGGTAATATTTACTAGGTCATTCATTTAAATACCAAGATTAACTATGTATATTTCTATTTTTTTATTTACCCATCCACTCCATGCAACCACGACATGCAATCAGCATTATGTTAATATTTATAAAATTATCAGTGTTAATCACAAATTTACAAATGTAAATGTGAGTGAAAATGTGAATTTCACCACGGTCATAGGCGATTGCTGTCGTGATGGCAAATCTTAAAAACTAGATAAAAATATTGTCAAAATAAATATAAACCGGAAATAGGCGTGCCTTCGGCAAATAAGAGGTGTTGAATTCTCATCTAAGTTGCATACCATACCTACTTTTTCTTTCAGTTTTACAAGTCTGACGAAAGAAAATAAAACAAATAGTGTTTCCTAGTATTAGGATTTATCTTTGCTAAGGAAATCGTTAGTATGAAAAATATAACGTAGCTGAAAATCTTGATAAAATTTTTATTGTAGTTTTGTAGGTAACATAATACTCGAGATAGAAGGCGCACAGGTTCCTCTCAGAAATGTGCTATGGTAATAATATTTATTATCCAGGACAAATGAGTGCTGCGCACTGTAATAAAAGAGAAAATCAATAATTTTGATTCTCAGGTACTATTAGAGTTTTAATGTCCTTCAGGTGTAAAAGCTCAGAACCGACATATCGGAAATAAAAAGTTACTATCGTATGGTTTGGGTAGGAGTATAGATGGTCAAAGAAAATGCTTTGAAAAAGATGGAATAAAGTATGTAATACAGATAAAAATACTAGTATTTCTAGTGTTTACTTACAAACATGTTTTCCAGGGATCGTTTAGCCAGCCAACAATTTAAAAATACGGGGATAAATAGGTTGCGTAGTGGCGGAAAAGGTAACTGAAAAAAGTAAATAACATTAATTTTGTTTTCCGTTAGCTACCAAGTTATGAACTTTCATGAACTATCAAAGAAATTAGATCAAACAGTACTTTTAAATTTTAAACAGTTTAAATTACAATACTAAAGTGGACGACAGACCCAGTAAAAGCATTTATGCTGATGTATGAAATGAAACAGCTAACTTATTTTTATTTTTAAAGGTGTAATATAATTGTCTATATCTAAAACAATTGGTATGTTTCGAGAATAGCTACTTGTAAGCTTTATTAGTAAGGTACAAATACTTACTGTTAAAGCAAATGGTATTGTGTTAACCATTTCTAGGATAAAATGGAAGGACAACACTTGCTGCCATATATTGCCCTTAAAAAATGAACATTAGTTTAATAATGATACATACTTAGAGAAAATTATAATTTTAGTTGAGGTGGGTTGAATTTCATTCTAACATTGAATGCAAAAAAAATCCATCTATAAACTATTACTTGTTAGTGAATGTTGACGAAAAATGATTCCAGTTTCCTAAACAAACACGAAGGTATACAAATTTTAGGTTTATCAATGTTGTAATCAAATTCGAATTATAATTTACCCAAATTAATGGTAATGAATAGTCTTACTTTGTAACCCAGATAAGCAAGGAGTATAGCTTCCGTGAATGATATCATAGCCAATATGGCTTGCACTATCCACAAGTACAGCGGTCTGTTGACCCATATTATTCCGTCCCAGTTTATGATGGGGTGCTCCTGAAATTCCTCTTCTGTCAAGTTGGCCGAATATTCGAATTCAGTCTTATTTCCGGGCTTACATCCGTAACTGAAACAGAAAATAGTGTCTGTGACTCACTACAAACAAAACTCACCCACTTTGTTGTAGGAAACGCCTTCATATATTATGTATCGTAAGTTAATGGATCCCTTAATATTTGATTCATTGAACTGTAATTCTCGGAAAGATAAACAAGTGAAGTTCCACAGAGAGTTGGTAGTCCTTAAATAACTTTGTCCCAAGTAGCTCGTGTAACGAGACTGGATCTTGTTATTTATTAAGCTTTGTTAATTTTAAAGTGGGTACAAATCCACAGTACTGATAGACATGTTGGGCCACGACCGAAAACAAAGTAAGTTAAAGATGAATTACCAATTTATGATAAATTAGAAAACAAAAAAATTAAAAAATTGTTGCAAGAGCCGGATGAAAAATTTTAACAAGAATAAGGTTATTTTCTAGAATAAATAATATGAAATTGTTACAGTTTAAAAATAAATCAAATGTTAAACAAGCGGCCATTAAGTTTATGGTTAGATATAAATTTTCTTCCGCAGCGAATCATGTTGGCTTTATCCCGCAAGAAGTCAGTCTTATAATAATTAATATTCGCATGGGGTTCCGAAGCACGGTAATGTTATATATCCAGTATTGTATCTTCACACAAACAATAGGAACACGAGTCATGCCCACGTGACCCAAGTTCGGCAAACACTCGGTATCATTAGCGACCGGTTGTGGTACTAAGTGTGTACCAGGTGATGTGTAAAACCAAAACAACCCTTCGATAGGCCGTGTAAGCACAGGCGCTAGTACCGTTGTAAAAATCCGTTTCATATATAATGATAATTATCGTTTATTGCCCGTGTTACTACCATTCTTACTACCAGTAGTAATACCGGTAAAGTGTTTACCTGTTTTACTACTGTAGTTGAAAGTATTGCTGTTCTAATAAAATATTGCTCGTGTTACTATAGTTTAATTTTAATTACAAAAACAAACAAAATATGTATAGTGAATTTGTAATTTTAACTAAATGCACAAACGTTTGGTCTTGTGGGTTTCAATGTAGATATTACATTTTTCTTAGTATTTACTAAGTATATTAAAAAGAATGTACCTAACGCCTATGTTAAACCTTTTTTGTCATCTTACATAACTTGAGGAAAATAACAAGAGTCATTTTGTTTATCTAACTTAAACAAGCAAAAATAATAGGTAAAATATTTTACTGTTATTTTACAATAAGCGAAACAAGTGATACCGAAGTTAAATTTATATCACGAAAAGGAGGGAAATTGTTACTATTAGGCGGTCATCAGTACTATAAACTAAAAGAATATAAAAACGGGAGCGTCATATTGAGATGCTCTTTATATTTCAAGGAACCAAAATGCTCTGGAAGTTTAACGCTACAAGTGAGTGCGCCTATGTGCATGTGTATTTTTTACTTTCTCGCATACGCAATACAGAGGAAGTCTTGTAATCGTCAAAAAATTCGCTACACGTATTGTACCTCCCAGAGTCCAAAAATATTTTTTTGGAATTATGTCTGTGTGTGTGACTCTTGTTATTTTCCTCAAGTTATGTAAGATAACAAAAAAGGTTTAACATAGGCGTTAGGTACATTCTTTTTAATATACTTAGTAAATACGAAGAAGAATGTAATATCAACATTGAAACTTTTTTAACGCCCACAAGACCAAACGTTTGTGCATTTTGTTAAAAATACAAATTCGCTATATTTTGTTTGTTTTTGTCATTAAAATTAAACGGTAGTAACACGAGCAATATTTTATTGCTGTTCTAACAACTTTCAACTACAGTAGTAAGACAGGTAAACACTTTACCGGTATTACTACTGGTAGTAAGAATGGTAGTAACACGGGCAATACACGATAATTATCAAAGGTACACTCATCTGGACTATCTTGCGGTCCGTCCAGCAATTTTTCCCTTTATCCAATACACCTTCACTTTCTTCTTCCTTTATGTCCTTGGTTAGAATTTTTATCACGGGAGATTATAATGAAAATTAATAGCGAGCACATGCCTTTCAAATCAATCTCCATAACAACCCAGTGGATACCATTACCGTGCCAGTGCTGCCGTCCAAAACGGCTCGTTGCATTCTTCATGCCCATAGTAATATCGAGCGCACGAGCTCTGGTCACGTGGGCATGACTCGCGTTCCGACCGTTTGTATAAACATACAATACTGGATATTAACGTGTCCAAGGCGCTCAAGCGGCTTGACGGCAAACCCGTGATTTTTTATGCTTGCTCAAGCAGCTTGATGTGTCCGTCAAGCAGATTGATCCAGCAAGAGGCAATTTTCTCATTTCGTACGCGGTGGTGTCCGGTCAAACATAGTGTTTTCTTTTCGATTTGGTGAAATGGATTCAAACAAATGCATTAAGAATTAAATGTGAAAAATTCTCATCGATCCCACCCTTAAAAATAATTTATTTAAGATCAAAGTTTGCAAGAATGGGTATTTTGCATTTTTCAGCCAAACGGTATTTTATCATATTAAGGTATCATTAGGGAACAAAAATGCGTTTTTAGCGTAGTTTCCCGGTAGTCTTTTTCCACTATATCTATTGTGATCTTGTTCGATTCAATAATGTTTAATAATGTGATGAAAATTGCTCGTCTAAATTTTAATCGTCTAATACTTCTGCTTCCTCTTGTTCTTCTTGGTCCTATTATTATTCATCTTCCTAGGCGCATGTAAATTCTCCACATAACTAGAGTCAGATATCAAATGAATCTTCTTATAATGGCGATTCAACATTGGAGCACGTCTGGGCCTTGACATAGGCGATAATAAGAACTTTTAATCTCTGAAACGGTGACTAGCTAAACTGAGTAGGAGAAAAAGTGTTGAGACAATTTTTATAAACAATTGCATGATCTAAATTTTTTTGTCTCACCTAATGATATGATAAAACTGAAAAACGAAAAAAAAATATTTTTGCAAAATTTGACCTTGAGTAGTTTTTTTAAGGGTGGGATCCAATTTTCAGCTGTATGCGAGTTTTTGTAACCTACCTACGACTCCTACTTTTTTTGTCTAATTTTACCGGTTTATTAGCTCTTGTGTTATCTTTGAGTTTCAATAAAAAGAAGAAAAATACGTATTTGGTGTCAAGAATGGCACAAGCTAAAAAATCGCTTTACTAATGAACATTTGAAAGAGTATTTGCAGGTTACGGCACCAAGTGCTGTCCGCCATGATTGCAAACTGAGCGTCTAAGCTATGCTTAATTAAGCCGGCTGCGAACACTATCAAACGTCGCGTCAAGCCTCCTTGCCAAGCAAAAAATATAAAATTTCATCAAGCATAGTTCAAACACGTAAATGTTTGACTCCAGCATCAAGCAAATTGTAAACGTTCAAAATTCTTGACGCAAGCAAAAATCTACGTGTTTGCCGTCAAGCCGCTTGACAACCCTTTAACGAGCCAGTAATGAATGTACTTGGCAATAATATTAATTATAGCATTTCGCGGTGCCTTTAAAAGAGGAGAAAAAAGTGGAAGCGAATTTTGCAGTATCAAACAACAGACGTAAAAGAAGACGTTATATTAGAAATCGTATACGTTTTATAAAGAGCTACCAATTTAAATTCACATAAAAAGAAAATAATCTTAATAGCGGTTCGGTGAACTTTTTTGCAAACCTATCGCGAATCTTACTTGTGATTTTATATGATAGAATTCATTAAACTCATTAAAATGAAATACACAGTTTAAAAAAGTAATAAATAAAGTTGTTACTAACTCCATCGAAATATAAATAAATGTTGCTGAAATAAAGTAAGCTATGTACCCAGTGGTTGTAATACTTATGATTACGTGAAAAGGTATGAAGCTTTTACATTATTATTAACGTCACGCGCCAGCAGCCTGTATATGCGCGGCAATACGTGGTATGGAGCGGAATATTATATGTATTGAAAATTGTGTCGTTAACAGCCACTGGTAGCAAAATGTATGATTTTTGTTCCAACTATCATTGAAAAAAGAGCCTAAAAAGATATACGAGCGGTATTTAAAAAAATATCTGTTACATTGACAAAATGCGAGATCTTATTTATTTAGTCTTATCGTGTTATTTTTATCAATATGTCTTGTTCTCGTAAATAATTTATTTTCATCCTCAACAATTCCCTCTGTGAATACCTTTTCCTTCCAAAGCAACTCTTATTTAGATGGAACGAATTTGTCAATATTGTTGTATTGTCTCTGCTTACTAAAGATTATTGAAACTATTTGAATGATTAAAATGGAAGTAGATCCGATGTCTTTCTAATTCTTGGTATCAGGTTGAGAGGGCAACAATAACGTCGTAGTTCATTGACACATACCGCTGACGCACCGTGCGACTATGCCTAAAATTCTACTGACTGCATACTGTCCACGCGGCGACGTCTGGTAGATGGCTCCGTAGCTACGACTAACAGATAACTCGGTGTCTACGCTACAACTGCTAGCATATAGGCTTAGTGTTCACGCGTTAATATAGCTCGGAATCCACGCGTCAACGGCTAGCTTATAGCTCGGTATCTACGTCTAGCCTAAACTAGGTGTACACATGGCGACGGTTAATAAAACTTGGCTGTCCACATATGGACGTCAAAAACAGGTTAGTGCCCACTGCCTCGCGGTCGTGAAACTTGCTTCAAGCAACCCGTCTTATGATAAACATGACCTAAACCATCAATGTCTAAATTGTGGCAAGCTCGCTTACAGTATGCAGTTTACTATTTAAGGTGTTGCTATATAGCGTATTTACAGAGTACGATAATTTGGACCTGTAAATGGTCTACGATCTTTAATGCTAATATTAACAAATCGATCAAAAGAAACACAGTATATACTTCTTACATTTACTTACTAAAAATATAAGTTTTTTAATTTAAAAACGAAGATGTTAACTTATTATTTAGTTCTACCGACCGGTAATACTTTAGCCAACACAGCCACTATATTCTTTTTTTTTCTTTTGTACATTATTATCAGCATCCACCTAGAGAGTTCTCATCTCCGGTATTACTACGTGTACAATGTGTCTCCTGAAGTGGTGTATGTAAGGCAACGTTAGAAATATTACTTACGTAGTAAATTAAATTTAAAGCTGCCATGACTGGGAACCTTTAAGTTTAATAAAGTCTACACTTAGCCGAGTGTACCTTATTGCTGTGTCGACGTTTCCATAAAAAGCGTTTATTGCTAGTTTTGTCCTTTATTGCAACATATTGAGAATAGAAAAAAAGAGAACTGGAGAAAATTTATAAAGAGCGTTGAATTTGTGCTTACCATGACGCCGAAATGGGATTTCCATCCGCGCAAACTCGACAAATGTACAACACACATGCCAAAAGTTTGAAAAATAAGTTCGCTATTCTAATGCGTAAACCTGCAACAAAACATTTTGCATTAATATTGTTCTTGTTTTTAATTATGTCAGCGTTCTGAGGTTGAAGCCTTTTGCGGTTTAAATGGAAATGAGATATGTCGTTAGCTTCATTATCCCGCTCGCGGTGAAATGAGAAATCTGGTTTACTATATCTGATAATAAAAGGAGATCGAGTATAAAAATAAACAGCAACTTTGTTTTTAGTGTATATGTTACTGTAAAAGCCCGTACTACGGTCAATCTTGATTTTCTAGTAAATCATAGGTTACCAAATGTTCAAACTCACGTTGATACATCCTAAAATTTCCTTGTAAAACCTAAGATTTACCAATATACAGGCTTTTATAGTGACATAAGTTTGTTTCGAATGTGTAGTTCTTTACACAGTTATGATACAGTGTTTTTCTTTTAAGTATGAAATGAATTATTGAGAAGTTAAATATTTTGATACCTGTCCTTTACAATTGACCTTTCGGATCAAAATGCTTTGAATTTTCAAAATATTTATTTCTGAAATTTAGATGTCTCAAAATATCACCAAAATGATGCAATTAAGGTGTTAGTCGTGAGAGGACAGAAATATGAATATTTCATTCATTTGGTACATTCTATTAATCTATTTGTTATTAACTATTTATTCTCAGCCAGTTACAGGTAGTAGATATTATAAGAATTCAACATTGTAGTTGCAAAGGCAATTGTCATGGTTTGTCTTCTTGACAACGGGTTTCCTATCATCAACAAGATTATACCATGTTATCTTCCTGACTATATCTGACGGAATCGACTTGTTATATCAACGTGTATTCAACTCAGGAATACACCTACCCTAGTTAATTTGAGCGGGACATAGGCACTGAGAATAGTTTCCAAATCTTATTGAATCTAAATAGGTATACAGTGTGTCTGGTGTATATCAAATATACCTTATTTTTTCAATACAAACACGTATATTGGTTTCTTTTAGGATCAGTCGCCTTTTAAATATATTTTCTTTAGTTTTACGCGTCTCTGCTAAAATATCTATTTCTCGATGTTATTACTTACTATTTTTAATTATTCTCAAATCCCACAAAACTAGCACATTAAAATACATTTCGTTTGCAATATAAAGATAAGTGAGGATATTAGCTATACAATGACATCAAAATCATTGCTCTTACATACATTACTATTGAGTTATTATTATTTGAGCAAGAACGCGTAATGTCGATTTTCTGAAATTGGAAAAAAAAAACAGAACAGCTTCTGACAATTTTTAATGACATACCATAAAAAAATGCTTGTAATGGCTGCTCTGAAGATAGGTCGTTGCTCTTATGGCCACTTGTCCTGTGGCCCGTGAAATCATTGCAGTGCCATATTCAAAAAACAATAACTCAATAGTTATGTATGTTAGAGCAGGGGTTCCCAAAATTATTTGTAGAGTGGCGCCCTTGGGAATAAGCCTTTTTTTGCGCCTCCTCACTTTTATAGTCAGAATTTTTTTTCTAACATTTAGGTATAATCAATTTGGAAAACCTTGTGTTAGAGCAATGATTTTGTGCCATTTTGTAGCTTGTATCCTGGTTTATCCCTACATTACAAAATAAATGCACCTTAACGTGCTAGTTTTTGGGATATTTAGAAATAAATAAAAAATATATTTGGCTTTTTTTTTTAACCCTAGCCAACTTTTTTTATGACTTTTTAAATATTTAAATTTACATATTGTTCTCTTTTATTTAAACGTTGGTATTATCACCAACAAATTAGGAAATAATTACCTTTCAAATAACAATTTTTCGTATCTGTAAGACCTTTATATCCAGAGAAACCGATATTTTTAGCAGAGGTGCTTGAAATAAATAAATAAGACTGATCCAAAAAGAGTGAGAATTGGACCCCATTTTGGGTATTTTTATCGATGAAATAATCTTAAATTATCCCTAACTCATGACCAGACACACTGTATACAATATATTTGAGTAGGTTGGTCTAATGCAGTACAATCAATTTCATCCATAAATCACCCCTCTTAAGTATTTTGTATACAGCTGTTATAATGCACCCATTTTTATTTTAGGCAATACAGTGCGGGATACCGTGGTAATTTTATAATAACAATAATAATAATTTATTTGCCATAAAACAGGTACAATAAGTTTTTTTTTTATTTTTTCTCTAAATTAATACATAATGCTGTAAATACATAAAACAAATTAAAATAAAATTAATTAGTCTTTATAATAGCATGTCGTTTAAAAATTTATTAGTTATAGGCCAAAAATACCAAGTCCAAATTTAAAAATAAATAAACATGATGTCAATACATAAAACAAAATTAAAATATCATAAATTAGTTAATATTTATATCAAACTTCAATGTCGTTTAAAAATTCATTAATGGAATAATAACACTTTTGTGTTAGAAATGATTTTAATTTAGATTTTAAGTTTGCCACAGTGAGGTATTTCCACATATCAGGAATTTTGTTATAAATATGTGGGGCCATTCCAATGACACTTTTTCAGACTAACAAGTTTAACATTTATAACCTGATAATTGTTTCTCGTATTGTTTTCTCATAGGTTAAACTTACCTTGGAAACACTTGCGAATAAATGCATATTAGATTTTACAAAGCTAGCTATTTCAAATATATACGATGATGGCAATGTCAACAAATTACCTTTTTTAAGGTTTACAACTATCTGTAATTTTAAGTCCATACATTGATCGAATACACCGTTTCTGTGCCCTGAATAATATTTATTCGTTTACGGAATTCTCCAAGAAATGATTTTATATTTTAAAACAGATTCCACTGTGCCATAATAAGCCACAAGATCTGCTTCTTTATTCACTATTTTAGATAAGCCTTATAAAATGTAAGCACATTTATTTAACCGCTTACACAAATCCTCATTCTGCGGTTTTCAAGATAACTAGTTGTCTATTAACTCGTTAAGCCCCGTTCGCGCTCAGGAGCGCGAGAACACAATTAAAATCAATTGTGTCTGGATATTAATAATCGTCCAGGGATTAAGAGGCCCAAACACTTTGTTGTACCATGAATTTCTGTTTCTTTGTAGCATATTTTAACAAAATTACTATTAACTTGACTAGAAAGATGCAGTAATAAAGTTTTTGTGAGCTTAACTTTTAAATTGTTATTTTCTAACCACCGTACTAGATTAACCATTACTACCTTTATATTTTTTCATGATCTACCAAGTTACTAGAATTTATAAAAAGTTTGCTGTCATCCGCGAATAAAACTATTGGGTTCTGGGTATTCCGAGGTAAGTCATTGATGTATATCAAGAATAATAGCGGTTCCAGAACACTTCCCTGAGGAACGCCATATTCAATAATACATTCATTAGATAGGTACTTAATATCTTTTCTTGATTTAATGCAAATCCTTGTTATTTCTATAACCTGCTTTCTGTTATTTAAGTAAGACGTATTAAATCCAGTACATTACCCCTTACGCCAATTGGATCTAGTTTTGATGCTAATAAATTATGAATGATACAATCGAAAGCCTTTGTCATATCTGCATATATAGCACTGACTAAACTTTTATTGTTTATGTTGTTCATTATATTACTTATAAAATATATTGCTTATTTTATGCATTTTTTTCCTGAATTCTTTTTGTTCCCCGCAAAGTATATAAAAATTTTCTCATCATGAATACAATCTTTCGTTAATATTTTTTTCAAATATTGAAGCTAATGCTATCGGCTTATAATTTTTCAGGGCATGTTTATCTAATTTTTTCAAAAGAGGTGTTACGACGACTGTTTTCACATCTTCGAGAAATACACCAGTAATAATAATAATAAATAATAATAATACAATAATAACAGACATTGATGAAACTGCATCCAACTCTTGGCTAAAGAAAGGCACATTATTCCCGGAAAGTGAAGGATCGGAACAGAAAGAACAATAAGATCGAACAATAACTCGTGACATATGCCGACGATGCCATAAAAGCCCAGAAATAATACAAGACATCACTGGAGCCTGCCAATCAATAGCACAAACCGACTACAAACATCGCCATGACCAAGTTGTCAGTCAAATACACCAGCACCTTGCATTTAAATATAAACTAATTAACGAAAAAATTGCCTGAACAAATACACACCTCAAACAGTTCTCGAATCACCCCTGCATAAATTATATTGGGACAGGTCAATAATTACTGACAAAACAGTACACTATAACAGACCTGATATAACGTTACATGACAAACTAAATAAGAAGGTATATCTCATAGACATCGCGATCCCTAATACACACAACATTTCACATATATGTATACTCGGAGAAAATAGCAAAGTCCATAGATCTCTCTATAGAAATCAAAACCCAATGGCATGTAACGTCCGTGAAAACTGTACCCATTATTTTATTGATCACAGGTATTATTCCCAAGACCCTTCACAGCAGTCTAAGATTACTTGATATTCACCCACTCTCCTTTCAACAATTACAAAAAGCAGTGATACTAAATGGTACATGCAGAATTGTTCGCAAGATTCTGTCAGCAGAAAGCGAATAACATATACGATTACATTTAAAATCAAAACATGCTTGGCCAAAAGCCCGCATGTTCTGACAAACCACCTTTTTCTCAAGAAAAAAAGCAAAGAAGAAGAAAATATAAATAATATTAATAAAAAAATAAATTAATAATAATAAAACACCATGGATACATAAATTATTATTATGTCAGTCAACATATCAACATTATGTTTCACAACTTTAGTTGATATGCCATCAAAACCTACACTTTTGGTGTTTTTAACAGGTTTTTTTTGTACTTCTAATTACAAGAAATCTGCATAAAACCGGCAAATCAATTCTAATTCAATATACAAACAAAATTTTTAGGACTGTGTTTTTTTTTAAAAAAAACATGTAGTCGTTTCCGCATAATTCTAAAACATAATGCTTTATGTTTTCTCTGTTATACTCAAATATGGAATCAAATCGGCAAGTTGTTATTGGAAATTTTGAGTAGGGTCTGTCCGTTTCCAGGCCAAGTGTCTCATCGGCTATGCCTGTCACACTGTGGTATTATCTAATTCCTGTTTTTGTCAGTAATAGTTAAGCTTTGTTATGTTAGGATAGTTAACCAATGTCATTAGTACGTAATTTATCCGAAGAGGTTTGATATCCTTATTATAATAAACCTATTAAACCTATTAAACAGATAAGTTTTCAATTGAGAATTTTATGTTACTTGTCGTCGATATGTTTGAAAAATAATAAGAAGCCATTAATCGCAACTATCAATATTAGCATTGAAAGCACAGCAAGCCGACATTCCATGTTTAGTAGAGTACTGTTGTTGCTATATGTACTATTATATGCATACACTAAAGTTATATATTATTGTTTTGTGCATAGTCGTCTAATTAGAATTTCATAGTTTCGAGTTAACTATAAAACATTAATGTGCAATACCCATGAAATGCCCAAAATGGACAGAAACCATTATTAGCGCTAAAATCCATTCAAAATAAAAATATCGGGTGTGGTCTCCCCTTGACTTTTTCGTATACCGGAAACGGAATACGAAAAAGTCGGAAAAAGACGGAATACTCGAATTATCGTGCTAACGCACAGACACACGCGTAGACACACACACATACATAATTCCAAAAATACCGTTTTTGGAATTCCGAGTCAGGGAGGTCCAAAACGTGTAAATTCGTCAAAATCTCGAGGTCCAATTTGTTAATGATTACAAGACTTCCTCTATACTACGTATACGAGAAAGTAACAATAATAATGATAGTTATCTTTTAACTGTTTAACTAGGGTAAAAATATAATTATTGAATTAGTATTTTTTGTTTTGTTAACCTGTGAAAACTAAAAATCAAATGAACATCGGGTTAGGTTTTCATTCTCGATTGCGTACTTTTGTTTTGTGAATATAGCGGTTATCGGATTGCAACTCTACCACCGAAATTAAATGTCAAAATCAAAATGCCTTTAGAGCCTCCTTTCGTCGACATGAGTTTGTGCGGATTCTAAAGTTTTTTTTTATTCTCTCTTAACACGACAACTTATACAGACTCTTGAATTCTACCCGCTTAATACAACAACTTGGCTTTTGGTTATAATGGATTTGAACCTTCAATACACGACAACCCGGATTGTTTTGGATTTGTGTCACCGAACAAAACATAAAAATACATTCCATTATGCACTATGCTAACTGCTATCTCGATCTTAGACGGATGAGACTTGGCTTGGGTCCGTCACGAATCTTACATTTATCCTCCTGCCCAATTTCTAGATAATATGTTAATTGTTTTTATAATAGTGAATAAAAACTTTCTTCTATGGAGAATGGGCATTCCCCTTTGGTATTAATTGTGACTCATTACCTATATCTAATATATAAAATTCTCGTGTCGCGGTGTTTGTGGTTAAACTCCTCCGAAACGGCTTTCCCGATTCTCATGAAATTTTGTGTGCATATTAGGTAGGTCTGAGAATCGGACAACATCTATTTTTCATCCCCCTAAATGTTAAGGGTAATCTACCCCTATTTTTTTTTTAATTTTTGGACGAAATTTTTTGTTTTTATTTTTTTATTATGTGGCATTAAAAATACATACAACCCTAAATTTTTACTTTTTTTTTTATCACCAACCTCTATTTTTTTATAGCCATTTTAGTAATGTAATCATTTTTGTAAGGTAAAATAACGTTTGCGGGTCAGCTAGTTTTATATAAAGTCCTTGAATACCAGAAGTGTAAATGAAATAATTAATCGTTGAAACATGAAATAAAAGTAGAATAAAATTAAAACTAAATACACACTTTTTATGTTTCAAATGTATGCACATACATTTAAAATAAATTATTCTGTAGGGTTATAAGGTGTATCTTTCGAAGGTGGTGTGTGGCATATTTTTTATGCTAGTGTTTTATTACTACAACATCCAATTACGTCATTGTCAACTATAACATATGAAAAGGTCATCTTTCAATAGCTTGAGAACCGCACATATGGGGCATGCCAGTGAGTATTAAATATTAAGATTGCTTTGTGCACTAGTGTCGTTATTACATAAATAATGACTTACAGAAAAAAATTATGTCTAACACCTGCTCGGAAAGTACTGCAATACTTTTTTGAATGAGGCATATTGAACAATGTACGTCCTTCCTTACCATCGTTGATAGATACGGATAGAAAAAGTGTTTAAAAACTTTGGTTAAAGTGCTGTTTTTTTAATAATATCATTACTTCCGATGTTAATCAACTCGAATTAATAACTTAGTTAAATTATAACGCCACAAGGCAAAAAGTTTTTATGTCCCGTGCTAAAAATAATACGTAAGTGAAGTGGTTAGTATTATTTTTCACACGGGACATAAAACTTTTGAATTAAAAAAATAAAAACAATTGACTCGCGCGAATTTTTTTTCTAAATTTCCAATTTTGGTTTTGTTTACTATATTAACTTTAGATATATGATATAGAAAGCGACGGACGAAATATGCGCCTTTTTTATTTTCATGGCGCGGCGTCCTGGTCGCGTCTAGGGCGCTTTCTATATCAAGTGCCTTAAACTACTTGAAATATCATCTAGTAGTATAGTAAATGTTTGATGTCGCCGTCATAATTAAAAGAAACTGCCCACCTACCCAAGAATAAATACAACAAGGCATATGAAGAATACATTGAAAAGCGAAAAGAAAAGTCAAATTTTACCTTCTTTTTCTGACAATGAACTGCTTACTTTAGTGGAAAAGCGTAAAACTACACCCTCTTTGGTAATCGTTCACCTTCTCACCTCGGCGAACAATACTTTTTATAACACTTGAACAATGTTAATTATTAATATTATTATTCGAAATTGTAAGTATTTAAAATTGGGGTGTTGTGGTTTTGCAGATTAGCTACTTTATTATACTGCGATATTTTTTATAATATGTCATATTTTGATTTACGATCGATAGGTCTAGTAACACACCTTCCAATTTATATAATTTTATATGCTTGACAGGGAAGCTATTGGCCTTCATCTCACCTGATGGTAAGTGACGATAAGGCTGAAGATGGAATCGAATTTGACCTGGAAACCTCAACAGACCCTCAACAGAGGGGACTGGCTGATCTTATGATTAATGATCGGAACGCAGTAATGCTGTTAACATTGTTATAATGGCGACAAATTTTGATAAGATGGTGGTAGCTAGACAGGAATACAAATTTACTATCCCCTGGGGATCGAACCCGGAACCCCTGATTCTATTTTCGGTGGGCGCACCACTAGACCATGGAGGCGATTCCTTCATTTTACACCACTAGACCATGGAGGCGTTTCCTTCATTTTACACAACTAGACCCTGCAGACGTTTCCTTTATTTTACACCACTAGACCATGGCGTTTCCTTCATTTTACACATAGCAATCGGTGTATGTTTCAAATAAGATGTTTTTTTACCACGCTCACACCAATTATCTAGCCCAAAGTCAATTAAGAACACAAGTTCTTCAATGGATACTAGATAACGGACATTTTTAATATACATAATATGTTTAAATATGTTTATGAATAAATCTATAAACAACCATGACACGCGAACAAATATACGTGTTCGTCACACAAATATTTGCCGCTACCAGGATTCGAACCCGGACCGTTTGATGTGTAGGCAGCTATACTGACCACTCCACCATGACGTCGTCTATCGTGGTGTGGTAGTATCGTGAAAAATAAACATCATTGATGACCAGTCACGCGCCCCTGCGGGAGTATTTGTTACATAATACATGAAAAACTCAAATCATGACAGTGAATTACGTATACGAAGCCATGTTCTCAAGTTTAGCGTTGTCTTGATGACATACAGAGTAATAGATGTTCTCCGGGGTGTTTTATACTAAATACTCGTAAATTAAGATTATCATTAATTATTAAAAATAATGTCAACATAGGTACGCGAAAATGAACGGAACCAAGAGCGGGACTAAAAAAAATTACTAGTAGCAGGCACAGTTATTGAACGCTCTCAGGGCTAGCACATTGTCTTATTGATATTGGTTTTGTGGTTACTATACAGTATTATTTATCCACATGCCAGAAAATAATAAAACGCAGTAAGATATGTTGGAATATCTTTAGAAACTAATCTCTGATTTACGCCTATACAATGAACTTAAACATTGCTGTAAGTTCTGGTTTGAATACTGAATGAATACTGAATCGGAGAAGAAGCATGAAATCACAATAAATACGGTAGAAATGAAATTATTGAGGACAATGGCTGGTTTAAAATTGAGTGATGTGAAAAGAGAGAGAGGGAGGTGTTACTTGAAAGAAGTCATATTGAAAAGAGTTGAGAAAGGAATGATCAGGTGGAGAAAGAATAAGTGATTGAAGAAAATGATCGAATGGGAAGTGATACGGGAGTAAGAAGACCTTCACGAACGTTTATGGACTTAATCGAAAAGATTTTAAAGAAGGGTCAGGTGAAAAAGAAATACTCGACACCGCCGACCATGATGATTGATGATTGTGATGGGAGTAGATGAAGCGAAAAAAATGTGTCGAGATTGTAGCAGGTCGAAAGGACTGATCCCTGTCTACCCATCCTTATAACAAAAATGCGTGACTATGTATGTATTAAACATTGCGGATACTTACTCGATCGTTGATTTTTTATAAAATATAATTGCAGTCTTTCTTTGAAAGTATTCTCGTTTACGTAGTACTCCACGCGAACCCTGTAACAAAGACAATTTAATTAAGCTTTAACTTAATAACAAAACGTAAAATTCGACTTATCCAAGTAAAATTTGTTTTTCTCGACTCCAAATTCATTCAGAGTAAATAAAATACCGTTCACAAATCTTTGTAAGTATAAATGCAGATTATGACAACAAAGACCAAACAAATCTCTTCAGTGATTCTGAAAGACCAGCAATACCTACACATGTAGACAAAGAGACATGTAGAGAGGCAAAGAGACATCTGGAATTTCTTTTGCTGTTAAATTCAGTCCAAGCTTATGCTGTTAAATTCAGTACATTCAATTGTTAAACCTATTGGAAAGCTTAGTATTCCATGAATGTTATGATTTTTATGTAGATACCTATATGATTACAAAAGAAACAATTTTATTCTCTCTATATCCTCTATCTAACCTTCGTGATATCATAAGATGTTAGTATGGTGTTGCAAGCTACTATACCGTCATTTGTTATTGGTAGAAATTCAATGGTAGAGCAAAGATCGACACGGCGAAGAAGACTTTGACAGTTTTTTAAATAAAAATTGAAAAAAATATCCGCTGCCGCTCCCATGCTCCAATTGTTTATGGCGTTGTTAGACTATATGAGTTTTTCTTTTTCGAGTAAAATGCGACCTCCTAAATGTGATAAACTTAGCATCTTAGTCGACCGGAAAATATCTTACGTCAATAGTATTAATGAATAGTTTGTTATATAACTTTTAAGTGTCTAAATAAATATTTATACACTAATAAGTTATTTAACAAGTAAGGAATAAATTTTTAGCTCTGTGATCCTCTTTAAACCTAGCAGAATAATCATAAATAAAATAAGTCGTAAACGAACTGTCTAATAAAGCGTGTAGAAAGGGAATTGAATAAAAACGTACACCTTCCTCGACATTCCCTAAATGCAAAGTCTACAAGCGAGACTAAATATTCTACACGGACATAATTACATCACACGAAGATTCTTGCAAAATAAACACGGTTGAATTTCCACGTCACAGTAGTAATTTTAGTTTCGTGACCTGCGACCCTACTAACTTCATTATATTTGCACAAGGGCTAGAAGACGGATCACCTTGACGAAATTTCATTGCGAGCTAAATTAAAGTTGTACTAAATTTTATAGTTAGAATCACTGTTTGCTAAAGAAATTTTGATGATGCTAATTCGACTTTTTCAACCATTTGTTGAATTTATTAGTTAACTGGAAGAGAGTCAACGATACAAAAATTCGTTCTTTCCGTTTTTGTTGTAACACTTATGTATATATGTCAGCCTTAACGAATAACACGCCGTATTACATACAGAACGGCGAGGAGGATTGGAGTGTTCAGAATTATTGACCAAATAAAACTGTTTGTTGATAAATCCGTAATAGATTCTATCAATATCATTATTAACCAATGGAGACTGCTTATTATGGGTATTTTTTTATGACCAAGCGAAATGGAACTATTGTCTCTCATCAATCTAACACACTACAATTCGCCGCGCCATTTTGTAATACGGCTGCAACATATACATACATATTAGCACTTATTCTTATGGTTATACTTAGATGGGCACAGTCAAAATCAGGTTACTACAAACTGACGAACTGTATCACAAACATATATCGGAAAGAAAACAAGTGAATGTTCTCGTTGATTCGACTAGTGAAACGTTTACAGGTTTACAAGTGCCTGTATAATAAGAAACTACATTGTTTACTCTTGTAGAGATGTTATAAAAGTCAGGCTTAGCACGCAAGCTAAAGTGTAGTCGTGTTTTATTTCATTGTATTATGTTCCGTTGACAATGCCTCGAGGAATATTTCTACTTTGCAATGGCGTTAAGAAACTGTAGCTTATCGCCCTTAAGTAATATGGCGTGAATAACAACAGAGTTAGAATCTACAGAATGTTTTGAATTACGTAGGTACATTAGTCGCCAATTATTCAATCCTATATTATTGTAACACATAATTTATAACCCCTCAAAAAATTGAAATAAATTATGAAAAAAAAATAGTCAAAATAAATTATTCAGAACAATCTTCGCTGTAATATACAGGTGTTTGACAGAAGGGTGCTAAGGCCGTAAGGGGCTCACTTTTGATGTAATTTACAACATATTAAGCCACACATGTCTTAGACGAACTCGAATATGTTTTTTTTATTGTAATTTAAAGTTTTTTGGCGAAAATAGTCAAGGTAGGGCACAGCGGACTGGAATCTGGAGCAGCCCGAACTAAGGTAGTACCTCCACCTTACAGAAGTCCAATCAGTATCAGCGTTGGAGTAGGGCGAGGCTGGGCGCCATACAAAGGGCGCCACAGGATACAAAAACCGTCACAGGTGTCACTTTCAGGTGTCACTTTTTACCTATTCCTAATTTTTGAAGTCAAGGGGGGTGCTAGAAATTTTGCTGGCGGATTGGTTCATAAAAAAATTAAAATATTACTCCTTTAAATTATTATGTATGTGTAGGTATTGCAAACTTTAGAAGGAAAGGTGAGGTATTCGCAGCAATGAAACACAATAGTTCTGTGCCGAGGTCCGTTTATTACTACTATTGAGATAAGAGCCTCCGAGTCTCGATCCAATATTCACGTATTTGGATGCCATTATTGCACCCCAGGTTGCTCTAAACATTTTCATGATCTTCGACACCAACTCTCTGGACACATTACTTATTGGGTGTTCTGGCTCAGTTTCCCCTACATCCACTCCAGGAAACGGCACATATCCTATTTTGGTCTCCTCCGTAAGAGATGATATCACATCAGTTACCCACCTGTGCAAGTGTCTCCTTTCTATGGGCTTGTTCTCCTTTTGCTTCATTTCCTTTTTCACTTCCGTTGTGTGGAGCATGCCTTTTCTATGTATGCCCAGTGCAGTTTCAAAAGGGTCATCAGGTTTGGCAGTTTTTCCATGGATTTGAAACTTGAAATTTTCCAAAACTCCATCTCCTTCCACCACTTTTGTTAGTTCTCTAAAAAGCTCAATTAGATCATCTTCGTTCTCACTTTTGTACACAACAACATGCCCATTCTTGGTCGACTCATAGAGGTACCTTACGTATCTATTTATTAGCGCTTTGTCTGTATTATCATCCCATAGTTTGTTTGCAACCCAGTTTTCCGGAAGCAGCTTTCCCTTCCACAAAACTGGGTTGCTCCCATTTTGTAGAGGATCTACCAAATCTCTTTCGAGGTCTTCAAGACTAAAAGCACTGAGTCTGACTCCCTCAGTTTCTGATTGAGCTTCGCACATATTTGGGGGGCTTTCCAAATTCTCCATTTGGATGAAAGAAGACATCCATTCTTCAAATCCCAGCATGAACTTCTTGTTGGTAAAGACAGCCCCTAGAATATCACTCTCTTCATGTATCTGGTGGTCTGAGACTCCCATCTCTCGTAGAACCTGGCTTCTTGCCAATATGAACGATGTTACTTTATCGACACCTTGAGCTTTAAACTCTCTGGGGTAGAAAGTCAGCAAACCATTTGTTGGGTTAACAATGACAAGTTGTGCAAACTCCTCCATTCCAATGGCCTTGGACCTATAATGATTTATTGCTGATTCCTTGTTTCCCGTTACTTTGACTTCAATAAAAAGTTTATTACCCACATCTATCACGTCCCAATCACTTGTAACTTCAGTGCCCCATTTGTTTGCCCAATGGTTCTGGAGTTCAGATTGGTTTGGGACCCCCTCAATCATCAACATCCATTATCACTTTCCAAGTCTGTTTTGCATTGAAAGTAAGGCTTAATTAGAGAACATTTTATTTTACGTGGCCATCCACTCTGCATATACTTTAACACGGTCTGTAATGTTTTATCTTTAGCGGTAGCATCCTTTATATCATCGAACGTGATAGGAGCAACATTCGCATCTAAGAATTTCAAATACGACATGTCATTTTGCGTCCGCGCGGCTGCTGCAGGGGCACAGGTGCCGGCGGAGGCGTCCGCTCGCTCCCCATCGCTCTGAGATAGTGAGTCACCGCCAGAGTGAACCGCCGACCGCGAGAAATAATCAGCTATAACGTTCTGTTCACTGTTTATGTATTCTATCGAGTAATTGTATGCGGATAATATCAATGCATATCTTTGTAGCCTAGAGGCTGTCATAATCGGAACGCCATTTTTTTTACCGAATATTGACAACAATGGTCGATGGTCAGTTCTCAATATAAAAGGTACTTGTCGACCATATAAATATTGGTGAAAATGTTTAATACCGAATATAATTGCAGTTGCCTCTTTGTGTATCTGGCTGTAATTCTTTTCACTCTGAGATAATGCCCGTGATGCGAATGCGAGTGGACGTTCAGTTTTATCCTTATCTACCTGAGACAGGACCGCGCCGAGACCAGTCGGGCTCGCGTCTACTGCTAATATCAGCTGTGCATCGGAATCAAAATGTGTTAGTATACGTTCGGACGCTAAATCACGCTTGATACTCTGAAATGCCTGTTCTTGTCGCTCGCCCCAATTCCAGCACGCCCCTGCGCGTAATAGTTGATGCAATGGATCTAGCCGTGATGACGTATTAGGCACAAAATTGCGATAATAATTTACCACTCCTAAAAAACTCTTTACTTCCTTTAAATTCGCGGGCCGAGGCGCTTTCAGAATGGCTTCAATTTTACGTGGGCACGCTCTTAAACCATTCTTGTCAATGACGTAGCCCAAATACGTCACCGAATTTTGAAAAAAAGAACATTTATCTTTTTGAAGTTTTAAACCTGCGTCATTTAGTCTTTTTAATACTTCTAGAAGTCTTTTGATGTGGTTTTCCCTAGAAGGAGCAGTTATGCAAATATCGTCCAACCAACACGAGACGCCTTCGATGCCTATCAACAGTGATTCCATGGCTCTTTGGAAAATGGCTGGTGCGTTAGCCAAACCGTAGACTAACCTGTTGTTAGCTCCTGAGAGTGAGGACAAAGGACAAATTGATTGTACGCGTTAGACAAATCAATTTTTGTATAATGTTCTCCCTTTCCTAACTTGGCGAACACTTCCTCTATACGCGGCATCGGATATTTATCTATATACATATCCTTATTTAACGTTACAGAAAAATCTCCTGCAATCTTTACCTTGCCGTTCTCTTTTAATACAGGAACGATAGGTGTTGCATAGTTAGAATAACTTACCGGCACTAGAATACCTAGACTTACTAGCCTATCTATTTCCTCCTTAACTCTGTCTTTTAGTGCGAAAGGAACAGATCGCGGCTTGAAAAATTTTGGTACAACTCCGTCTTTTAAATGTAACTCAATTTCAAATTTATTAAATTTACCTAATTCGCCGTTAAATAAATTGTCATATTCATATAATAATTGCCGCACCTCCATCGGACACTGATCGGTATCGGGATACATTAAGTTATTATTACACAATGACGTAATACATAATTTAAATTTCGACATAAAATCTCGTCCTAATAATGGTGGTCCCCCATTTGCTATAACAAAAATATTGATTTTATGACATGCGTTTAAATAATGCACATTGGTTTCAAAATAACCTAATGGACAAATTTTGTGACCGTTATAAAGACACATTTTTAAATTACATTTTTTTAAAGAAATGTGTGAAAATGTTTTTAAATACAGTTCCTTAGAAATTACTGTTGTTCCCGAACCCGAATCTAGTTCCATTTTCATTTTAATATTATTTACATAAACTGTTAATAAAATTGGAGAATATTGGACATACCTCATATTGAAAACTTCGCATTCTTTACAATTTTTACATTCATTCTCAGTGGAAGCTTCTGGATCCGTATTCAAACTACGCAAACGGGAATTCACTTTTTCACTACACATTTTTTTTAGATGGCCCTTTACACCACACACTTGGCAGCGATAATTTTTATACCGGCACTTATCAGATTCGTGATTTTTAAAACCGCACACTGAGCACTTGCGTGTGGCCTTGTTTTCTCCTACAACGACTCGCTGGCTCCGGCTACTGCCGCTGCCACTGACATGGTACACTGGCTCCTCCTTGATGCGAGCTGGCATCATTGCTGCAGCTCTTGCTTCACGTGCACACGCCGCTTGCTGAGCAATCTCTATTGCCTTCGCGAATGTAAGGGTGGTAGCATCTTGTTCGTATAGGCGGTCGCGTTCGGGGCCAACATTCATACCCAACACGAATCGATTCGTGAGGAGCATATCTAGCGCACCACCAAAATCACAGTGCACCGCACATCCCCTAATCCTCACCGCCCATTCCTCGACGCTTTCTCCCGCCGTCCTCTTCGCCTCGAAGAACTTTTCACGATCCGCGAATGTACACCGCTTAGGGGAGAAATGTTTGTTAAGCTCGTTCACCAGGTCCTGAAATCCAACATCTTCTAGGTTCTTCGGATGTACAAGATTTTTCGCCAGTAGGTAGGAGTCATCCGATAAGTGCGTGAGCAATAACGGTCCTTTTTTCTCAGCAGGAACTCCGTTCAGTTTTATGAATTGCTGCAATCTTCCATGAAAAATTTGCCAATCTTGCGTATTGTGGTCGAAGATATTTAAATTTCCAATAAAATTCGACATTTCGAAAATAAAAAATCTCGAGGTTACTCGTCGCCAGATGAGGTATTCGCAGCAATGAAACACAATAAAAGGCAATACAATAACTAAGCATGTTTTTGAAATAATTTGAACTACTATAGCTATTCTTTTTAATATCTTTTAAATCATAAATCAAACACTTTCACACAATATTATATAGAGAATCGATTTGGCAAGCTAATGTTCATATAAGAAAGTAAGTAATATATGAGTCACATACGCGGTGAATTTTAGTGGCTGTCGATACAAAATATATGGAGTTAACGCCTATTTCAGACACCAGATTATTACAACTTATAATATTTATTATTGTTATTATTATATTCTTTTAATTCTTTATGTGACCGATATATTAGCATAACACGGACCCAAAGATGGTTTAGTACTCCATGCATGGACCGCAATCAAGTGTTATACAATTAGTATTTTTGTGAATAATTTTGACGGTTGAATCCTCATTGAATCGATATGGGTGAAGTATTTATAAATCGGTGGGTATGTGTTTAATCGGTTTGCACAAACTTCCTTACTGTTCGGTAAGTGTTCAATTATTATTAGAAATACATAAATTTTATTTTTCTTCGCTTCTCTATATTATGTTAATCCCGTTAAGTTACAAGCTAGGTTTGTTGGTAGCAGCAGACTGAGAAATAAACTTGACATCAAATCAAATGACATCAAACAATTATAGCAGAACACCATTGTTCTCCCACATCTGGCCATCTTGGCATATTTAAAATTCACTGTCGTATTTCCTTACGTTATTATTGGCCTGACCCGGCTATACACAGGGCCAGGTCATCAGATTTATAGAGAGGGAAAAGAAACTACCTAATAAAACCCTACCTAACATGTACAATTAATATTGAAATAAAACAAATGACACAAAGGGCATTTACATACATTTATTTATGAAAGACCTACCTATGGTAATATGACAACTACGTAAATAAAAATAAATTTCAAATAGCTTACATACCCAGCTTTATTATCGATACTGGATAATTTAAGTCTACCCTGCGAATAAGGCTAATAACTAATAAATTTGATTTGAAAAAACTTGACATCAGCTTCTTACCGTCGCTTATTTTTAATGGAACTGCTATTGCTTACACGGATAGGGTTAATATTCTTGGATTAACTATGGATTGTAACATGTGTAACATGTCTTGGCTATCTCAAATAAACGGAAGTTAGTAGGCGTATGCATGACTCCTACCACTCCCTCAAGCGACTTCAATATTTTCTCCCTTTTAAAACCAAAATTAAGCTAGCGTAATCTCTCCTACTTCCTATTCTCGACTACGCTTATATTTGCTATCTGGATGTAACTGAAGAGTTACTTAACAAACTGCAACGTCTTCAGAATCTGGCCTTCAGATTCATTTATGGCCTGCGTAGTACGATCACGTGTCAGCTTTTCGTGCTCAGTTAAAGTGGCTTCCGATTCGGGATCGTCGTAATGTGCATACTTATATATGCACACACCCAATATATAAATATATATGCATGCACATTATCTGTATATTAACTTAAATTTATAATAATATGCTTAAAAAAGGGTACAAAGTTTTTCTTCACATTAATATATAGGTAATATTCTGTAACCTATTTTTCACCGGTAGCAATATATTAGAAATGTTGGGTTGGCAATCCCCATTGTATCGACGGCGATGTCATAAACTTGTCTACTATCCTTTATTAATTGGTATGGACATGACAAAAATCTAAATATAGTGGTACACATATCGTAAGTCGATAACCAGTGATGCTATAACGTGCACAACAGTAAATTATTAGGTAAATGTAGGTCATTGAACACAGAAGTAGAACGTAGGTACCGATTTGGTAATTGTCATTCGCTTTTTAAATATTATATCTGTAACGATAGCGGAGGAAACCAAAGCGCATCAAGATACTCTATACTATATCGTTATACATCAACATGCACGAGAACAACGTAGAAAGAGATTACGTTTATCTCGGCAATATATAATATAATATTGACTTAATCTAGTCAAGCAAGGATATGGAATGCACTATACACTTTACTACCTTTAGCAAAATGGCAGAAGTATTAGTAGTAGTAAGAACAAAATAGCCCTGAAACGCCGTGCCTGTGTGTGTGATCCCTGTTATAACGAATGGGTCGAAGACATGGGGACACCTTGCAAACACATATATGACCACCAAATTGCGCAATGTAAAATAGTACATATTACACTAAGAGATCATACAGTGAAAGTATTATTACGAAAATGGACAATTACACAAGTTGTAGTACAACCCATGGCGCATGTGCCGTGGAGCCTAGATAGGATTCTAGGCTAGTATGTGGAGACTGAGACTTGGCAAAAGAAGCGTCGGACGTTAGCCTGCAATATGGACAGTCGACATTACTAAGTTGGTACGTCAGCAGTGGATGAGATAGTCACGAGGAGATCTATACTCACCAGTGGGTGAAACAAAGATAATGAAGAGAGAAAATACTATGAGAAGAAATGCTAAAAAATGTCAAAAACTGAACATGTTATTGGAATAGTATTATCTCCTTTATTACATTTAAAATACAAACAAAATTATATCTTTAACTCTAAAAAATATAACGTCACAGCGACTTACGAAGATTTGTAGTGACCAGCCTCCAAGTAAGTCCTATTGACGACTTACATGGATGCCTCTACTCATTTAGCTGTGCACTATCTAAATGTTGAATAAGGTCTCCAGATGTCTAAGTAGTTAATATTAACTCTTAGATTTAGGTTGGCAGTGTATGAGTGACAACTAATAAGCCTCTGTAGTTTATAATAACAGCATCATTAAGACTGATTTATATGTATATATATATCGGTGTACTAGGCACACAGGTGAGATGGAACATGGTTAGACTTCTATTTAGAAATAATTGCTATATATTACTCACTATCTTACTCATATACTCATAAACTATATACAGTAGTTTCTAACGCTCTAACGCTTCAGAAAGTAGTTCGCGAAATAAGTAAGATTACTTATTTACATAACATATTTCACTATTTTAAGTCTTTATAAAATAAATGTCTAAAAATATATATAATTATTACATGTACGAGGCAGCATTATGACCTGCTTATAAAGAACACAACCACAGGATTATGCATGCTCGTACTTATTTTCCTGTGGTTATGATATGTATATTACGAGTGACTTTCTGGAGGTCGTAAAATTTTATGAGATTCCCTAGTGCTGCTTGACGACATCAAGAATTTGTTGTACCTGCTTATTGTACTGATATTTTCGCAACATCCAGGCAGATAAATGAAAATGTGAGGAAAGAAAGATATTGTATGTATTATTGAGAGGTGAGTTCGGAATAAAAATTGATATTATTTAAGTTACGGGATTTCTTGATTATGATATAAAAACATTATAAAAGATCTGGCGAGATGATAGTAACAGTTTCCTAATTTAAACTCCAATTTGTTTTGAAAAGTTTCGGTTAACCGAAAATTCACAAACTACTAACAAACAGATTTATCACTTATTATTATATCTTAATACTTTATGTAGCGACATCGACTATCTTAACCCTAAACGTTCGTAGATGATTTTACCATCCGGTATATTTATGCCTCATTTACACTTGCCACGAAATTGCATGCAATTTACAATATACTGAAAAGTATCTGCCTATGTGATCGGATAGTTTAAAAAAGTATCAACGCATCGCTATCTGTCTAATTCCATGCAATTGCTGGTGTTAATATAAATAGTGTTTTACTCTCGAACTCTCCTGTACCTACTTGCTTGTATGGGTTCTTTTATTTTTTATCTTCTTTAAATATCGCGCTTGAGAAATTCGCATTTTGTTAGCATCCAAACACTACAAAACGCTCTTCTCCAGTCATATTGACTCATGCAAATTAAGTTTTACTTATTGCTGGTATTTAAAACAATATCATATGTAATGTTACTTTGTCAACTTTTTTTTTATAAAATAAACAAAACAACAAATTTATTTTTTTGAATGTAACAGATTAGTCCAATGTAAGAATGAACAACATCCAAAATTGATTTTTATTCATTATGAAAGAGAAGATATGCATTAGGTATACAGGGTTATTGGAAATGTGACGTATACGTTATAGATGAGGTCAAAGGCAACTAATTGTCATGTAATGTTGTGCCCTAAACTTCATAGTTATTGAGTTATTCGAGATTATGTTATTTTTTAACAACAATCCAGATTGGATAATTTGAAATTGAAAATTAAACATTAAATTACACTTTCGTGGTAATTATACATACCTACTCACTTCCTATATTTAAAAACTGTGCGCCAAAGGTCCGCTTAAACAGTCTGTTAAACGTACTTAAAAAAACAAGTGAATGTCGGAAAACAATCGAGTAACGATTGCAAACCAAATAAAATAATTTTCGTTCATCAGCAGTCGATGTGGTCGAACGTTGACAGTTTACTCTTCTTGAATGTTGAATGTTTTTATTAAGTTTGTTTTTTAAAGTTTCCGTTCGTACAAAATAAATAGAGACCAGGGGCGCAATTCTCGTTTTCTTCGAAATATTCTCGAATTCGAGTTTACTCTTCGAATCCTTTTTCGACCATAAAATCTCGTAAATCGAGATTTTTTCTTTGAATGTTCTATTCTATTCTTAATTAATGGCATCGCATTAAACGAATGCATTTTGCCAATGTCAAATGAAAATGTATCTAAAGTAGCAAAAATTGTACGGTTGATTTGGGTTAAAAATGGAGTCTCTCAACACGTGTTTTTACCACAAGAACTCGGGAGAAACTCCTTCGAATGTTCTATTCTCACGAATCGAATTACCTCGAGATTTTGTTTGAAATGTTGCCATTTGAGAGCGTTCCATTCTACACGTTTCATTCGGTTTTAAAACGGTTGCAACAACATACCTCTTACAAAATATTCTAAAAGTTTTTAAATCTATTATATAATTTTATAGTAATTAGTTAAAGGAAAAATATCATAAACACTCATCACCCATTTTTATTTGTATGCATCATTTGATTACCTAACTTGATTAATAACTAAAATAACTGTGTCTATGGTGGGTAAGTAGGTAGGTATGTAATCTCAGTATATAATGCATGCAGCTTTTTGACGATTAAGATTATAGATTACAGATAATAATTATGGTGGTTCGAATTCGACATCTGTCTCGAACGCTACCAACCACTCGAAGCAATTCGAGTGGCTTCCCTTCGAGAAAAGTCGGACTCGAGATTTTTAGAATAGCTCAACGTGATTAAAGTTCGAATTCGAGATTTATCTCGAACTCTCTTTTCTCTAACATCTCTTACTTATTTTATGCATGTCTACATGATCTCAGGTGCCATTTTTTCGCTTCACCTCAACAGAAATCTTTGCAGCGCCATCTATTGGAAGATAGTAGAAATTGCTACTATATGCTGGCCGGAACTGGAGGAGTCTCCCTTAAACCAACTAGGCGCGAGTAAAATCGCCACTCTTTAGACCAGACCCGTAAGTTTAAGAAGCGACGCCGAGCTTGTAGTTGTGTGCCATGTAAGAGGAGCATTTAATAAGCTTTCAAGCTGCACCTGTTTATCTGTTTATTTCATCTTGAAACTTGGTTGATGCAGAATTAAAAAGAACGTACTACCTATACACTGCATACGCGTGTCCGACGCAGTAATCTGCACAAATTTGGTACAAATCGATGCACTCTGGCGTTGCACACAAAGCGGCTTCATCGCAAACTTTCAGGTCAACGAACATATTGCGGGTTTGGCCAAGCAAAAATGATAAAGTAAATGTGTCAACTGAGTGCCTAGACAAGTGGCCAATCTCTTTCACCTAACGCTTTACGAATAGAATATAATGTATGAAACTGTCTTATTAGTGAGAAAACATCATGGTGGCCTATTGTGTCAAATGTTAGTGTGATGAATATTTAGATTATTATGTATATTTGTCCGTTATCTACATCGTATCCATAGTACAACTTTTTACTAGGTGGTAGACCCACATGTAGGGTCGACTGGGTAAGTACCACCGCCTTTCTTATTTCTGCCGTGAAGCAGTTCGCTGTGTTTCGGATTGAAGGGAAATGTAGCCAGTGTAATAACTGGGCATGGCATATCACCTTAGTCCCCAGGATGGCAACGTACTTGCAGTGTTAAGTGATTTACCCCTAATATTACAAATGTCTTTACGCGACGGTGAACGCTTAACACCAGGTGGGCCGCAAGCTTGTTTGCCATCTCGTAATAAAAAACATACTGATTTGGGCAAGATAATTGACGTGAGTGTAAAAATACTCCATTATAATAAAAATAAATTTCTTGCTCATTCTCCAGCTCAAAGGATTTTTTATTTATATTTTTTATTTAATTAAGAACTTGTATGATATATGACGAATGAAAAAATACTTATCGTTTTATCTTATTCCTAATTAATGGCCTCGCGGAATTACGTATTAGGTACCTAATCCAATGTTATCAAAATCAAAAATATATTTATTCTCCTATCACAATTTTGCAACTTGTAATTAATATTAAATTTAGTGTACACACACAGGGTGTAAAAGACATGAAGAGTCAAACGAGAACCATGTATTCTGCTCACCATCATAACATTTTTTTTCCTTTAGACTATACCTGGGAAATTGATAGTTACGATTTTATTGAAGGTCAAAGTCAAAATTTTTTTTCCATTTTTTTATGAAAACGTATTCTATACGTTATTTCTTAATTATTGTCCAAAGAAACATTATAATTTTTTTAGTATTTCATAACAAAAAATGGCTTCAAAACGTTGGCGTTCAATGTAGCTCACTCGATGCGCTCGGACACTAACGAACGGGGCCGCCGTCTGGCAAAATTATAGCGGTTTTGCGAGTTGCGTGCGAGTTTAGCCCTTTACATAGCGCGGTACAATTTGCAAATTGTTTTTAACACCAAAAAATAAAAATCATTTCCTAGCAATATTTTTTTTGAAATATGTCTTATTTTGATGTATAGAATACATGGTTCTCGTTTGACTGTTCATGTCTTTTACACCCAGTATATACTTGTAGCCCAAATAGTGAGGGGCTGGCGCCTGAAATAAGTTTCAAAGTGAAACCTGTGCTATAGGTCACCAGGCCACACCATCAGACCGCACTATACAAAGTGGTAGAAACTAAAAGTTGATATTTTTGTAACCAAGAGATAATATGTATAGGTACTAAATAAAATTAACATCACAAGATTGAAATTAAAATTTGTACAGAGAATTGTGTGAAGTGTATGTAGTGTGTATGTGAATGAATTAGTGAGTGTATGTGGGTGTGCGTTTGGATGTGCTTCAGTGAAGTTATCTGGAAATAGGTAAACTATAAGAAGTCACAACGATGGATTGAATCAAAAATGAAGTTTTATAGTAGGTACGTGTATGATAATAAGAAATCATCATGAAATTGCGTAGTAAATATAAAATAAGCCAATAATCAGCCATTCTTTTACTTGCATCTTGAGGAATCCGCTCATTAATGACCGGGCAGTAAATGTGGAGTCATTATGAATATTGTCCGAAATGACCAAGTGGAGTCTACCTTTTAGGGAGAGTCTGATGAAGGTACGCATCGAGTTTACAGGATTACATTGCCTGCTTAATCGGTCGTTATTCATTATGACAGGACTTTGTCCGTAGCAGGTCGATTGTGATTTTAAATGTCAACATCATTCAAAAAGTTAAAAAAAATAAAAAATAAATTTTAATTACATTTTGATTAGAATTGTAATAAGAGTCAATCCTGTTGGGGCTTTAACCCTATCTTTCGCTGTCTGAGAGTATGTTCTTTTAACTGAGCTACACAGCTGAGTCAGGTATACACCGGAAAAACCTTACGAATGTATTTTATTCTTTCGTTTCTTATTACGTCATAATCTGACATAGGTATGCCTAAAACATTCGATGGCCTAAAATATCGAAGAAATTACTTTTGAAAAATATCCAATGAGATATTTCAATGAATACAGTAAACCAGTCCTTTTTCGAAAAATAGTAGAATATAATTGATACATTTTTTAAATATTTCAATAGACTCCTTTACAAAATTAAATGTTTTACTACCCAGCCAGAGCGCTGTGGTCATCGATCTGAATGCAGTTCTCGAATCTTCAAGAAAATGGAAAATCAATTCTAAAGGAACAGGTATCAGCATTGAGGTAAATGCAATTATGAAAGGGCGAATTACGGAACGTTGAATGAAAATTTCCTATATTCAATGTGGAGTGCTTATTAGCGACTTTACACCGGAATTGTGGAGGCTCAAATAAACGGTGAACGAAAAGAAATCGAATCGAAAAAGATTCAATTTCTTGGTCAAGCAATTATGTTGGATTTTCCTAGCGCTTCGCCCAGCTTCATCAGATCAGATCAGAGAACTGTTGTAAGGGCGAGTTTTCGTTACGATTTTAAACATTCTATCTCCATAGAGAAGATTTAGGCAAGTCTTATCGCTAAACAAAGAAATATAGGATACGATGAGTTTTCGTTTGAGGTAAATGTCAAATTCTTTATCTTTTTCGTTACCTACCCGGAAAGCTAATTTGCCTTGTGCGGACTAAGACTGCCTGTCTACCAGAGCGGAGCGAGATAAAAATCCCAGAGGCCAGTTTTATCGTGAGCTGGTGTTTTTATGTATAAGGCAAGCGTAGTTTGATTACATGAATATCCATGTAACTGTCTAGGTAAACTGGCCACGGGCGAGGCATAGTTTTATATTACCGGCCTCAGGCGATCTTCAAAGGGCTTCGTCTTCACTTTTTATCACCCGACTGCGTCAAAGCCAAAAGGGAGGGGAAATATTTTAGCAGTCTATGTAATGATTGTATTTTTGTATTTACGTATGTTCCTATAGCGCCTAAACTATTCGTCCGATTTAAATGAAGTTTTTATTAGAGTCCGGGTAACATATCGACATTGTTATAATTTTTAACCGATTTTTACCATAGGAGGAGTCGATGTTACCTTGTAAGTCTCGATTTTAACCGATTTCATTCCTTTCTTCTTTAACGTGGTCTGGTTACAGTTTGTCAAATCGCAATCAAAATCTAGCAATGCTAAAGGTGCGGGTCCATACAGAGCTTAAAAGGTATCTTGACTCTCACTAAAATAATCTTCCCCTATAATAATATTTTTGTCGTAAAGATATTAAGTCCCAAATTTCATCGAACAGCGGTTTACCTACTGCTGTGTTCTTGACTGTATGAAAAGTAAATTAGAACCTAACCATTCATCGAGAAACTTTTCTTTTTTAAATTGCTCTAATAAAATTTTAGCCGGCAAAAGTTTTACAATGCAGTATAAAAATATTTAATTAGGACTGTTCAAGCTCTGGCTTTAATTACACACTGCCAACGCGGCCTTGCTCTCTAATATTACTGCACTTTTCTACTTTTCACAGTCGGTTTTCCTGCAAATATATCAGCAACACAAAAAATATTTGACTAACAAAGTTGGTTGCTTATGTGAAGTTTAGCGGCGGAAATTATGTGCGGAAACGTGGAAATATTAGCACAAATGTCGTTTAAATGTTTTTTAATAAAAAAGGCTATTTTAGTGTTCTGAGAACGACGCTCATTGCGAAAAATTGTTAATTATGGCATGTAGACACAATAAAATATTTCAAAAGGAGACTATTAACATGTTGAAAACTCATTATCTTGGATATCAATTTACACAAAGATTGATGCAAATAAACAACAACTCTCTGTTTAAGAGAAATGGAATTACAATTGTAAGTTTTATAATGAATGCGTATATTTCACATTAATCCACGATATTGGTTCAGAATTGTGGACGGCGTGATCATGTACACATAAATCGAATTAAATAAATTTTTACGTAACCCTACCCCTTCGTCGTTCACACTCACTGACTTAGCCACTGCAGGGACACCTCCCTCTGAATTGGCGGCGCGCCTATTTTTACAGTTTTTTGTTTTTAATATAGTTACGATTTTACTTCATTACAAGGATTACCTACATACCACAAGAAATAGTCTCTTTCAAAAAGAGTACCATCTTGAGTACCCTCATATATTTCTCTACATATACATAAGACGCTGAGAAGAGTAGGTGAACTCTGCACAGTCACAAAAATAATAACCCTGAACTTACTTTAATATTATTTTTCTAAAAATATTTCAAAATACAATTGTCAAATAAACTGAATTCAAATAATGTTGATCGGAGCCAAAATGAGAAAGATCAAGCTAAGTAAGACAGCCATCATCTGGGAATTTAATAGCACTGACCACAAAAAGTTATCTCAAAATGTATATTACAACTCATGCATAGAAACTTTCTACCTAAAATACTTCCGCTTTAAAAAAAACAAAATACACAAATATATACCCATGTCAATAACTACTTAATTTACTCTGATAAAAATCAATGTCAATGAAAAGACATCAACGAGATAATTATTTTAGATTTATCCGCCGAAAACACTTAATTCGATTCAAAATAGAAGCGCGATTCTTTAAAAATTGTTTCATTTTTAAGAATTGTGTTCAAAATTATGTCATAAAATTACTTTCGTTCACACTCGCTGACACAGTACTTAGCCACTGCAGCGACACCTCCCTATCCCCATAGGAGAAATGGCGGCGCGCTTTCTTCACATTTTTTCCATTTAATACAGTTATGATTTTACTTCATTACAAGGATTATCTACATAACACATTAGACTCTTTCAAATAGACCCTCTGCATGTTTATAAAAAAAAAACCTTGAACCTACATATCACTCTACCATCAAGTAGGTATCTATTTAATACGTAAGACTCAAGATCAGTACACTCTGCATGGTCATAAAAAAACCCAGAACCTACTAATCACTCCGACATCATGTAGATACAACAGATTACTCTCAAAAACAGTACACTCTGCATGGTCAAAAAAAAAAACACCTGGAACCTACCTATCATTCCGCCATCATATGGGTACAATACATGAGAACCTCTCAAGAACAGTACACTGTGGTTGGTCATAAAAAAAGTAACCCTGATTCTACCAATCACTTCGCCATCATTTAATTACAACACATTAGTTAGACTCTCTCAATAACAAGATACCAAAAGATTTGTGTACCTAAAATTCTAATCAATTAAATAGCTGAATTAATTAAAAAAAAGCCACCACAGGTGTGTTACGCTCAGTGTAGTAAGTGACAGCGTGCTTGGCACACAAAACAGCTGCCTCAGTGGGCAGGCCCTGTTGGACCCCAAATTGGTTATCATGATGCTCAACAAACACTTTAGATATCACAGTTGCAAGAGAGATTGGCCTATAGTTAGTCAAATCAGGAAGATCATCCGTTTTATTTTTCACAATTGGCACCACTACAGTTTGCAACATCTTATCCGGTAAGTGGCCATGAATGATACAAAAGTTATACAACATAAAAAACACCATAGGCAAATGCGGTCCCGCAAACTTGAGATGTTCTATACCGAGCCCATCGTGTCCAGGTGATTTCCCCCTTGACATGGACTCAATAGTAAGCGTAATGTCTTTGACAGTAATTTGGGTTTTTCTTTCCACAATAGACTCAGTATCCAGTACAGAGTGGGAGGGTCCCAGGGGAGATTTGACTTTAAAGCTATCTTTTAACATGTAAGCAATATCTTCAGGACCAGTTTTCCCACCAAGACTCACGGGGAGCCCAGGTTTACTTTGCAATCGGTTCGTATGTTTCCCGAAAATCATTTTTAGCGTGATGACAAACTAGTTTGTCTAGTTTAATTTGTGTTTAGTTTTTCTGACACCATTTTAGTCGGGTTTTTAAAAGGCCGCCTAGCATTATACATGTAATTGTATACATTACCCGAAGTGGGTATAAACATTGGATTTTTTCTTTCCGCTGCTCTAAACTTTTCATGTGAATCCACTGCAACTGTGCCAGTTTTTCCTTCAAAAACATTTTTTGTTCGACACCCTTTCTTTCGTACAACAGTCCATTCTTCAGAAGACTTTACGACCTCCGCATACGACCCATTTTTCGCTATTCCGTCACCTGTTAGCCCGCAATGTTCATTTACTTTACTTGCAATATCGGGCATAGGTGACTCATCGCGCTCAGCTGACCGGTCTCCGCCGCTGCCGCCGTTGGTGGTTTGAATATATTTATATTCTATTAAATATAATAAATCTAAGAACAATATTATCTATTTTTGACTTGTCAAAATGGCGGTTCCCAATTGGATTTCGCCAGTATCAAGTTTAAAGTGACCATACACGTGGACGAATGTTTACAGTAACACAAAACAAAATGGATTCCTCTAGCCGTCAATTTGAATACCCAAGTTTTTAACACTCTGGCTAAATGGAATTTGAGTACCGTCAAAAATTATGTGTGGTACAACTGACCAATCTATTTTCGATGTCATCCTTTGACTTCCAATTATTATGACTTGGGTTTTAGCTGGGTTAACCTTTAGTCCATATGAATTGCTCCACTCGCAGATGTAGGCTAGATCTCTGTTTACTCTGTCTATCGTTTGAGCTATATGTTATATAGTTGTCTGTGTGTAAATTTGCAAATCATCTGCGTAAAGGTGATAGGACGAAGAGAGACTTACATTAGAGATTGAATTAATAAAAATTGCAAAGAGTAGAGGAGATAAAACGCCACCCTGCGGAACACCAATGTCACTAGGTAATTAGGTACGTCACAAGCTGATGTATGCCTAATAATGACAAAGAAATTACATATTAAACATCCGATGAGATTGTAATAAGAGTCCGATGACTACCCCATTTTCGTACTCGATTTTCCCTTACAATAATTTTATATACTTTAAATAATTTCGTACATTTGTTTCTTTTAAAATTGCAAAACGTGCCATGGAATTTCTGTCTGATCCTAGGACTTGGGCAGACAATCGGCAAGTCCATTGTTATGTTTTTAATCTTCAATCGTAGAGGAGCGTTGAGGTGAGAGTCCGATAATTAAATTGGTGGAAGTATTTAATCATAATCTATTTCAGGGTTTGCTGAAAGGCTTTGGTCGAACCTAGGATAAACTGGTCACTCCGACTATAGACTACATATCTGCCTTTGATTATCAGATTTGTACTAGTGATGTGTTTTGTATTTGTAAGCTAATAACATCTTGGTTTTTACAGGGGTCGCTAATGCCTTAAGCTTGGCTATACTAAATGGGTGTCCCGCACTCACAAACTACAAAAAGCCTGTTGATTTTTCTTAACAAGACTTTTCTCTTATATTTAGTTAACCCATTAAAGGTTAAATCAAAAGTACTAATGTTTTGTATGATATATTTATTTTCATATTGAAATTAGATTAAAAAAATACAAAATACGAGAAAATAAATTTAAAATGTTTTCATGAAATATACAAAATACGAGAAAATAAATTTAAAATGTTTTCATGAAATAACAGGGGTGTGTAAACTATTGATTCCACTGACCACCTAAGTATAAAACAATTTCCAAACACGTATTTTCAATAGTGTTTTTAGACACTTCTTACATTGCAAGTGCACTCTTGATTGACAAAGAGCTGTTATCAATTATGTCGGGATAGTTTCTAACTCCATCTTGAGGCAACCCTTCAACTAGGTGCAGCATTTGATTTTGTTTGTTTGCTTTGGCGTAAATAATATCTTGCAATACGACCACGAAATATGAGTTGATCCATATGATTATCATTACTCAATCCATGTAAACACAAGGAATTAGCAACTGCCATGTGTCCATGTAGGTAAATAGCATTCACCACGACTTCTTACCATGATAACAATTCCAGATAATGAAGTAGACTAGTAAAGTTCATCCACACTTCCCGTATTTTTATTGGTTTGGAATAAACGCGGAATCGCTACGTCTGTCTTCTTCTTCTTTGTCGTAAACTATTCTCACATATAGCACACTTCATGTCACATACGGAAGTATTCTGAGAATTTGTAGTGTATGAAGGGACACACATCCGCCAGAATGGATTCTGTTTCGGAATGGATTGGCAGGTAGCATCTTTTCGTCTTCGTTTTGACGACAATGGTTCATCATCACTATCGTTGTATGTATGTACTGTACGTACATACTATCTTTGCTACCCATTTATGAATACCTCCGTAGTATATAATATCTATATCCTCATTGGCACCTTTCTCTCCATCAGTAAACGCACTTGGATCAGGTGGTATGATAGCCAAGTCACATTCATAATCACCACTGTCCTGTGAAATGGCTTCAATAGCTTCTTCGGACCGCTTATAATTATAGCATTTCTCTCTTATTTCGGCATTCAGCTAATGTAAGTGAAAATATTGTAAAAGCATTGCTGTTAAAGCAGCTCGAGTAACAAGTGTAAAATCGAAAATAATAAAACACACAATTTAATAAAGTTAACTCTAACTGCATCACAATAAGTAGACAGAATGCAGAATAATTATATGCGACTTTTCTATCTAGGTTACAAATCAATATTTGTAAACTGAACGAAGGAGTGTTTTCTTGGTGTCAGTCAGGTTTATCTATATACATAAAACAAAGTCGGGTTAGTTACACTATTTATGACTCTGGAACGGCTGGACCGATTTTGATGACCTATGCTTTGTTGAAATCGTCTCTCCTCGAATAGCAGAATAACTATTAAAATATTGGATATACAAATACATAACCAATACTCGAATCGAGTTCTAATCGCAAATATAGAGAATAGTGACAACAACTGTCAAATCAGTTATCCGTAACACAAGATTGAAAATACAAAATACAGTATGAGAAATTCTCGGAATATATACCATTAGACCAATCAGTTCAAAGGAATGTACCCCTGTAGAACCCCCAACAGAAGGAAGTCTATGATACATTAATGAAGGCAATTGATGATGGAAACGGTGGCTTATTTTTCTGAACCTGTGTAACTGGAAAGACATTCCTCGTGTCATTGAGTGTGGCCACTGTTCGCGCGAGATCCGACATAGTGGTAGCAGTTGCTTTTTCTGGAATAGCGGTCACATTGTTAGAAGGATGCCGTACGGCTCATGCAGCGTTAAAATTGGCCATCAAACTAATAACAACAGAAATGTAACATTTTGAAACACTCCGCAAGAGCCAAAGTTTTAGTAGCGTATAAAATTATCATTTGGTTCTAATGCACAATGGCGCACAAACGCACTTGAAAGAACATTGAAAGATCTGCGCAATGACTAGAGATGTTTTGGAGGCGCAATGATTTTACTACATGGAGATTTCCGCCAAACACTGCCAGTTATTCCAAGAGACTGCTGCCGATGAAATAATCGCCTGCTTCAAATCTGTGTCGCTATGTAAAGAAACTTCAGCTGGCAGTAAACACGAGCGTTGCATTGCTGAACGATCTATCTGCTTAAGACGTTTCCAAGCAATTGCTGACTATAGGTAATGGCCGTGTTCCTATGGATGAATCGAGAGGATTGATTTCATTTCCTCCGATTTTTTGCACATTTGTCTCATCGAAAGAAGAGCTCATCAACAAAGTATTCCCGAAAATCATTGCTAACCACAAAAGAAAGAATGGTTGAGTGGAGGAAGAGTTTTAGCGGCCAAGAATAAAAACGTGGATGACTTAAACTTTGTGATTCAAAATCAAATCGTTGGTGCTCTGCAGTCATTAAAATCTATTGACTGTGTAACCAATGAAGATGAAGCCACCAACTATCCAATGGAAATTTTAAACTGCTTGCAACAATTTATAACTAAAGGTTTGCTTGGTAGTCATAACGCTTCGAAATCAAAACCCAATCAAAACTATGCAATGGAACGCGTTATGGGTGGGTAAATAAGAAAGTACACTGAAAAAAAATGGACTGTCCAGCGCGGGAATCGAACCCAGCATCTTCCGCAATCCAGGCGGCTGCGTCAACCACTACGCTACCAGAGTTATACTTTTATTGATTTCTATTTTCTTTTGTATTATCCTAATGACCTATTGAACTGAATATTTTTTGTATTCATTTTATTGCGTTCATTAAAATCATAAACTAAGTTTAGCTAAAAAGTATAGGCGGTACGAAATTCGCCGGATCAGCTAGTATTCAATAATACAAAAATGGTTTCAGAGTGGGTTTTGTGAAAATTGTGTTATGTTGATGCGCAATTGCGCATGCATCTGTGTTGACGATAAATTATGAGGAGTCATTGCAATAAAGGTTTTCGGGTTTGTATGGTGCTGAGAAATGCCGCACATTTCTCGCATAACACCACTAGACGCATTAAAATATGACACACCCATATTTTAATGAAAGCTAGGAAGAAACAAATACGGGCTAAAGGACTAGTATTCAAAGGAAAGAATCTTCAAAAAAAGTAACAGTAGAAATGTGTTCGGCAAAAAAAGGCAAATATGAGCCGAGATTCCGAGCTCAAACGACGCGACGCGACCTCATTTGAAGTGACATCGACATTTCAATTCGATAACCGATTTCTGTGTAGGTTGTGCCTGTGTTTCGTTCAAGACTCGTCATCGTCGCTTCATCGTCGTGGATGACGAATCATATGCGAAACTGTTAAGATTTGTATTCGCTCGGCGCGCTTTAGTACTGCATGCAGCACAACGAGCGGCGTACCCTACGATAACACGACGAGCTGTGTGCAAAGGGCCTTTTGATATGAAGTTTCAGAATACAGCTATAAAAAAATAGAAAGACTTCAGTGATCATGAACTTGTAAACACCACTGGGTTCATTCATAGCAGAAACGCTAACCTTCTTATTCATAAAAACAAGTGAAATTATTAGAGATTTACAAATTGTTTGTCTCTGTCACTCTGGCACGAGATGAATGAGACAAAACACTTTTTAACAAGGTAATAACTAAAATAGGTTTATTGAGTGTTTATGAATAAGTATATAAGAGTTTACGGCTAAATACCACTGCAGTTTATGTGGTTTGGTGTCGGATGTACAACTGTTGGTTTTTCGACAGTTACAGTCAGGATCAATAGTCATCATGTATGAATAATTATTATGACACGGTACTAAAGTGTTACATCAAGTAAAAAGTACTTAGCAAAGTCCATTTAAATAAAGAGATTTTTCATTTTCATCTACTTCTAATGCTGACCCTACGCTTATCGTGTCTTCTCAAGAACGGGGTAGCTCGAGATTATTTTTATGGTGATCCGACTAATAATACCCTCTACCAAGCAAACTAATAAGTACCAGCAATCGCGGATCTATTCGTTTTTCATTGAATATAATTTCGTAGACTTGCGAAGTGTGGGCTATTTATACAGCAGTGTAGTAGAGAAACCTTAAAAACAAGATTTTCTGTTAAGGTATAGAAAAAATATAAAATTGAGTAAATGCACTTTACTTTTTTAGGGTTCCGTACCTCAAAAGGAAAAAACGGAACCCTTATAGGATCACTTTGTTGTCCGTCTGTCTGTCTGTCAAGACCCTTTATCTCAAGAACGCGTGGACGTATCAAGCTGAAATTCACATGAAATACTCAGGTCTGTTGTCCCTTTAAGCTGTGAAAATATCAAACTTCTAAGCCAAGCCAATCAAAAGATACTGCCGATTATGTCGATATTTTCAACAAATTTCCGACACTCGCAAAGGAATCAAAACCTACAGGATACTTCCCGTAAACTCAGAATCTTGAAATTTGGCATGAAGCATTGTCATATAATGCAAATATAGGAAAAATTGCGAAAATCACATTTTTTTAGTTATATAATATAATAAAAATATTTTAATAAAATGAAACTTACTACCTTATTTCTCACGAACGAATGAAGGTATCAAATTGAAATTTATACCAAATACCTAGGTCTATTGTCCCTTTAAGCAGTGAAAAAATCAAACTTCTAAGTTAACGCGATCAAAAGATACAGCAGTTTATAAATTGTAAACCGCTACGTTTGTACGGCGGAACCCTCAGTGTGCGAGTCCGACTCGCACTTGGCCGGTTTTTTTAACTTAGGCACGGAGTTAAGTAATCTTTGGGACTGAGAATAATAATGAGAATAGAAATAAAACTATTCTGTAAGTGTCTACGTCTACATCAAAGTGGCCTCAACCCGTGCTAAGCCTTTGCGTGCTTCACCAAAAGTGTACTCCGACCCAAGGGAGAGCCGTTTTTATTACATGGGTATTAATTAGCAAAATATTCCATTATGCTTTTGTAAATCAATAGTATAAAAGTTTTCGTCAAAAGTCCGCGTGAAATGATCACTATTTATTATGCTAGGTCCTTGTTTCTTATACTATTTATTTATGTGATCATATTAAAGTACAATAATCTTCTGATACACCAAGCATAGCTAGCAGTGAATTTAAATTAATCGTAGTTTTCACTGTCTTGTCCAAAGCAAAATACAATTTAAAAAAAGACATGCTAGAGATATTTATTGCACATTAATCAATTCTATCGTATGGGGCTCGACTACTTTTATTAAAGTGCTAATGTTTGTATAAAAGGCTCCGCGCAAATGGGTCACCGACAACGCACCGCCACCAGTGGCGGCCACGTGCCACGTCCTTTGGTACAGCGCAAACGTAGGTGGCCCAATTGCTCGCAGCCCAACAGTAATGTTATGTAACAAGTCATTAAAATTATTAAATTCATAAACTACATTTCCGTTACTTCCAGCCCCAGAAGGGGGAGAGTAGTAAACAAAGGGACAAGGACGAAGAGTATAAACATTTGTAGGGAGTCAAGAAAGTGCGGATGGGAAAGAGCCAACCGCAACAAGTACCGACAAGTACCGTACCAACAAGTACCGCCGCACTCTCCCAAGATTTCGGTCCGTACGCCGTGAGGCAGGAAGGACCATGGGTTGGTGGTGGGTAATTTCCGTTACTTAATATCCATAACATTTAATTTATTAAACTTCAGTTATAACTACGAAATAGATAAATAAGGTTATCTATTCCGTGGTTTATAACTGCATTAAATCAAAGCTTAAAAATTCGAATTACGATCCCTCCAGACTTTAAACATTGACTTAAGTTTTAAATGTAAGTTGTCGTTTAAACTCTTATACACTAGTTATCGCTTGTAGATATACCGGTAAGCGTTAGTTTGTCGCTAAAATCTGGGTATACATGGACTAAATCAATTCTGGAACCTTTGAGAGTTCGGCCTGCCGGCCTCTGACAGAGTGCAGTATTAAATACTGCAGTAGAGCAAAATCGACAAGAAAAGGTTAAATGTTGCGTTTGGCATTTTACCAAGCAGGACACGCAGATCATATTTCACGGACTTTTTTTAAATTTTATTCTGAACAATAACAGCGAAAAGTTTTCTCGTATATTTTTGTTTGTTTTTCTAATGAGAAAAAATGAAAAATGAATTCAATCAAAACCGGCATAATATAAATTTATTTTTACATACACGTGTACCTACAGTCAAAAGATAAATACTGCGTACCCAGATTGCTTTCATAATTAATTTATTGGGCGTTTGGCCGTTATATGACCCTTCTACCTTTACAAGGAAAGGACTCGTGCATACCGCCGATTCATTTTGTTCGCCAGTGATTAGGGCATAATTATCATTAGTCATAATTCACTAAGGAAATTACTTATGAGGTACACTAATCATGAACGCAACAGTTGACAACTAGACAGTATACTCTATCTTCATTAACAATTAAAAATCAATGATTTGTTGGGAGCATTAAAAAAATTGATAATAGTACACAAATACAATATTTATTTTAACAAACAGCTTAGCACATGAACGTGTTGCACTTAGGAAATTTGGATTTTTATTTTTCAAAAAGCATAAATGGCTTTTAAAGTTTAATAAATTAAGCTTAATACGAGTACACTGGGCTGCAAAGAAAGTGTGTCAGTAACAAAAAAAAACTTAATAACTTCCAAAATATTGGAATATGGGAATAAAAATTGTATTAGTTATAGAAATTTATGAGGTTTAACTTCTCCCTATATTTGTTTGTTTTATACATAACTTTATTTTAATTTTGCAAGGATTAAATTAAGGATAAAATAATTTTCAAAGTTACCGCAATTTTTATAACCGCCCCTTTTTCTCATGGTCCCACTGTATATACTACTTTCTTTATAAAAAGGTCGAACAAATGACTCCATTTCACCTGACGGTAAGCCAAAGTGGAGTCCAAATGCGAAAATAGCTGGTGCGAGAGATGAATCGCCGCTGAGTCGCCCGACCTGCAATGTGCTTCTTCACGCCTCTTGAATGACCTAGGATTATACATAATATAGGGAGGACACATAATATAATTAAAATAATAAATTACCTTGGAATCTTGTCATAGCTGTCCCAACCAGTCAAACAATTGTACGAAGTGTATCTACTGACTGCAGTCATTGCTATATCCTCAGCGCATCCCCGTAAATAGTCGAGATGTTCTGTTCGTGTTTTGCGAGTTGAAATTGGGTAGTAGAGCGGCGTCGTGTGACGTTCACTTGGATATAACGAGCTTACACAACCACAATAATGACCTCATCTTTGCGGTTGCTACTGAGCGGTGTACGTTAGTACATACATATTTAAGTACACGTCCGTTTCCGTCTGTAATTTCGTTTAAATTCGTTTTTGTAACTCTTAGACACTTTTAACTATGAGTACAAAATTAAAAACATTACAATTTAAAACATTGATTGCAATTTTCATTATAACTAATATAATAAATTATTTAAACGTGAATGTTTAACAAACACACTCAACATTTTCATTGAATAGCATCGTTAGTAATAATTACTGATAGTTAACTTATTCCGTGCAAGTTGAAATTTCCCTTTCCAAATTATAACATTTCAGCTTAATTGAAAGCGCAAACTTCATTCCATTATTAAAGTCATGCAAGCAAACTCCAAAGAAACAATAAAATTAATTACTAATTTCAAATGCTTTTATTTACGAGTCTCAATAAACTCACTATCCGCTTTTGAAGTTAATACGATTTACCAACCGACTTAAGTTTAAATCACAAACACTCTTTATGAAGCGATAACAGATGTTATTTTCACCGTGCACTGGTCGGTTTAAAGTTGATAAGACGATCGTGTCTGGCGGTATCTAGATATTGTTTGCGAATAGTGTATTGTGAGATATATGTAGGTGTGTGTTTATAGCGAAGTCGCGGACGCTTCGGAGCGGTTCCCGCGTCGCGGGCTGTCGGTCGACTGGCCTGGCGCCCGTGCGCCCGCCTTCGCGCGCCCAACACCGCCCGCCCGATTATTCGTCTAGGGTTGCGCGTCTCGGTAAACTTTAAAGTTTTATCGCCAATAATAAAAGTTTTACCACCGATTTATTTTTGCAATTATTATCGACACTAACTACTCGATGTGTTATGGTTACCTAGTTATTAAACAACACCCATTAACAAAAATATTAGTATACTTATTTAGTTTTAGCTTATAGAGATACCGGTAAAAAATCTTCAAGTGATAGAAATATCTTGTTAAAGCATTGCATGAGTCTCTTGAAGATAGATAAAAAGAGGACGAATTCTTTCCTTTTCGTTTGATTAAGTCGCGATATTTGAAAGTAATAAGTTGGTACGAGTAATAAAATCTATTCGTCGTGAAAATGATACATGTAAATATTGAAATTAAGATTAAGTTGAAAGTCTCATTACATTTCTTTTACAAGTGTGTACATCACACCATCATCACGACAGCCTTTTTAATTCGACCCACTACTGGGACACAAAGTCTCTCCTTGTTATCGAAGGAGGTTTAGGGCCTAAACCTCCTTCGATAACAAGGAAAGACTTGGGCAGGCGTGGTGGACTACTTCCTAAACTTTAGGCAGTAGTCCACCACGCCTGCCCAATGCGGATTGGTGGACGGAGTAACAAGGTGATCAATACCCTGCTGATCCATTAATCGCCTTCTACGACACCCACTGGAGGATATGGAGTGATGCTATTCTACTCTGCCGGCATCACACGGCCAACAACATAATGTATGTACAATTGTATATAAATAAAAGAGGCTATAAAATCTAATTGATATACATATACAAATTTATACTATTAAATGGCGTACTTACTTAATAAAAAATGAGTAGGTAATCGACAACATGTTGACTAAGCTGCGTGACGTATTTTGTCTCAAAAACTTTAGTCGGTAATTTCTTCAGTCTCTCATGCTATGAAATTGTTGACACATTAAAATCCAGTGAAACGAGAAAGAAGTGTAAACGAAGCATCCCGTACTAAGTTACGTTATAACATCAAGCGATAAGTATCTGCGTCCTTTTCTATCGTACGCTATAATGTAAAACGTGGCTGTCACTATGTCATTTATGGTACAAGGAATTTGTCATTTCGACCTCGTACAGACATCGACGTCATTTAAGGAATGCATTCGGAATTTTACAGCTGTAATAAGTATTCGGGATTAAATTTTAGTAAAGGGTCATAATGCTAATTATATATTTGTTTATTATTTTAAAAGAAAATGTTAATGTAATTTTTCATACCTATCTCTACTCTTTGCAAGTTCCTTAAGCAAGATTAAAAACTAATAAATTTATACCTTTACATTGTTAAAATAATTTATAAGTACTTAAAAATAGCTTTGAGCATTTGATAATGGATTTATTTAAAATACCCTAAATTAATTATATATTATTGTATCCTATAAGTTATATTGTTCAGTTAAGAGTTAAACAAAATTTGACATTAAAATTGACACAATCTACTGACATTGATTAATTTGATAGATATTCTGAAAGAGAGAAAAGAGCAGACGCGTTTGGAGATCGATGTCCATCGACAACTTCATGCATCGAGTAACGCTAAGGAATTCACAACAAGGAACATAACAATAATGATGGATGGAGGATGTAAAAAATGTTTTTAAAGAAAATTATTATTCAAGATTCCCTGCTATCTCTGAAACCAGCTTGAAGCTGTTGAGGAGTCTCTACCAAGATAGATTGTCAATTGCAATAATAAGGCTTTTCAATTATGAAGGAGATTTATATTGTAGAGCAGGCTACAATGCCACGAGCATCATACTTTAGTTCACACCGCGACTTAAAGAAATAAGCTATCTTTGTAGCTGAGGCCTGCGCTCAACCTTCCGTCGGGCGCAATAGTAAATTGAACTAGTTCGGGCGTAATGCATCTGTCAGATTAGACAGTCAACATGCATTGATTTAATGTAATTATTAAAATGAGAAAATTAATACAAGAACGACATTATTGAGTAGGTTTTAATTTAACGAAATCTAATGTATGGACAACAGGAGATCTATTACCCAAAAATGTGAAATTTCTCTAATAGATTTTCAACCTTAAACATGTGTATTTTATTATTAAACTCAAAATCGATTTAGAAATTTTGTCAAAGTAACCCCATGTGCTGTCGACTGTACTACTATTTTTCGCAACATAATTTACTTCCTTCTCGGAACTTTAGTTTTTATTTGAAATATATGTAAACGTGTTTTACATATATTTCAAATAAAAACTAAAGTTCCGAGAAGGAAGTAAATTGTGTTAAAAAAAGTTGAAGCGTAAGGTTTTTTGTAGAATACACTATTAGGAATTACAATCCATACTACATAGTTCGAGCGCAATGCATCTGCCAGATTAGACAATCAATGTATTGATTTCATGTTATTATTAAAATGAAATAATTAAAACAAAGACGACATTATTGAGTAGGGTTTAATTAACATGGGTTCCACGTCCGGAAGCCTCCTCGTGGCGGACCCTGGTAACGTGGTGGAGAAACTTTCTCGGCGGGTGTGTGGCTTTTGATGTCAAATATGCCCTTGGCATTCGAAGTCACATGCCATCGTCGAGTTGTTTTTGTTTTCCCACCACGGCTAGTTCCGGACGGCCCTTTTTCAGGGCCACGACCTCGCCAGAAGTCCTTCGGGTGCGGTCCGATGGCTGCTCCCGGTGTCCTCGTCAGGACGACGCGCTAGGTCGAGCAGCCGTCGGTGGAGGAGTGGCTGCTGGTCACCAATTGGTGCAAGGACGAGGTGCTAGACGGGCAGTGTTGGGACGGTCTCGGTGTAGTTGCGCTCACGTGCGTAGATCCCGAGCCGTCCCGTAATAGCGTATTGAAGGTCAAGCCGGGGAGGATGTTTAGTGGGTATGGAGGTGAACGCCTTTACCTCGAGTCCCACATATCCCCTGCGGTTGGCACCACCCCGCAGGGACGATGTGTCCTACCCGTCAAAAAAAAAAGGTGTTTAATTAACATAATTACAGTATACTACACTTCAAAACAATGTTTTCATAAAAAATAAAAACAACAAAAATCTTATGCACCACTATTCAATCTGTGAGATTGTTTTCTAAACTGGGGTATTCCGATTGACGTAGAACAACATTGGTTAACGATAAGGGTTAGTTAGTACACAATATTATTTTATACATATATTCATGTTTAGAAGGTCAAGTGTAACAGTAATAATCTCACGAAGGTATGTGGTTTAGATGCGGTTTATTTGTAACTTGTTACTCTGATGTTGTGAGATTTTAAAGCACCTCTGTTCTTGTTTCCGAAGTTATTAACAATATTTATACAAATTCAAAATTTACTACAGATATTATTTAATTAATCAACACATTAATATTATCCTTTAAAAACGGATATACTTTTATATTTGAATATTCGCGATGTGCTTGCTAATCATTAGCGTTTGTGCTGTAATCATTAATACAATATAATAATTACGTAATGATGAAGCGAAAATGCATTAATCTTTAATAGAAATAAATTCTACATCCAGTTACTATAATAGTTTCAACGCTCTATTAATAAGATTTCACAATAATATGCTCGCTGTACGCGGTGTGGGTTTTCATTATTCCTAGCCGACAAATAACGTTGTGTTCAATTAATTCTTGGCGTGGTCGTAGATGAGGATTTTAACATTATTGTTTTTTTTAGTAATTAATGCGATAAGTCTTTCTTATAAACATCAGTGTTATAAGAAAGACTTACCGGAATGAATTTTAATCGATCGTTTTTCTTTCAGACTAACGTAGATACATTTTTTGATTGAAAATAATTTTGTTTGTAACAATTTTAGTTTCCTTGTTATTTTAGAGCAGAATATTTATATTTTGTATTTTGCAATATTTAGCCCGTGCATTAACATTTAAATTATAACATAAGTATTTCTTTAATAACGAATAGCATTTTTTGTAACTACAACTATTATTTATAAATAAAATTGTGCAATATAGGATAGCTTTAAAACTTTAAATAACCTTTTTCAAAATGTAAGATAATTTTCCACCACTGAGCGCAGATTTTGGCATTATCACAATTAAATATTTCAATAGGCAACAAAATAGGAGATATTTCATGTATTCGGAAATATAGGAGAAACTATAATACCATTACACTTTTTACTTTCTTGTATTGGGTGAAAAAAAACTGAACTTCAGCATTTTTATAAAATAAACCCTAAGGGATAAAATGGAGAGTCAAAGTTGTTACGGAAAGATCCGAATTTTATAAACTTTCTCATATCCTACGTACTTTGCCAAGTAGTTCTTTACAGGCGCAACTTGGCTTAAAAAGGTTATATGAAATATAAGTTAAATCTATACAGGATGTAAAAGACATGAGCAGTCAAACGAGAACCATGTATTCTGCCCACCGTCATAACATTTTTCTTCCTTCAGACTATACCTGGGAAATTGATAGTTACGATTTTATTGAAGGTCAAAGTCAAAATTTTTTTTTCATTTTTTTATGAAAACGTATTCTATACGTCATTTCTTAATTATTGTCCAAAGAAACATTATCATTTTTTTTAGTATTTCATAACAAAAAATGGCTTCAAAACGTTAGCGTTCAATGTAGCTCACTCGATGCGCACGGACACTAACGAACGGGGCCGCCGTCAAACAAAATTATCGCGGTTTTGCGAGTTGCGTGCGAGTTGAGCCCTTTACATTGCGCGGTACAATTTGCAATTTTTTGTAACACCAAAAAATAAAAATCATTTCCCAGCAATATTTTTTTTGAAATATGTCTTATTTTGATGTATAGAATACGTGGTTTTCGTTTGACTGCTCATGTCTTTTACACCCAGTATAGAAAGCTATTTATAAAATATTGTATTTTTGTATCTATAATAATCTGACTCTCGCAAACTGATTTTAATGAGGTTTTCCGAGGCATGTCATTTAGAACGCATCCATTATATTAAAGAAACTACCCGTCATACTAAGTGGTCAGTAACGCTGCCTACACGGCCAGATTCGAATCCATGAACTTTTGTTGGCAAGTGTTGTGGACTGTATGAATTTGTTGAAGTGATGTTGGTTGTAGGAAGGTTCTTGTTGTTTTCTTAGGAGTAAAAGTCTCATCGGTAGTTCACTTAATTTATTTCAAAACACATGGGCTATATACATTTTATACCTATTGCACTTATCACTAGTCTCAACGATCGATTTCAAGATTCAACCTTGAGTTCAAAAAAACGGGAGGGTATATCGGACGGAGGTATTGCAGTTAGTGACTGGTAGACCGATCGCGGCGCGCTGTCCTCTACAGCAAGAATTTCGATATCTTTTCGTTATGCACCGATTACCACTTGCCCTTAAGCCCCTAGAATATAAGTAGAGTTATAAATTGCCCACGGGATTAAATAAGTAACTTGACTAGAAAAATAAAATAAAATATCTTTGCGTACTGTTTCTGACAATGAATAGTGGATTTTTAATTAGATATCTGGCCATAACGGTATTTATATTTGTACCTAATCATCGTGTATAGGTAGGTGCTAATGCATAACTCCACGTAGAGTGCATACTAACAAGACAAATACATACAACACTAGCTCCATACTTTTGCTCCTAACATCACTTGTCGAACAAGGGCACTAAGGAGCACTGCACAACGCACGCGCCGCGTCCGCAGAGACGTGGTGCGATGCGGTTTATTGGCAAGGCTTGCTGACTGTTCGTTTTGACGTTAGAAGTACTGAGGCGGCGTGGTGCTTGTGGCAACCGCCCCGCTCCGCACCGCGTTCGGTCTGTGGTACTCCATAAACACGCACACAAAATTCGCCAGCCGCGGTCGCCGCGCCACGCCGCACCATATGCGATGTGCTGTGCTCCTATTATGCATTCTTACATCATCCGATAGAGATATTGTGTGTCGAGGTACTTCTCTCTTAGGTATAGAAGCTCGCTCTGCTACGAAACTGGGCACCTAAGTTGAGGTCCGTGACTTTAAAAGCGCCCTCAGGTATATGCTCGAAACTCCTCCTTCTTTCTCCTACAATGCTTGCTGTTAATTTATTTTAGGGTCGGTGCAAATATGTATTGATATCGAAGTTGCAGCTGTATCGTATAACACGCCATATTACAAAAAGGCGCACCGGATTGTAAAACTTCGCCTTTATGTAATGCGGCTACCTCATGTTCAGTCGAATTGTGATGGCGATGCGTTCTGCAAAGCGACGTCCAACGTTTAGCCATTATGTCTGCAAAAAACAATGTTATTAACTATGAGAATAAATATTACACTATAGAAGTTTTGAAACTGACGATTACACTGATATTTGAACTCACTATTATCACGAATGCTATCAACATTTGTACTTCCAATTTCAATATTAATTTCACTTTCTTGTGTTTTCGAATACTCTAGCAGAGACGGAAAGAAGGTCCTAGACTAGAAATCCTCTTGAGAGGTTCACTTTGCAGGCAGTCTTTTACTTGTAATTATTTTTTCTTATATACAAAAGGTATTTTTGTTTCTATTTTAAGGGCTTCTAATACAGTGCACTCCACAGTCGCTTTCAGTAGCTATAAACTTGCGCTTTCAATACTCAAGCTCTTACTAAGTGGTTGCTTCAACTTATGTCATTTCGCTCATCCGCTATTTTGTACGCAAGATGGTTTAAATGTTAAGCGGCCATTTAACTAACAAGCTTTAAGTATACGGCCTTTACGTTAAAGGCCAAATTTCTTTAGTAGGGACGACATATTTTTAGAGAATATGTTAGGCGCTTCGCTGGTTGAAATTTTCATATGTAATTACCTCAGTCACTTCAAAAGACAGGTCCCATTTTACATGTGGGAAAAGCCGCATCACTAAAGATTAAATCAGAAACCAGTGCAGAATGTTAAAAATATGTAGGTTGGCAATGTAAGTATTAATTTTATGTTAAATGGAACTTTCAATTACAAACCTGAATCTCATAATGGCGCAAATGTTTTTGCCACATCTGATCAGAAACTGGCCCACTTCCTGGTCAGGAGTGACATAAAATTTTGTACTTACCTCGGGCGAAAAAAAAGTAAACCTCAGATCGCATATTAATCCTCACCTGCGAACTGAGACATTCTTTGTTTTACTGCTCTAATTAATAAATGTACTCGAGAATTCCAAAATTATGTATATTTTCCGATAAGGAACAGAAAAGGTTCGGTGGTCGGTGCCATTTAGGGCGCTACAGTGCAATATTATACTAGACTTGGAAGTTTGTTGCGACTTGATAGATTCCTATTCAGACAAGTGATTTATTTGAATGCAGTTTTAATTATTTAGAAAAATTACCATTTTAGTAAAATATTATCATTGTTAAGAGTCCTTCCCTTCCATTTTTTGTCCTTTTTAATTGTTTAGACCTATTTTACTGTACTGGAAACTTTCTGATTGCCTATTATTCTAACTAATATTATAAATGAGAAAGTGAGTGTTTGGTTGCTAAACTTACACGCCTAAACCACTAAACTGATTTAAATCAAAAGAAAGCTACACTATCAGGGAGTCTGTACTTATTAATTTTTGAACGTGCGCTGTTATTTTGATATTTGTTAGACAATTTAGTTTACTATGGAGATCCCTTTGACACTTTATATGACGTGCGCTGCAATTTTGTTATTTGTTAAAAGATTTAAGTTACTATGGAGATCCCTTTAGTTTGACACATAGAACGGATCCACATTATCCGATTCGATGTCGGTATCGGAATCTAATGTATGAAATTTGACAGTCTGTATTACATACATTTTAATTTCTCCCGATATCGTATTGGCTGCCGATACCGATATCGGATTTGATACTGTGGAACCGCTTTTATAAATATTAAAAGCGGTTGTACGTTTCTAACGATTAAGCTAAAAAAAAACTACTGGAACGATTTCAAAATTCCTTCACCATTACAATGCTACCATATTCCTGAGGGACATAGGCTATAATTGATCAAAATACTCTACGCGGACGAAGTCGCGGGAGGAGCGCTAGTAATTTATAAATTTATCCATTTTGATATCTTCAAATATTTGAGATTCAATGCATGCCCATCCTTCATCTATTTTATCAATAAGCAACAAAGGTAATGCTGTAAACTGCTAATATTCTCCCCGTGTCGCGATTATTTATCTGCAATTTGCCATATTGTATAGTCTGCTGGGGAGGTGCAGCAAAGTCACACCTTATAGCAGTGTAAAGAGCCCCAGCGAGCTATCCTCAAAGTTGCTGCCAGACTACCCTTTCGCTATCCTACTGTGAATCTCTATAAGGGCGATATCCGATATCTCCAAATCTAGTAAGATTTTAAAATTTATTTAAATACCATTTTTATTTTATCTAAAGTTAAGATCACGGTTCCTAAGACAGTTTTTCGCTATCTCTTATAGTTTAGAATTTGCCCATGCTGACCCGAAAAAAGACTCACCGTGTATATCCTCTATCTACGTTCCAGTGCAAACAATCAGTAACTACATACCTAAAGACCTTAGACTACGATGAAACTGAAAACCTCCTTGATTTTTAAACCCCATCAATAGTTTCTTGCTGTTACAACACAGGCCATAAACCTATATAGGTATGCTCATACACTCACACACACGCACGCACGCACTCACTCACTCACGCACACACACACTCACACAAATACACACACACACACACACACACACACACACACACACACAAACGCACCCACAAACACAGTTTTGCTTTGATTGATTTAACTTTTATATTCTAATAAATAAGTGTCTAATTAAGCAACTAGTGGTAATTCAATACCTATGAAAGCCATTGTAAAGACACCGTAGCGTGAGACCCTGGTGACCTGTAATACAGGTTCTTTCTGAACCTACAATAGGTACCAGTCATCACAATACTGGCTATATAAGGCCAATAAGTATAATACTTACTAAAGTTATTTGAGTGCCCAATTGTGAAGAGAAATAAATTTATTATATTATTTTATAATTATTATATTTATTAACTTTTTCTCTATATTGCTTTGTGAAAATGATAGTACAGCACCCGTTTTGTACTTTTGGAAATACCGACGTCAAGGCCTTGGCAATTGCCGCCTCAAAATCAATCCATAGTGTACGTTGGTATCCATTCATTACTTAAGCTTGAGTGCAGATTTAATCAGTTGAAATATTGTTTCGTATGTTTCAGATTTTTGTTTGACAGCTTACAGTACGGGAAAAATATTGGTATACTGGATTCTGCTTCCTGTGTATCGCAGAGTATAGATAATAATTGACTGAAAGGTTTGGGACAAACTACGAAAGTGCTAAAAACAAATTTTGCTGAGCCACACAACTGTTGGGACTCACTAACAAATAACAAAATGCGATCTCCGTTATAATAATAATTCAACGATAAAAAGAATCAACAATTTACACCAAATTAATCATATAAAAAAACCCTACTGTTAGCGATAATTGAAAATAAAAACTACAAGCATCCCTACCAGTGAGGATTTATCTGTAGGGATATATGGAATAGGGGATCCAAATAACGATGTGAAACACAAAACGGATAGCATGAATTCTCCGCATTCGTGGACAAATCTGCATAAATTTGAACGAAATTTTCTTTTAGTGCAATATTTAATGAGTGTATTTTAAATAATATTGTACACACAAGAAGCGTCGGTGGCGTAGTGTGTAAGAGCGTCGTCACCCACACGGGAGGCACTGGTCCGAACCAATGTGTTTTCTAATTTTGAATTCATATGTACGTTTAATCGACGCTTTTACGGTGAAGGAAAACATCGTGAGAAAACCTGCACACACCTATGAAGAAATTCTTAGGTTGTGTGTGAAGTCGACCAACCCGCACTTGGCCAGCGTGGTTGACTAAGGCTTAATCGCCCCTAATGTGGGGTAGGCTCGAGACCCTCGGTGGGGACATTGTATGAGCTGTTGATGATGATGATGATTGTACACTACACCGCTGTGCATTTTTGAATTTAGTTTTCCTGAAAGGAAAACTTTTAGCGCTGAACTAATAACAGGAAGCGGGGAAGAATTAATTAACACCAATATAGCAGCGAGAACAACTGTTCATTAAATCAGACACTGTTGGCTGATCGTAGGGTAAGGTTCCTTTATTTTATTTGAAACATAACACAAGTGTGCCATTTTGCCAGACTTCCCCGCGGTGCACCCTGGGCAACGTGCAAGACACAACACGGCTGCATCAGACCTCTCCGTAAAAAAGATACACTTGCATGTGTGCACTTTCTCGCCTGAAGCACTGGCATTTGCAGTCGTTTGCAAAGGAGTTGGTAGCAGGTCGTAAAAATGTAATGCCAAATCATATAGCAGTATTGTCAATATCAAGACATACTGTACCGATCCCAAATAAATTGCGAGCACGGTAGGAGAAAGAAAGAAGAATTTTACAACAAAAGTTTTGACCAGTATTTGCAAAGAAGGTACTGGGAAACTTAAAAGGTACTAAGGAAATCGTCATCATCGGGCATATTGATTGGTTATCAACAGCGTCTTAGCGTTCGCTACCAACTTACTTAGAGATGACGATTGGGCACGTGATTTAACGACGGCTTAATTCAATGGCAAACATTTCCTTCTTATCGAACTTCGTTACCGTTTTTAAGTTGTTGCTCAGTTAAGGCCCGCTGGTTCCCTTTTGATTAGCTTGTATTGTTGTTGTTTAAGCAACCGCCGGTTCCATGCCTGGGTATCCACAAATCTTTAACACAGTATTATAGTCTAAGAGGTCACGGGATTTTTCATAACGATCATGGAAACGGTTAGATTTACTTTTATAGTTTGTAAAGTAGTCCCCTAATGTGAATTACGTCGGTCTGGCTGCTCTCAGTGGTTGCAACTTCGAGTTATATAGCTTACAAGAGGCTTCATCGTTGCGAAAAAAAAACGATAACAGAAATGGTCAGTTTTAGTACCTATTCGAAGAATAATGTCTCCGCAGATGAAAAACGTTGGTCTGGCGGCTCTCAGTGGTTGCGTTTCAGAGCTATGATGCGTGAAAGTCAGTGCATTGTTGCGAAAAAAAAAACGATAACAGAAATGGTCAGTTTTAGTACCTATTCGAAGAATGGGGTCTCCACAGGTGAAAAAAGTTGGTCTGGCTGTTCTCAGTGGTTGCTTTTCAGAGAAAAAAAATAACAGTAATCAGTAAAATAAACAATTAAATCGAACAAATCCAAATTTTATTAATTAAACTTTTATAATTTTATCATCTTTGGGTAAATGCTAAGGCCTGAAGAGTTAAATATTTACTTATTTCCAATATTCTTTTAATTTTTTTTTGAGCTTTTTCATTAGTCACATTAAAATCTATACTAAACCACAAAATAAAGTTTTGAATTCAGTTTTTTTATAAATATTTAGCTTTCAATTTAATATAATAAAGTATCAAAAATGATACTTGTTTTATTTTCATTTAAGAATTCATACTAATTGACTGATTCAATAAAACTCACATACATAAAATTCCTTTACCTTTTAGCTGTCTAAAAAAATGCAAATTACTCTCGAAATTGTACTTTTTATCCGGTCATGTAATCTAAATCTATTGATAAATATACTTAGAAAATTGAAAATGACGAAGGTATGTGTATATAATTGCTGATAATGCAATATTTTTTATTGATATTTGTATTGGTTGTAACATTTTTATCATGCTCTTGCTGGTGTCAAAAATGATACTCCATGCAGTTAGGCTATCTTGGTTATTGAGATTATTCTTTACGATATTTTCTATGAATTTGTAAGCTTTTGCTTCAAATTTTCAACATAATAACTACAAAAATAATATATGGAAACGATATACTTAGACGATTTGGTTACGCAGTCAGAAGGCAGCAATTACTCGGAAGATGATGCGGTATCAGATGACGTATATTAACTTTAGTTATGAGAAAATTAGTGTACCTACTATCTTACTCGTCAACAATTGCAAGCTGTACTCGAAGATGATTAGATACAGTACACTTTGGAAAATCATGACTATTCATGACCATGATTTGGATCCCCCTGATACTCATTTAGTAAATAAAGGTGAAAATGTTTCAGACAGTGGCACAAATTGTGTTATTTTTCAAATCATTATATGCTCAAAACTTAGGTGGAAAAAGCAGTCAATGTTGTTTTCTGAAGACCAGATTCTATTCAAAGGTTCTACCACTTTTCCGGATGACATTAGAGCTTTAACAACTCCTTATCAGTTATTTTCATGTTTTTCTCCCCGGATTTACTGTATAGACTGGACTAGAACTTCATATCTGTAGGATCCGTGACAGGTATGAAAAAGCTGAGAAATGGAAGAGGGCCATTCCATGCCCAAAAGTCGTAAGGGAATCATCGCCCACGGGTGGAGTTTACTTTATAGACTTGTGAAGATACAGGAATCCTATGAAGTCCAAAAATAGTATGGCCATTTTCTTCCACCATGTAGATTTGTCAGTCATCAATGCATGGGTTTTGTATAGGTCACTATGTACCAGGAAACAAGTAAACCCCAAGCAGATCCTAAATTGGCAAACTTTAGATCGAACTTGCAGATACCCTGTGCAAATACTCATACCCCTTCGATCAGAGGGCGACCTAGCCAAAGTCACTCAATGGAACAGCCGCTTTTTAAAAAAAGGAATGTCTAGTGATAAAATAACTGTAAGGTTTGATAAAAAAAAATATGAATATGATGATATGAAAATTATTATACATATGTTTATATAAAAAACATAAGGACACGAACTCTTGAGATTTATGATTTAGATACGTAAAATGCCATTAATAAGAAACAAATACATGCAAACTTTGCGTTTCCTAACGATTTTTATCTATAAACCCGTAAATGGTATAAGACTTACCGCTGACATCACCAGAAATATTGTCATTTTCTGACTCCGTCACAGTAACATCAGATACTTTATCAGGTAGTCGGTTCCCTGCATAGCAGAGAAGAACACATTTGCCGTCTTCTTCTTTCTGTCCATGTTAAATTGGCAATGGATAGCTTGGAGGATTTTTAGTTAAATTTATCTAGATATTTGATACATATTTGAGCTAAGTTGAGATGCTCTGTTGACAAATGAAACCAAATGCAAAATTGAACAATTCTATCAAACTTTACAGTTATATTATTACATTAAAGACTCCTCATCTACGTGCCTAAGTAGCGAAGAAGATTTCGAAGATTAAGAGATCTAAGTTAAATCTATCTAAGTTAATAAATAAATCTCAGTTAAAGTTGTGATTTTACCCAATAATTAATTGATTATATTACAAGCCAATGCAAGCTAATACATAATTTTCGTATCATCATTACGCACTGCGCCACAGAAGCGTTGATGGCGTAGTGCGTAAGGGCGTTGTCTCCCACCCAGGAGGCACTGGTTCGAACCGCCACGTACCAATGTATTTTCAAATTTTGAATTCATAATTATGTACGTTTAATCGACGCTTTTACGGTGAAGGAAAACATCGTGAGCAAACCTGCACACACCTATGAAGAAATTCTTAGGTTGTATGTGAAGTCGACCAACATTCACTTAGCCAGCGTGGTTGACTAAGGCCTAATGTTTACACCCCACATTAGGGGCAGTAGGTAGTCTCCTCAAATAAAAAGGAGGATGTAGAGAGGACAATAAATAAATAAAAATGTGGGGTAAGTTCGAGCCCGTCGGTAGGGACATTATATGAGCTGTTGTAATGATTGCAAGCTAAGTATTTATAAAAAACATGATGATGATTTTCCAAAGTGCACTGTATCTGATCATCTTCGAGTACAGCTTGCAATTGTTGACGAGTAAGATAGTAGGTACACTAATTTTCTCATAACTAAAGTTAATATACGTCATCTGATACCGCATCATCTTCCGAGTAATTGCTGCCTTCTGACTGCGTAACCAAATCGTCTATATCGATTCCATATATTATTTTTGTAGTTATTATGTTGAAAAATTGAAGCAAAAGCTTACAAATTCATAGAAAATATCGTAAAGAATAATCTCAATAACCAAGATAGCCTAACTGCATGGAGTATCATTTTTGACACCAGCAAGAGCATGATAAAAATGTTACAACCAATACAAATATTAATAAAAAATATTGCATTATCAGCAATTATATACACATACCTTCGTCATTTTCAATTTTCTAAGTATATTTATCAATAGATTTAGATTACATGACCGGATAAAAAGTACAATTTCGAGAGTAATTTGCATTTTTTTAGACAGCTAAAAGGTAAAGGAATTTTATGTATGTGAGTTTTATTGAATCAGTCAATTAGTATGAATTCTTAAATGAAAATAAAACAAGTATCATTTTTGATACTTTATGCACTTTATTATATTAAATTGAAAGCTAAATATTTATAAAAAAACTGAATTCAGAACTTTATTTTGTGGTTTAGTATAGATTTTAATGTGACCAATGAAAAAGCTCAAAAAAAATTAAAAGAATATTGGAAATAAGTAAATATTTAACTCTTCAGGCCTTAGCAATATTCTACAAAATGATTAATGTCTGATTTTACCCAAAGATGATAAAATTATAAAAGTTTAATTAATTAATTATTTATTTTGCTGATTACTGTTATTTTTTTTTTCTCTGAAAAGCAACCACTGAGAACAGCCAGACCAACTTTTTTCACCTGTGGAGACCCCATTCTTCGAATAGGTACTAAAACTGACCATTTCTGTTATCGTTTTTTTTTCGCAACAATGCACTGACTTTCGCGCATCATAACTCTGAAACGCAACCACTGAGAGCCGCCAGACCAACGTTTTTCATCTGCGGAGACATTATTCTTCGAATAGGTACTAAAACTGACCATTTCTGTTATCGTTTTTTTTTTCGCAACGATGAAGCCTCTTGTAAGCTATATAACTCGAAGTTGCAACCACTGAGAGCAGCCAGACCGACGTAATTCACATTAGGGGACTACTCTACAAACTATAAAAGTAAATCTAACCGTTTCCATGATCGTTATGAAAAATCCTGCCACCTCTCAGTCTATTAGTTATTTTTAAAATATAGCTTTGTTTCCTTTCAATGATGAACGATCTTTCGTATTAAGAGATTTCCCCGGATATGGATGTTCATAATTTTTAGATTATACAAGAAATGTACGGGAAATGCAGTCTGCAAGTTGTCAAAGGTTCAGGCCAAGATAAATTATTCTAATGCATGTATTGCGGTATGCTTTATGGACCTTTGCGAACGGTTTAACGTTCAAGAGTTTAAAAAGGATTTTTACTATTTAAAAATGCAGTGAAGATTATTCGTAATATCGTAAATTACTGTTTAACAGGTGTGAAATATGAAATGTTGAATAATATAATAATGATAATAAAATTCGTATCGAGATGTAGCAACCTGAATTAGTAATTCTGTCATGATTATACGAGTACGATGTTGCAGAATTGAATTTTAAAATTAATTTCAGATTTCAGTGTGTTTTCATGTGAATGCTGTATAGGCCATTTGCACATTTTTAAAATCGGGAGTGGTCTCCCCTTGACTTTCTCGTATACAGAAAACGACTCAAAAGTTGATAGACACTTATATGTATTTTGATGTCATACATGCATGTTAAATTTGGTTGCAATAAGTTAAAGAATACTCGAGTATCGTGCTAACGCACAGACATACACACAGAATTAATTCCAAAAACGGTATATTTGGACTCGGGGAGGTCCAAAACGTGTAAATCCGTCAAAATCTCGAGGTCGAATTTTTTGACGATTACAAGACTTTCTCTATGCTACTTATACGAGAAAGTAAAAATACTGAATATAAAATACTCGGTTTCTAGAACTTTATAGAAAAAACAAATAATGACATCATTGACCATCGGCCAAACACTATTTTTTTAAATATTAATATATTCCACGCCCACGCCAGTTATCTAGCTAGACCATTAAAAGCGTGTTTGAACTTAACGGACAAATATACATAATAATATACACTTACGTGCAATAAAATCGACTCACCTCGTATACTTCGATTCTTAATATATCGGTATATAAAAATAAGATTTGATAAACAAAATCTGTAAATATAATTTGAATGTACATTTCATAAGCTTTATTCAATCTACTCTAAACACCGATAATCGAAGTATTGGCGACAATAGACTCATTTCTTCGGAAAACCTGGTTTCTCATTTTTACGTCATAGCCATTTTTGTGACTATGTAGTGTTCAGAGTTAATCGAAATCATTCATTCGGTCAGTATTCATTTTTATATATATAGATAGATAATATTCTCCTTGTTTACACCAATTATCTAGCCCAATAGAGTATCACTAAGAAAGATCTTAATGAATGCATTACATTGTTCTGATATTTTTAATTTTTACATTATTATAACGCAGCTATTTTTTTTTATATTTTCGTACAGACCGACTACAGGTCAAGCTACCCAAATTTATTTATTAAAGGGGAAATCTCAGATCAAGACTTTTTTATTGGTCTAAATGTAAAATTAACATTGTAAAATAATGAAAACTAAGATAAAAAAGTACAGTAGTATGTTATTTAAATGTAGTATTTTACAACAGAGAACAATAAAAATTGTGAATAGAAATATTTTTTTTTAAGATTATCATTGGTTTTTCATTTAAAGTGGGAAAAGAATCTACTAAAATTTTACTTTTTTTTCTTAAAATGGGTGCACAAAATAAAATCCAATAGTACTGGTCACTTTCAAATACATCAATCGTGTCATCTTCACTTTGATCGAAACCGCCAACAAGGACATCAACAGTATACTCAATAGCAATAGCTTCCTCCTCCATTTCTAATAGATTTTTTCTCCCCTGATTTTCAATCCACCTTAGCATTTCATTCATGTGACGGTTTATAGTACAATATGGTTTATTGAGGAATCTCCTACCATAACATATATTAACCCCCCATATAAACATTCCTCACTTCTCCCTCTTCAATTCTTGGTATTTGCCTTCTATTGTATATTCCCTTTCTTCTCTTGGGTCTGGACATATAGCTAGTGCTCCTTTAGAGTGCTCTATAGTTGTAGGCCTTTCAAAAAGTGCTTTTACCCATAAAGAATCCAAAGCATCACTTGTTCTAACTAATTCCATCATTGTGACGAAGTTCAGGTCGCAAACTTTAGAGAACAAACAAATCTATTTTATTTCCTCCATAGGGGTGTTAGCAATCTTACTCTCATATATGATAGAGGCAATCAAATTCTTAAAGGATTCAACCTATATTTTAGCATATTTAGGTCATATCTTGAGATAACCTACTAACACAAAATTGTTAAAACAATATAAATTTTCTCTCGGAGGTCATTTATAATGCCAGTGGGAAGGGCAGGATGAGGCATAGTTAGGTCAGGGTAGAAAATTTCTTTGATTGCCGCATTCCTCAGATTCATCGGTATCGCAACTACTTATAGGTTTATTTGTTCTTAACAAATTTCGTTGTAGAGTGGGCTGACCCCATTGTATTCGAGATTTTTCTAGATAATGTTATAATTTTGACCACATATTTCATCGGAGTTGTGAAATAAAACGTCAGTTAAATGAACGCAACAAGCTTTGTATATTTTTGAAGTAAAACTTCTTTAGGCGCGACTAGGGGGTAACTCAGATTTTTCTAACGGAAGTAACGCTCAGTATTCTATAGTCTGTGTAGTTTCCGCTATTTAAAAATAGTAATTTCGATTGGTCGTAAGTATCTGTCATATACTCCGTGCTTCTCGACTTATACGCCAGCTAGTGGCAAAGATCATAATCAATTAGGATTATTTATTTCCAATATTATTGAACAGATCCATTGTGAATAGCAAAGTATATAAAAATTCAACAGTCTTAAAAAAGTTCTTTTAAATTGCACTTGTGTTTTTCAGTTAAAATTTGTAAAATCACAATTATAAAAAACATTACCGTTTCGAGCGAACGCGCAGAAATATGCCCCTGTACGTGAGTATGGTTTTATGTGTAAGTAAACATGAATACGGTCGTTTCGGCATCCACGCTTACTTGTGTAAGTATACGCCCAGAAAAAACGCTTGTCTGAAACCGCTCTAGTATCTTTGTTTTTTAAATTCGGTTTGAAAATCTTTCGCAATCTTTGAAAGCAATATCATACGAATCTTACAACGTTATAAACAATACACGAACAGAGAAGCTGAAGTATTTCATTATGCACCTTAGTAAGTACTTCGGTTATGTGTCAACCGCAAACATTCTAAAGTTTTCGTTTGAATTTCACATTGTTCATACAAATTTCTCTCTCATGACCGCTACGTTACCTCACAGCCCTGTTATCCCGCCGATTAATCCACATATATTACATATTCCGCCGAATTTCCTGTAAGCGGCCCTTTAACATGCCTAGGGGTGGTTTGCATGTATTTAAACACCTTATACAACTACTACTTAAACTTTTTACAACTAATACTAAGCTGTAATACAAATTATTTCACATCATGCATGATAAAAGGGACGGAAAGGTATCATGCGATGGCCTCCATTTTTCATCATTATATTTCTTTTATAGCAAGGACAAGGTGGACCGACGATCTGGTAAAGGTCTCGGGAAGCCGCTGGATGCGGGCAGCGCAAGTCTAATCGGTTTGGAGGTCCTTGGGGGAGGCCTATGTGCAATAGTGGGTGTCTCTTGGCTGATATGCTGATGATGATGATGAAGCGAAATGAATTCATCCTACCTAATGGTAATCGGAAGTGAAGTCCAAATGCATAGATCTAGTCAGAGAGATAATACATATGCGCCGCACTAACAACCTTCACCTTACCGATCTGCAAGCCTTCTTCTCTGAATGACCCGAAATAACAAGAAGGAACCACGTCGGCTGGCAAAGAAATTATGGCCAGCCGCCTTCCTAACACCAACTCTCTACTGATATTGCAGGTGGTTTACTGGGAAACCCGCGGGTGACTCCAAATGAGTAATCTGCTGAGTTCGGAAATGCCCTTTATAGCCGTCGTTACCGCTATTCGATGAAAAGGGGTATTAGTATTCACAACCGGGAACCAGACCACCTATTTGAGGTTAAATTTCGCTAGGTACGGCTGCAGTTTCAATTACAAATACAAAAAGGTGTAATTCGACATAGTGTGGATCAGACGCCATGTGAAAACGCTGCGACAATTCAGCGCACGTAATAGAGATGGACGATACTGAACCGCGTTGTTACTGACCAAATAGTACTTTGGTGAGCTTTTGAGTTTCCAGCCCGAATATCATGATGAGGTTCTTTAGTTGTTGCTTAATTGTTAATGATTATTTAACTTTATCTTTCAGTTCATAGAATATCAGCAGAATAATGGCTTACTTTAAGATACTTACATTTGCGAACTATGAAAATCTTAATGACGAATTCTGTATTGAAAAGAACATCTTAAGCAGTATTTAACTACGACGCGTCGTACACAAGGAAAGGCCATTTAAATATAAATTAATTCATATTTTTTCATTTATTTTACAGTAAATAACAAAATGATTATGTTATTATGGGCAGGGTGATAATTAAGGCTGTGCATGGAAAGTTATAGTTCTTCTAAGTTTAATAGTACTAAAAACCATATTCTCTATATTTAAAGATATTAAACAACAAAGCACTATCAGTTGGGTCCTAATCAAATATAGCTGAGGGTTTAGTACATAGAAAACCATAAGATTCTTACTACAAACAGATTCTGAAGAGCAGCCCACACAACACACTTGTATTAATTTAGAAGATTTATTCCCTTTGAAGTGATTACCAAAAGGATATTAATACTATTATTCGATCAGACGTAGAATATCAAACACACGCGTATTTTCTTTAGATAATCGACCAAACAGAGGTAACCGTAGGTATCTAGCGTACCTTTGAAATATAGGAATGTGTTTTAATTGGAATTACGTTTGTTGCTGGTATTAAATTAAGAAATGAACATTTAAATAGCAATTAGATACGAACAAAAGGATCAAAGGGTAGGCTTTACGTGTTTCAAATAATTTAAGTACCTGACATTCGCACTAAATTAGCATATTTGAAGGCAGTGAATACAAAAAAAGTTTCGGTATGGTTTAATTTTCAATTTATATGGATTATAGAGAATGTGACATAGATCCGAAAAATTCTTAAAGATGTGGTTAGTTTCGCTGTAAAAAAATATCTTTGAAAGTTTGACGCCTTTCTGACCACTTTTATCTTACGATTAAAATTATAAAACACTTTCCCGTGACAATCCTACATAACAAGTAAGCACAGGTAGCGGCGGTTGCCACCTGCACGGCGCCGCTATGGTAGTATTAACGTTGTAGTGTGTGACGCGCCTCTCCTGACATAGCAATAAGTTAGAATAAGCATTATATGTAATTAGTCGTAAGTATCTTAGTAATAAACCATACATCAAAGTAAACACTCGTCGTTTATATTGTTATCCCCGATCCCCACATTGCATGGCAACCCTGCCCCATCTGCGCAGCGCTGCCACGAGGCAGCACTCTGCCTCGGCCTCTGTAAAACCGATTTGGTAAAGTGGTATATATGTAAAACAATGGAAGCAAACATAAATTATGATAACAGTGCAGTTAAACAATTAATGGAATGCAACATAAAAAGATTAAAGAAGGTCTTTGAATATCCTTGGGAGCAGACAAAATTCAAAATAGGAACAGTAACACTGTCTAGAACTCTTGTTCCTGTTAACCCTAATGTGATTGATATTCCCAAGGACTTAGTGAAGCCTGCTATATTACATGCTCTTGGATTGAGCAACATAATTGAGTACAATGACATACCAGAGTATTGTCTTGGTCAAGTACGAAATATTATAAATGAAAGCATTCTTGATGTTAGAAAACTACCTAATTTATTAAATTACATCCAGTCACAGATGGATAGTAGAATGATATATTTACCCACGCTTCCGAGGTTAAGCCCTGATTTCGTATACATTTCTCTTGCATTGGTCCAGCCTCAATATAGAGTTGATTCAATTATGGAGGAATTGTCACAGGAAAGGGGCCAGAATTTAGAGATTACGAATATCTACATAAATTTAATACTCCATTGTCAAAAATTGGAACTGGGATACCATATACGTGGATTAGTGTATTCAATAACTATAAATGAGTACCCACTACAAAAAAATTTGATAAGTACTGATGAAAACAGATTTACTAGATTCGTAAATGGTGTAATGGGCTATGAAATCATCCCGAAGATGGGAGGGAAGGCATAAAATTTTATGCCAAACCAAAAAAAGTGTTTGAGACCGTACACACAAATAAAGAGGTACTATAGGGATCAGGTCCTTCAGAATAAATTGCGATGCGACCGAGAGTCCACGCTGAAAGCTGTTGGAGACCAAAATTTGTCTTAATTCATGACCCTATAAATAAAGTATGGTATAAATATGGTGGAGGGTCAGATCCTTCTATCGATCATGGTGTGAACGAGTTTTCCTCTGCGAGATAAATTCGAGTCTAAAAGAGACTTAAAATAATAAATAAGGGCGTGCGCACGACCCATAAACGGCACTGGGATGCCAATAATAATAATAATAATAGTACATTATAATACAAGTGAGTAATGTTGAAAATTACGTTTGAGGCTGACATTGAGCACGAGCGCAGCGAGTGCTTAATATTCAGCCGAGAATGTAATTTTTAACTGCTCACGAGTGTTATACGACGTTTTTCAACACCATTGCGAGTAATTAATACATAATGCAAAATATCTACTTGCAAAATAGTACTGAAAATTGAAAAATGGCTCGCTTTTATTTTTTCATTGACGGCTTTGTGGGCGAAATACTAAGGTACCGACGCTTATACAGCCAAAACAGCAAATTATATATTTTTTACAAAATAAATATATTCTTTTAATATTTATGTATGACTTCTATTTAATAGTTGTAATTTTAAATAAGGTTTTTATAATTGTATATCTTTAAACAGAGTGTTTCTAAACGCCAAACTTATTTAATTTACAAATATGTTTCAGCATTTTGCATATAAATTCTCTTTGGTTTCTATTTTTTTTTTTCTTATAAATAAAAGCGTGACTTTTCTTTACGAAACTATTAACCTTTGTTTGATTACCAAACTGTGCGGTAATCGAATTTGAAATTCGAAAGATATTATAAGTTGGTAATATTATACATTGTGAAACTAAAATTGGTGTAGTTACATACCAATTACGAGCAATGGTGTTGAAAATTATATAATATGATATAATAATAAAAAAATATGAGTCGACTATAAATAAAATGTGTACTAAATGATATATGTATATCAAAATAAAACGGTTGGCCAGACCGTATGATGATAATTATTATAAAAGTACCTAGTTGTGGAAGAATTATGTAGTCAAGTGTACTGATACGTAATAAAATGAATGAGTTGAATAATGAGAATATTTTGAAAGTGAGATGATAAGTTGAATAATGATGTGTTTATTAGATGAAATAAGGACAAGTGAGTATAAATAATAATGAAGAAGTTAAAATAAAGTAAGATAAGAGATATCTGATAAAGGTTTATTTTATAAATAAAGTTACAAAACTTAAAGTTATCCTTGAAATAAAACGAATTAATTGTGCTAGATTTAGCGACAAAATAGGAGAAACTTATGAATATTATATATTTATAAATAATAATATGATGAGAACCAGAGGACATTTTGCTGTACCTACCTGTAGAGTTTTGTTTTGTCTATTACTCAAATAAATATCAAATATAATTATTATGTACTCGTATATTTTTTTTATTGAAACTTTCATAGTTTTGTTGAGAAACTTTGTTGCATAGTCTCATATTATGTTATTGTCATAAGTAAAGATATTATTTGAAATTTAAATACTTTCAAATAATATTGTTTGCGGTTTTGCGCGGTGTCGCTGGTGGTTTCGTTGTTGATGCAATGTGCGTGTTGATAAAATGTGGTCAATAATTTTTAAATTTAAATTTTCGTGCAATTTTCGTGTTGTGGTTCGTGGTACTTACGTGTAAATACTTTAACTGTAAATGTGATAAATAATTAGATGTAGTCGAAAACTGTTCCTGGGTTTTAAATTTCAATGTATGCTTTATTATAATACTTTCATTCTTGTTACTCAATCATCGGAAACGGATAATTTAATACATAGCAATATGAAGTCGACCCAGAAGAGACTACGAGCGGAAGCTTGTAAGAGATAATTTTAAATTAATCTCCTTAATAAATTATCAGTGCTTACGCAGGCCTTTGTTAATTTAAATTACGTTTGGTTTATTAATTGCGTTATTTCATGTTGATCGAATTAAGAACATTTATAAAGAGTAGGTACGATTCGCGATTTATTCACGAATTTCAGTTGTTTGCTATGTTTTGTGTAGGTATCATACAAGATAATTTTAAAATGTTGTTTGGTACAGCGTTTGTACCTAGTTGCGGTTAGGTTTGATACATCGGCCAGTTTATTTTAAGAAAGTCATATACATATTAATTGTCGTGAGAATAAAGATTGTAGCGCACTTATCAGTTGGAAAAGGAACGGCTGCTTTTACTATGAACGCTACGGAACGGCCACGAAACGTAGCGTATGGCCTTTTTCACAGTAAGAAGAAGCGATACGGTTCCAAGGTCATAAATGTGATACCACCTTAAAAGTGAAGTATATAAACATATAAGTGAAGCCGTACGGCTTTCAACCTCGAGATTATCTGTATAAATAATATGACCGGTAGTCTGGACAAAGGTTTTATCAAGTATACGGACATGTAGTTTTGGTGACATCACACTATGCGGGTTAGTGATTAGGTTTATGATAATATCAAAACAGACTAACTCGTTATAATGTCTTCTTAATGTGAAGTAATCTAAGCATATAATTTGAATTTATTTTACTTAAATTCACAGGAAGTGGACTAGTTTTCCAGATCGTAAGCAGGTGTGCGAAGTATTACAGCGAGGTTGAGGTAAATACTTCTGACGTACATCTCGAGAGTAAAATGACGTTTTAATTAAGTGTTTATACATTTTACCAAGGAATTTGTAGACTAATTACTAGCAACAACACGATATACTTAAACCTCCTTGATATTATTAACGAACTAGTAGGAGTATGATATAATTTTGATTAGTTTGCCACCGTATTTGAGTTATTGTTAGTTAATACGCTTATGCCGTCTTGCTCATAAACAATAGCAGATGAACGAGACGACACAATCTTTATTCCCGGCATTTTAACTATGTGTTTCATTAGGTGTACATGCGTGCAATCACGCTCATAATCCTAAGAGTGTAGAGCAGCGTTTGAAACATTTGTGTTGAGGACGCAGCTTTATGCGTTCTCGTTGCATAGCAACGGGTGTTTGTGCCACTGCCTGCTAGGGACAAGTGTCAAATTGCGTGTGTGTCTAAACGCCTCCTTGAGATCACGATCACTCTTTTTCTTTTACTGACGCTCCGAATATCGCCTGCTAAAGAACAAGGGCGGGATATAATGCAAAATGTCAAAACTGCGCCATTTTACTCAATTTTGAATGAGTTATTTTCTGAGGCCATACTTTTTAAAAAGCACAGTACTACATATTAATTACAAATTTCATACTATGTATAATCTGGTGCAAATTATTTCCCCGTATGTGTCTCTTCTTTAATAAAACGGTTGGTTAGACATTAACTTGATTAAAAAAATATTATTTGGAAAGCTGCTACAGTGGGGATCAAAACTTAAGAGATTTGTAAATTTTGAACCGGCTACTTAGCTATGGCATTTTGAAGTTCACGCTCATAAGAGATATCCACTGCAGCAGTTTGAAGACCCGGAAACCGTTCTAGGGCTCATTATGGTATTGAGAGCATGGTCCACATGTTATGGATGTGGATAATTTTTATAAATCGCCATGTCTTGCAGGTCGCTTCAAGGCTTTGGGGTTTGATTGTGTAGGAACCCTGTGAAAAAATCGCTAGTTTGTTCCATTGGCTCTGCACAATCTAACCAAGAGGAGCACGCGACCAGGACAGATCACTGGTCTCAACCTCTATCTATCTCCAGAGACTAGTGATCGATGTGATTGTATGGAAATATTTCTATGATCTCTGCATACCATGGCAACACTGACATGCAAGTTCAAGGTTCCACCATCCCGATATTGGATTACACAATGTCATGATGGGTGGGGTGGATAAAAAAGACCAGATGTTGGCCATGTATCCCATAGAGCGGAAATAAACCAGGGTGTGGTCCAAGAATCTTTTTAGAAGACTTTTAAATGTGTCCGTCATGATCATGAGCCTCGTAATATCATTTATTTTTATTTAATAGTTTACTGTATCTCTCTTCTTCTTCTCCCCTCAGTCACAAGAATTTCCGTATTATTTTGGTCAAATCTAAACACTCTTCTTCCACCTCACTGTCAAACATACGCTTCGATATTACACATCGCGTGACCGAATACCCCTTTTTCTGTAGTATTAGTATCTATTTGCTTCATATTACGAATTTTTTATTGTGAATTTCTACTGTATACGCATCACCAAAGCCGTCACAGCATAATTTATGAGGGAGCTTACACAGAAAGATAGACCAATATTACGGCTTTTTTATGTTCGAGGATTTGAATTTCAACACCTATTGCATAGTTATGTGAAATGAAGCGGCTTATAGTATACAGCAACTGTAAATGTCTTTTACGGTAACAAACAAGATACATTCTAATCTTTTCATGCATGGTAAATCACGTTTTGTTTACCTTATTAAGTGTTGGATTTGGATTGGACCATCATATTGATGAAAAGATTATTTTGAGTAAATACTCTTAAAATTGCAAGGAGATGCTTATCTTATATGAATTGTGATTAATTGTGATACGGCAAAGAAGGGTGTTCATGTTGAGATGACAGCTGATCCAGAATACCTATTAGAAAAAAGAAACTTGTTTTACTCGACTCTGAATAAAATTGTAAACAAGGCAATAATTATATTACTATTATATAGGCTGAATTATGTTTCTCTCTTCTTTGTATCGATTGCCACTTGTCTAGGCACTATTAGTTATTACGCATGACACAGACGGGTAAATAGTTTTAACACACTTTATTGGGCAAAATAATATGGTATATTCATTAACTTTTCAAACCAATCATGCATCGACAAATACCTAATATTAAACAAGTACTTCCTGTACTTATAAAATCGTAATACGTATGTAACCGTTCTTAAATATGTTTATTATTTACTTTATTTTATCATATCTATTTGGTATGTATATTATTATCGTATTTGTTTCTTGGTATCATATTGTTTCTTTATACTATCATCATCATAATCATTTCAGCCCAGAGACACCCACTGTTGGACGCCTCCCGCAAGGATCTCCAAAACGGACGGCCCTGCGCTTCCAGCGACCTTTACTAGATCGTCAGTCCACCTTGTGGGGGCCCTGCTACGTTTCCCAGTACGTGGTCGCCACTCGAGGACCATTCCGCCCCAACGGCCGTCAGTCCTCCTCGCAATGTGCCCTGCCCACTGCCACTTAAGGTTCGCAATTCTTTGAACTATGTCGGTGACCGTGGTTCTCCTGAGGATCTCATCATTTCTGATATGATCACGCAGAGCAACTTCGAGCACAGCCCTCTCCATTGCCCTTTGGGTGACCTTGAGCCTTCTTATGAGGCCATTGTAAGCGGCCACGTTCGGTTCCATAGGTCGGTTCCAGCAAAGAACTCGCTCGTGAACAGAGCTACCGCAAGATATTCTCCGGCGTCGAAAACCGATACTAGTGCATTCATACGTAGGTACATTGATTGTGTGTGAAGTATTTGTAACTGCAAAAGAAAGATCTCAAGCGTGTGCTGAAGAAGTGAACAGACCTGCTGAAAAGCCGCTGGTCACCAGGATTGAAATCGCCGCAGCATTGACCGCAGGTACCCAAATTATCCAACGTTCCAGTATCACACGCTCGCATCCTATTTTAATTCCAAGTTTTGAACCGCATACCTTACAGTCCACTAACTTTCCTACTTAAATATGTTCTGGTCCTTTATCAGGCCAGAATCCGCAACATTTACTGGTAGGTACTTATAATGTATATAATAGGTTAGGGAAAAAGTTTCTTCGCATTTTTTAAGAAAATTCAAAACATTTTTTAATATAGTTTATTTACATTTAACTAAAGTATGTAGGTACCATTTTGCCATCTTGTAGGTAGGGACATGATCCCATTGCTATAGAAATTTTGGGACTTCTGGTCAAAATACCGCGACAAGTGGTTTTGGCAGTCCTCTCGTGATGTTAACCTGACACTGCCTAAAGAATTCTGAAGAGACCGAAACAGGTGGAAATCTGAAGGTGCAAGGTCAGGACTATACGGCGGATGCATTAACACCTCCCAGCCAAACTCTCTTAATTTTTGCTGAGTGGCTAAAGATGTGTGAGGCCTAGCGTTATCATGATGAAAAACCACACCCCTTCTGTTGATTAATTCCGGCCGCTTTCTCTCAACTTCTTGCTTTAATCTCATCAGTTGTTCGCAGTAGAGTTCAGAATCAATGGTCCTGCCTGGTGGTAACAGCTCATAATGAATAATGCCCTTCCAATCCCACCACACACACAGCATCACCTTGTTGCGAGTTAACCCGGGTTTCGCCACAGTCTGTGAAGCCTGACCGGCCTTTGACCACGACCTTTTTCGCACGTTCTTGTCGTACGTGATCCACTTTTCATCAACAGTTATCAGCTTCTTCAAAAATGGTTCGGTTTCATTAGGTCGTAATAAAGAATCACAAATGAGTACACGGTTCATTAGGTTTCTTTCAGTGAGCTCGTGAGGTACCCAAATGTCGAGCTTTTTTGTGTACCCAGTTTTTTTCAAATGCGCCAAAACTGTTTTGTGGTCAATTCCCAGTTCTTCAGCTACGTCGTAACTACTGACATGCCGATCTTGCTCCACTTTTTCAAAAATGGCATCCATTTTATCTGTAATAGGGCGACCAGAGCGACGTGCATCTTTGACATCAAAAGTTCCGGATTGAAAACGCTTAAACCAAATTTGTGCTACTCTCACAGACACTGCACTAGGTCCATAAACATCGCAAATTTTTTTCGCGGCTTGCGTTATTTTTACCTTTTTTGTAGTAAAATTTTAAAATGTATAAAATTTCTTCATTAGATTCACTCATCTTGGCGGTACGAAAAACAAATGAAAATCACACATTTTCCTAATTTGAATTTGGAATTATGTTCTTTAAAATTTAAACTTTCAATGATACCAAAACCAGCCAGATACAAATAGCCAAAGAGATTTTATTACAAGTTTATACATACTATAATGCGAAAAGACTTTTTCCCCAACCTAATGTGTAATTTATAATATTATATTAAATGGGTACACACGGCTACCTAATATCTTGTTTTGTAATTGTCTTTGTGTGTACATTAAATAAAATAAATGAGTAGAAAGTAAAGTAAGTTTCTATGCATTCGATCCCGCGCTGACCTACATTGTATGCCTACATCACAATTAATCGAATATGTCATGGAGAATAGCAATTCCCATGACACTTCTGGTGGTGTAATGTTGGAGGTGCCATGGGAAATGGACGAACATGACTACGTAATGTTTACTGTGAGTATACGAAGTTGCTTTTACATTGGGTTTTGATGAAAAAGCACACACACACAGAACACACATACCGGTGAATTGGAACGCAGGGGTGTCTAGGGTTAAAAAAATTAGTTTATTTAATGCTACGCGATCACAGTGCTGCTGCCGCGTGACTAAATTGAAGGCGTCCAAGTCCTACAATTTGAGAATTTGCTTTTATTTTTGGAATATAGAATTTATAAAATGACAACACTGAACCAGTGTGAGATTAGTCGCAATATCATTGTTGCCAATCGGGCCTTTTTTATATTATGGTTTGTTTTTGATGTAATATGTTTTTTGACGTTGATGTATTTTTGAAAGTATTATATTGGATTTTTCTTGTTGCTAGTAAGTCGCCTTTTTCTTTCTCCCGTTTTGCTCCCTTTGATTCCCTTTAAAAGAGCTATCGATAACATTAGTGGTCCTTCGAGCCAGATCAACTTGAACCTTTTGGTATGCACGCCTATAGTTCAAATCATAACCTTATTTAGGGCGTTTTATGATGAAGTCAGAACAGGGGTAACCACTAACCAGATTTAGAGTCAGGGCGTCTGTTGCCAAAAAGGGAGTTAAGCGTACAAGAGATGGTAAATTGTACCTGTTTCAAAACAGCAAGAAAACACTCAAAACATTTCCCAGTAGGGATTAACAAACCAACATATCTCCCTTTTACAAGGTATAACACTAGCCCCTGAAAGAAGAACTGGGATTTTACGAAGCATTGGTCCATTGGCACAAGCAATTTTATTGATCATGGAAGATAAATTTTTCGATAAACTTAAATCAGCCATGTCTAATAGTCTTCAAATGTTACCAATGGCTTCGGAAATTATCAGTTCATTTAAAGAGGCTAATAACCCTGGAAATGTATCTGGCGTAATGAAAGAACTAGGTGATATCCTACTTCTTACTACAGCACGATCAACACAAAAGATCTATTTCCCATTGCTACTGTTTTACATTATGTGGAAATCTAGAGGGGCAGTGCAGTGGAGTTTCTCTGGGGCTCCTGTGATAAAGTATTACACTGAATTCATCAGAGATAAAAATGTCAAATTCAGGATGAGGAGCGGTGCGGACCCTTTGAAAACATCAGAAGTGGTGTTCCATGCTATTTTTGGAACATATTTAGATAATTTCAATGTTTTAGAGAAAATTACCACCAAGGCAAAATGGCATACGAGAAAAGAAGTGAATGCAGTTTTCCAGAAAAGAGGTGAGAAAGAACAGGTAGTCTTTGCCCCAATAACATTTAAATATGTTTCAAAAATGGCACAGGCCCTCTTAACAAAATCTTTAGGAAACATAGACCCTGTATCTATAGGAAGACCTTCTTTTACTGGATTTCGAAAAAGGCACTTTACGCAAGAAATGAGCCTGCGGAGATTTATCGCTCGGAGAGGTTGCCCGCGACAGGTCTATTCAGACAATGGAACGGCGTTTGTGGGACTCAACCGGGAGCTGAAAAAGTTGTACGGCGAGCCAATTGCCACATTCGCGGCGAATGAAATGATCCAGTGGAGATTCATACCACCGGCGGCTCCTTTCATGGGCGGAGCATGGGAGCGACTAGTTCGTAGTATAAAGACGGCGCTCAAAGTAACTCTGAAGGAAAAGTCACCGTCTGATGAGGTGCTATCGACGCTCCTTTTAGAAGCAGAGGCGGTGGTGAATAGCAGACCCCTCACCCACGTGTCTCCTGACCCGGACCTGAGGCCTTGACTCCGTTTCATTTTTTAATTGGAACGTCTTCCGGTAAGAATGTGCCAGCGGAATTGGACGACGGTGACCTCTGTGGCAGAATTAGATGGAGGAAAGCGTTCATTTTTCGCCCCCCAAATCTGTAGATACATTTAAGCCGGTTTTGTTTTTCTATCAAAACTACCAAAAAAGTGTACTATTAATAAAAAATAGGTATAACGGCTATATGTACGCCAAAGTAACCGGTACGACAAAGTTCAAAAGGAGACAGATTGGGTTCTCACACATGTTTTTATTCACTTATGAAAGATTACAAGAAAAGAAAAAGCTTTTTTCATTTTGATCGGTAGGATCTTTTTTGTTTAATTTTTGTTAAGACACACGTTAGTATAAGTTTTATACTTTAATTTGGGAGAATTTCCACGTTTATTCTTTTTTTAGAAGTTTACTATTTCTTTAACCACATTTTTACACGAACTATCTGTGTCATATGACTTCTTTTTATTAGTTTTTAGTGTCACAGATGTATGACAGGAACGATTCCTACCACAGCAAAAAAAGCTTTAATTTTAAAATTTAGTTTAAATAGTTAAATGGACTTTGCCAAGTTCTTTTAAGACGTAGCGCACACCAATAGCAGAGCATTTTCTGAGAATACTGCAATATTGACTTTGACAGACAGTGCGAAATTAAATACACCTCCAAACGTGATTATTGGACTAGAGTAATGCAAAGTGCATTACTCTAGTATAAATTCTAAATACACGAGCATAGTCGAGCCTCCCAATGTCGCCGCGCCCGCGCTTATTGGTGCTGCAGTGAGATACATCTTATCTGCCACGTTTCTTTTACCCAAACCGTCCGTCTGGTTTTATGTCGTCTTGTTTTATTTACATATTCTTCATATTCCTCTTTTTCTGCAAAAAGGGCGATTATCAATAAGTCCTATATCCCAATCAACCATAGTCTGCCAACGTAGAAGTTTCGCATCGAATGGTCATGCGCGCTCGCCTAGCAACGTAAACATTCTGAACCAAAATTGGTCAAACTATTTATGTATTTTATCTATACCATATAATTTTATTATAATTTCTGAAATCCTAGTCATTTTGTTTACAATTTGAATAAGTTAATTATGTATGGACAACATTAATTAAATTCTAAGACAGGATTAAAGGCGAGTATCAGAAATTACTCCCCCCTATGGAGTTTCGCAAAATAACGCTAATAACCTGGAGGTACATGTGAAACATCATCGCATTTTATGCTTTCATATGTAAGATCCGAACCAGCAACCTTCACCGAGCTGATAATAAAATGAAACATATTTTATAACAACTTTAGTATATCAGAAAATATGTCAAGAATGGGATGGCTAAAAAATCCTAGATTATTAAAAAATAATATTTTTAATGAAATGTTGCAACATCAAGATACTGAGAAAAATTTTACCCCGATTTAAAGTATCAAACGTATAGAATGTGCAGCCGTTGGGTTGCCTATTATTTACCTGGACAAACTACTCGGTTTTTTTTATGTTAAATAGGCTGGGCGTTTGACCACAATCTCGCCTGATGGAAAGCGATGATGAGGCCTATGGTGGTACACGCTCGCCTAGAAGATGCTTGTTCACTCTGGCCTTAAAGATGTCCAGATTATACTGATCCGGGAAAACAGCCCTCTACAAGGAGTTCCACTCCTTAGCAGTTCGCATAATGAAAGCTGAAGCAAATCGCTTCGTGCGAATTGGAGGAATGTCCACAACATAAGGGTGAAAGCCCTCGCCGCGTCTGGTCGTCAGGTTGTCAGGTATAACCAGGTATGTCAAAGCCAGTTACCTTGATATAATATTTTTTCTATTATCCTTGATTGGCTAATAGAAAAAACATTATATCAATATAAGCGCTGTTTTATTGCGAACACGTTGATATAGGTTTGTCTGCAAAAAACTTGGTCCTTATAGAGGTTTGCGAATTTTAAAGATTCAAATTTTAACGCGAGTGGAAATAGAGAGATCCGAGTTGAGTATAGTGTGTAATAATAAAGGACACAACATTGCAGTCGCACTTTATGGGACCTTGAATATAAGAAAATGCGCATCCTCAGTATTCATACGACAGAGAATGCTGGCGATACTCTAGTAAACAGTGAGCGTTATTTTGGTGTTGCAACAAGTGGTATTCTGTATTGTTGTGATAAAAAGGTTAAAAAGTGATTTATGTGAGGCTCGAACAATTCTTTAAGTGATTTTAGCGATGAAACTTTTAAAAATTGCTCGATAAAGTTAGCTTTTCCTAAAAAAAAACTTTAGAGATGACGTTGAACTAACTAAAGCAGTTCTCGATTTGGTAGTTTAGAAACTAATAATGAATCATATGAATTCCAGAGTCAAAATTATACTTCTGATGAATCAGATATTAAATAGAAAATATTTATAACAATTTATTTTTCAATAATATTAGCAAGAAGTTTTTGACCTGTGTCCTGTCCTGGATGTCGGATTTTGTTTGTTAGTTCATTGAAAGATTAGTTTTTTTTGGATTTGATGCCCCTTTTTTGGAGGCTAGTAGCCAAATATTACCTACAGCTCTCGTAAAACATGTAAATTATGCGCGTGATAGTATGAGTTTTGTTTTGCATTTATTTAGGACATATTTAGGATAACAAACATTTGCACACTTTACAAGAGACTAGGCACTCAACTACTTATTGCAAAAAGATATTACTCAAGCGCAACCAGTTTCGCAATTTTCAAATTTACAAATAAAATATTTAAGTACTCGTCAATCCTATTCAACATATTTAACACTAGAGGTCGCCCGCGGCTTCGCTCACGTCAATATCGGTTAAATTATAGCCTATATGTTAAACTGATGTATGAGCTATATTGTTGTAATGTTTTATTGAAATGCAAACATCAAGAAAAAAGAAAATTACTAGAGACATACCTGTAACTATGTGTTCCTTTTCTCCTCCCGTAAAAGGTGATAAAGAGTATCTGTCAAATTATTCTATTTTCGTCGATTATGTCGAATTTTACCATCAAATTTTGTTTATCGATAGTTCCGTGCTCGCAGGCTGATTTAGAAGCTGAAACACGCAATCGTAGCACAAATCTTGTTTCCTCACAGACCCAGTCCGGCTTTGAGCAGAGCAAGCATAATTATTATGAACCCACCTAATGCTCTTGGATTAGGATTATATCAGAACTGGCACAGGATCACGCAAAGCAAACAACGAACTATGCCTAATCTCTGTTGGCAAGAGCTTATGTTAGAGAACATCTATGAGGAGATATTTACTTCGAATGCTAGGTCTGGAAACTTGATGTTTCTATAGCACAAGCGTAAAAATCATGCCGTCGATTCGGTTTTCGAATTTCTCCAGCCTGCCTAGCATGACCACCGAAACACGATATGATATAGCCATTTATCGCGTTGAACTATCGAAAATTATTGGAAATAACCGCCAACTTGGAATTTTATCGAAACTGCGAACATTTATAAGGCTTATACATGTTCGCAGGTTCGATAAATTTTCAAGATTGCGGTTATATCCAATAATTTTTGACAGTTCAACGCGAGAAATGGCTATATCATATCGTGTTTCGGTGGTCATGCTAGGCGGGCAGGGGGACTATTTACTCTTTTTTTTGACAGTTGAAAGTGATGATCACTGAGCGAATTACGTATCCATTGCTGTCTTACGCGACAAGTGCCATAATAGCGTGTCTTGTAAAACAGCAATGGATGTGTAATTCACTCGGTGATCATCATTTTCAACTGTCAAAAAAAGTTAGGAAATAGGCCTACTTGATAAACGTTCCCGTACCACCATCATATCTAAATCAAAACAATAGTATTAACAGCATTATTGTGTTCTGAAAATTCAAAAATACGTAAGTACTTTTGCCTACCAATCAAATGACTTCTAATTTAAATGGTTTTAAATGCTTTACCGTAAATTGAACAAAGGAAATAAAAATACTTTCATCAAATTAATGGTGTCGGTATCAGTACCTACTATTAAAAATGAACCAAAGGTTTTTTAAGTAGGTATTTCGTGGGTTCCATTGAAAACTGATAATGAGTTTTTGATGGTTCTTTAGGTACGAGAATCGGACAGGATAGATCCGGTTTGTATTTTAGGGGGTATAGCATTTTGAATTTAGATAGGTTGTGCCTATTTTAATTATCACATTATAAAAGTCATTATATTATACTAATAATAGATATCACGCTCACACATTATCTAGCCCAATTTAAGTATCATTAAGAACTTGTGTTATGGATAATTGGACAAATATATAACGAGTGTTAAAAGACCTATCACAAAGCCGAGAACTACGTATTCCGCTCATCAAAAGGTCAAAGTTAGATTTTTTTTAAAGAATTTTATGAAAACTAATTGTCAACATTATTTCTTAATTTTTGTCCAAACAAACGTTATTAAAATATTAAGAATTTCATACCAAAAATGGCTTTAAAACGTCAGCGCTCAATGTAACCACTCGATATCGGGGCCATTCAACTCAGCCAATCAAACGTCGCGAACGTCTCCAAGTTGATAAAAGCACAGCGCGACTTGCGCACTGTATACATTGGCAATATTTTTGGGAGTTTTTTTTTCCTTCATTTATTTGAGTTAAACAAACAGTTACACAATAAATCTTAATAATACATTGTAGATCATTTGACAATCTTACTAATGTGAAACCAACATCGTTAACCACAATTATAACATTTACAGTTATTTAAGTCCTATTGTAAAAGTTTCTTAGATTAATTTGAACTAGTGTCAATTTCGCTCAACTTATTGTACACTGTTTTCTTAAATAAACTTATACTAGTCGCAAATATATCTATATTATTAAAATAGCTATCATAACTGTCAGTCATCCGACCTATTGGTGAGCGTTTCCCTGCATTTGTTCGTGATTCGTGTTCATCACCCAAACATTTGCCACTGCTCGAGTCCGGACCGTTTGCTGTGTAAGCAGCGTTACTGACAAAGACACGGTTGCTGACCACTCCACAACGACGGCGTATTATCAAAACTCTAGATGAAGAAAAATGTACGAATTAATTATTCTAACCGTTTTAATCCAACCTTTTCAACGTTATTTTATAGTAGATCTCTTTCACGAAGAAGAAAAATTTGGTTTTGCATAAGGCAGGGTAAAAAAATTAAAATAGAAAATATAAGAAAATAGCAATCAAAGCCAAGACACTTGAGAAGATATTTGACTAGGAATTCTTTCAAAGCGTTGAAGAAATATACATAGATGGCTAACAGCGCCTGTATCTGGTATCTGGCTACCTGGCATAATGCCGGGGAACGTGGAAAATGGAACATTCGAAGAGATACACAAAAGAAACTATTATAGGCAGAGATAATAGTTACCGCAATCTTTTCCTATTCAGCTATTTGCTTCACGTTATTGTAACGTGCACGGGAAACTAATAGAATACTTTCCCTTCCTATTTGATTTGCTTTTCATCGGGAATCTCGAGCTGAACTAATTAACATCATCTGGGAAAATATTAATTTATTTCGCTAAGTTTCCACAGTGCACCTGATTTGGTATTTAATTAAATTCACCTAAAGCTAAAATAGAGTTCTTACATTACTTGTTGTACAGCTTGGTTTAGACAGGTCTATGGAAAATTATCCAAACTAGTCTTGTGTTTAGAAGCTCAACTGTAGAGTTGGAAACAACTCTTAATTTCAGTAATTTAGTTTCAGGTTAAATAGATGTTGATTTAATTTATAGTTTATCAACCGCAAATATATTAATACTGCGGTTGTAGCGACATCATATACGTATTCTTGTATACCAGTAGGTAAAACTAACGCAAATACAATTTCTAAAGTACTCGTACATCTATTGAAATCTATTAAAATTGTCGAATATATTAATTGATGTATCTGATTTCCGCCTTAAACACAGTGGTTGCCAATTCATCTTCGCCGGAATGTTCATGTACTATCCTTACTTTACAATATCCCTTTCAACCCTTCAACTCCTACCATATATACTTTAAATAACGTTTTACGTTTGTGTACGACACTCATTCGCGAGTATTGACATCATCAACCTGAACTAGGTATTCCAATGCACTTCACTAAATTCTACGCCAAATCTTTTACAATTTAGGCATCGTTGTTGTAGAATGCATTATCACCGTCAATTAGTAAAGCACAGATGCGGAACACATTTGTCAATCAAGTAAAAGATCATTATCTCGCACTTTACTGCTCTACTGAGCCATAGTTATGTATTTTCTTTATTAATGTTGTATTAATGTTTATTCATTGTATAGTAAGCACCTATGTTTAACTTATAATAAATCATAATAATTATCTGGTACACCAACATCTTCCCCATATACTATTCTACGTCTTTCCTGCCCATCCAAAGGTTGTCTGGAAGAGATCATTTGTATAGCGATAAAACCGCACATTGTCTTTGTTGGTGATTTCTATCTGTATTGAATATTTACTAATGTGCAAAAGAGTAATCGATCTATCTAATTGAAGTAAAAACTACACCACGCTGACTGAACTACGTAAACTTCAGTTTGGAATCGTTCAAAAGTACTTACTTGAAATAATTATGTATGAATGGTTGATTAATTAATTCCATTTTACACGTTTATAGGAACCGTAATAGATGTTTTATATTCGTGTATGTCATTTCTAAATGTGAGAGATTGTTTATATCGAAAAGCTTTGCCTTTGTTCTACGTTCATGATTAAATATTCCTTGCCCAGGTACTGGAGTTTGAAGGCAAATTGAATACCAAGTCAAACGCATATTTACGTTGTACAGTTTTGTATTTCATCAGCCAAAGGGCATTATAAATAATCTAACCTTTTAGCTAAATACTCGTTCTGTTTTGCAAAAAAGAAATCGTAACGAGTTAATAAATCCAGTCTTTACAGAACGTATCAAATTTAAAAATTTTGTTATTGAAATGTGTTCTATGTTTTACACAGTAATTAAAGATTAAACGAACTTACCTGTACGTGAAGTTCTATCATAATTATACGATAGTTTTCGTCCGAAGAGATTGGCATATGACTTTGTAGTGGCGAATCCTGCGCGGTACTACAAAGTCATATGCCAATCTCGAGGACGAAAACTTAAGTATAATTTTCGCTAGGTACGTAGTTTCTATTGAAAAGTATTTTTAATTGATTTCCTTATATTCTCTTCATTTTTCAATTTAAATTTAATTTTTTAGGTTTTTGGCACGTATTTGGGCTAAAAACCAAAACATGTATGAACCAGAAATGTTGAACATGAAAATATTTATTCACGTAATATAACCGCTTCTAGCCATTAACTTTGCATCGCACCCGTACTAAAAGTGCTGATGTTTTAGCATCTACCATTCGCTAGCTAATTTGAGAATATCACATATTTCTTTCCGCTGCCTTATAATATTCCATCGGCACTTTACCAGCGTCGGCATTGGCTAATTTTTCTTTTGGGCAAGTAAATATCTATTTTACTTTTGAATGGTCAGCTGAATATTTTTAATGGGATATTTATTATTTAATTCTGTAATTGATATTTCGTTTCTTTTTAGAGACGAAAGAATAATAACTTGGAAGATAATTATCATAAAATTTGCTGCAGCTGCAGAATATTCAAATTTTGTAACTTTTGCAAGAGATTCAGGTTCGCTGTTTGTTAATACGAACGATGCTCTTTGCTCTGTTTTTTATTCATTTATTAAATGCCGTAATACTTTCTTATACCTACTGGTTTTCCTGGTTACCTACGCGTAATTGAAATACAATAATTTTATTCAAATGTTCATGGTTGATATATTGTAATGCTGGCACTTCAGTGCAGTTGATATCTACATATTTACAACAAAATCAGTTCTCAATATCTTAAATAAATACGTAGGTATGTAATATGTATATCAAATGACTCCTTTTTACAGTGTAGTTTGTAAAGTATAAGTTGGTGGTGGTGTCAGACTTCACAAGTCGCCATTTGTAGCTACTGGCGTGGACGTGAATTATTTTTGTTTTTGAACTCCCTTTTCAGGAAAGGTAACGGGATTTAGCCCATACAAACATACCTGACGTTATTTTTATGCCATCGTGTGTGTACAAATTATGAGAATCACTTCACAGGTAGGGGTGCTTGTCGAACAATTTATCAGACTTCATGATGATGTTGTGACTGCTGAGGTTGAGAAAACCTTTAAAATTATTGAAATAATAATCTGAGTTTCTTTTTACGACTGCCATATTCCGTTCCGACAGCAATCGGAATCCGGTACCACCAGCTTAACGTTTCCAAGTAGGGAAGAAAATCGAGTTGAAACAATACAATCGGAACAAAATAAAATAATTTCATATTGTCAATTTTGAGACGTTTTCAAGTCACAAAAAACATGATAAGTTACTGAGAAGTAATATTTTTATAGTACGCAAAAATGTATTATAGCGAAGACAGTAAACTGAAGTATAACCTTACCGTCGATTCGTCAAAATGGGCGACAAGTTTTAATAGCGTGGGACAACAACATGTTTACAGGACACAACCAGGGTTTAGTTTTGCTAGTCTTAAAAGTACCGTAATGTGTTTTTGCACCTGATAACTTACTGCCTGATATGATAACTGATAACTTAAAAACCCCATACATATCCTTTTCTTAAAATTTTCTCTGAGGCGATGATAAATTGGTGCAGTGCTATCAATTGGGTGTGTCGCTATCCTTAATGAACAATTATCAATATAATAATCTGAATAACAGGCCAAAGTTAATGGTTATCCTTAGGAACATAGTGTATACAGCTTCTAAATATTGAAGAAGGGAGATCACAACTAGATAAACTCTCCGACTAATTCATTTACAACAGTAAGAAAGTCTACTCCTCTATCACTGAGGTAAATGTTTTTTCATTTAGGATCTTAACGGCTATTTTATGGTGACGTTGAAGAATAGATGGCTGTAATGAAGCTTACAAAATAGTACATCAGGTATTTGTGTATCGTTTATTTTCTTTTGGTAGGCCTTTCCAAATATCAGTCCGTCATAAACCTGATGAATTTTTTAAATAAATTTCTAATACTGCCAATGCTGATATTTAAGTATTCGTAATAGTTGAAACGCTCTAAAGTTTATTTTTTCTCTAATATCATAACTCGTAAGGTCGAAAACTTTATATGAAGAGATGGCAACTAATGTAGATATAATGTAGACGCAAAATCTTCCTAGAACAACGTAGGAGTGTTTCAAACTAATTTGGCAATGCCTAAGCTATAAGTTGCATGCAGTCAAAGGTGTACCTATGTGATATGTTACTGATGTTTAAGGAGTGCTACTTACTCACTTTTGCATTCCGGCTTGTGTTTTAATCAGCACGAAAAGAAATTTAAAGAAAATACCAGTAGGTGTATTCAACAAAACGAAATGTAATTTCTTTTAAAATTGTTGATGGGGAGCAAATACTCTATTTTCGTATTTTCGAGCCAAAAATAAAGCTGGAAATCAATAGATGATATCTATAGATGATATCAGAAATCATCATCATCATCAACAGCTCATATAATGTGCCCACCGAGGGGCTCGAGCCTACCCCACATTAGGGGACGATTAGGCCTTAGTCAACCACGCTGGCCAAGTGCGGTTTGGTCGACTTCACACACAACCTTAGAATTTCTTCATAGGTGTGTGCAGGTTTCCTCACGATGTTTTCCTTCACCGTTAAAGTGTCGATTAAACGTACATATGAATTCAGAATTTGAAAACACATTAGTATGTGGCAGGGATCGAACCAGTGCCTCCCGGGTGGGAGACGACGCTCTTACGCACTACGCCACCGACGCTTTTAAAAAATTACGCTTAATAAATTCTGGTTAGGATATATTCTACTGCAAATTTCTCCTACTGAAAATTATCAAATAAATCTCAAACGTATTCTGATTTTTATAGACGCTAGTCGACTGTAGGTGTACCATGAACCATGAACCACTGGATGTTTTTACGCTGAGGTAATACTATACAGTGGCTGAGGTGTATCAGTAACCAAAGAAAAACATGCTATGGTGATGTCATATAATTATATGCAGTGTAAAATTTATGAAGCATGCCGAGACATTATATGCCGAAAAAACTGCAGGCATTCTGAAAAAAAATCGGTCTGCGGACTACCGTTATCAATTAGGTAAAGCTTTTAATTAATTCACCTTATAAAATAAACGCACCTAACTACATGGTTTTCAAAATACGATCACTTAAATTAAAATAATTCAGTCTTCACGCCTCTTTTGAATGACCCAGGATTTTGAGAGGAAGGAGAACACGTGTGCTGGCAGTGAATTCCATTTCTTGATTGTGCGACAAAGAAAGGAGTTGTAAAATTTCTTAGTTGGCGTTGTAATGGTAGCCACAGTTTATTGATGACACAGTAAACCAGCACGCGTAGTCCTTAAAAGGAATTTAACAGATTCATGTCGTATTAACTAATCTGTTTAATTTGCAACACCTGAATACTTTTATGGTTCACTTGTGTGAGGAATTTCAGGTGTTATGTAAAGTCGAGGACTCTGAAAATTATTACAAGCATAAAATAATAAATCAAGTGTACTCGAAAAATTATTTACAAGATGTCAATCACTTACTAGGTGGTAGACCCATATGTAGGGTCGTCTGGGTAGGTACCACCGCCTTTCTTATTTCTGCCGTGAAGCAGTTCGCTGTGTTTCGGATTGAAGGGAAAGGTAGCCAGTGTAATTACTGGGCATGGAGGGCATATCATCTTAGTCCCCAGGATGGCAAACGCACTTGCGGTGTTAAGTGATTTTCACTTAATATTGCAAGTGTCTATAGGCGGCGGTGACCACTTAACATCAGGTGGGCCGCAAGCTTGTTTGCCATCTCATAACATAAAAAAAAAAAAAAAAAAAAAATCAAAATAAAATGAACTAAACGCACCTAACCTTGCCTTTCATTCAAGAATGGTGGTGTACTGGCCGGGAAGTGTCGTGGATAAGAATTTGAATGTTTAGGTTTAGAATATTCTACTATATACAGCCAGTCAAAAAAGTATCTAAACTCTAATTACCACTTTGTGGCCACTCGTTTACAATAGGTAGAAGACATAAAGGAGATTTCGCGGCGAGAACAGAACTTAATTCCGGAAACAGCGTTTAAAAAATTTTTTTTGATGATTGGTTTATTCGTTTGAATAAGTATATCGTTTCTAAAGGAGCATACTTTGAAGGTGGTAAAATAAATTTGGATGAATAACTAACATTTTGTGTATTCATGAAATCTTTTCCCGGTACTTTCTTGACAGAGTAGTATTATTACTTTAGTGTCTACAGCTTAATAGTATAGAGAGATCTTTTGAATTAAAATAAGGCCAGTAAAGTGAAAGGGATCAAGATAATAAATTAGATTATATGGAATAGCTAAGCTTATACAACACTCAAAGTCAAATTAGACCAAGATCTGATATCGCTCTAATTAACAATGGTATGATAGGGGTACATATGAAGGATGCCATCAAATGGCCAAGTAATGTATAATTTCTATAGAACCAGATTATTATTCTCTGAACAAGTGTTAGTTCAAGTCAAGAAGTCATTTAAAGACGATTTCATAAACAGACTTTGAATCTATTTAAACTTCCTAATTTGGAAAGTGTCATCATAATCAAACTGCGTACAATTCCAACAAAACACGTGAAATAGCTATAATAGGTTAATTTTACGGCCAATGGTCAATTCACCAACTTTAATTAGAAGTTGACATCAGTTTAATTTTCCTGCGAATAATATGAAAACTATAATTAATGTCAACTTGTTATTAGACAACTATGTACAAACATGTGATCACCATTTGATATTTCAATCATAAACCTATTATACTAAAAGCAGAGGTCGACAAAGATTTGGACAAGATGATGTATATGAACGTTAGATGTTAGAGCGTAGAAAGAAAAAGAGTAATTTGCGCGATGTTTACGTTATTGCAATCTTAACCAAGCAATTTTACGAGTCCATTGTCCTTTTCAAATAGATGATACGGTAAGATGAAAAGTTGGAAAATATTTTTAAATTTTATTAGCAGTCTGGATGTTGGAATCTGACAAAAGTAGTTTTTATTCAACTTAATTTAATTTGCCTTTCATAAATTATACATTTCAACGATTACCGTTCGGCAATAATTGCGTTTCACATCACATTGTGAGTTAAATAAAATACTGAAGTAATAATTACTAGGCTCTTACATACTCGGGTCGTTTGCTCATATACAAGCTCGACATCTTTTCTCGACAAAACGAGCTTTTTAACCTTCGGAGACTCATTTGTGAAATCTCCCTTGATGCGATGGTCACCCTTGCTCTTAGTTCGGAATCTTCTTTAAGGACTTTTGAAAGGAACTTATGAAGTAAAAGCAACAATGTGGTTTAAGAATTATGGTAACCCCTCATTATGGTCGACAAGTCCGAGATTATATTAATAAAACATATCCTACAAATGGATTGTGCTACTAGGTTCAACATTGATATTGCGGCTACCTCGCTGCCCGGACCTAAATCCGTTAGACTTCTTTTATTGGGGCTGCTTGAAAGAAAAAAATTACGCAAAAACCATCCAAGACTATTCTCAACTAAGAGCAAGGGTGACCCCATTGCACCAAGGGAGATATCTCAAATGTGTCTCCGAAGGTTAAGAGGCTTATTTTTAAAAAGATGCCGAGTCTGTATATGAGCAAAAGACCCGAATGTGCCTAGTATTTCTGATTTTTTTTAGCTCATAATTTCGTATAAAAAAAAAATCAATTTTCAAAATATTAAGGAATGCAGTTACGTTTTAAGTATATTTGAGTTTATTTTTGTATTTTAGGCGTAAATATTTAACTATTGTACCTTCCTTTCTAAAATCAATTAACGAAGCAAGTTTTCACAATGATCATACAAAACAGACCCAGCGTTTTTCCACCATATCCACTTAAAGTGTCAACAAGGAAAAAAGATTCATTAAAAACAATATAAAAAGTACTAGTAAATGTTACATATTTGTATTTTGTTGGTAAAATTTACGTTAATATCACATAGAGGAACTATTAACGAGCAGTTTAGTATAAAAATAAAGTTAGATACAGGTATTTTTTTTAGTGAGATAGTTGAAACATTATGTGCGTGTGAACTGAGACACTGGTATTTCGCAAAATAAATTTCGAAGGATTTATTAGTAGACAATTTTTTAGATTTGTCCTACAAAAAATGTATAACGTCTAAGGTGTGGTCCCTCACTCCGCACAAGATTAAGATCATAATTTAGTGAATATTATTATTATTTTTTGTTCACAAAGTTATAATAAGATTCTTAAAACATTTTGTAAAAAAGAAAAGGGAAAAAACATCGACGGTACTATGAAATAGCAATTATTAAAATTGGTCCCTCGATCCTCACGTCCACTGACATTGTGCGTCTACAGTTGCAAGACGACAGGAATATCACAAAATTCTGTAATTCTTAATCTTAGCTGAGATAATATTATTTTTTCAATCGTATGAAAACAGATAAAATAGTGTGACCACACAATCAAACAAAATGTACACAGTACTATTAAATACTTCATTTAAACAAAAGCATAACAATATAGACAAAAATAAAACAAGTTTTTACGATTAATAAATTTAATTTAGTGTTATGTTCCTTTAAGATTCTTTATTGATACTAGAAAACTTAGGAATAATGATAAAAAGTTCATCTTTTATAATTTAAGAAGAATATACATATTTAAGTAGTTTATATTTTGTAATAGATTTTAGGAATGTATCACACACATAATTCACACAGGAGGCGATCACACGGTCAAGCGTTCAAGCGGTCAATTTTGCGTTCGCTGCGTATAGTATAGCAATACTCTGACATGTCCACCCAGAACGCGCCGGTCAACCTATTGAAACAGAACGCAGAATGTGACTGCTTGAATGCCTCCTGTCTGATAGATACCATAAAGTGTTTTCTTGAATTTTAATATTTTTTACTGAAATAGCAAAATAGCAAAATGATAGGTGAAGATAAGATGGTGGCAGCAGACCGTGTTACCATATTAAGAAAAATTAAATGTTATAAAATTAAATATTGCCTTATCCAATATGAACAGTCTTGTTTAGAAGATGTTCTTTTAATTGCCGCCGTCGTGGTGGAATGGTCAGCATGACTGCCTACACATAAAGCAGTGCGGGTTCGAAACCTGGTACAAATGTTTGTGTCACCAACACGAATATTTGTTGGCGAGTCATGATTGTTTATATGTATATTATATTAAAAAGTATGGACACATTTGAAACTACACTGCACATTCAATTTCTGTGTAACGTTCGTCATTTTGATGTTATATTCAAACATAATCTGAAAACTAAGTCCAAGTTAAGGTTTTAAAGGAGGCAACAATTGTTTAAAGAACTACGAAGCCTGCTGTCATTGTATGTACTTAATGAGTTGGCTTCAAAACTGATTGACAGCGAAGATAAAAAGAAAGTCCTCTTAAATTGCCATCCATATCAGCCTTAAGAAAAATTAAGTCGGATTCTAGATTGGCGGGTTTGCCAATACATAATCTAAATAATTATTTATTGATCATGGCTTAAAGTGTTGATCATGACAACAAGAATATTATTCGTGAAATATGTATTACGTAAGGCGTACAGTGTTTGTACGCCTATCGTAAGTTAAGAATTCACCTAAATTATAAATTGTATTTTTCTCTAAGTGAATGCTATGTATTCATTGAGAAATAAATATCTTTAACCCGATGTATGTATATTTCTATAATTTTTGGAACATCGCTAAGGAAAAAAAAGGAAATATGCTATTATTTTACAAACAGAACTGTAATTATTGGACCTACAGCAAAGTAATAAGGAAAACTGTGAAATGCAATTAAAACTATTTTGCATTTTTTCCTATACATACTATTCCTATTACAAACCAGTTCCATTTGTACAGGCTTGCACCACCTGCTTCGAATTGCTTTTTAAATTGGACGTTTCGCTTCCATGATTAGCGTGACCACACGTCCTGTTTTGAACACGTCCTGTTTTCCTGTTCTCGATCCCGGTATCGCCGAAAAAGCACCGGGACGTACAATTGTCTCTTTTAGAAAATTGACAAAGACGAACATTGCAAGTTGTGCCAATTTATGCGATATCTAATACAGTTTTGGAAAAATAACAGTCACCAGTAAAGTCTGTTTGTGCTTTGAAATGGCTGACTGACGTAAGAAGATAAATCATTACAGAAATGATCCAAATGTGCCCAAAATTTACGCATAAAGTACTGTTATTTACGCATATTGACATATCTATTGACATTCCATTGTAATGATGTTTTGAAATCATTAACAAATTGTAAGCTGTGGAGATTTTTTCGCCATTTTCTTCTCAGCCTCGCCGTATAAAAATGATCGTTTATGTAAAATAATGCATTGGAATGGTGGTAGGGTCTTTGACGGTTTCAATGGTCCTCAGTAATGCCCATTTAAGCACTTTTTGATTTTAAATAAACCGAATTGGTTACAGTTTTGGCTAAATATAAAAATGTTCACGTTACCTATGACGTATTGCGTTGCCCATGTTTTTCTAACGACGACGTTTAGCTTTCAGCAACACATTCTCGGAATTGCAAATATGGGTTTCTGATGCATAAGCCGATACGTTATCTAGGGCACCTCTTTCAGAAACAATAGTTTTTGTCATTTTGATCGCAAATTATTCCCGGTACATTACATTCACGCATGTAGGTACCGAAAAATGTGAACCAACAAAAAACCCCAAATTGAATATCTCAGCCGCGTAGTCTGACATGTCAGATACTAGGCTGCTTCGTTTGATAATGATGGATTGGGTGGAAAGTAACAGAAATGCGATGGGACGAGGAAAATAGGGGAGGCTATACAAATAACCAATATCATTAGCAGGTCCACTACTGAGAAAAGACCTTTATAATTGCTAGAAATACATGACTAGTTTTAATGCTGGACTAAAGCAGATTGGCGGATGAGGTAGTGCCTGTACTGTACCAGGACGAAGAACTAAGAGTGCCTTCTGAAACACGGAGTAACTATAAAACTTTTTGACCGAACTTGACAAACCGCCCCTAAGCGAAAAGTTGCTTTGTTTTCGAAACCGAAACCAGGGCGTGCTTCATTACGCCACCGAGCTCCATTGATTATGTATATCCGTATAAATATTAAAGCAGGGACAGTTGTTGTTATTACACAAGACAAACCGCCACTGGACGTTATTATCTAGAGCATGAATCTGCAGAAGAAAAACTAGCAGTTAAGATGTCTGAAAACGTCAGTGAAATTACTTTTAGACGATTAATTTTACTGACAAAGTGTTAGTTACGGTTTAAACGATCTTTTCCTTGAAGGATTTTTAATGAAGGTGCCTATTTTGCTTCCCACGGTCCCGTTTGGCAGCGTAACATCCGCGGTCGACGCGTTCTCCTCATCCGCGGTCGTTGATGTTTTCGCGCCAAGGTTCATGTGAGGCATACCGCGAGACGCAGCGTTGGTAGGCCCCCCACAAGGTGGACCGACGATCTGATAAAGGTCGCAGGAAGCCGTTGGATGCGGGCAGGACCGTTCGGTTTGGAGATCCTTGGGGGAGGCTTATGTCCAACAGTGGACGTCTCTCAGCTGATATGACAATGATGATGCATGTGAGGGGCATCGGTAGGTCCTGTCTTCCGTAGGGATAGTCCCACAAAACGTTCACGCCACACCAGGTGTGACGTAGGATTTTCGCAACGTAAAAAAAGGCTAAGAAAAGGTTCGTCACCTTGAAATCGTCATTTGCTTGCTTGCACCAGGGCAACAATGTTAATAAATGTCGTATATTTGACTCTGACAATCAAACAGAACATGTTTGATTCGAACTTCCTAATGACTTAACTAGGCAATTAAAGAATTTGATATTGATGTGGAACGAGATTATAGGTAAAAGGTGTTGAATTGACCCTTGACAAAGGAATGCTTTTGAAAACTAACGAAGGTGAAAGTGATGGTGGTATGAGTCATGCATGACTTTAAAAGTATTTCAGTTTATTTAGTAAAATCGTTAAGGTATATAGTTCAGAATATACAATCTTCACACAACCGGTACGCTGTAGGTATACTCATGCTATGGCCACTCTAATAGACAAAGATTCGTGTTCGAGTTGTCACAATAAAACTTCGTATTCGATCTACCACGAAATGCTTGGCTACATCAAAAAAAACTTGCTATGTTACGATAATCTAGAACGCAGCGATAGTTCATTTCACGGATAAAAATTGAAGAGGCGGTAGGGCTATAAAAATATGTCGGCAAATAATTATCAACGCAACGTCGTAATTCAATTGTTTTTTCTTGTGATTTTGCTCTTGTGGGTGCCATAAAACGGGTTCAGATTTATAATTTTCTATTAATTCCAAGATTTTCTAATTATTCCGAAAAAAAACCACCTGTTTCATACTGGAACTTCATGCGTGTTAAAGTTTTTGAGTCCTGTTCTAAATAAAAATAATAATAAAGACCCCAAGTTCATTTTGTTCCATTATTTATTTTTTAAAGTATTCATTAAACTGAACACTATTTCGACATCGGCATTTGAATGCGGCAATACCACCAATGTAAATGCTTCTGAAACTAGTTCACTAAACGGATTTTCGTTCATTATATCCTTATATTCCGTTACTTCAACCCTGTTGAGTGTATCGGTCACATTTTCCTATTTAATGTTGTTATTAATGCTTTTCAATTGGGAAACTCTTTTGTCAATTGTATATTCTGTAGCTCTTGCTCTGCCAATTTCACAACCTGGAGGAAACCATTGCTCGATGTTAGGATGTGAGTGACACTCATCACATGTATATGTTTATCGAGAAGTCGTTGTGGCAATTCTTTTATTAATTTTACTGTGAAATCAATGCAACGTTTTCTTAATATCCGTTTTTCGGAATCTTTTTAAGATTCTATAGCGTTTTCAAAGCTGTACCCAAGGTAAGGTGATGGATCCAAGTAATTTCCAACATTGCCTTCAAAAATATCCAAGGCGTCTTCCCGGGGTCACCACTTTGTCACAAAGTGACGCCAGCAAATTGATCAAATCTTCCATAAGTTTCGTTGGGTCAGAATTTTCGCCTTCGAATGCTTTTAGCGGAGATTGTACCTGGGCAAGTATCGATTTTATATATCAAATAATCTTTTTTTGTATTGTAGCATTATTTATTTATCAATTTTTCCAAGTCAACATCGTCATCTGACAAATGACATTACGTTCCGTTTCGCATTAAATTTGACATTTAGGCAACGTGATAAATTCTATACTCAACGACTTATATAAAAAAAAAGAAATAGTTCAGACAAAAGTTTCTTGTCTTTGTAAGTTGTATCATGTTTCAGTTCGATATTAGCGATTATGGTTGTCTGTATTAAATTTTCATACTATGATTTTGAATTGGGGCGCGTTAGAGCGTTTTCTCTAGTCTCGTCAGTATTTAGGTGACGTTAGGCTTACAGGGGTCATATTAGTTGTTCAAAATTCCTTCAAAGTAGTTATTTGCAAAATTCATATTGACAAGGATTCTTCATTCATTCGGATGTATGGACTCACTTTCCTTTGCCTCAGACGTTAAAAATCCATAGGTAAGCCGACCAATCAGCGATAAAATATTCGCGCGGAAATAATATCGCGTTCAATTTGCATCAAACCACAGATTTTTTCGACAAACCTTATATTTTGATGTCATACGTGCATGCTACCGACCGCGCACTTAGTTGCTTAACTTTCGTGATGGACGACTCGAATAGCTTGTGCTTGATTATTAATAAATAATGCAGTAAAAACCCACCAAAATACAAATATACAAAATTCCACTATTAACTCATGAGCCAAGTCCTTCGATAGCCTATATCTTATATTGAACATTTTCTCATTTTTAAAATAAAATTTTAAGTAAAGCACCAAAAATCCTCTAACATTCGTGTAACGTTTGAGAAAAAGTAGTGTCATTTGAAATATAGCAACTTTGACAGCGTTTGTGTTTCATCTGCGTTCGACAGGCGTTCGCTCCTACGTCATTGGTTCGCAGCAGGCTAAGGTTCGCAGCATCTGTCAAATCAACGTCGCGATACGAAAACATCGAAAAGTTGCATGCCTCTCATTGGTCTGAGTTGTATGCTGTGTTCCATTTGCGTTTCATCTTGAAATGATTTACGGCGATCGGGGCCCAGATTATCATTCGCAATTTCGTCTTCATTTTGAACAACTGTCACTTTAGTAAACATATTCAGTTCAGCGTACTTGTATAAAGGAGGTCAGTGGCCTCGCCACTAAAAAATAGTCGGCGTGATTGCTATAGTGCTAGATTTAGTGCTAGGTGCCGAATGGTGCTAGACTTACAAAAATAGTGCCGTATCTAGCACCGAAAGTGTGTTGGCAATACTGAGTGTAGTCAACCGCATCAACGTTGTCGCGATAAAACCCTTTGATGTGCGGCAATCTATCGACACCCACGCGAACGACAACCCACTACCGCAGCGCCATCGACCTCTTCCTACGAAATACCTACTTAGTTATTATGTGTCAACAAACAACATAATTTGGTTTTGATATTTTATTTAAGCTTGTGGCTTACAAGTCGTAACTAAGGGCGCTCACCGTTTTCTAAGTACTTGTAATACTAGGTATTCATTCGTATACTCACTGAGAAAAACACAGCATTACGAATAGCTAAGTTATTTGACTGCGGTCATTCTAAGGGCGGCCGCCCCAATTTCGAGCAGTTAATCTGCTGAGCGCCACCCAACGAATTCTAATAATACTACTTAGTCTCCTTTAATGCTGTATTGAAATAGGATGAAATGTAGAATCAGTTATTATCATATTTTTATCTCATAAACGCGGGTAAATCATGACTGTGTGTGCGTCTGAGCGGGAACGCTCAGCACACAAAGACGATATGCGTTTCACCGCCATGGGCATATGGCTCATTAGGTGAGATAAAAACGTTTAGGAGCATAAGGTCAAAAGCGCAAAATGACAAACGATCGCAAATTGTCAAAAGAGCAGAATGTCAAAAGCGCACATAGTCAAAAGTGCAGAATGTCAAAAGCGCACATAGTCAAAAGCGCAGATTGCCAAAAGCGCAGAATGTCAAAAACGCACAATGTCAAAAATTCTGCTTAAACTGGGTTATTGCTTGGTTTTATTATTAAATATTTAAACGTCGTTATGTTTGGTCAGTCAGACTCGCAATAGGAAATGAAATACTAATTTGATATTTTTAGGAAATATTATATATTTATTTTTATGTAAACTAAATATAAATGAACATAGCAATAGTAAACTTTTATCTTCTCTGTTTATTTAATATTTGATTTTTTACAAACCAATGTTCAGAATAATCATGTAAATAAACATAAATTGAGTTACGATTTTTAATAATCAGCAATATTTATAATTAAACAGTGTCTCTTACTTTAATGATCAGTTTAACAAAACAAAAACTATGTAATTTGTTTTACTTTTTCAATGCAAGTTGTGATAATATAATGTTAATTTTAATCAGTAAAGTAAGAAACATTAATTATAAATATTTCTAATTATTAAAAATGATAACTCAATTTTTGTTTATTTACATAATTATTCTAAGCATTTACAAACAAAATTTGTTTGTAAAAAAAATATTAAATAAACAAAGAAGATAAAAGTTGACTATAATGCTATGTTGATTTATACAGGGTGTAAAAGACATGAACAGTCAAACGAGAACCATGTATTCTGCTCACCATCATAATTTTTTTTTTCATTTAGACTATACCTGGGAAATTGATAGTTACGTTTTTTTATGAAAACGTATTCTACACGTTATTTCTTAATTATTGTCCAAAGAAACATTATCATTTTTTTAGTATTTCATAACAAAAAATGGCTTCAAAACGTTAGCGTTCAATGTAGCTCACTCGATGCGCACGGACACTAACGAACGGGGCCGCCCGCCGTCTGGCAAAATTATCGCGGTTTTGCGAGTTGCGTGCGAGTTGAGCCCTTTACATTGCGCGGTACAATTTGCAATTTTTTTTTAACATCAAAAAATAAAGATCATTTCCCAGCAATAATTTTTTTGAAATATGTCTTATTTTGATGTATAGAATACATGGTTCTCGTTTGACTGTTCATGTCTTTTACACCCAGTATTTAGTTTACATAAAAAATAAATGTTTCCTAAAAATATCAAATTAGTATTTCATTTCCTATTGCGAGTCTGACAGACCAAAAATAACGACGCTTAAATATTTAATAATAAAGCCAAGCAATTACCCAGTTTAAGTAGGATTTTTGACATTGTGCGTCTTTGACATTCTGCGCTTTTGACAATCTGCGCTTTTGACTATGTGCGCTTTTGACATTCTGCGCTTTTGACTATGTGCGCTTTTGACATTCTGATCTTTTGACAATTTGCGATCGTTTGTCATTTTGCGCTTTTGACCTTATGCTCCTAAACGAGATAAAAATATTACAACTAACATCCGCTTTATACCCATGAAAATATTACATAAGTAAACGTGTCGACGATTAGTAGGCTAAAGTGCAGACTCTCTTATTCTTACATCATTTATTTTAACACATTATTCGTTTTAAAGGTTACTATAGCTGTCCCGGCCACGCGTTGCTGTGGTAATTTCATACAACTGTCCTATAACATTGAATTTGCAGATAAAAAAATTGAGGAATATTTATCAAGATAAAAATTCTAGTCTAGTCCTATCTTTCAAATTGGATTAAAATGCACACGGTGTACAAATTTGATTAAAATCGGTTAAGTAGTTTAGGAGTCCATCGCGGCTAAACAATGTGTCACGTAATTTTTATATATGACATCACGCTCCACGGGGTCGTTATTGGACTGTGGTCTTCTGTAAGATGAAGGTACTACCCCAGTTCGGGCGCGCGCTAAATACGAGTGACTACTCTGCTGTGCCCTACCTTGGCTTAAATTCTGTTTTTCTGTACTTCTTCTCTATATAAACGTTATATAAATTTAATATGCTATTATTCTCTACATACAATCTGCATATACGCTCTAATGTATGTATCTCCAAACACACACTCCTCCTTGCGCAGAATAAGCTAAAAAACCGTCAAACCTCGAGGTCGAATTTTTTGGCGATTACAAGACTTCCTCTATACTACGTATACGAGAAAGTAAAAACGGGTCAGAAAGGGGTCAGAAGTGCCTCAAGTAGCGAAAAGAAACGCTTTTATTCATTTACACGTCTATACTCGTAAATTAGTAAATTACAGTCAAAATTAATAATCGGTCAAAACCTCGGCACTGGTCACGTGCGTACGTCCGGCATAGTCAAAAACGGGTCTACTCCGTCTACTCTAGCCATAGCGGTCACCTTTGACCGGTGCGGCGCCATGGGTATAGAATTGTACCGTTCAGACTTTTGTAGAAATCCATGACCGTACTTAAATTATGTTAATTATTATTTTAATTAAATTATGTTAAATAAGCGAAAATAATTAACATTTATTCGTTATTAACTCTCACAGAGAAAAAGGTATTGAAATAAGATATTTCGTTCCCGATTTACTCGAAGCGGTGGTAGAGTTTTTATCAATTCAAAAGTATTTAGCAAGAGCAATTAGCCGAGCGGCATTTAGCAAGGTCCATTAAAATACAGTACTCATTGATTTTGACTTTCACTTCTTTTGCACTAATATACGGAAACTTTTTTCCTTGCTGCTGGGCGATGCCATTGAATGGTATTTATTGAAAGATATTCAGAATACCGTATAAGGAGACGGTCGGAAATCATTACAGTTCTCATTTAGGAACCATCACATACATATTATTGTCCATAATGTAGTAAATGTTCCACTGCAGTAAAATAATAATATTAGGCTATTAGGGTAAGCAAAATTAGTAAGCAGATTATTTTTTACTGTACGTATTCTGGTATATCAATGAACAGAATCCCGGATTAGATTTACCTATCATACGGGACCGAAATGAAACATAACACTTAAAATTCTGTAAATTCATAAAAAATAAAAAACAAATATGGCACAATCGGATTTTATATCGACCCATGTGCAAAAAGATTTCCTTTACTTTTGTTTCTCTGTTGCCGTTCTTAAATTGAAGTAAGACCTAGAGGAGGAGGATGGATGAAGGCTGTGATTTTGAAGCCTATATGGTTCGATAACAGAAAAATAACAACCCACCAAAATCATTTTTTTTAAATGTTGCCAAGATGAGAACTTTATTGGCAATAACTCCACTAAATCAAAATGTCCCTTGTATCAAAATGACCACAGTATCAGAATGGTCACTTTAAAATATCCCATTATCTGAATGACCACTGCATCAAATTGACCATTTCACCAAAATGCCAACTGTATCAAAAGATCAACTCTATCAATTATAAAAGCGAGAGTATGAGTGTGTGAGACTTGACGCAGAAATGGCTGAAATTTGGAACAGAGATAGTTTATATCCTAACTTATGACATTTGATACATAAGTACTTGTTAGTATTCAGATAATATTGAAGTCGGGTAGTCTTGTTATTAGTGTGTATACAACAAATGTTAATGCATTCACGTGAGTAAGTACGGGATAGGATACTTCGGCAACGTGAAAAAGAAAACAATAATTTAATAAAATACGTACCTACTCCTGTTTTCTTAAGACTTTTAATGAAAGATAATAATCAAAATGAAAAGGTTATCCTTGTTCTACACAAACTGCAGCAGCTATCAGAAAGTTATCAGATCTCATTTAGAGTCAAACTTCAAACTCTACAAACCCTTACTTTACAAACTCTACAAAATATGTGACTTGCCCGTTTCGTTACTACACGAACTATTGCATAAAAGAAAAGTAATGAACATTGCAGTAATTTTTCACCTTACACAGAATAATGCGACGGTAGCGCAAAGTAGGTATAGAGGTCTCATGCAAACTTCCATTCCCTAGTTTAATTTCCAAGTTTTAGAATTCTTTGTTGTTTGTAAATTCATAAGTACTTACTAATACAAGTTTACATACCAAAATTCAGATTTCTAAGAATTCGGTACTCTCAGAATTTTAATGATCATCAGTGTGGCAGAGACGGTGTTGGTTTATTTTAGATATGAATTAAATCTTAAGAGCTATGCAATTGAAACTTAAGTTTAAATAAGTTTACTATAGCCATCATATCCCAATTTTGTTTATCTGGTATAATACAATCTCAAGTTTAAGGGTTAAAAAATACGATGAGGCGCTCTTCGTTTGGCTCGTCTTTACGGGGGTAGTACCATCCCCCAGACAGAACTTGACCAAGTAGCAACTTTTTGAAAATAAATTATAGCCTATGTTAAACTGTGAAAATATAGCATTATTTTATTATTATTATTTAGACAATTCGGGGCTTTTTGCGTCACTGCGACCTATAAAGATCTATTGTGACTAGCCTCCAAGTATGTCCTATTGAGGCCTTACATGTACTCCTTTAGCTGGGCACTATCTAAAAATGATTTGATATTCCTAGCTCGGATTGTTTTGATATCGTCTGGGTCGAGAACGTGTCTTCCCAAATGTCGGCTTCTTTTGTAAATGAGACATTCACAAGAGCACAGGAAGTGTATTGGTGTTTCACGCTCCTGTTCACAGAATCTGCAAGCATCAGTATCTTTTAGTTTCATATTGTAGAGATGTCTGTCCAGCTTGCAGTGGCCAATAAAAATGAAAATATAGCATTCTACAATTAAAACAAAAATACCAATCTTTGGAATCTGAAGAACAACTTTTTTTCAACATACTCGGACATACTCGTATGTACCTACGGATTTCCGACAGTATTTTTGTGAGGATATGCATTAAATGAGCAAACCATTTAATTAAACATTTTTAGGGCGACAAATATTAATTTTGTGTTTTTATTTATTTGTATAATATATGTTTATATGTGAAATACCTAATAGGTAAAGTTATATTACTCTTTATCCCATACCCAAACAAAGAGTGTCCAACAACAGGAACATAGCCTAGATAAAGACACTTTTAACAAAATAAAATTATCTTTTTACTGCGTCATTTGTCATTTTAGCAAAAGCTGCTTTAAATAACTATTTCGCAAACTAAATGCCTATCCTCAGAAACATAGTGTGTATTTTCTGAGACAAGAATGACCTTTATTTCTATCAAAAGTGCTGTAAAAAGAGGGTTAAATATTTTGCTCCCTGCGCCGTAAACTGCCCTAGAAAAAGTGCCAACAACCTCAGACAGGACAGTTGTGTAACGGCGCGAGACAATCTGTGTTTTATTTGTTGCTTGTGAATTATTGATGGATTTGGGGTTTTCGATACCTGTGCTGCACAGTGATTGTTTCCAAGTTTCGAAGGTCACATTAACATACTAGAATATGTCAAAAGTCAATACTTTGTTTTAATGAATCCGGGCGAATTTCATTCACTTCGTAGTGTCTGACGGCAAGGAATGGCAAAGCGTAAAATGAGAGGTCCCGGAACACTCAATCACCTTCTTCGGCTTCCCTGTCACGTTAATACGTTAGTAAATGGTGGTAATTAGCCGAGCGGAATTAAAATAAGCCCTACCACCAACCACATCGAGCAAAAGTCTGTACCGCCCGGGGGATCGAACCCGGGAACCTTCTGAAGAAACACAAGACCATAGAGAGAATACACATCAACAAATAATATTATAAATAACATCAAATGCAAACACTACTTATTAAAAGTCGTAAAATAGAAGTCATGTCATGTCAGTATTTTTATCATATTGCAAAATGCACATACAATGAAACATCTATCCTTCATAAAGAAAAGAATAGAATAATCCAATAAAATAAACCAATAAAAATATTCAGAAAGTACACAATAGTCCAGAGACCAATTGAAATACATCAAAATGAAGAGGAAGAAACAGTAATACGGTATGAACCAGTCGTGGAAGCCTGGAATGCATGTAAGATTCTAAGTATAAATTATTATGAGGACGTCATGGATTTCTAATTGACTCACAGGATTGGATTTAATAGTAGAAGGGTGTCAAAGCTAAAGCGAAATGATAACAATTACTATGAACCTGGGTATTTGTAGGGCGATTTCATCCAAGCTGTCGAGGGGCTCGCTGAGCGGGCGCTCAAGCAAGCGCGACGGCGCAGTTACCGTGTCTGAGCTCATGTTCCGTCTGTTTTGCGTATTTCTGTTGCTCTTCTTTCGGTTCTCCTCGGCACGTCGCAGATTGTGAAATCGGAAGAAGAACATCGACATTATATTCTTTTTGAATACACTGTGCTTTGTGGACTGCTTATGTTGTCTAGTGTGGAGTTAAGGATATCACTAAAGTTAGCTTATGTGCGATCACTTACACTATAGTAACCAATTCTTTATGTACACATTGGCACAACTTTGCAAAAATGCGAACTTTAATCATCCATTTTTGTTTAACCGACGCTTTTAGTTGACATTGGTTTTCGTTTTAGAGTGCTGTCGACGAAATGTGCAGTATTCATTCTTTTGTGATAATTGCTGAGTAACAAAATTTTGAGCGTCTCGCGAATTTCATGACCTACATTTCATTGGGGAGCGGTGGCTCGTTCATAATTTATGATCTTATCTATTCTAGGGAGCCTGTTATACAACGTATGGTTATTTATATTTTGGACATTACTACATCAATACTGCATTTGTGGATATAAAAGAAAAATGTACTTATATTGTCCCGAAAAGATGAGTAATTATATTAAAATGTATTGAATGAGATTTAATGGTCAATCTGGTTGGATGGAGGGTGGGTTTGTTGGTAATGAATGAAATTATTGTAGAAATTTTATCGCGTAGTAAAATAATTGTTATGATGATTCCGTGTTTTGCCCTGAGTTCTAGTCGTCCGCCTCTTTGACTACAGAGTCCGTCGCCACTTGGCCTTATTCTCATTAGAGACAAGTACCGTGGTACGTTTTGAGTTCTCGACTATTTCTGCTTATTCTGAATATCAGACTTTAATAAACTGTTTCTCACAATACGACACGCTACGTTGGAATAGTTTATGATAATACGTTGAACAGTATAATAACTAGTCACTTACATAAACGACGATATTTCATAAACTAGTAATCATAGTTTCATGGAACAAAAGGTATTTTAAAGATTATACTTTACTCATTACATGTTTTTTTGTTATCAGATGCTGTTTTTAATGCGTGATTAAATACTTACACTTCAATGTCGCTTCGACTTCGTAGACACTATGAGTCGTTGAGGAAATATCGTCCTCTATTTAAGTGTTATTTTTGTTCGTTTTAAAATTCATTAACGTTAGAAGAGAGAAAAACTAAACATTACAGTCGATGACAAAAAAATACCTTATAAGTTACAAAATAAACTACTAAATGTCTATTTTGTTTTAAGTAACAGCGTTGTATGTATTCAGCAACTAAGTAGTTTTTTAGGCTACGAACTCACAAAGCGATTTCTACCCGCGCCCGCAGCGGTCTATCACAATCATGCCTGATAAATGTGAAATTGAATAATTTTAATAAACTATTTTTAAAAACTCCTACAGCTCATGTACTTTTTTTAATTGTATTTATGCAAGTAATACAGAAATCTAGCCAGTTATTCTTTAAGTAATTAGTATGCATTGCAATTCACTATGATATCCTTCTAAAAACGAAAAACAAAATATATAGAAAAATAATCTACTACTGTGATTTTTTTTATGCTAGGTATTTCCCAATTTTGAAATTAATGCATAGTAATTATTATAGAAATTATAACTAGTTCTTGTTGTAAATAAAATATAAAAGGAATCCCGCTGCTATATTTTTAAACGCATGCATAGTTCCCTAATAAGTACAATGGCACCTATTTAGAGTTTTAAATAAATTGAGAAGGTAATATTCCTAAGTCTTAGCTAATCTCATTACTCTTCTCCGAAAACACAAATAATAGTTTTCTTTTACTTAACCTAATTAAATAGTATTAGAAGAACTTGTTTCTGGTGCATGCTTATTAGAACTTTTATTTATTTATTATTTTCATGATACAATTTATTACAAAAACCCTTTAAATGATGAAACGTATTTTGCTTACCTATACGAAGAATTATTCTATATTTGCAACGTGTTTGACATTTGAATTTAGCGTGAAAGCTCGCATCCGCGGGTTCACACTATTAGCATGATTAAGTGGATGAGCATCAATCTATTACGATGGCATGATTTTATATATGTATGTACCTCATTATGATAAATATCGACCGGTCACCGGGCCTACGCAACTCCAATTTTATGGACACTTAGTACGGAGAACTTTTTAACTTTAGAAACAATTACGGTTAAAAGGAAACTTAACTAAGGTTTTAATTAAGACGGTTGTACACTTAATTTCATCGTAAGTGACCTACTATGGATTGTCACGTGACCCACGTTCGAATGAATTGGACTTAACCTTGTTTTCCTTATTTTTCGGCGTTTTCAAATGATTGAGGGCATTTAATATATTCTCCACGTCGCTTTGTTATGATTATTTACTTAGCATTGTTTAAAAGCCGTACAAGTCACACGAATATGATTCAATTGTACAGCTACAATGCTTCCCCTGTT